>JASSRZ010000049.1:10670202-10686438 GCA_032164315.1 Malacoctenus gilli | reverse complement strand
ACACACACAGTCCTCCATCCCCCTCCCCTTTTCCTGTGGCATTTTTTGCCCATACAAGAAAAAAAGATGGGCACTGGAGCTAGGCTGGATCGTGATCATAGGCCAGCACCAGACCAGAGAGCTCCCTATTAAGGTTTTGGGTTATAAACAGCATCTGTTTCGAATGGGGCTAAGACTAGAGGAGCACTCATTCCCTCTTTCCCGCTGCCTGTGCCACAGATCTGGCACAAACCATGAAGTCTCTCTCTCTTCTCTGCGCTTGCTTCTCCCATCTCATCTCGTGGCGTCTCTATTCTCCCTCCTCTTTAGAGTTTTATACGTCTCCTGCTCATTATGGTCTCTTTCTTTTAAAGAAAGGGATTTATTTAGTGCGAAAAAGAGAGAAAAGAAAAAAAGGCACAGCACAGCACAGGCTTGTATACTGGCTTGAGCTTGATGAAACCACTCAGCTGTGTGTTTTTCTTTTTATTTTAGGACCATACAAAGGAGAATATAAACCACAAAATGACCAGTTTCCCATACTGGTTTATGTAACACTATTCTGGTTCTACCTGTAGGAGAAGATCAACACAAACATCTGAAATAGGACACTGGAGAACTTTCAGAGGAGCACAGTCCTGGAAGCTGCTTTTCAAACCAAAGAAAAACAACTTCTTTATATTGCGATTCTTCTTCTTTTACTACTACGACTGCTAAACTGGAAGCGATCTGCCAGCTGAGGCTACTTCGGCCGGCTCTTTAGGAGGCTGTGTGTCGCCCTCTGCTGGAAGAAAATGACAATACATTTATCGTTGCTGTAGAGGAAAAAGTTTCAAGTGATTTATCTGCAAAGTTTGAGGCCATAATCGATGATTGCGGTTTCATTTGACAGTCCACCACAAATACAGAAAGTGGTTTCGAAGGTTTATGAGTTTACAAGGTGCTCAGTGTGAGAAAAGTCCTAAAAATCCAGACCGAACAGTTTTGGTGAATGCATCTTTTGCTGAGAATATGAAGTGTGTTATATTTACGCCAAGACCTCACTAATACTTACTCTGCTTACAAGCAGCATTCATCACTTTAAATAGCTCTTGAAAAAGTGGCTATTTCACATGCTGGAGTTATTCTACAGACAATTTTGAAAGTCAGAGAATTTTTTTGGGTTTAAATCGTTTCAGAATCAGTATCATTTAAAAACTTCATTGTAACTGCTTTAAAATCTGTTGTGCGTTTTTCTGTGAGTGGAAAAAAAAGAGGCTGGAACCAGTTTGAAAGTCTGGAGAGCAGGTGAAGGTAGGGCTTTGTTCGCAGCTTGCAGAGTGTGTGCGCAGGGCTCAGAGCTGCACCTGTCTGAACACTTTGCATTAAAGTTTAGAGCAGACGGAGGCCCCTGGAGTGAGAGAGGGAGGAGAGAGAGGGAGGGAGGGAGGACTGGAAGAGAGGCGAAGAAATGAAAAAGAGATTTCAGAAAGAAAGAAAAAAAGAAGTCGCTGCTTTTGTCTATTCAGAAATGACATGACACAAAGTTTCGGCTTTGTTCTTCGTCTTTTTCGCAGTGTGACAGCCGAGCAGCAACGAGAAATTTGTATGGGGGAGTGCGCGCACGCATGTACACTCAGCCACTCTGACATCTGTGTCAAAACGAGCCCTCGCAAAACACATTCGTGCCCCCGTCGTTTCCTTCAAGTAGGACAAAAAGAGAGCGAAAACGAAGCTTTTTCAAATGTCCACTCCGGGACTTCAAGGACTTTGCAGAAGAGACAAGTCTCCCCTGCAGTCTGATAGATTGACCATGATGCTTGGCACGAAAGGTTGGGCGAGGACTGTCTTCCTCTGCCACAGGACGCTGTCTGGAGCGAGACTGCCAACAGATGGTCACCTGGCTTAATGGAATCAATTATTTCATCCCATTATGTAATTAAGGATGGAGTCTGATGAGCAGAGAGGGCCGGGGCGCGGCCTGCTAAGATGTTAAGCATCTGATTTAATTCCTATAAAAAGCGTCGGCATCCAAACTTTGTCCTTCCGCTCCGTGTCGTCGCTTTCTGTTTTTTTCCCCTGACAAAGAAGAAACGCGCTGTTGTGTTCAAAAACAAACAGAAGTGACCTGAGACAGAGAGGTGCCAATTCTTTTTGGCTTTCCTTGTGCCTCATATCATAAGACTCATCTGGTCTTTTCTGTCCCGACAATCTTTAAATCTTGTCTTTGATGTAGTTTCAGTTGTTTATTTATGTGCTACCTCAAATATGATGGCATATTATTCATTTGCTGTCTTGTTCGCTGGCAGGAAAACAACACATATTTGTTTCGCCGCCCTCTATTCAAGAGACCTCGACAATTCAGTGTACATACAGTACATTGGAGAAATGTGCCATTTTTCTCAGTTGCTGATCCAGTTTCGTCCACTAGAGCGCGCTGCACTGCAAGAGTCGCTGCTCCTACTTAACTCTGATCTGCTCCACAAATATCGACGAGTTGAGAGCTGCCGAGTGGATCTGAGGTGAAAACAGTGTTTTGAGGGCACAGCTGACGAAATATCTGATCGCAGGGAGAAAGGGACGACATGAAAGTGTTGACATCTCACTGTTCGCTCCACGCCTTCCTTCCACCAGATCCGAGAGCACATCCATTACATCTGGATTCAGACAGAATTAAGTAGTCGTCATTAGGCCGGCTTCCTGTCTTCCTGCAATTGCTTTGTCGAGACTATGGAAGTCTGCTCGCATTTACATTATTGTTTAATTGAGTGGGTATTTGCTCGTCTGGTGAGGAATTCATCACGAGCATCGCTGCAGTCAATCGATGAATGATGTAAACGATTTGCTGTCAGGGCGGCTGTTGCTGATCTGAAGCTGTCGCCAGTTACCTCATGTTTCAGTTATAAACCACACTTCTGTTGGGATGAAAGCCAACTTACAACATATGCTCTGACATGCAGGATGAAAGCAGAAGTACCCAACGCTTTATGGGGCGGGCACAGGCTCACAAGCCTTGTTATGCACCACCTAAAACACCTCTTAATTTCTATGCGAACAAATTGTTTATTGCATAAAACTTGTTCCTCTCCGAGTCGAATTTCCTCCTCTTTTAAACTTTATTTGATCCCATAATGTCAGCTTAATTTAGCCAAAGTCATTTGATGGCAATTTGGCTGCAGGGGTGAAGACACAGAAATGGGAAACGTCTCAGATATGGACTTCGGCGAGACATTTCCCAGCAGGGGGGCATGGTCAGTGGGGGGTATGTCCGGCTGGAGGCCTCCTGTGAGTGTGCGGGGGTCACACACAGACACATGGAGACAAGCATTTAGTAATCTCATCTACTCCTATTAATTGCCACTGTGTAATCTCCCAGGGTTTTCACACATTTCAAGGACTGGGACTGTGCTCATTTAATTTAATGTAAGTTAGTAAGAGAGGATAAGAGGTAGGAAGGTTAAGCTGCTCTTTCGTGACCCCCCCCCCCCTTTCCTCAGCATCCCATTGAAAAGCCGACACAGCCAGGAAAGAGGATGCCGTCTAAGACACAACTAATCTAGCCACAAACTCTTAGTCTGGCCTGCTTGCAAACCGCTAAATGTCTAAGAACAATGTTGCATCTGATTCCGCTGATCTTTCCTTTTGTTTACCCTAAAACTTGAGCCATTCGGGGCCTGGTGGATTAGGCTGGGTGTTTACAGGTCTGTGGAGCCTCAGAGTCTGACGGAGGAAAGGAATATCCTTGACCTCAGTGGGGCCAGCAGGGTGTGTCTCTCTGTCATGTGCAGGATTGCAATTGATTCATAGGAAAACTTCAGCCAGTTTTGCAGCGGAGCTGTCGAATAGGGAGTTTTCTTACTCACAGGGGAACGTGGAAAGTGTGGTATCAACAGCACATGTTGTAAGTTATGGAAAAGAATGAAGAGGGGACCACATTTCCCCTTATTTGTTTTGATCACACTTATTTTGAAGTCAAACTTCAGCCGATCAGCTTACAAGTGAGGGATGGGTTAACATTTTTTCGCACATCCTTGTGGATAAACTGAGACGATATAAAACAAAACACAGACAAAAATTTGGTGAATGACTTGTGATCCATGTGACAGGAAGGATGTGTTACAGGAGTGTAACTTCGGGTTTTCTGGAGTCTGTTTGAAGATATTGCAATATTCTTGTGGATAAAATATGATGATGCATCTTCATGTTTTTAAATGAAGGCAACAGTTTTACTGAAAGACAGAGAGCATCGTCTGGTTTCTTTATTGTTGGCGGTGTTCCATCAAAAATCAGTCCACGCTTTCTTCCAGCAGATGGCAGCATTGTACACAACATGTGGCTGAGGAGAGCTGACGAGAACGCTGCAACGTGTCAAAGGGTCCATAATCAATTCCAGCTCCTTCCTTGATGTATTTATATCCACAACTTCCGCGGTGTCACCTGTCACGAGTTCTTTTGTGTCTGCTGGAGAAAAGAAAGAAGTAACGCTCACACGTTGATGGCAGAATGCACGAGAACATGTTTTGACGTGAGTCTCGTGGGACTCTGGTAGCGTGCCACCTTGTCTCCTCATCATCCTCCAGCAAAAACAACTTTCTGATCATTGGCTGCAAAATGACAAGCTGTAAGATTTATTTAAATAAGTCGCGTAAAAACTACACTTTAAAAAAAGGGAAGAAGTTGAGATTATTTGAGGTCTACTATCGCAGGGAAAAAAATAACTGAGTAGTCAGTGGAGCATTCACTGGTGTGGTCCCTTATCGCTTCCTCCCTCAAAGTGAGCTGAGGTTTGAATCTTCAGGATGGAGCCACAAAACCTTTTAGTCTTCAAGAGCCTTCACTTGCACTGGTGTCTTATCACACAGGGCTGGTTAATGACGGAGCAGTGTGGAATGGATGAGCCTGATAGGCCGTTCTCTACGGGGAACGTTTCCACTTGTGAAGGCTAACCTCCGGGGCCCCTTTGAGAGAGCACTAACACAGGCTGTGGCTGTTTGTCTCGGCACGACTAATGCTCCGGAAAAGCGAGTCGGTGCAAAGAAAACGAGATGGCGGGACGGGAGTGAGGAGGAAGGTGAGTGCTGGTGAGTTAAATCAGAGGAGGGGGACGTGAGGCAGGGCCCCCGAGCATCTCCCAGTTGCAAAACAAGTGTGTAAAGTGAAATTAACTGGACCACAGGGGACACGATCATCGGAGTCTCTGCTGTCAATACTGGATTGAACAGGGTAAAGTGTGAAAAACATGACCAGTTTGAATGTAGACCTCACCAGTAAACACCGGTTTGTTGCTCAAGCACATCTGTGAGTAGTTTTCTGTTTTTTCTCCCCCTGTGTTCACAGCTAATAAATATATTGGTTAAAATTACTGTATTTTCTGCCTGCAAGAGTATAAAATCTCTGAAGATTAAAGGCTTGCAGTTTTTGTGCTTAATGTGCTCACTGTTGGGCTTGGCCAACTTTGGACCTTTCTTGGCTTTACATACAGCACTGCTGGTTATTAATTGCAGAATCCAGCTCCAGAAGACAGCTGATTAAGCGTGTTTGGGACTTGAACGTGGCTTCATTAAAAGTTGTTGAACCCTGAGCCTACGAGCCAACATCCAAGTAGACGTGTTCAGACGTGTGCACGTTTGGCTTGTTGCTGGCCACGGAGAGAATGTGGCTTCAGTCCAGCGATCAGCTACGGCTAACTTCAAGTGACAAGGGTTTTTAGCATCCCCTGCATGTACACTACTTTTATTTCTCATGTGTCACTCTTCGTTTCACCCTCGAGGAGGATGAATAAGCACAGTAGCATCGAGCAGACTGGCCCTCTAAAGGTTCCCACCACGGCCAGTCAGTCTGGTTAAACGGCTAAAACAAATGCTTTCTCACACAATCCCTTCAAGTCTGAGCCCCCTCCCTCGTCCTACAAATTTATTCACACGGCTTCAGCGAGGAGAGACGGCGGCGTTTCACTCCTGCTCTTCCCTTTCACAGTCAGCAGAGGTTGTCTTGACACATCTTGCCCCGGACTTCCTTTTCAGCCTGATCTGTTAAACATCCGTGCAGTTCGGCTCAATTTGCTCTGCTATTATTGGGCTGTCAACCGAAAGATGCGGCTCAGGATATCGCACAAACTCGCGGATGCGACCCCTATTAAAACTGGTCATTTATCCAACGACCGGCCTCAGCTGAAGGTGCGCGCTGCCCTCGATAGCTCACAGGGACCTTCGGGCTTTCAAAGCGATCTCGATCTGCAGCCTGACATCCAACGCCGTCAGCCTCCACAGACCAAGCTGGCATTACATAACCAGAATGTGAATATGGGAGCGAAGACAGGAAGGAAACAGGCTTACTGTATTGACGATAATTATCTCGCACCCAAACACTATCGCTACTTCTGGTGACGATGTCGGCACAACAGATTCAAGACAGATGCTCCTAATTAGAACTTCTTTATGTTCTTTGAAAGGTGATAAAACATAGTCATTTGTCCCCGCCAACAGAACAATTTTACTGCATTCGTAACGGCTTTTCAAACAGGAGCTTTTATTTTCTCTCACTTTTTTTCTGACTGCACTTTACATGAATAATTGAAGTGCAGTTAATAAGACAAAGGGTCGCTCATTTGGGTTGCAGCACAAAAATAAGTTCTGGTCTGAAAAAAACTCAGCACCAAATAAAATCCAGACATTAACTTCTTACAGCAAAGAATGTACTCAGAAGTGGCCATAACATCCCATTCATTCATTTCATCATGTTCATCCAAGCAATGTGTGGTTGAAAACTTCAGAAACGTGTTGATTGTACGAGTGTTCATTCTTTTGTTTGTTTTCTGTCGGTTGATTGACGACCATAACTTTCCCATCTCGCCCAGCCACCTGCCATCAGGCTGGAGTAGAATCGAACTCGTGCCGTTGCCGTGGTAGAAAAATGCTCCTCTGTCATCCGTGAAAATGCCAAATGTTGATTCTGAGTTGACCAACGTGAATACAAGCCACTTAAACCGAGTGGTCTTCACTGGTTGTCACAAGAAGATAAAGTGCACGCCTTCAGACTTTGACACGTTTCCTCTTCCAGGAGATGTGTTTATAGGCCGAACTGTGTCAGATTATGAACCCCCTTTGCCCCTGGGAGTGGTGAGTTTGGGGTTAAGTGCAGTCAGAGGTCAGGTTACGCTTGACATGACCGGGTTTGTAAATCACATGAGGGAAAGAGAGCAACAAGACAGAGCAAGAGAGAGAGAAAGTGAATATCAATCTGTGCAGAAGGAAGTCGAGCATTTTATGCCCCCTCTGATACATGTAAAAGTCTGTGACCAAAGGCTTATCGGTGCTACAAGAGCTTAGCGGGCCAGATGGAAAGAGAGAAAAGAGGTGCTGTCCTGTGATGTGCCAGTGAGGAGTGGACAGCACTGACACAGACCCCTGGCCTGGACCCCGTGGAACTTTAAAGGCCTCTGAGTCAGCGGAGGCACCATTCATCTCCTTCCATAAAGCTGTAACTACAGTAAGTTCCTCCATTAAACGGTGGCTGGCTGACCAAAGGTAAAATGAGCTCAATCATTGGGTTTTTTTTTCTGTTTTGCACATCTAAATTCTGCACTGCAGCAACCCCCTCTCGGAGTCATTCAAACCCCACAAGTTTACCACCAGATTCCCATCCTGCAGACACGAACACACGGTTCCAGATGACGACGGCTTGGGTGATAGTGAAAAAGGATGTTTGTGCAGAAGGAGCTCTACTATAATGGTCACCTGTAACCAATGGCAACCTTGTTCTAAATAAAATTCTCCCTGTGCGTCAGTGTAAATCTGGCAAAATATAAAGAAAGGACGGCGAAGCTGCCACACAGCAACTCGTCCATAACCCACAATCGCAGTTCCAACAAAAAACAGACAGGTTCACAGTCGTGTCCAAATGATTCGGCATCACGGATATTCTCACAAGCGTGTCCTCAAAGCAGGGTGGTCAAAGAATTGAGGCAATTGAGCTGCCACTGCAGTAATGTGTAATCCTGTAATCCTTGTGATATTCAGTACTTCCTGTGCGTCTCACGACAACTTTCTTCTTTTCAGTTTTTTTTTGTGATGATGAGTGCAGTCGCTTTCAAAACATGAAATAATATTGCCGTTGAGCCTTCAACAAGTCTCCATTAACAAGATAAACTATTGCAATATTTCTATGATTTAACTCGATTGCAGGAGAAAAGAACAAAAGGTTTCAGTTCGTCCACACGATGTCCTGTAACTCTGTCACGGGGGCCTGACTTACCCAAAAAGGCTAAAGGCTGAAGCCTCAATTACGTGTCTGCAGGAGCACTCATCAGCTCAAACACCAAGGCGGCTCCGTTATTAATGCCTGTACGGGACCCGGCGGCCACAGTGTCTGTCTGGCTCGCTGATGGCTGGAACTTAAGCTGTCTGACCACGCCCAAGCCTCAGCCCCAGTGTCTGCCTCCCCAGCCCCTCTGTCCTCGGTGCCGCCTGATCCTCCCACAGGAGCAGGCCTCCTCCTTGGTGTCTCCCACTGTGGCTCCTCGGCTGCTGTGCATGTTGTCCTGGGTGACATGAATTAATGATAACAGCAGAGGCTTCACAGACCAGGCTCATCCATTACATAACCCGGGCAGGTCTGCTGCAGATACACACAGTTTTTTGACACTTAATGCACAGCACTGTACCGCACCTTCCACAGCTGACCCTTTTTACCTTCCTCCCTCCTCCCCGCAGTCTTACTGCTGCTACACAACATATGGCGCAGTGGGAACACAGCCACATGGCAGTTATTCATCCAGAAAAGACACGCTGGACGATATATTTCTCACCACAAAATATGTCTCGTGCAGTATGGATGTATGGACAGATAATACATGTATTGGTGGTGGACGCTGGAACTAACTTTTAGAACCGTTTATAAATATGAGCAAAGTTTAACACCTACAACCAAAGAAGATGTACTATATATATGTGCTTTTTTTCTCGTGCACAAAAAAAGGCACTCTTTCCCGTATGATAAGTGGAGTAAGTGGAAAACTGCAAGTCATCCCTCAAGTGCCACTAGCCAGCAGAAGCTTTTTCGTCGATGACCCATAATAGATTTCTATTTGTTTCAACACCCCAGAGAGGCCTGGGTGCCATGGGTGGCCCCTTGCACCTGGATGCATCTCATTAGGTAGTTTCTCTGCAAACTGGAAATCCTGACTCGACCTTCACCGCGCTCGCCGCCAAGTTCTTCAGAACAAGAAGTGATTCTTGACGATAACCTCCCTCAGACTTATTTTCAGACGTGTTTACTGAAGCAGCAGGAATTTTTCTAACATGAAGAAGGAACACAGTCTTCTGAGCTTCGCTAAACCAGTGAAGTAATAAATGTGTCATATATTATCAAAAGCCACTCTTTCAGAAGTCACCATTCGTTTGCTTTTAGTGTTTTTATGGTAAACTAACAGTGGTGGTTTACATTGCTTCCTGCAAGCGTGCACACTGTTTGTTCCTCAATCAGTGCTTTCCTTCCACTCCACATGGATGTTCTGCACAGCATCCTAATGAAATATTGAGCAACTTCTTGTAGAATAACAAACTACATACTGCTTGTATTTGCTTTATGGCTCCAGCCGAACAAAGTCACAGCACCAATTCTCAACAAAATCAGCCCTCTTCTACGAGACTGAAGAAAAAGCACGCAGGATATTCATTGCACGTGTTAATGCTGCATCCTGACTTGTGCGATTGCTTTAGGACTCTTCAGTAAACCACAATTCACCAGTCGAAGTAAGTCTAAAATTGCATCGATGGAAATCGGGGAGAGATTGTTTTTTTTTCCATGCTATGAAACTGACCATTGGATGCGAGTGTATTAAACACTAGCGAACAGATTATGTTTGATTTCCTGAATAAACAAAACACTGTTGTCATCACGGTGCTGAGTCAATTATTCTTGGATGTGTTGTTTTGTTATTGTTTAACACTTTCTCTTCCTCGCAGCTTTTGTCTGTTTTTATTTGCGAGAGTGTCAGTTCTCACTGACTTCATTCTCTCTTTATCTCACTTCCACTCAGTCAGTTGGCAGGAGCCGCTGCCCCTCTCATCTTTACTCTTATTCAGCTTTACTGTTAATGTCCGCCATTAACGCTGAGAGTGTGAGAGGCCATTAACAACGGATTGGCCCCAACAGTTCAAATTTGCCTCTGTGGCCATATGTAATCGTCACAGAGTTGAATGCTGCAAACTTGCAATAAAAGGCAAAAACCTGCTGCAGCGAATCAACCAAATACAGTATAATTTACACCATATGAATAGCTTTTGCAAAGTTTCTCTTTTCTTACATTTACTGAAGTTGAATTAGTGCCAAAAGACTTCGAATATTACTACAACTAAAAAAGAAATATGTGTGGATTGACGGAGAGCAGGTCTGCACTGCAGCCGCAGCTATTTCAACCCAGGAAGCCTTTGATGAAAAACACACTCGCGCTCACTAATGTCAAAAATTGATCTTTATTACTTCTGACCTCTGGCAGGATGGCAAGTTTGCACAGCTGTTAGAAAGTAGGAAAAGCATGAAGAAATGCCGTGGCTGTAATGGAAGAGTCATGAATAGTTCATTGCAGTCCTCTTGCAGGCGGTAGCATACCTTGCAACTCCTGAATTGGTGCTCGCCGCTACACTGGGAGCTCCTCCAGAGTTACATAATGCTTCAGAACTGGTTTGTTCAACAATAAGTTGGAACCTCACGGTAAATGAAACTAGTCCTCTCTTGTTACACAACCTCACATACACATTTACCCACGGATATGTGCAGCACCACACAGTCAACGTAACGTATGCGGAAACTCAAATGTGTGTCTTTTCTGAGTCTTTAAGCATTATTCTTGACACTCAAAAATGTATATTCACACCTGGTCACAGTTGAGGTGCTGATTGGGTTGTTGACGTTATCTTTCAGGTACAAATGACTAAATCAAAGCCGAATATACTGGAGACAACAAACCTGAAGTGGGACAGAGAGCTCCAATGGAGACGCAACTGTGAGCATGTTACTTCAAATCTTCTGTCCAAATGCTCCCGTAAACAAGCCACTGTTTAGACATCGCCCGGGGAGGCTGCCTCCCAATGTTTGCTTGAACGCTCATTACAGAGCCGAATAGGAAGTGAGGGGAGTTAATTGAAACTTGAAGAGGCTTGTTGGGAAATTGACTTCATCGGCTCTGTCATGACCCACCACTTTCTCCTCCTGCTTCCACTGCCAACATTAAACCGGTCATTAAGAACCACTGAGATGTGGTTTAGCCAGAGAAGAGACTAATATGAAACCAGCATCATCGAGGCAAGTGAAATCTGATGTAGAGTGACCAGTCACTGTGATGCACTTTTGCACTCTGCTGTGATGTTTGGTGCACACTGGGATACGAAGCTTTGCTGTAATCCCGGGTCTTGAAAAACTCCAAGGTAGCGAAGCTTGGCACTGAAACACACAGCGTCTTTTCACACTGGTTAGCATTTTTCGTCAGTGCCATTAAAGAACATTAAAGCAATACAATGATCTGCATTAAATCCATCTTCTATTGCTGTGTTTTCTACTTAAGGACTGAGGTGGACTGGACAGCTCCAAAATGACCATGAGTGAACTCCAATCACATGTTGCCAGTCACAAACAACACAGAGACCGAGTTTTAGCCACAACACCAATGTGAAGCACTCACATCAAACTGCTGAAAAAACATGACTAAATTGATAACTGTCATTGTGAATATATGAAAACATATTGAGATATCTAGGACTTTCCCTGCAATATAACGCTGATCCCAAACCTGTAAAGTCTAACATGACTGGAAAATACAAGAGCAACATCCTCCACTCAGGAGAGTGATTATATGAAACAAACCCAAACAGGTGGCGGTACATCTGCTCTCAGGTTTGAGAGCTGAGCTCAGTGGATGATGCTTGACACATGAACAGTTGCTGAGGGCAGAACAATAGAGAAAAAAAAACAACCAACATGCTGCTCGATAAATATGAGAAAAATAATGGGAGACGCTGGAATTAAGCTGCCCGTTTTCATTTTTTACATCAGGTTTTTCTGTGAAACCCTCAGGTCATTGACCGATCCAGATTAAGCGGACCCTCGCTCTAACACTGTTCCCAGACGCTGCTCAGAGAGCTTATCGATCGCGGTGGACAGCCAGACACCACAGATGTATCCTCACTCAACAGTGGAAAAATTAATCATATCCGTATGTGAGCTCAATATCTGATTGTACTTTGAGTCTGCATGAATGTTTTTTCCTCGGACAAAAAACAAAATGTGAATTTTCATCTTAAACTTCGCAGCTTAATAAGAAAAATAAAGGGACATTCCGAGTGTTTTTGTGGGAAAAATAATCCTTTGATGACGCTTCCTTCATGGCTAATTTGTTGGTTATTGGCTTTATCAGTTCTCGCTGCTGAGACGGTTGCCTGTGATTTATGCAAATAATGTCTCGCTTATTTTGGTAGTGTGACATTTTGAAAGCTGTACTGTACCGTACTCTACATTCCACTACATACAGCATTTAACAGCTCACCTTGCAAGGCTGAAGTTTTTCCTTCAGTACTCACTGAGAAGTCAGAATGTTCCAACAGATTTTAATAGGAAGACTTTGCAACCTTTTATACAACCGTATAAGATAAATCATGACCTAAACATCTCTTATCACAAGCTATCTGTATGTAGAAGCATATTTTCAAGATTTCTGGCTTTCTTGAAAAATATCTAATTATCCTATTTAAGGACTTCAGGGTCAATAAATTAGCTGTAGTTGCTCTTGTTTACTTTTTTTTAAATGTTTGTGTCTAATTTCTGGAGTAGAATTTTAGATACATTGATGTCTATCTAACATGACAATATTTTCCAGATAGAGCACATCAAGACCGTAAGAAGAAATCCGGGGAGTCAAGTGCAGTCTCCATGACAGCGAGATCCAAAGGTGGGCGTCGTTCTATTCACCGGGGACTGGCCCCCGCATTGTGACCCTGATCACTGGAATCAGAGCAGCTGAGATATTCGCCTCCGTCGCCCTGAACCCGAAGCCCGGCTCTGGGAAGCCGGCGCTCCTCCTCAAAGCTGGAGCCCTCTCAAAGGCATATTAAGTCTCGAGCCGCTTTATCAAGGAACACCGTCGACACACAATTATAGCTCCGTGCGCGGCGTTTGGTGTGGAACACACAAGCCAGTGGGCAGAGTGTGTGGGACTGGATCTGCATACTGTACTTGGCTTTGTGCACGTGAGCGCTTTGTGGTTGAAATTGCCTGACGTGAAAACATGCATTCTGTTTAGAAGTGGGTCAAGAAACAGAGGAGTGCCAGATATGGTTGTGTTGCGTGGAGGGAATCTGAACTGGAGATGCTGCCTTGTTCAGGGAGCCTGCAAAGACGGGTATAAATACAGCATGGCTTGATGTGCACATAATTACGTGTACACGTGTGCTTGTGTCGACGTTTTTCAGGGCTTCTGAAAAGGATCATTTCCCTCGATGACCCGCAGAGCCCCCCAAGGAAATATTTGCACACGAGCTGCAGGTATCGTGGTGATTTTGTCGAACAGTCGTATAATTACGCTAAACTGGAAATTTGGTGACAGATTGTCTGGCGGTCTGTTTTGGAGCTGAAGTGGGATGATGGACAGAGTACGTTTCAGCCCCCTGTTGCGGCACGGCAGGGGGGCATGTAAAGGTGAAGTTCTGGGTCTCATGGCCCACAATGCGGACCCCCTGGGAAGGGTAATCACCATGAGGCCAGCAACAGTCAGCACAGCAGTGGCCCCTCACCACAAAGACACTTCTCTCCAGAGACATGGCTGCGCCTTTGTGCTCCCCCACTCCCTGAGTGTGTCCCACTCCGGGGGGCTTGAGAGGCACCACAGGGTGCCCATTAAACTATTAGAAGTGGAGGACAGCCCTGACAGCCCGATACACAAATACGCACACACGTGCGCTCACATGCGAAGCCACAAGCATTCAAAACCTACACACGTACTGTAACAACACACACATAACAAAAGCGGAGTTTTGTTCACTTAACATCACTGTCAGCCATTTGGAACATAAATGGCAGAACAATCTGTCATTTTCATTTGTTCACTGTCTAATTTGCTGCCCTAATAGCTCATTGACTCACTGACTGACTGACAGATTCACTCAATCGGGCTCCTTTCAAGCTCAGTAGTTTATTGCCATGTCACTAAGCTGGACTGCCATTTGATTCATAACGCGATTTTCAAGCAAACGCAGGAGACAAATGCACCCTACAAGCATTTCAAAACAAGGCTTATTACAGTGGATGTTAAAGTTCATTATAACGGGGAACTGTTAGCTTCAGCATGCACAATACTGTTGACAAAAGTTGGGAAAAGTGGTGGTATATTTTGTGGATTTCAATGTATAATCGGCGACTGATGCTACTCAATAAGTTCATCAACACAGAGATTGAGTGTACTTCTTGTGACAAATTATTTTGTCTCTAATTTGTGAGATCATGAACGTCGACTCACACAGCGGCGGAAGGCTGCTTCACGTCAACTCCAAATCTTCGAGGGATTCAGTAGAGCCGTCGGGGGAAGTCTTGCTATTCAAACTCGGCTCTTTATTGTGCTCTGTGATGTCTGGAAACGCTGACACTTGTGACACTTTTTGCCCCATAGCTCAGTCTCTGATATGTCTGAGCAGTGTCTGGACCTTTTTTCCGTTTGAAAACTGTGATTTTCACACTGCACAATAAGTCTCTTCTTGAAGATCTTATCGATCTGATCTGCATAAATATGCAAAATCTGTGCAAAACGGCTGTTTTAGAAACATCAAATCTAATTTTAAAGAGTTCACTGTTTGCCAGTTCAAGAAGTCACATCGCTGTTATTTTCAAAATCAACATTGTTTAACTTCTCAACGATTTGATCCAAATAAACAACCAACTGACAGTGTTTCTCACTTTGGATCTGGTTTGAATTTTAGGCCTGAACAATAACGGGGTTACTCACAGCTGGGCTTTCTGAAACAATGACCGCTGCTTTAAAATGAATTCTTCCTCAACAGTTTGCTCATTCCATTCCAGTTTAATCTTCATTCAAGACTTGGTTGGGTTTACTAGCACACTTTGAGTGTTGTGTTGTTCAAAAGTGCTTCAGCGAGGCTGCCTTCGTGGGTCCCTTTGGGAACAAACCAGGCACAGATTGTGGTTGTAACCAGCGAAGGCAAACAAATATGAAACCGTGCTAAAGTGATCAATTATTTAAAGGTACAGCTATTCACATGCCGAGGTGAAGTGGAACGGCTACATCAGCTTCCAATTACTTTTTAAGACCGTGGCGAGAGACTTTAAAACAAGCTCGCACTCGTAGCAATGTTAACAGAATGCCTCTCTGCCTCCCACACGGTGTTGTTCTGCTCGCAGTGTACTTCAGCCAGACACACTCTTGCAGTAATGATGCCTCTATAAATGCACTGAGGTACACACATGCCCAGCCGATGCTAAGAAGTGAATCCCTACACAAAACTTGCAACTCACTTCTCAGAAAGTTGTCAACTGTTACGATCAGATTCACCAGAATCTGTGTTACAACTGAAAGCTGCAGGGATGAATTGTTCTCACTGTCAGGCCTAAAATGGGTTTGCATACTTTGCAACAACATTAATAGGCTGTCTAAGAGTGAATAAGGGCTTATTGGCTTCACAGTTGTTAAAAATTAGGGAAAAACAAAAACAAATTGGTTGTTGTTATTCAGCAAGGAGTCTTTTGGATTAATCGTCCAATATTCAAATGAGACAAAATTCGGTTCGAAAACAGTTTATATAAGTAAGTAAAGTTTATGTAGCTCCCTTCTCCCTAATACATAGGAGAGAGACCCTGAGTTCGAACTAAATTAACCCGAATAAACTCTTTAAACTACAAATCCCTTTTTCCCCCTCGTGGATTGATTAGGTTTCCATTACACAGATTAATAGATTACTTATAACTGTCAATATATTCATAACAAAAGCAATATCCTATAAGAAAATAGGACCAAGTCAACCTCACACAACAGTTTAGGAAAAACAATAAATCAATTGTTTGCTTAACAGAAATTAAAAAAAAAAAAGAAGACACACCTGTTGAAAAGGCAAATTACAAACCCTGTCACGGTTTAAACCACAACTACCGCAATATTCTCGTCACGACAGGAAACTGGAGTTAACTGGCTGTCATCCAGGTAACCAAAATAATCAAAAGTACATTTAGTCACACACACGTCTGTAATAACTCGCACAAATAATAAACACAACACAACTC
>JASSRZ010000049.1:10624294-10653168 GCA_032164315.1 Malacoctenus gilli | reverse complement strand
TGTCGGACATCAAAGTTTTACAACGATTACAAAAGTTCCTTCTTGACAGCTTTGAAATCAAGGTTTTGTGAGGCTGTGTGGAAAATAAACACTTTGCTGACACTTAACCCATTAAGATACAGACACAATATAATCTGCAAACTGTTTCTGATTATTTACTGTTACAGTTTCACAGTTGTTTTATGGTTAATGCTGCATTTCAAATTTTCCATTGTTTATTCTCTGTTTGTTTTCTGCAAAATAAAAAAAAAAGTCTGCTTGATTTTTTTTCTCCATCTCCTGTTCTCCGTAATATATTCCGACACCCTTGGCTCGAATGGCTCCTGACATGCAGTGTGGGCAGCAATCAGGGCAGAGTGATCATGGACGTAACTCCTCATTAAAAGATGTGATTCTTCATGAGACGCCAGAAGCTGAGGGAGAGCGCTGACCTTATTAACAAAGCTCTGCAGGTTAACACAGCTTGGTGCAATCACTCAGAGTGTGGTTTTTTTTGCCAGCTTTCCCTACCGATGGCAGATTCACCAGGTCATTGTTACCTCGTGTCGTGTACATACGAAGACCCGATTGCACTGAAGAGGGTTTTTTTTCCTTTCAAAGCCAGTTGTTTTTTTCTCTTATGTAAAGACAAGACAACCTTGCGTTCCCTCTGCTGAGAAGAAACCAAAAGCCTGCGGCTCTTGCGCTCGGACATCCTCTCTTTCTGCAGCAGAGGAAGGATTTGAATCAAACTAATTTCATGTTCAGCTTTTTGGAGGAAAGCAATCTTCCTTACGAGGCAGCACCTACACAGATACGGGGAGAGGCTGAGGGAGGCGATGGAGCGGTTTTTCAGCTCCAAAGTCTTCTTTCATGTCGAAAAGAAATATTGATTTATCGGATGGAATGAACCTTATAAGCCTGTACATCTCCTGCAGCCCCGAGGCAATTAAAGGCAAATCCCACTTCTGAAAGGTAAACCGGCGTCCACAGACGGAGGAGGTGTCAGGAACGAGTGTATGTTCAGGAGTTTCTCAGGGGGGAAGGCATTTGAAGCCAGATTCCAATATTTCTCCACCACCAATTATGGTAGATATTGTCAGTGGCTAAAGCTTCTTGCCAACTAACAATCCATTGTTCCCCTTTTGTGCGATCGCTGTCAGAAACAGAAAGATAATGCCAGTGAAGGGACAAAGAAGAATGTCTGACACTTTTTAAAAGTATATCTTAATATAAACATTTTATTCAGTGCATTTTTGTGTATACAACAAATAATAAACAACTGGAAGTTATCAGACAGCCACAATGCCTGCCTGGTTTATGTTGTTTTTATCGGATTTAGCCTGGTAGTTTGGAACACATGATCCAACATGGGTTAATACACATAGCCTACATCATGCAGCTCTAGACCAGAATTTCCCTGCTCTCTCCCATGCAACAAATAGGTTCACCTAATACAAACCACCTCCAGAGGAAACCAAAAAAAGAAAGTCTCCCAGAAGCATGTACCAGAAAGAAGTTATGTAGCGAAGGGAAGAGTACATAGCCCACAAAAAGGGGTCCTCTTTGTACACGTTTGTGTTTGTACATGCCCTGTGCAAGAAAGGGAAGATGTTCGTTTTTGTATGTTTTTTTTCCACTTTTACAAATATGACATGTCCTATAAAATGTTAAGCCACCTAAAAGTCCACAGTTTTCTTTTTTTTTTTTAATATAGAAAATATTGTCACCACAAGAAGTTACTCAAACACATAACAAGCATCCTGGGAAAAAGGGGCGTTCACCGTCTCGACGGTGAACAGCTTCAGTCAATAGAAGTTGACGAAAAAGGACGGCTGGGGTTGGGGGGCGGGGCTGGGGGTTGGAGGGGGGTCAAGTCGAGTATGACACAAGCACAGGGGGGGGGGGGACAGATCACGAGGACAAGAGCCAGAGACATTGTGACACAGTGGTGACGAAAGGAAATGGGGACACAGAAATATCGTTTCGGACCTCCATCAATGAGCATATCAGCAAAAAACACGACATCAAGCACGCTGCCAACTCCAAAGTGTTTAAATCACTTCCCTTGTCCACTCCTCTTCTATTCACAGGATCCTTGCTTTCTCCCATCAAAAATGTACATTAAAAAAAACAACCAGCTTTGCCTCTACACTGGCTTGGTTTTCAGCGGCTTAAAGGGACACTCTTTCCTTCTGTCTTTGGTTTGCTGGAACCCATTTCAGTTAGAAAAAAAAATACAAATACTGAACAATGGCAAGGGAGGAGGACAAGAGGGGACAGAAACAAAACCAGTTCTCAAATAAAAACCTCTCAGCTAATTCAGAAAATTAGCAAAAAACCAAGGTGCAGCTGTGGCGTCTCTGGAAATTAAACAACAAAAAATGAACAAAAAAACCCCAAAACAACAAAACTGCAAAGAGAGCCACACTGTCCCCTATATTTCAGGTCAGTTAAACATAGGCTTCATTTCCCCATGCTAGAGAGCTCAATCTCTGAGCGTGTGCACTAGGACGCAGGAGAGCTACCATCTGGCTGGCCACAGTCCCAGTAGCAGTAGACTGTGCCTCACCAGGGAGTTTATAGGCTTTGTATTCACAGAAGCATGGATGAGACAAAGATCAGGGCTCGTACTGTAGCACTGCAGCCTCGTCGACCAGCATCAACACTGAATGCCCTGAACAACCGCTTGTCAAACTTGCTGTCCCCCGCCTGACAGATGCACGACTGCTTAGTGTCTGCATGACCTAAATAATGAAGTTTCCGTCCACAGGAAAATTAAGTTCAAACTAAGTATAAAGATGAGCTAACTGGTATGATTCTTCGCCAAAAAAGTGTGACGAAGATAATTAATCTCAAGCCCAAAAACCAAAATAATATTCAGTTTTTTTTTCTTTTGAATTCAGAATGATCGATGTGCTGTTAGGTCTTTTTTTTCTCAGCGTAATGCTGTTTTGATGGAGACTGACCAGGATGGTTTTTAACTGTATCTTACTGAGAGTGTTTGGAAGTTGATGTGTGGTTTGAAGTCATAGCTAATCCTGAACCGCCGATCGGAGAAACAAGTCTGCTTGGATTCATGCTCTGTTAGAGGTAAGGTTTCGTGGTTCGGCCCCAGGCCGGGGTTTGGGCCGACGGGCTACGTTGACTCGTTCTGGCTCACGGTCTTTCCTCCGTTGAGGACAGCTGAAGCACTCCGACTCTTGGTGGGCGTGCCGCTGCCAGAGCGGGAGAACTCTGTCAAGTCATGAAGGGATGGCTCTCTGTACATTGCCACTGTGGAGAGAGGAGAAGTTCAGTTCAGAGATCGAGCAGCTTCTCATCAAACATCTATTTCAAACAACAGACTGTGATCACATGAAGACAAGATGGGTCGATCGGGGAGAGTCGAGAAATTACTCAAGAAGTGACAATCTAGAACAAGAACACAAACAGAACCAGGGACACCTGATTCGTACCATCTGACAACATCTGAGCAGAACAGTCACTCAGCTGCTGGGGCGCCTCTCAGTTTATCAGAGTAAAGTATCAGTGAGAGGACCAGAAAACACACTTCAAAAAAATACCTTCAACAGGCAGTTTGTACACCTTATTACATCTATTAAATACTAAAAAAAAAATCAACGTAATTAAAATACAGTCCAGAAAGTCTTGTAAATGTTTTAGGAAAATGACCAAAAATTCAGAAGGGGAAAGGAAAAGAGATTGTTCATGTTGTTGGTCATCCTGTGAAGGATAAAATCCGGTGATGGATAAAATCGACCATCAGGCTCATGTCATCCAAAGAAAACACATTTCACTTTTCCACTTTTCTGTGCATGTTCCCCTGCAACGTCCTGTCCGAGCTTTCTCATTTGGAGAGCTTCAGAAGGGTTCCTGCCTCTCGCTCTGCCTTCACACTCGCCCTGCTGAGTGGCTTTTCTTGGGATCACTTCACTTGTCGTTTTCATTCATTGCTGGCAGTTCAAAAGCCACAACGCCTGATCTGAGCTGAGGTCTTTTTGTCTTGAAGCACTCAAGTACAACAGGGAATATACTCATATCATTTTAATGCTTTCCAAGTAACTAAAAGGGTACATTCGGTGACATCTGAAGAGTACAGGATAAAAGTTTAAAAGTTTTTTGGATGCTCTGTATAACAAAGTATCAGAATTCATCCATTTCTAGTTATGATTTATCCAAAGTTCAAGTTTATTTCAATGAATGCTTTTATCAGGTGAAGATTTATTTGTGGTATCTTCTCACAGGGAATTGAAACAGGTTGGGATGAAGAAAGTTCGGTGAAAGTTGTCTTTACATTAACTGACAAGAAGGTTCTCCTGAATGTTGGAAATGGCGATTAGAAACTGTGGTGCTGCATGGAAATTTTTTAGTGGGAATCATGTCTCAATGATGTGATTGCACTAATTTTGGTTGGAAATGGCCTCAAATATGTAAAAATCCAAGATAAAAAAAAATCCAGTGTTTGTAATCTACTTCAAGTTGATTTCAGCCACCTCGGCGCCTTTTACAAACATGTTTTAATCTTTCTTTTCCTCCTGTAAAAAAAAAAGTTTCATTCAATAATTGAGAGCCATTTTCTCATTATTTTGTAGAATAATCATGTGAATCTGTTGAGGGATGACTGAAAGCTTTACTGTCCACATCCTTTAAGAGGCCACCATATGGCTCCTATAAACTGCTGAATCAAAAGATCACGGAATCGCTTGGTGCTGAAGTCAAAGAAAATCCCACATTCACAGCATGGCATTATAAATTCAAGAGTTGCTCGTGCTTCGGCTTTGCTGTGTGTGCAGCACCGGCCCGATCAGCATCTCAGCATCTGCCTTTTCAGAAGAAAAAAAATATCAGTAATCGGAGGTTCGCAGTCTTATGTTTCAGGATGTTGTCAACATCCTTCTGCCTCCAATGCTATTTGATGTTCACTCCTGAGGGAGTCTATGGCTGAAACAGCAAACGCAGTCCATCAGACACTTCACTTAGCCCAGCAGTTTTTGTTACAGCAGCAATCCCGAGACAAGCCTGCCGTTTCAACATCAATCATTGGCAGGATTTTGCAGGAAAACTGCTAATGATTCGTGCCAGCCTTGGCAGTGACAGCATGCCGCGTGACGATAATGACAGGTGACTGACCGCGGGATTATGGCATCAGCTTGACATCACGACACCGTCTGTTTTCCTTTATTGTTGAACACTGGAGTAACCATCTTGTAAGTTTCCACAGTCTCCAAACAAACCTCCCAGCGCCGCGCTGACAGACAAAGCCTGACAGGCTACACGCTGTCGAGATAAAGGCAGCCGTTTGTCTCTTGTATCGGGACGGACGCGGGGAATTTTAAGAGGATTTTCCTGTTCAGGTTTGAATGACACCAGCTGAACCTTCTTCATCCAGACGACGACAGAGCGGGAGGATGTGGGCTGAGCGTTACAGGCTGGAGCCAGAGGAGAGGAGAGTAATGCCGGGAGGAGACGCCGTCACCAATGCACAGACAGCCTCCTAATTGGTGCCCTGTGACACCGCTGCCTTTCAATTGAAAGAGCCACCGGGGCAAATTCCCCCACTTAGTTTTTCTTTCTCTCTGTCCTGTGCAAAGCTTTCTGTGAACTACTGGCTGCATCTGGAATTTAAAGATCCAGTAAATATTCTGCAATACTGGATGAATCGAGTTTGAGCCAAAGATTACTGCGAGCCAATATATTTTAATAGGCTTTCCTCACTCTTAGATTATCTGTGCAGCCTCACCAACACACTATTTTTTCGCGATCCACCAAAAACAGCCAAGGGCAAGTGGTTTTTGTCATCCCTTAGAATTACTGTCTGAACCAGCCAGTATCTATCCTTGCTGCGCACTTCTTCTCTTTCTCAGTATTTCTCTCTCAGCATAAAGTGAGGCAATCATTCTC
The DNA here is from genome assembly GCA_032164315.1 of Malacoctenus gilli. Taxonomy (NCBI): domain Eukaryota; kingdom Metazoa; phylum Chordata; class Actinopteri; order Blenniiformes; family Labrisomidae; genus Malacoctenus; species Malacoctenus gilli. The sequence continues at coordinate 10,647,285 of JASSRZ010000049.1, read as the reverse complement.
TGGCTATTGCCCTTAAGTGTGTTTGAGACCCCCTGGATGGCCCCTTAAATGAGAGTGAAAAACTATTATAGTGATCTCAGAGGGCAGATATGGATCCTTAATACCATGCTGGCTGGAAAAGCGTCGCTAAGGATGCATGAAGAGGAGGCGTCATTTCAGTGAAAACATAAAAGAAAAGACACAACTCATCTATTCAGCACTGTAATTACTGTCAAATCACAAAATGTTTTGCCTCATAGACTTCTGGAGACATTTGGTTGACTTGTGGATCTTTTGCTATTTTCACTGTGAAGATTTTGGAGTTATTTCAATTAGTGGTTGAACTTTTGCGGCTTTTTTCTTACTTCAGAGCGACAAAGATGATCTCTGGAGAAGACTACCTGTTTTTTTTTGTTTTTTTTTTAAATCGACGCCGCTTATAATGTGCAGATAATTACTGACATAATGACTGACTAGAATTAAATGAAGATGGAATTTAAAGATGTTGCACTCTTTTATTAAAAAATGTTAAGTGACAGGTATACACTTGCCAGAAATTGTCTTATGTTATGTACTAGCTGGATATGCTCAAAAGGGCGCTGTTTAGGAAACACAACAAAAAACTGAAATGGCTTGACTCTTTTTTGCACCAAAGTGCATGAGAGGTGTTTTAAAAGATTGAAAATCAAGAATTGCAGTTTCAAGGCGTTCACAAGAAAATCCCTACAGACTTATGACGGCTGCAAATCGATGGTGCCTCTGTATATTCTGTCTGGGGATACAATAAATGACAGGATTACATAAGATTACACTCGTTTCACAAGTAACTTCGGCAGCGAATGTCGGTCTCCATTTGTATCAATATTTCATCTGACGTTAGTGGTAAAACTGCCTTTAGCAGAATGAGGTTTCATGTGATTGCACATGAAAAAGGCAGGAGCGACTAAATAAAGAACCAGACGACAGGTCTAAACTGTGCTCAAAAAAACAACAACCTAAAGGAAAAGCTCCCTGCTGCATTTTGAACCTCCAGCCTTTCATTTCTGCCTGATATTGAACAGGAAAAAAACCCCAAACAGTGCTCTGCTTTATTTCTCAGTGAAGAGACAACAGACTCTTTCACTGTTTCCTCTGGGCTGACAGGTAAATCTGTGTCTTGTTACAGATGAAAGGACGGTGGCCTTTTCAGCAGAGACAACGGAGCCATTTCTCCCTGCTCCTCCTGTTCTGCACTGCCACACACACAGAAAGGTGTGGTTCTTCACAGCTTCATGGTGATAAAAATAGAGTCTCAGAAGCCTATTTTTAAATTTATTGAATATCTTGTTGCATCTCATCACAGATATTCAAAACCGCTGGTTTTGCAATTGCCATCACCCAAGTTGTTTGACCAGAGAGGGGAAACAAAAGAAGAGTTTGATGTAGAGCTAGAAAGCAGCAGTAATGCGGAGACAAAAAAAGACCTCTGACACCAAATGTCTTGTTTTAGGCAAATTATTTAGTTTAGTTATTCACTTTCTAGTGGCTATTTCTTGCTAAAGTGAAAGTTGACAATTTTACCAGTTTTGTGTGAGCACAGTTGTGGGTTTGCACCGTGAAACTGCAGAAATGTTTTGCAAAACACACAAAAATGCAAACGTTACCTTTTAGAGGTTTGGGAAGGAAGTGGGCTGCTGGCTTGTTCTTCTTGACATGGTTCCCCTTCATGATTTCTCCTTCCTTGTTCAGACCGAGGTACCAGCCCCTGCCCGACTGCTGTTGCCGGTATATCATGGAGGAGTATGTCACATAATAGTTCTCAAACACCGACTCCTTGAATTTGCACTCTGGTGTAAAGTGTTCCTGCAGGGGAAGGACAAGACAGATACAGTGTATACGAGATGTCAGACAGTAGTTTCTCAAAGTCTCGGGAGTCTTCGACATCCTGTTATAAACTGAAGCGGTTGAAATGCAATAGTTCATTACTTGGAAGTGCAACTTAATAACGGTACAATGCACGGCACACTCAACACACACACACACACCCACCCACACACACACACTCCTTTAGGAGGACGACGTCGTAACTATCTTCAGGCTCAGGATCTTGCTTTAAAAATTTTATCTCCGGAGAATCTACTAAATCTATTCATTCCATTTACGGTGCTGAATAATGTAGCACTTTATAGCATAGATAACAGTGATATGACAGATACAGAGGAGCATTAATAAAACATTCAGGCGAGATGAATGGTACATTCTCATTTGGTCCCAGCTGTTAATTATGTATGGGCAGTTCATTATCTTTCCCAGTTTTTGTCCGATGCGTTTAAGACTCTGTTGGACAAGTTCATTGACTGCTGCCATATGACTGTTCTTGCTTTGTGTCTCGGCAATGTCCTCTTCAACTACAAAAAACGATTACAATGCTTTTACAAGCTGGCTCTAATAGGATTACATGCAATCTGAGTGCACTCGGGCCGAGCGCGTAAGGTGTTTGCTCACTTTTTTGTGCTATCTAAGTCCTCCCTTCTCTCCTGCACTAATGTACCGGCTGAAGGGGAGGCTCCTTGGAGGCATGCAAAATTCATCTTCTGGACTCCACACTGTGCGAAAGTTCACTCGCCCTCTCTGTTCAGTTCAGAATCCAGTGCTTCAATGGGATTTCGCCATTAACGCAACAACAGTGTGGCTGAGGTTTATTTCCCCTGGGGCCAGATTTTGTGTGTGTGGGCACGATTGTATATCTGAGCGAGCTTAGGTGTCCACGTGCGCGCGCGCGCGCGCGTGTGTGTGTTTGTTCAATTTGTCGAGCTGCTTGGGCACTAAGCCTGCGAAACAGAGTCTAATCAGTTCGAAGACAATTCCCCCTGAGAGAGCTTGAGGGACGCAGGACGACGCCTGACTCAACGAAAGACAAGAGAAGCTCGTCAGCAGTGAACAGATTTTGCTTCATATGTATTCTTCAAAGAACACTTTGCAATTGTAAATACACGCAGGACATGCAAGTTTGCTTAATACATGGTTACCACATTTCTTTTATTACCCACTCAGCTCGACTCTACACAGCTCGGGCCGTTTTCCTTTATGATTGTGTCCCATGACAATGTGTGTGCGGTTGTTTAACCAATGCGACTTGAAACCTCGTGGTCCGTCCTCGGTGTGCAACACACAAACTCGACGTTGAAGTGATCCAGCTTGATAAAACCAACTGGTTAAAGTCGCACCAGGTATCAAAAGCTTTTCTCAGTTTGGATGTGTGACAGAGACTCATCTTGTTCGGCCCGCCCAATTAAATGCATCACATTGGTGAGGCTGCTAACACGTCCCAAGGGGCCAAAGGATGCACAATGAGAACAGGACAAACAACATGTCACTATCAGACACAGAGTCACCCATGACAGCCTCTCTGTTATTCTCAGCTCCACGTCACCACTGTTCCCGTGCGGCAGGAACAGGACTTCAAAAGGAATGAGGTTCATGTCCTGTGATGACGCGCTTCGCTCCTCTGTCCACGCCGCCGTGTACGACGGCCGTGAAAAAACCACTCAGAAGCCGCACGATGTAAAAGCAGTGAGCTGCAGTGAGTTGGAAAAATCCCACCCGCTCAACTTGTTAAAACAGTTTTGTCACGCTGGGCCCACTCGAGACACAGAAACTTACACCTGCCTACAGTGACTGACAGTCACACTCGTTTATCGGCGCCTCTCTCATATTTAGCTTTCACAGATCACAACGGACAAAAATGTCATGACAGAGGCAGCGCTTGAGGTCTGGAAAAACTTGCGACATACCACCTCCATGGTGGGCATTCTGTCGGCTCGGCCCTCTTTCTCACATGGTCCATAAACTCTCCATGTCAATAATGACTAAACCCAGTGGAGAGCCAGCCACAGTGTCACAGTTCAACTAAGGAAGTGGTCCTCAAGAAGAAAATTGTTGTAAACAGTCAAAGTGGGCACGTAAACCTGTTTTTGTCACGCTCATGTGTTTTACAGTAAGCACGTGTACCTTCACTCTCATCCTGTATCTCTTCTCTAACTTCTCCAATGCACTGCGGTGCTCCACATACTGCAGCTACTCGGTCAGATACGAGTGAATGTTGTCTGAAGTCTGACACTGTCATGAAGCATTTACTGGTGAGAACGACCATCTGTTTGTGCAACCAAACATAGTCGAGAGAGTAAAACTACCCTTTCCTACGATGCTCTAAACACAGCTATCTATGTGTGTGTGGGTGAATATTCCAACCATCCACTCATCATGCTCTTTGCAAAGGTCATCGTGCACAGATAAAGATAACATTAACTTTACCAGGCTGCAGATATCAATCAATTCCTGAAAGGATGTTATTCACAGCTGAGGGACAAATGGAAGAGATTCTGAAAACTGAGAGTTCTGTTGTGTTGCTCCTCAATCTTGGAGAGGATGAGAAAAAACGTTCCCTATGACAGACTTCAGTTTGTGCTACATGCTTCCCTCCAAACTGTTCGTATCTCCAGAGTCATCCCAGCACAGTTTGTTGTCTTTTTGATCAGAGTCCTCAGTTTGTTTGCATCTCCAGCTCCACGGCATATGCTCCAGCACATTCCGGTGGAGCCGCATACATAACAGCACGAGTTGCAAAAGAAACAAGGTTCTGCTTGAGTAAAGAAAGTTCCTCGAAGAGAAAAAGAAGTGAAATGCTCTGTGGCTGGAATTGCTTGTTTTGGTCAGTGATCATTTTATGCTTCACAAGCAACTAACGATCATCCTCACTGTCATCCTCAACTCTCGTCTTAGAGTTTGTATTTGTCCGATCAAATTCTATATAATTAAAATGCTAATTAAAAAAGAACATAGACGTTATGATATAAGAGTCAGCGGTGCTTTATGCATTCGGCCATGAGGGACGTTTGTGTCATTGATTAATACTTGAAAACAAACCAGTGCGTCTCCTGTCCTCTTCAGAAAGTCCAGCTTTACTCACATAATGCTTTCCCTTCATTGCTCTTTCAATCCTTTTTACTTATTTACGTCTCAGCTCCTCACATCCCCCCACTTCCTCTTTGTCTACCCTCTGTCCTGCTCGGCGACTCTCTCGCTCCGTCTGATTAGCGGCTGCGGTCTCAGAAAGGCCGGGCAGCATCCATCTCAGTTATGCACGAGCCGCATTTGGAAGCAGAACAACAGAAGCGCTTCCAAACCAGGAGTTCTGTTCCACCTCTAATAATGAGCTTATGTGGATTTGGCTGGTGATACTTGTCCTGGAGAATCAAAAGAGTCTATTGATAAACAGACACATACAGTCAGATACAGGCAGAGTCGGCGCCAAGATGGAGAAGAGGCTGCTGGCTGTCGCTGCTGTATTGGAGTGGGTCTCTGGACGACAGGCTCGCTCAGACCGAGGCGAGGAGGGGCCAAAATGGCAGGGGATCCCCGCCCTCTATTCTTACAGGACTGTGACAGACAGAAGCGTTCAGATTCCTTTGAATTGACTCCAGTCGCGCCTTTTTCGGTCGATAGCACGTCTATTGTTCAGTGAAACCAATCTCCCCGTGAAAAAAAAAGAAACCCTCGCATCACTTTAATCACGACTCCAGTGCCAGATGGAGCGAAGGGGAAATCACTTTGGAAATAAAACGCAGGACACGATCAGCATAAAGATGATACACGTTGTGTCGTCCCCCTCCCTTCACAAATATAAATGGTTGGCTAAATTGACTTCAGATAATCCTATTACACAGAGATGCCGTGAATTATGCAGATGTGCCAAATCTTTATCCAAAACATACACAACTTAAAACGTTCAGGAAGCAGTTTGGGAGATTTTTTGTTTTTCTGCACTGATCCATCGATTCAAAAGTGCAGCTCAAGCTCAGTGGTTAGTAAAATAAAGAAATGGAAAAAAAAGCCTTCATCAGATGCTTTTATCCAAAGCAATGTTATCCGGCTGTATCGTTAATTACCGATCTGTGATGTATTTGTCAGAAAACGACAAAACAGACATCACTGAAGGTTTTATGGCATCTTAATACAGGAGCAATTACAAGCGAGAGAAAATTTAAAGAACTTAATCTACATGGAAGTCGTTTAAAGGCGGAGTTTGAGGCATCAAAGCCTCCCAATTTTATTTATCCCATTTTTATGTCTGTTCACAACAAACTGCTGTCGCCCTCAGCTGCCAGTGATGTACGTCGCGACAAAGAGAAATTTCTTGAGCACAAATTGTTTCTCATTTGTATTTCATATCATGGGCAAAGGTCAAGGAGAAGCAGTGAATGGCCTTGAGTTTTACAACTGGAGGGAATCCCAGCTGGCGTTATGGCCGCACTGGCTGAGGTCTTTACTGTGTGATAACTGCCTCTAGCGAGGAGACACTCACAGGCCGTGCTGAGCGCGCCGACGTGAGGGATGTTTCCTCGTCTTTTTTAACGTCCATAACAATAAAGCACGCGGAATCACGAGCACAATTGAGCGCGCTGTCCATCTGGGAGACCTTTTGTAGTCACACAGCAAGTTACACAATAGAAAAGTGTTAATGGTAACCGTGAGATGAATATTGCATTTGCGAGGCAGTCACGTCAGGGAAACGCTATCAATTATGATGCGCTCTCAAACAGTGTTCTGTTGGCTTCAAGGGGGTAATTACAGCCCAGTAATGTTTTCCTGATCCAATCAGCAGGGGGAGAAAAACAGGCATAATGGATCTGATCTCCTCTGTAACGATATTGGCCAAATTTTTCATCAAAGAAGCCAAATCAATGCTGTGCATGGCCCCAGTGTATTCAGCCGCCATACTGAAACTAAAATGACACCAATTATGCCAATACAATCAAGACTGAACGCTGTTCCAGCTTCCTTGCAGCCACATCAATGCTTGTGAAACTCAGGAAAGCTATTGCTGAGCACTGAAGACCAATCTTGCAAAATCCGGCTTTTTCACAGCCCTCCAACCAGTGGAAGTGGATTAGACAGCACCTTTTTCTTTGCGTGAAGATGAAGTACACTGGCAGTGTTGGGAAATACATCGGAGAGTACTAATCTAGTGGAAATACCAAACACAAACAGGCACACCCACACAGGGTACACATTCAGCCTAAATACACACACACGTGCGCAAGCGCACATGCACGCACGCACGCACACACACACACACAGCATAACGCAAAGTAGTTAATGACACAGTTCAGTGGAGTGAAACCTGACAGCAGTGGTTATTTACCAGAGACATTGTGTTTGCTAAAGAGCTGCAAAAGGGTGTGAGCCACCAACATGTCTAACAGATGCTCTAAAACACAGACATATATTGTACAAGTACAAAGGCAATGACATACAGACTTTTTTAAAGGCTTTTAATCTGTGACGATATTTATTCTGGGATTATTTTGGCAAAGGATCCAATTCTCAGAGATAAAAAGCTTTATTTAAAAAAAACTAAAAGCAAACTCGGCTTCTCTCATTCAGGATTCGTGACTGTTTTCCTTCTTGCTATTCATCTAATATTTATTTGAAATATGAAATGCATTCTTCCTTACTTGAACATGTTTTGTTTATCGTCCGATACAGATCCACCAACACAGAGTTCCCGATCATCGAGTGCTTTTAACTGGCTCAACATTTTTTCATTTTAAGAGCCTGTAAAACTGAGCGTTATCATCATAAATATCTCCACCCCAGGAGCCCTGAACTCTCCGTTTTACACACTCGCACAGCAGTCTAGACGAGACTCCACTGGAGCCTCGGTGACTCACACTAATTCAGATATGACCCACCAGGAAATTAATAACAGCACTTCAATGGCACCTCGTGAGTTATGCGTGCACCACTTAGCTCAGGATCAAAAAACATACACGCAGCTGGGAAAACACGTCAAACAACGCCGGTGTTTCAGTTTTCACGAAAACACTTTCGATATTTTATTGGGGAATTTTCTGATTTCGCAGACAAGGCTGTTCCAAACCAAAGACCCTTGTGATGTTCTGAAGAGAGGCTCGACACACTACTTTGTAAAATTAAAGAGAAATACAAGAAGGAAAAAAAAGAGGTTTGTAAAGTGAAATACATATTAATTGGTTCTTTCTCTCCCACACATTGACGCTGACGGATGAATATATTCTCACTGGTGCATTCGGCCTCACCCACACATGTGCACTCTTTTCTCACTCATTTCTCTCACACTGTCTGTTTCTTGGTGTACATCTTCTGCTCTTAAAAAGCACTGAGCACACACACACACACACACACACACACACACACACACACACACACAAATATGCATATGTGTGCAAACAGATTCAGTGAACTCTAAAAGCCACTCAGATCAACGTAAGTAAAGTGTTGAAGTTTACTGCGCATTACAATTAATTGCGGTATTGTAAATGAATAATGTATACTTGCATTAATATTGTAATCTTATTTCCTCTGTGGCATGTATTTACTCACAATGCACACACATTTCTATTCATCCACACAACATACTAGGGATGATAAAATAGATTCCAGCATTATCATCGTCATCATCAGCAGCAGCAGCTGCAGCAAGAGCAGCAGCACCCTGCTCCCCGACTACGTCATCTGTTGTTGCTCCGCTGATGATTGGGATTCTCCCCCGAAAGCTCACCTACTATTGGCTGGTTGAGCGTGTGGCTTGCAGGCAGCAGTTTGCCAAAGCAGCAATCACAGCAAGACAGGCACTAATAGGAAGCCGGCTACACATTCACTCCAATTCCCGATCTCATTTAGCTGGAAAAGAGCGCGCTACAACCCATCCCCCAAACTGCATTTGTCCAATTTAACATACTGCATTCAATGCAAAGACTGGCATGAGAAGCCGCACTGATGATGCAGCCAGTCGTGATGCAGACTGTAGCTTTTATTTACTCCTGCTTTTCCCAATTACAGTTTTTCCTAAAACTCCTCCCCTTTGCTACTTGGAAATACTCCAACACTTTATTACAAGGCAGTTTCACAAAGTATTGTGAAAGGAAAGTATAAAATCACAACAACCCTGATTATTTCTGTCACTGTGCATCAGAATGTTATTGAGTACTTGGTGCAGAGCTATTTCTGTCCCAGTGCAACAGATGGAGGCTGGACTGAAACATATGAAGAGCATTATGCCCATCGAAGGTTGTTTTGGACTGTATAACTTTGAATATGTTCCTGTGCACAAAAGCCTAAAATATATACTTCTCCTGCTGCTGCCAGAAGTGCAGAAGTGCGAGTGAAAGAGTCTGTTTTTATTAATTCAATACGACAACTTGCTTTGCATGATTAATCACTGATTGTCTTCAAAATTATGTCACGGAAATCACACGTCACGGGCAGTGGACTGGTGCTGTGCCATGTTCTATAGGTAACTGAGTGTGTGCGTGGGCCTGTGTGTGTTTGTGTGTGTGTGTGGCAAAGAGTTGATGGACCATGCTTAATTTCAATTATTTCTGTATCTCCCATCAGGCGTGCAGAGCTGGGGCAGCACCTATGGATATGTTGACAAACAATCACTAACACTCATTATGATGTAATTACAGGCAGACCAAACAGCACTGGCAAAACGGGGACTTTGTAGCTGCTTGTTTGGTCCTGCTGATTTTGTATGGAGAAAAAAAAAACCAAAAACATATATATATTTTTAAAAACGTATTCTTTATCAGGCAATTATAAAGTTATTTGAGCCTCAGCAAAGAGCTGTATGGATTCCAGTCAGGCCACGAAAGGCTTTTGGCAGAGCAGACCAGGTCTTCCCCACAGTATGCTCCTCATATGCACATTATTGCACTTATCTGCAGCCCCTCCCGACAACACTTTCCCTGCAAGCCAAAGCCGTTACAGCCACTGTCACAGGAATCTATCATGTTCTGAGTGGTAAAAAAGCCGAACACTGATATAAAAATAGAAAAATTTGGTCATGGGTGATCTTCAATATCCGTTTTATTTTTCAGTGCAGCTTTGTTCAGTGCCAATATTTTCGTTTCAGCACCAGTGCATCTTTTTTGCAGTACAAGTGTGTGAGTGCCAACTTTTCTGATTTGAGTTCAGGTTCATTTTTTGGGTTTTTTTATTTGCCAAATGTTATTTTCAACACCTAAATTTAGTCGCTGTTATGGGTCTTTTTGAACGTGTTTCCAAAAGCATGTGTGACTGTAAGCATGTGAACGGGAAACCGGGGCAGAGACAGAAAGATCAGAGGCGACCGTCTCTTCCACCGTAACGCGTCACAGTCTAAGCATGTTACCTGATAATTTGTTTACTGCGGCAGAGTGAAACATCTCAGGATTATTAGGTTGTGTTTGTTGCTCCTAAGCTTGTTGCTATCAATCAGGAGACCTTTACCACACAAAACGATCTTTAGTAATTTGACTATAAAGCCTGTCTGTCAACAATGAACGCGTGTGTCTCCTTGCCCTCTGGGTGCACATTCGACCCTGCCTGTCATTCTACTCAGTGACGCCTGCCAAACAATACATGATGGATTTTGTGTGTGTGTGTGCGTGCGTGCATGTGTGTGTGTGTCGGGGGGGAGGAGAAACGTGAAAAAACTGTTTGGTTCGCAACTGAATTATTCATAACATTGCACATTTAATCAAAGATGAAGCGCAAGCTGCCACATTTGGATATGTCACTGCCTGCCTGCTTACACAAGCCTTGAACTTTCTATTAACATTGAGTAATATCAGTAAATAATTTCCTCTCATCAGACTTGGGATGATGTGTCTGAGTGGGCAAGGTGAGACTGAGTTTCTCATCTTCACAAAATAACAAACGACAACACGCGAGAACAAAGTGAAACTCTCCGTCAATCCGGCGATTTCTGTTGTCTGGGTGTGTTTTTTATTTCTCTTCCCGTCGCATCATGTGACCTGGCTGTGCCCAACACACTTGGAGAAGACAACTGGAATTAAAAGGTCAGTCCTCGAGAACAAACACCAGAGTCTCATCTTTCACGCCCACGCACACGAGCGCTCCGAGGCGAACACTTACCGACGTGTACAGGTAGCCCTCACTGTTCATAGCCAGATAGAGTTTGGTCTGCACCCCCTGGATCGCCACCACTCGCAGCCCCACTGGAATAAGGTTGAACATGGCTGGGGAGCAAAAAAAACAACAACACAAGAACAAAGGCTAAACAAGATGCAGGAGAACCATCTGTTTCTCTACTCACAACCTAGATTTTAGAATGATGAACAATATGAAATATTATGATTAGAATATTCCAAGACAATAAGGTTGTATTCTGTGCAATTTCTCATATGAACACAAACACACGAATGCAAACACACACGCATGCACGCGCGCACAGAGCACAGTAGACACAAAGAAAGAACTTGTGAGGCTCAGGGAGCCGCCAGCAGCAGCCCAGCTGGTCATTGAGGTACATCTCTACCTAATTAGTGTCAGCCTGTACTTTGTGTGTGTGTGTGTGTGCGGGTGTGTGTGTGTGCGTACGTCTGTGTGTGCGCTTGCGTGGGCACTGGACCCACAGGCGAGAAAGAGGAAAGCACGTGAATTTCCACCTGAGAGTGGGCTTGCCTGCGACTGTTCCCAAAAAAAGATCATTTCCAAACTATCGCGCTGACTTTTGCTCCCAAACAACGACACGGTCACGACTGCTGTTTGTGCCGTGATGACTTACAGCAACTAATCTTGTCACCCAGTGAGTTTGATGACACATGACACACCTCTTCAATGCTGAGGTTTTATGATGTAACATCATAGGGTCCACACACACATATGTGTGAACTACACTGTGAAGCCAAAGCTCTTGCATCTTGTTGCAGCGAAGCGGTGAGTCAGAGTGTCCCTACTATAGATGCTCTCGACAGCCACTCAGAAGATGTGTATCTGCAGAGTCCTTTGTGCAAAGCGCCCTATAGTAGCGTTGTGATGGCTTATTTCACTTGGTCTTATCGCTTGCACACTGCAGACCTCCCCTTTGATCTAGCATAGTAAACACCAAGCGTATGAATGCATAATAAACAACTGCATTCACTTCATACAGCAAAGAGGCACAGCCTGCATTGTCTTGGCTCAGCGGAGGCACACGAGTCCCACACACTGCCACCCTCTCCTCTTTCGTCCCTCCTTTTGTTCGTCAGGTCTCTCTCAATACCCTCCATTGTTTGTTTTCACATTCCCACTGACATTTTTTTAAAGCACAATATATCATGAAGCACAAAACAAATACCGAAGGACGTGTGAATTTCAGGAAGTTAATATGTAATCGTCCGGCCAATTGACAGATGCATTGGATGATTATGTGGGATCTGTCTGAAAAAGCTGTGATAAACATACAGTCCATTAGTCCAGTTTGTAGTATAACACTCTGAGCAAGAGTTCTCAATGTTTAGCATTTCTGCTCTTACTATTTTTTTTCCCTTTTCAACATTACATAATCGGACCTCCTGTTCGTTTCTCCCGCAGCTGACTTCAGCTTGCTGATACCGATGCTGTTGTTCATGGATCCTAAATTCCCAGTGATATTCTCAAGCACAGCGTGGTTGAGTCACGTTGTTAACCAACTTCAGCTCACAATGGAGGTGCAGCGTCTCTCCCTGATGCACAGTGGTCATGCGATATTTCGACTATTAGGAAACAGCTCACGGGGGAAAATCACGCCGCTCTGCCTTAAAGCTTTTACAATGACAGATTGGTAACTCAGCTGAGGAGCGGATCCTCGGGATTTTGTGCAACACATGAGAGAAGACTTGCATACTTTACATAGAACAAATCCTGCCACCAAAACTAGAGGATATGACACACACGATTTCTGCTGCGCTTAGAACAACATTGACTCCAAACACAAATACGGTCAATTAGTCTCATTCGGTGAACACGATTGCTAAACTCGTGAGCAGCAAATTACTTTAAGCACTCTCTCTCCTTAAAGAGGGAGAGCAGCAACAGTGTTTTGTGCAACTTTTTTTCTCGCTACTTTTAAAGTATCCTCGAATGCTGCAGTGCGGAGGCTCAACGATTTCTTGCCAGGATTTCAGGTTACAGGTTACAGATGGCACTATGAGACAAAAAAAAATTCACACCGCCATTGTGCAGATTGATCCACGCCGGCTCCGCTGTTAATACGGCCAGACGGGACTCGAGGAAACGTTTTTATGAGTAATCCCTCTGCTCGGCCAAAAAAAAACCAAACCAAGATTTGTAGAATCATTTCACTTTGAATTGAGAAGATTTCAACGAGTATAAACAGATTTTTCTTGGCGTGTCAATAGAATAGTTTGTTTTGTACATTCTCTCCTGAAACATCTTGCTACCTGAACAGCTGTTTTGATATTCGCAGCTGTCTCATTCTGCGTCACTCAACACATCTTTTCCTTCTCCGTGCTCCCAAACACATCTGCACTCTGCGCTCATTTCAGAAGGATTACCCGCCAGTGTACTGATGGCGATCTTCAAGAGGGGAAACTCAATTACTTCCCGACTCCTAGAAAACACCTGAGCACCCTGAAGAGGATGACAGGGCCGCCACCCACTTGCAGACCTTTGGTTCGCAGAGAAACATGGAATAAGTAGGGTGAAGAGGCCTGAGGGACACGTCTCAAGACTGCTTGCAGGCTGTCTCCGTGTCTCGGTTTCACCTGCGAACAGCTGAGGAGACACGACTGGTTCAACATGATGGCAAACCAGACGGTTCCTGACACGTTTCATCACATTTGCTGTTTTCTTTGACTCACTTTGGAGGCAGCGTCCCTGCAATTAAAAAAGCCTGAATATGACAACAAGAGCTCAGGAGAAAGCTGTTCTGACAACATAACAAGGCTCATCTGGAGTCTGTTCTGACAGCAGCTGCAGATGCTCTTTGGGAGGAACAAAAGCAGAATAACTTAAAACTCAAGACTCTAGTATCCCCCAAAACACCGAAAATAATTTGATTTCATAACAAATCAAAAGTGAGCAACGATGTGAAGTTTGTCTGCGTGAGTCTGTGGTTAAATTTTGAGTCATTTTGTTCAAACATTTGATTCTTTGTTCTACCGAGATACAACATAATATCGAGGACGAGGCAGAGAGTGGACTGCAGTTTAAACACTGACACACTTCTCTCAAAGTCGAGGATTTAGAGTTGCCTCAGACTTCTCTTTGTCTGGATACCCAGAGGGTTTGTTATGCGACACAAGAAAGTAGATGATACTGTATGAAATCAAAAAGAACACCATCAGATTTTGCCAGTTTGTGAAAGCGTCAGAGGAACATCAAACTTTTTGTTATCACCCCAGAAAAACGTTCAACGTCGTCTGAGAGCCTTAATCACCAACAGAAAGTCCCCCATACGTGTGTTTGTGTTTGTTGTGCAGACTACCGATGGAGAAGGTCCTCTCCCATCTTCACAAGACACCAGTAGCTCCAAGAGGACTGCGCACTCTGTCACCATGGAGACAAGCGCACCCAGCGCCTAACAATGCTATTTTTGGAGCTGTGCAAAGAGCTTCACTCTTTCTCCTTTTCCTATTCAGTAGTACTACTTAATTTTCTCCTCAAAGACAATATTACTGTGCCGATGCAGGTCTGTCAGTTACATAAGTGGGAATAAAGGTGAGCGCAGGTAGACAAGATAGATTGGGTGGTGAGTGTGTAAAGTACAATATCATTGTTTTGGAAATGCTCGATATCTTTCAATTCATTTATTTGCACCTGTGCAAACTTCACGTGGGGTTTTGTTTGGATAAATTGTTATCGCATTCAACAGATCTCACAGAGATTCCAGCAGACTGCTGTTCGCAAACATCCGACGTGCACAAAGCTACTATTTACACGTGAGACACCCACCATCTCCGCCAGGGACCTAATGAATACAAAGGTACTAATTTAGAGACTCCAGAAGTGTTTACATCTGCTTACTGCTGGGATTACACAGTGAGTATTACATCAAAGCTGCTTCCTTCTACCATTCAGATCTTCTCCCCCCTTTTAATACTACTATTTCAGACTGATGACAAAGTGAATTTCACTGCAGTCAGTAATGAGTGCGCTGCTCTAATCTTTCAGGAAACATGTCGTATTTATTGCGCCGTCTAATTACGCTGCCATCCATTTCTGCTACATTGTTAGCAGACAAGTGGCTGCGCTGTCACTCTTCAGCTGATCTCTCCTTTAATTCTTTGGAAAACAAAGAGCCGGTGGGTGTTGCGCCAGTGATAGGGATGCAATAATACCCAGTATAAGACAAAACTGGCTCTCGCCACTGAGGCGGGTGTGTAGGTGAGTGAAAACCCAGTCGTGATGTGTGTTCACATAAGGGAATGCGATGACTTGGCTTGGATGAAATTCAACAGCTACACAGATTTGCATGGCTTAAATTGGATAGATTTTTTTTTTATTTTTTTGTTATTTGTACTACAGCCATTGAGAAATAATCAAAATGAAAGCATAGATCAAGCCTATTAACTATCAGTGTCAGAGTAGAAGTAAACACCAGGTTACGTATGTAGAGTTCTGCTGGTGCATGCTTAAAAAATAGGAATTTATCAATAATAATAAGGACGAAAATAAAGTTTATCTCATGCTAAGTCAAGAGACTCGAATCAGCTTTGAATTTACTAAAACAGTTTGTTAAAGGTCCTGCTTGCCGTCCCTTGGATTATGTTCTACCTGACACATGCAGGTGATTCAAGAATTAAAAGAAGCAACAACGGACACAAACAATCAAACAAACAAACAGAAGAACGCACTGTGGAACCAACTTACTGTAACCATTGTCTTCTTCCTTTGTTCCATCAATGGTCCCATCTGCCTGCAACTGCAGATGGAAACCTTGTCGACTGTACAGCTTCGTCACGATCCCCTTCAGCTGGGGCTCTGTGGAAGGAAACACAGGAAGACCAGATGAAACCACTGACACCAAGGTGATGACTTTAATTGCCGTCTAATGGGAAGCTTGGAAGCCCCACTTTTACTGCTTGCCATCAATTTGAAGTTAGTCAAACCACAAAAAAAAAAAAAAATCAATGTTAGTCAAAGGGCGAAGCGGCTGAATGCAAGCGGAGGGAGGGGTGGGACGAAAACGAGCAGTTACATCAGCTGAGCGCGACGGGCTGGGACACCTGTCAGTCGCCCAAACGGATCAGAAGGAGGAGATTCAGCTATTCAGACCCGACCTTTGTGCTGGAACAAATTGGAGACACTTTAATTCGATCATGTGTTGCCAGGCTGCTTTCAAATTAAAACCTGGAAAGCATCGAAGGGGCCGCAGTTACTGACACGCTCACATCAGACCGAAGGCACTGCCATGATGCGTGTCACATGACAGCATGTCATTGGCTTAAGCGAAAATTTGATCAGTCCGTGTTGCCATGTTCCCCACGAAGAGATCACAGGAAAAAGTGTCTCTGGTTCTCCTCCACTGTGGGGCGAAGGTGATTAAAAAAGACGTCTCCTGTGGCTTGACAACAGACGGATAAGATCAAATCATATCAAAATAAAAACAGCTACGGGGGCATTTGGTGACTTGCTGGCTGCGAAAATTTCTCACATTTTCTCGCCAGGGTTCCCAAAATATTCCCACTTTTGGCCATTTGTCCAAGAGAAGGAGAAAACTGGTTTCAATTAAGAATAGAAAAACTCACTCAAATGAGCACTTTTAAACAGAAAAATCTGATAATTGAGACATTTAGATGGAAAAAAACTTCTACAATTCGAGACACAAGTCGTCAAAAAAGCAGCTTTTTTATGCTTTTTACAAACAAACGCTGTCCAATTTGCCAAAAAAACAAAATGGGTTCAGAAAGTCAAAAATCCCAACAGTCAAAAACGCTTCCGTTCTCTTACATCAGTGCTGGTTTAATGAGAGCTAAGTGCTCTCTATTCTCTGGTTACTGTCCCGAGTGGAGAGTCCTTTCCCGTGGTTAACCACACCTTTCAGCCATGCTTTCCTCTCACCTGCCTTTCAGCACTGCCATCACTAACCTCGCCGGGCTGCACACGGAGACATGCATGTCTGCGCAGCAGAGTTGATGTCGTGGCTGTTTTGAAACTTTGCATCAGCGTGAAGGTGTGACCCGGACGACAGACCTGCGGCCTGACGACCTGCCCAGGTGCACGCGCCGCAAACACACGAACACGGTCACGTACGTGCAGTGCTGCATGGCACCTCAGAACACACACACACACTGGCCACACTGCGTTTCCCCGCGACGCCAGTTCTTTGTGGTTCGTACCATGTGTAAGTCACACACAGACGACGCCTTCTTATTGCTTCCTCCACAGGTTAGAAATGGATACTGGAAGTGAGCGGGTTGCAAAAACTGTATAATAGACATGCTGTTATATAAACATTTGCTACCGCCTCAAGCTGTATCATATAAAGAGTTATAAAACAGTTTGAAAATAAAGAACTGGATTGAATAAAGTTGGACTTGAAATTTTCACAAAGATCCATGTACAAAAAGTGAGCCTTCAGACAACAGGCCGTCAGAGCAGATATAGACATGGCCACTGATGTACTGTATAGGGGAGCGGGTCCTTAGGCAGTTTTGTGTGTCTGCAATAAAACCATAAAATAGTGAAAACAGTTCTAATAGCAGAACAGGAACCACCGTTTTCTGTCCACATGTCTGTGATGCAGTAACATGCTTTCAATACTTTTTTTTAACTTCGGTTTTTTTTAACAATCAGGAGACTGTAATCTTTTTTGTTGTCTGCCAATATTAGATTTTTTAAAAGCTGGATAGATTTCAAAGAACTTGGCCATCAGTTGCAGGCAGCATCATTTTGGAGCTGAGGTCTGCTGACAATTCAAAATAAAAGCACATAATTATTAAAATATGAGTGCCAACTTGTGTCCGTTTGAGGTGGATTATGAAACTAAATCAGTTTTTTTTTTTTTTAAAGAATGAGGATGGTATGATAAACCACTTAGTTAGTTTGGAGAGTATATTTCTATTTAGAATTACTTGTGATTAACTTCTGTTCAAACGGTTATTATCCAGTGTGATTTAAAGAATGACTCAAGACCTGTAAGTGACAGTGACGTCTTAAGTGATTCACTTAATAAGCATTCCTGTAATTGTGTTCCTGTGTGAACTGAATATGAGACAGTGAAGGATTACAGATTAGTTTATTAAATCTCTCAGTGGAGCCTGAGATGCCAAAGGTGATCCCTCTGTGGAAAACCTGATTAAGAGTCACCTCACTCTCACCAACTTTAGTAGAGTCAATCTCACAGAGAGCTTCAGCCCTACCTTGGATCTCTTACCTTGTTCAGGTTATACATTTAATCATTTCCATAGAATGACACCCTAAAGTAACGCAACGATCAACGGGGAGACGCTGTGATGAAAAACAACAGACCTGGTCGTCTTCTTCGCCTCTTCTTGGAGCCGAAGAGTTTGACCCGTGAGAAAACATTCAGTCGACTGGGTTTTTCACAGCTTCCTTTGGCTTTACTGGGGCTGCTAACGCAGCGGCAGGCATTCGACTTCTCCCGCTCCCTCGCCTGCCTTTTTTGCCTAATGAGGGAGCTGGCGATCGCTGCAGCCATAGCCAGTTTGGCAGCGCTCTGGAGAAAACTTCCAGAGAATGGATATGATCAATCTGTCCCTTTGAATCCAGAGAGGCAGATTCTGAGGGGGGGAAACCTCCAGGCGCAGCGGGGGAAAAACAATCTGAGGCAACTACAGCGATGCGTTAAGTGAAGATTTTTGCAAAGTGCACCAAACAGTGAAAGGTGATAGTCCCAGTGGTGCGCAAAAGGCTCGTTAGATAATGTCCAGAAGCATCATTTCTCGGGGATTTGGGCGTTGTATCTCCGGGAAAAAAGTGGAAAACAAAAAATAAAAACAAGCCGTTCCACAGGAAGCTGCACAAAGACTTTGACTACGGCACGTTGCATACTCCTCCAGTTGTATCATTTTCTCGGTATCGCCACAAAGACGCGAAATCCCAGTCTCTGTAAGCGCTTTTGCATCATCCCGCTAAACTGCATGGCCGCGCACATGGCAGTCGGGGACGCAGATAGTCGTAAAGGAAGCCGAATGCGCAGCCACGGGGTGGAAACACCTGTTTGCAGACGCCAGTAGTGTTTCTAATGCCCCTGATCTGCTTCCACTAATTCCTCACTGGAGCCACGGCTGCGAGAAGGAGACTTAAAGCGCGTTTTGGAGATGCGACGCAGACGATTCACTGAGTAGTTTCCATCTGTTTTCCTGTCTTTTGTTGGAGCGGAGCAAGGCTGGATAAAAAAGCAGGAGGCGCCTCAATGTGGATCAGTATCCGAGCTCAGCGCGCACGCACAAACATAGCAGTGATGCTGAGAGCATCCCACCTACAACCGGGAGAATGAGCAGCGGGGAGGAGGGAGAGCACGGGGAGTCTAACTCGTGAGACACAGCCACGAACAATACGCACAGTCCCAAAATGAATCTCCCCGAGTCAAAGCTGCCATGAGGGATAATTCATGGTAAATAGCCCCGGTGAGGGGCGTCGATGGAGGCAGGGAGGAGATAAAGGAAGGAGAGTCAAGAGAGCAAACCTGCAGAGTTGGACAGGAAATTGCAAAAGATGAAAAAAAAGACAAGATATCAAACCTCTTGGGTTTTTATATTTCAAAAATATCACTCCTGTGGATACAAGAGGAGTTGTTGGCTCATAGCGTGAATCCTGCGTTTCATAAGCACGGATAATTAAATATTGACTTTGACGATGGACACATTTCTAAACTCAGACCACAGCGCACCACAGTCTGGAGACCCCTGTGAAACAGCGTTGAAGGTTCCCACTTTTCTGACGTCAGCAGTGTTGCAAAACACGTGTGAATATAGAAAATGTATTATGGTACACTGGATTTTACACTCATAAACCACAATTCAATCACATCCCTCCAGACAAAAAATAAACTACACAGTTATGGAGGTTAAATATAAATTACGATTTGGTATCATACAAAAACAACTTTTCAAAATGTGTTCAGCACTGATTTATTATTATTTTTTGTTTTTTTGTCTCTAACCCAAACGAGGCTCTTGCAGCCTCATTCAAATCTGAATCTCATCACTTCCTGGCGTTAACTCGGCGCTGGTTTAACGCCGTTTTCCAAACTATCCAATGGTGCCATCTACAGTCCTCTACCAAAACTGTCGCTGGTGCGTTACCAACCCCCCCCTCCCCCAACTCATAAGAGACACGAGTACACGCGCTTATCGACACTGGCTCGATTTATTTTAAGACGCCAAATAATCAAGTGCGGAATCTTAAGGAAGCAACAACACACAAATCAGAGAGGAGTTGCACAAAACTAAATATTCCTGTCGGATGAAAACATTTCAACTTGAAATGTGAAGAAGACATTAGAAAAGCTCATGGTGAACGCAACCAAAAGTCAAACCAGTCAGTCAGAGTCGGAAAAATGAAAGTCCTCCAACACTGAGAAACTCGCGTCCACTTCAGCACCATGGACAGCAACAAGACGACGAACCGAAGCACTCTGACAGATATACCTGTTGTCAATACAATAAAACGCCTCAATCTCTACATGAACATTTAATGCAAATACAAACATAAATCTAACAACGTTCTCCCGTTAAAAACAAATACACTTGAAGCCAAGACAGATCAAATAAAGCGTGAATTCGGAGACAGGTTTGGAGCCTACCTGAGACCGCTTTTCTTAGGGGAAAAGACATATTTTTTCTTTCCGGTGAGGCCAAAAATAAAAAATAAAAATGAAAAAAAATCCCTCGCAGTCCTTTCTGTGGCGAAGTGAAGGCGAGTCGACTACATCCAGTAAAGTTCAAACCATTGTCAGACAACTGTCAGCGGCGTAGTGGAGCAGAAAGCATCGAGGCGTGGCCATCAACAGGAAGATCATTACAGGACATTAGCGACATGCCATTATGAGTTTTAAAACGCTCATTAAACATTCATTTAGAGGTCTTGTTTATCCGGCAAACACGACCCGTTCAATTGCACTGCTGGGATGGGATGGGGAGAGTGGGCTGGTTGGCGAGATTGCAGGAAAGTGGAGGAAAAACGCAGGCTGGGCTCCTACTTCCTTCTTGGGGCAGAGAAAAATTCGCTCTCATGTTACAAAAACGATGTAAAATGATCCGATAATGCGCGGACTAAACCGGTTACACAGGCCCGACCACTTTCGACTGAAAAATATCGACGACCAATCAACGAGACTCCAGTGTGCATTACACGGTGCTTTTTTTAAAGTTATTTTTACCGACAATTTTCTCTTGAGTGAAACTGTAGATTCCGCACACTGCCTGGGTGAATACGGATATTTATCACGGATAGTTTGTAAATATTTATAAGCGTCACCGCACGAATTGCAACTCAATACAGGCCATTAACCGTGGCCTCCTGCGTAACTCAGCTGGATTTCATCCTCATCCAATTGTGTACTAAACTTTTATGGTACAAATCGTCTGTGATGACATAAAGATCCTCAGTTGAAGTAAGTTTACACATCAAATCTACTCTCTCAACTTTGAACTACGTGGGATGGGGCAGTCCGATCCGCACTGGCTTAATGCACGACTTTGGACACTAGATGGCGCCAATGGACTTCGCATTTAAAGTCCTGTCTCGCTGCCTTTACTTTTTGAACCAGGATACACAGTACATACAGGTAGTTTTTAGAAACTTACGAAATCAACGGAGTTTTAGTCCTAATGTGAAACATAATGTGAATTTTAGAACAAGGGATATTGCTGCAAACCATCATGTGTTCTAATGGTTCACTCAGCATCTGTGGTGTTTATTCAGCATCCAGTTAATCTAAGTGATTATATTTCAGGTTACAGACCAAACTGACATTTACGAATGGATAGTCCAGCAACAAAATCTAAATGGAGTCCCTAACAAAACAACTCAACAAATAAGTTTTCCAGATTGTGGGTAACAGCTGGAGCAGCTGGTCACTCAGCAGACTATACATGCGTAAACTCCACAATAAAACCTGGACTCAAACCATCTTTCTTTTTTCTCTCTGAGGGAAAAACGGGCTCAACACAACCCCAGTTTGCCGTCCACAAAGGGGTGAAAGTGACCTTTATGGTAAGTCACATGATTGAGTAACAGAGTGGAATCATACGTTTTATATACTACCATTTATTAGCAAATTTCAGAACCCAACAGGAGGAAACAGCAAATCAATAAGGTCAAGGCTGCGAACAAATAAATATTTCATCCTGAAATTGACCCATAAAGCAGAGACACGAAGCAGCCAGTCATGAAGAAGAAAGGCCGCTGCTGCCCTTGTAGAAGGTTAATTAATTTTAGTGATTTTGTAAACTCTGTAGAGCAAGATAGAAATATGAATTGTTCATCGGTCGATACCACAACGTCGATTCACAAAGGAAGCGGTTCATATGACATAAAACATACTTTACGGATAATATGCATCTGTTTTTCCATTACCAACCACAGATGCTCCCTCTGGGTTTCCGTGATGGAGGAAGTGGAAGTGACCTTCGACACCATCACCTTTGACCTCACATGTTCAGAGCGGACGGACTTGTTAGAGGTTGTTTCAAGGTTGAACTCAGACAGAGGAGTTTTCATCTAAATATAGTTTTTCTTTATTGTGATTGGGAATAAACTCAACAAAGAACAAAGCTGTGCATTGGGTTTTTTCATCAATATTGCAGTATTTTTATATTCCTATCATTTTCTTCTGGAGTTCACCGAGTATCTCGTTTCATTCTCTTGAATGACTGATAAAACAAAATAAATCAGTTTTGATCAAGTTTTTTTTTTGTTGTTGAACTCCTTTTGATACACTTCCCTCAAGAGCAAAAATAGATGATAAAGATGATGCGGATTCCTCATGAAAATAACATCTATCAGATTCTGTCTCGTTGAATCTGGTGCTGCTATTTTAAAAGCTTATTTTTGTGTCTCTGTATCCATCTGATGATTCGATGACAGTGAGAGATGTCACTGGAAATGTGGGAGGAAAAAAGTGCAACGAAATGATGTGACTCGAACATCCTGCCCGCTGGAAATAAAACTGGTGACACTGTTATGAAGCGAATTTTCAGCCACAGTGAGCGACGCTGCACTGACTACGGGGGGGGGGGGGGGGGGGGGGCAAA
>JASSRZ010000049.1:10593496-10606951 GCA_032164315.1 Malacoctenus gilli | reverse complement strand
ACACACACACACACACACACACACACACACACACACACACACACACACACACACACACACACACACACACACAGAACCGAAGGATCAGGAGAACAAATCGCACCACTGACAAGTACTACGGCGCGAGGTTGAAGGGGAGTGGGCGGAGCCTAACACCCGAGGTTCTTCCTGCAGCCTCTGCTAGGATAAACCGATACGACATGAACTTATCCTCTGGGGGGCTGCTGTTAACGCGCTGGCCACGTTCTGTCTTATTCAAGCATGTCTCTGAGCACTTGAGACCAAACACACTGATGTCTATCAGTCACCTCTAAGCAGAAACTCAGGAGAATCAGATGGTGGATCAGCGCTGGACCCGTTCGGTAGGACTGTCATTTTTGAAAGCGCAACAACTGACGATCTGTGGCAGCATCTCGACTGCAATCGCACCAAGAAAATTTTGGAGATCAGTTCCAACTTCTAACAGTTTATCAGCTGTTTCTACTTTCTCATTTTCCCCCCAGAATCAACAAACACTCCCTTAAACACACAGCCAACTCTTCTACTCCTCTGAATCCCACAATCCATGAAAATTCACCATTCAGCATTTAGATGTTTGTTACTATGGCAACAACGAGGGCTAAACTCTCTCTCTGCCATTTGTCAATGTGAGGTTTTACGCGTATCTTACAAAAAATTCATGAAATTACAACAAATAGCATTTACTGAACGCAGCTGAATGCCAGTTGATCAAGTGTTTGATATTTTCTCTTGTACCGTGTGTGTTTTCTTTTGGAGACCGCATCAGCGGAGATTTTTCGCTCTCCCGGCTGTGTGCTTCCGCTCAGCCCTTCTCCACACACCATTTAACACATTTTCCATCCACATCATGCATCAACATTAATGACGTCCTCATGAACAGCTTACGTAAGAGCTGTAGTCTCCCCTCCTTCCTTTGTAAATTCAGTCACGTCCAACTGGAGCTGCAGACAAACTGAATAATACATCTGTACTTCCAGAGCCAGACCTCTGCAACTATACCACTTCTTTATCTCTCTCCATCCCCCTCACAAGGGCAAGTACGCGAGCTCGGGTCCTTCGGTGGGTAAACGGAGATCCATCAACAGGTTAACTGATATCTAAGTGCAGAAAAACTGGTCCAAAAATGACCCAGTTTTAGATACAACAGCAGATAGATGAGCACATTGCCGAAATAAAAACCACAGCCATAGTGAGAGAGGGAGAGAGATAATCTCTTACCTATCAGGAGGTCTGCAAAGGAAAAGCAATTTCTATATTCTAAGCACTCAACTCGGGAATACAAGATAAATGAAGTTGTCAAAGAGCCTGAGAGCCGGACAGAGGACAGAGGACAGGATGGAAACATGCGAAGAGCACAGAGGGATTGTTTTTGTTTTCGTACACCGCAAAGAGCCAAATCTTATCAGGTAGAAGTTACTAAGTCGAAGTTAAAAATATCTCCTCCTAAAATGAGACATGATCACCTAAAGTTCAGCATTTTCCTGCTTATTTCAGGGTGTATTTTCTTTTCTGTTTATTGAATTTTCATTTGTCTTGTAACAAATGACAAATATTTTATTTTTGATTTTTTGGTTGAATTAAATCAAAACAAATCGTTCAGTGAAACAAGTGAAAATTGAGAATATTTGACCTTGAAATAAGCAGGAAAATCTTTCATTCCTAGGCAATTATGTCTCACTCTTAGTGTGACAAAACATGTTTAAAACAAGTAAATTCTACCTGGTAAGATTTGGGGTTGTTTTTTGCAGTGTATCTGTCCCAAACTCGAGCCTCCACAGTATACAATCATATTATCATGCAGCTCGACAAGCATTAAAGCCAAAAAGAGAAATAGGGACAGAAAAAAAATTGAAGGGGGAGAACAACAATGTTTTGGGCAGCGAGAGGAGGAAAGGAAGCAACGAGTGGGTAGACTGAAGCCACCAAGACCAGAGAGCCACGGGCAGAAGCACAGGAAGCACAGGGAACAGGGGGAGGGGGGCTTGCTGACTTGCAGTCTGCGGCTGAGTAAATCACTCTTACGTCATGAATATATATATATAAAAAAAAAATCTTCTCGACAGGAAGATAAAAGAGTTTCACCTTTCTTTTTTGTTTTTCCACGGCGAGTTCAAGTGGAAGCACACGCTGAAATTGCCAACTCGTTGAACTCATTAGGGTAACAGCTGCCTCCAT
The DNA here is from genome assembly GCA_032164315.1 of Malacoctenus gilli. Taxonomy (NCBI): domain Eukaryota; kingdom Metazoa; phylum Chordata; class Actinopteri; order Blenniiformes; family Labrisomidae; genus Malacoctenus; species Malacoctenus gilli. The sequence continues at coordinate 10,604,755 of JASSRZ010000049.1, read as the reverse complement.
CCATAACCCTTTACTTTTCGCACTATGTTTTTGCTCTGTAAGGGCCTCAGGGCGCCAATGACCGAGTTAATGGTTTTGGGTTGGGGGGGGGGGGGGTTCAGGAGCTACAGATGCTCCTCAGATCAACGTGGGGTGGGGGAGGCAGGCAGACACACATTCACCACGCTGGACGGGGTCCAGGAAGCGACGCCGTCCTCACAAACATCCCCTGAAGTTGTACACTACGCTCTCACACGCCGTCACACTCGCACCCGTGCACATGACTCGTGCGCAAACATGCTCGGGAAAGGGGCAGAAGCGCACCAGATGCTCTCTCCAAAAAAAAAAAAAAAAAAATGGGACAGGAATGAAAGAGAACTTAGTTTGGAGGGGCGGAGAACTATCAGTTCACACAGAATATGAGAGAGAGGGAAGAACAAGACGAGAGTGGGCAGGGGGAGATGAGGAGCATCGGCAAATCAAAACAAGGCGGGGGTGCGAACAAACCTTCGGGCTCTGCGCTCTCTTTGTGGACGGCTTGCTTCAGCGGGCAGCAGAAGATTTCGTGACACTTAGCACGAAAGGGGGACCCTTTACTCCTTATATCCGCAGAGTGGATGGAGTCCTGCCGTAACATAATGTACTCCTGGGTACCTGGGGCAGCGTCATCCTGGACTGCGGTGGTGCCATAACAGAATGAATTGGGGTTAGAAGGCTCACCACACCGGGCAGGTAGAAAAAACAACAACAACAGTAAGAACACAAGGCAGAAACACAGGCAAATAAAAACACATCAAACATTGGCAACAGCAATAGTTTTACAAACTCTATCAAAACAAAGAGGGGGAGGGGGAGAGAGAGAGAGAGAGAGAGAGAGAGAGAGAAGGAAATAATAGGCATAGATCAAGGGCACCAGAATCACAAGAAACTCAAACTTAACACAACTAAATTCACAACACTGGGGGCTCCCGAAAATATACCCCAGTCGCTGAAAAGGAAAAATGTTAAAATAACATTCAAACAAAAACCCAAACATAAAGCGTTCAATGCCTAAACGCAGTGTTATGGCAAGCTTTTAGCAGGCACCCACCCAGGAGTTGCTGCATTTCAATGAGGGGATTGAAGGGGTTGTGCGTCCAAGGATCGCCAGGCAAACGTGCAAGTCTACAGCTATATCCTCACCCACTGAAACTTGAGTCAGGTGGTGATTATGGCCCCCCTTGCTCGCCACATATACACCCCGTTTACTGTATGTGCAGGCAAGCAGATGCAAAGGCATGCACAGGCCCCCCCGCGTCACATCAGGGTGCCCGGATTTGCTTTCATGAAGTCATGCTTGCTGTAAGTGACATAAAGGAAACCTTTTGAGCACATCGCTCTGCGTGTGTTTGAAGAAATTTTGGGATCCCGTGAAAATCCCCGTGCTTCTCTTGCTGCCTGCATATATTGGACCTTTCGCATCTGTCCTCTTCTGGGCACAGGCTCGACTTGGCGTCGACCATTGACCTATTTTCTCTCTGTTGATGGATTAGCTACAAGCAAATCAGTCCAAATAAACTGTGTCTTTTCCTCCCAATGAAAGTAAGTGCCAAGTTTTTCACTGACATGTTTAGGACTTAATGAAGATGACTATATAGGGGGCTGTCAATCATTGGTCTCTGTCAAACAGCCACAGTGTTCAGGACCTCTTTCATTTGTAACTATGTTCGCGTGACGACATAATCACTTTGAATTTTTCAGATGAACTCGACGCACCGCGAAAATGTTCCAAGTTTCAGACACAGTTCATGACTCATTCTGTCTCAAGCACAGTTCTTCATGATGATGCGGTGCCAACTCTTCTCACTCGTGATCCTGTAGTCCATCTATACCTCAGCCAGCTTCACTCACAGGCCTAAAACATGAATGGACTGCAGCGCTGCCTCGGTGACTAAACAACTAAATATGAACCAACACACAACGTACACAAACACTGACCACACACTGACTTCAGTGTGCTATGTTTTCGAACCAAAGTGCTAAAAGTGTCTTCCTGGATCAATAAACACACACGCAGCTAACGCAGTTTTTTTGTTGTGCCTAAAATACTCAAAACAAAAACAAGGCATGGGCAGCACAGGGATGCTTTAATATTGTGGTCTTTGGGACTTGCAGATCCACGCGCTGAGCCACTGTGTGCACACTGTGTGCAGTATAAATGTAAATAAAGTGCTGATTTAAAACCCATCGCGCTCCAAACTTCAAAGCAAATTGTCTGCAAAATGATTTATACATTCATTATACATGAAACTGTGCCCGCAGTCTATTCAAAGCGCCCTATGTAAACATAACGTACAGTTTTGTCCACAAGGTTTCGCGCGTGTCGGATGTTTTTCCTTCCTAACAATCTCAGAATACATTTACGTGATCAGTCTGAAGCTCGTCCTGTGGGAATGACCCCTGGAAACATGGAGCCTCACACCAAATGAGCCGTGTTAACTGTAATCATGCGAACAGAGCATATATTCTTACAGAACACTGATCTCCACATCGAGACCTAACAGAAAGACAACTGTAAAGGGTAGAAATGAAAAAAACGTACAACACACACTATCACAGAGCGGATAATCAATTCTCCCCTGGTGCATTTAATCACTACATGCCTTTTCTCCTGCAGGACTTATCAGTATCTCCGAGCCACTTTCAGGCTCCTGGATGACCTGCTACACAGACGCCCTGCAAACCAGAAGGTCCAGGGAAGTCCCACACAGACCATCCATCACAGTGCGTCGCCAAGGAAAACGCACAATGTTCACGTTTCTGTGGCAGGTTGGATGCTTTTTCACAAAGTTGCATTCAGTTAAGCAGACAGGATAGATTCCTTAAGTTGAGCGCACGAGAAGAGTAATCCCAAATGTTCTGATCGTCTCGTTCCCTCGGCAGACGAAAGCGTTCGTCCCACTAGCGGAGCCACACCGATCAACACCCATGGGTCAAACTGCAAACCGCTTACAAGCTTCAATGCATTCTGCAGTTGCTTCCTTTGTGTCATCCTCACTGTCCACGTTTTGTACTCCTAACTGAGGTCAAGGCTTAAGCAGAAAGTGTTAGCCTGTGTAAAAAAAAAAAGAGAAATCGTGAGAAGAGCCTCTGGAGAACTTCAACATACGTCGGAATCCAGCCACAGTTATTAATGAGCTCGATGACTGTGGTCTCATCAGAGGCAATAAAACCGAGTGACAGTCGGGCCTCGGGGATGACAAGGGGGGGTGGGGGGTGCGGGGGGGGGGGGGCACCATCTTTTACGGCTTCCCTCCTTGCCCCGGCCTTGATGAAGAGCGCACATTGGGACTGAAGGAAGCGTGATGGATGATGCAGCAGGGCCTCACTCTCTATCAGAGCAGCTACTCAGAGTGAGCTGTCACGCAGGTTCATGATAGTTGGTGATCTATAGGCACCGGTGTTGCCACGCTGGACCTTCAGCAGAGTGCAATGGATGTCCTTGCCCCTCTGACAGGAATAAATCTCATTGTGGGGAGAAATGGGTACAAATAAGAAGGACGGGGGTGATGGGAGGGGGTGGTGGAGGGGGGTTGTCCTGTTTCGGTTAGTTGCTCATCTATTTAGGGTCCTGTTTGATGGACGGATCTTTTACAGATTTTATGGCAACAGTGCGATAAAAGCTGCGTGGGCGGTGTGAGCCCAGTGAGATTGTAAGTGTGGATGCTACTTTGGGACAGAAGAGCTGACTTATAGTGACACAGCATCATCAGTGGCGCCACCAGCAGCCCCCCCGCCTGGCGTTCAAATGGGGTTCAAGGACATGTGTAATCAACTGAAGCACTGTCAAGCTCAGAAAAACGATCCCCGCTTCCATATATGAAGTGCAATTTGCACACTTTACTCAAGTCATGGCTGAGATCCATCCGTGAGGCGAAGCACATTCATCGCGGGCTTGACGAATAGCACACTCACTAAATTAGAATCAGAATTAAGCACAGAAACGGGTCTGTTGCCAGAGGTTTGGGCTGCGAAAATAGCCTGGCCTCAATGCGGTTTCACAAGGAGCAAAATCTAGCACATTGTCTTGTGGGATGCCTTCGGTTCACTGTGGCTCCATCTCAAGAAAGAATCGTTTTATTTCGGTTGTAAGTCACCTTGCAGGCAGTGGGGAAAGTAAGTCGAGTTGAACTTGAGGTTTTTCTTTGAAACGCAGAATGAGCTTGCATTTTTATTCATGCACTTTCATCCCTCTGATCTCATTGTTTGTCCCACTCCTTCTCTCTTTGTCTCGCTTTCCTGCTTGTTCTTTGCTGTCGCACACTTTTATCATAACCAGAAGCTGCAGAGTGTGACGTGTTCACTCGGGAGGAAAGACGGCAGCTTTTTGTAATCGACCCATCACTCTGTAGATAACCAGTGCGATGACATTAAACCAAATATGTAAAGCAACAAAGAAAAAGAAACCTGAGCTTTTTGTTTTTCATCGTTATGACACCTGAGTGGTGGCAAATCTACTAGAGAATCACTATTTGTTAACCAAATCAATAATAAATGTGGTGACGCAATCTGCCAAATACTCTGAACAGAAAGGCAAAATATACGGATAATGCAAGCATGTTTTAGGATAAACGTTTGCTCAGTCCGTTGGTAGTATATCACAACTTATGATTCCATTAATATGAAGAAGGCAAGATCCATACGAGAGCAAAGAGAAACAATTTCCACTAATGTTGCCAATTACTCAAATGCAAAAATAAGTCCATGATTCAGTCCGCAGCAAAAGCAATTCATTTACTCAAACACGCAGCGGCTACCGGAGCTATGGATCTACCCCTCAGTGCACATGGACGTCTGATACTTCTTATTTATTCAGAAATTCATTTGTGCAGACATTCTGCAAAATCATCTTCTGTACATTTTTCCGGGAGCCATCCCACAGAGGTGGGAACGTGTCCAACGGACCAACAGGTGACTGCAAGAATAATGTGAAGAAACCTTCGAAAATATCAAATCACGTCCAATCTTCCTTTATTTTGACAGAAGTGGCCTGCGAGACACCTGCGGATTATACACTGAAGAAGCAAAACTGGATCCATACTAAATATTACATCTCCTTTGTTTCATATCATGCAATAACATCAGATCTGGTTTGAACTCTGGGCCTTTGTGCATCTGTGCACTGTGCTCGCAGGTGAGGGCGAGGCAGAAGAATACTTTCTGCCTGGCGGTGTCGCTCGTCTGTCTGTCTGCAGAGATGAATGTTATGAAACTGTTGGGCGAAGGCTCAGCGATAGACGACAGCCAGCACTCATATGAAACCGTATTGATCCGGCATGGAAAAAAATGGTCCGACACGGAGCCCAATTTGCCTCACATTGACAGCATCCACAGAAAAGCCCGTGCTCACACCCATGCGGGTCTTGTTGATGAGTCAGAGATATATGTTGTACACCATCTGTTATCGGCATGTGTGTGCGCAGGAGACTGCTCAGGTCAGAGAAGCTAAACGCATGTTTAACTGCAATACTTTAAACACTAAAGATATGCTTTAATGAGATGAAATTTGGACAAATAAACTTTAAAACAGGCTCACCATTTCTTCTTGGACAATTACGAGATGATCATAAACACTACAAGTTTGTCTAAAGCTAATGCAACACTACGAATAATGTAAATAAATGCATCAAATCTCAAAACAATGAGAAGCACATCTTTGTATGCTTGTGGTTGTCTTAGTTTCACAAACGTGGGGCTTAACTTTGGATATATTTGAATCTTCGCTGCAAAAGTCCAACTTACGAGCCCAAATAGTGAAAACAAATGAAAAAAAACTGCCTGTGTTTTAGCTCTTCACCTTGAGGAGCTTATTTGTTGCACCCAATTGGTTTATAATGAATCTTTAAATTCCTAGAATTCATCAGCCTGTTTGAAAATACGCCAAGTTTAGAAAAATCAATATGGAGACAGTATTTGAGAGTAAATGTCCCAACTCCCTCTATCTGTCTGGAGTACACACACGCACACGCACGCACGCGCACACACACAGAAAGAATTACAATATACTACAACTTATTCTCTGACACAAGACTTCCATCATAATCATGGACTCAAATGTTCAGATGACTTTGTCAACAGACACGGATCAAACATGCTCCCCTGCTAAGGCAGATTAATGCTAAGGATCCTTTTCATTACAATTAAGAGCTGACAAGAGCTAATGGGATTGTGCAGCCTCTACCAGTGCCTGCCGATCATTTGGCCTTTTCGTTCAGGAAGACTGAAACATCAAGGGAGCAGGTTCAAGTGTAATGGGATCACCAGAGGCTGAACAGTAAATGACACCAAGTAGCTTATGATATATCATGTGTTGAAATCCGCTTCGAAAGTCACATATGCGTCACGTATGACATGATGCTCTATTCATGTCAACTCTAGGCGCGACATTGAAATCCACACAAGAAGGGTACAAAACCTGCTGTCCATCACACTGTGGTTTAGAGGTGTCTGGAAAGGTGTGGAAAAAATGGAGTGAAGTTCATCTTTTGTCAGGTTTTGGAATAAGAATCATGTTTTCTTTAATGCATGAGATGATTAGCAGTGTTGGCCACGGCCTTAATGGAATGATCCCCAACTGGAGAACCAAACTTGTCAAACATACATTCTCATACATTGATCACGAAGACAGTAAGAGAAGAAAAGAAAATGATTATATTGGCCCATGGCTTGATGATTCATCTATTCATTTTCCACTCATAATAAGCTATACATATATAGTCCTGATAATATATTACACACAAAAAACTAACCTTACTGATCCAAGAAAGTAGAATACATAATAACTAAGTGATTTTTTTTGTTTAGTTTGAAGTTTCAACAAGCCAGAAAGAATGAAAAACAAACATCTGCTCTCATATCATACGCTCAGTTAATCAAAAGTGAAAATCTGTAGCAGCTGAGTAGCTCTGCACTTTGCCCCGAGCATCACATTTGCTGCTCAATGTGAAAGAAAATGTGCAACTTTTTACTTTTACTGAAAAAATGCTGGCAGTGTCTTTTTTTGACAGATCGGACCTGTTTTGGTCTGCGGGCCTTCTGTTTTATAGCTGATGTAAAGACTGACTTATGTGGGTGATTTCTAGTCACTTTGATACACTTGAACCAAGTTGACTGTTTAAATATGAATGCTTTGGAACAACAGAAATAGGTATACAAGACTTTATATGTGCAGACAAACATATACTGAACAAAAAAAATACACTTATTCTTTCTTCGTCGACAGAAAGCAAGTACAGACTGTAACAGATACTCTGCAGAATTGTGTGGAGCACTTTAAAGGTTGAAAATGTCACAAGTGTGTCCTTTATTGCTTTAGAGATTATAGAGGCCCCTACATGCTCAACACAAGAAAGGTGTTTGCTGCCAACCGAACGTTGTCGCCCATCTAGTTACATAACAGGGGGCCATATCAGTGTGAGCCCTGCAGCTCGAGCAAGACACATGCTGGGTCTGTGCTGCTGGCTCAGGAGCCCCCCTGCTAACACACCGCCCCTCACCCCCAATGCACAACAGATACAAATCAACAGAATCCAACACATCCAACTTGATAAGAAACCAATCATCGGACAGTTCACACTCTGTGGATCGGCATCGCTATCTGTCATCAGATATTGTTTTAATCAGTGGCTCCGACCAAGCTGAAATGTACTTTTCTGGTGTCGCAATAAGACGGTATCCTGCAGCATAATGAGACCCGTGTACCTGCCGTCTGCTGCTGCGCTGCGGCGACCGTCTCCAACCTATGCACTGTAATGTTCTCGCTGAAGTCTCTGACTAAGTGCACCGGCTCATTTTCCTTCCGTCTGTGGCTGAGTTAATGCGGGGTCGGCGGGTTCTGGTTCAGTGCTAAACAACCTTTCTGCTGTCAGAAATTCAAATCCTAAATGATCTGTTTCTGCTCCTTTAGAACATCTAACACGGGTTTCCTTTCCTTCACAACATATTCCCATTTGCTTTGACAAAGCACTGACGGCTTCAGTTTGAATCGGTGTAACAGGGGACATAATAGGCGACTTTACATTGAATTGAAAGATGTGAGCTGTTATGTAAATGGTTATGAGCACCACACAGTCACATCACCACTAAGCCTACACAGGTTGTGACAAGACTCTTTATTAATTACTTCACCAAGAAAAAGTCCTTCATCCGAACGCCTGTGCCAAGAAGACAATCCTTGGCAGAGCAGATATGGAGGATGGCATCTTCCTCGTGCCCTGTGCCAACCAGATCAGATCCCAGATGGGCATAAAAAAAACAGCTCACTTTTTGGTTCATTAATGCACATTTACAGGCTTTCCTGTTGTTACAGGCGGAAGTGCAGCAGAGGGAGAGAAGGCGGAGAAGGAAAGTGGAGGAGTGAGGCCAAGCGCTCACTTTAATAGAGCAGGAGTACGAGGTGGAGTCGAGAAAAGAACGTGACCTTAAAATGCCATTAGTGAGCCTCAGCAGCAAAAAACACTCCACTGAATGCTGGCAGCAAACAAAAAAATGCTGCAGTCTTTAAAACTTTCAATAACAGCAAGAGAGTATTTTAAAAAATACGGGACAGGAACAAAGAAAGAATCGAGAGAAGCTCAGATGTGAACTTGATGGAGACTTTATGGTCACTTTAGATTCTTTCAGTTCAGAGATAGACACACTGAAGCTCTTTAGTCACCCAAACTATAGTTTCTCTTCAAAATGAAATAATGAAATAAATAAATTAATAAATAAATTAATAAATTAATAATAATAATAATAATAATAATAATAATAAAGCCAAGAATATCTTGCCAGAATTTTTTTAAGTGATAAGTTGTTTAATAGGTAAAAGGTTGCTAACTTTTTTCAAATTCTTTTCACATAAAATTCTACTCATTGGATTGCCATGTTCCTCTAAATTTAGCCGCATCAGTACAGAAGGATAATGAAATCAGATCCAAATTTCCAAAGGAGACAATGCAAATAAATCACATTATTGAGGGAGTCGAACAGTTGCGACTCGTATTACAAGTGAATCATTTTTTCAAAAATACTATGTCAGAAAAAAGGGACAGACTCTGGTATTATGGTTTACCCGTCTGCTCCATTACCAAGGGATGAGCACACTGTCAATTCCAATTGACCGAGGACGACCAACTCGCTTGGCCTTGATGCAGGATTACATAAAGGATTCAAAATCCAGGCATTCACAGAGAAGAGATTTAGGAACAGCTAACGCCAACGCTATCTGAATCATCAAATATATGGGATTAGTGTTTGATGGCTCAGTTTCCTGATGATGCATTTGAGAGGGACAAAATCTCTGCTTGTCTCACTCGTGTCAAGTTGGGAAAGCATCCAGGCGTTTGTTACTGGGTAAAGAGGACTAAATCAGGACTGCGAATGATGGGAAGGAAAAAATAAACAGGAAAAAAGAAAATAGAATAAAAAACAGGGGAGGACCAAGGTCTGTCTTCCTGCTTAAACTCTCCGTCGAGCTGAACTGTAACAAATGAGGTTATTCCAGAACAGTAGGCTTCATCTGAGACGCTAGTTCTTCCTAACTTCAGTGACAGGAGACCTCACCTCTCCTCGTTGCATGTGCAGAAATGATGTGTTCGAAGCTCAACCAACCAGAGAAATATCAGAAAAAATGTTTTTTCAATTGAAAAACACGAAAAGGTGTTTCAGACATACTCCAATTTAGACTTTAAAAGATTCTGGTTGGCTTGTTTATTTGGTTTGCGAATATTTTCAGGTTCTTGCAAAACGTGTTGTTCCAAGGATTCCCTTCGTGCGATACATCACTCAACCTCTGACTGTTAAATGATATTCAGGACATGAATCAAATCGTATTTTCCCCTCTGTTATCATGTGACAATGCGGTTTTCCTGCAGCTGTTCCTCAGCCTCGGCATTTCCGACCACGTTAGCCAAGTCCTCCCAGCTGTTGACCGAGCATGTGCTTCGCACACTGTCCCAAACACACAAAGCACACAGTGGTCAAGCGGTCTGCAGTCCTAATCATGCCAAAAAATATTTGTCCTCATACTCCACAGTGGAGTCGCCCAATGACAGATTTGGTGCGCGACATCACCCCAGATGGGAATGCAGCGGCGCACCAGAGATAAGCCACATCAGCCACAACAACACACAGCCAAACAGATGAATGTCATTCATCCCTGCTGGACGAGACAGTACACAGCGCCAGGATCAATTTAGAAACTGTGCTATCGATTTTGTGTATACACGCTTTTAAAGATCTATAAAGTTCAACACAGACCCACTCTGGTTCTGTGTTCTGTCCTGAAACGACACATGACAGGCCAGCATTTGTCCATAACTGAATGTTTTGCTCATTTTCCGACGCTCATGTTTTTTTTAACCGCTTTTGTCTACATGAATCTTTTAGTGGCCGACAGAAAATGTCCGAAGAAAAAGTGACTGCCTCTCTTTGTCATTCTGTTCAAATCCACACAACCTCTGAGGGCAGCCTGCCAGTACCATGAAAACAACAACTTGCTCTGTGAGCTCTGTCACTTTGAGGAAATCAAGCCAGAGCGGCACCACGTAACACCCACGTCATGACACGACAGCAGTGACTGCAATACAAGGTCCCTGCTGTGTGTGTGCTGGGGTCATCGTCTCTGGTCATCACGTCTCTTATGTGCGTGCATGCGTATGCTTGTGTGTATGTGTGTAAATTATTAGCCTGCGCACATGCTTGCATGCACGGAGCAGTCAGTAAAGGAGGGTTTAACTGGGGGACCTCATCTTCCCAATATACTTCCAGGCATCTGACGAGTGTGTGTGTGTATGCATGTCTGCGTGCGTGCGTGCGTGCGTGCGTGCGTGCGTGCGTGCGTGCGCTTATACCTCCACTGTTTTGAGGACCAATTAGAGTGTCTCTATATGAGTATAGAGGGCGTTCCCAAAGAACAGATGATACAATACATCCCCTGTTTGAGAGCCGGGCTGAAGGGTAGAGGTCTGGGTTGGTTGTGCGTGTGCGTACGTGCGTGAGTGCGAATAAAACTGCGAGAAGCACATTTATCTCACAGCATGAAGACCTTGCTTTGCATAAGTGTAACTGTGTAATCAAGCTGTGCTGGTAGTTTTTGGTGGGACTTTTCCATGAGACTGTCGTTCCCTTTAGACCAGATATCAGCGTGCACATCCTGTGGTTTTTTTCTGTTTGTGCAAAGTTTGTATATTATTCTCTGGATATGTGAGTGTTTAACCTGCCATGTCTCCGGGGGGGGGGGGGGGCGGGGGGGCGGGG
>JASSRZ010000049.1:10545902-10593486 GCA_032164315.1 Malacoctenus gilli | reverse complement strand
CATGTATCAGAGCCCCCCCCCCCCCCCCCATGAGACATGTAGACTCTAAGTCTGATACCAAGTGGCAGTCTGGGAGAGCTAACACTAATTCACAACAGCAAACGCTGTCAAAACACATGTACACAAAGTTTCCTTCACGACTTTGGCTAATCCAGGGCCAGAACCTCCTTTCTCTGTGTATTTTAGACTTCAGCTAATAGCTCTAGCTGTTAAGTGATTATGTGTCCCCTTAGAATTAATTAGAAACTACAGCCAAAGAATGATAAAAATAGCACCTGATGAATTTAAGTGTCCTTCTGTTGGCACCAAAAACAGCTTCTGCTTACAAGCGGGCTTAAAAGTGCAAGTCGAGGTTTATTGAAATTCACTGTTATGAAAAACTTGAAAAGCGGCCTCGATGATAAAGGACGGACAGCGACAAAATACTGCTGCTTTGTGAGGGTCAGGTTTGGATGCTTCGCCTGTGTGTGTGTGTGTGTGTGACAAGGATAGGGCGGGCATTAGTTGATGCCTCCGTACAAGCTTTTTTTTTTTATGACTACATGGAACCTATTACACAATTGAGGAGTACAGCAGAGGGAGGGAACGAGGGGGGAGTGTAGGATTTAGCTCCTCACCAAGACATGAATTATGCAGTCGGGCCATCCAGACATGTAGTGGTGTATCTTTTATAAATGCCTTACAGAGGCAAAGCAAGTTTAGGTAACATTTCCTCCCGTCATTCAGTGCCACACAGGGAAGGAGACGGGGGGTCGGGGGGATGGGGGGGGGTTAAAAAGGGGGGAGGGAGAGTATTTCAGCACAAGCTTCTGGCACAACCCGTGATAAAAACTGACATCCGAGAGCAATGCAGCAAAAAGAGTTCGTTCCATCCATCTTATGCGAGCACTGCACTTGAAGGATTTAAAAAAATGATACATGGAGTAGAGCCCCCCCCCCCGCTCTCTCTCCCCGTCTCTCACTTTGATCCCGAGTGAGGGTTTTACAAGAATCGTACTCGGTCATAAGCATAAATAGGGCAGAGGGCACCATCTGCACAAATTTTCAGATGGACAAGGGGGTCATTACGTTAAATCCTGCAGATGGTAACCAATCAACAACACAGGAGCTGCAAGAGGCCACTCATTTCATCAAGAACTGCACCATGTGATACGGGAGACAATTCATTTAAAAGAGCTCTATGGAGAACCAGGAATCTTTTGTTTGTGTGTGTGTCTGCATGTGTGTGTGCGTGTGTGTGTGCATGCACGCCCTGAGCATGTATGTATCCATAAATCAAGTTGTCATTGTCATGAGTGCAAGTATGAGCGATATCAGGAGGAAAAGAAGAAAAGAGGGAAAAACGTGCGCATGTGTGTGTGTCCAACACTGAGTCGGGCTCCAGGCAAGGTTTAGTATCTGCTGTTTACAGAGAGTCTGATCAGAGGGATTACAATTACACAGGAACTGCTTAAGACAGCTGCTTTACTCAGCGTTATCAAGCCACCCACACTTGCCATACGCTGACACCCTGCAACACACAGTCACACTGAAGCACCCGTACGCATGCACGCACACGCGCACACACACACGCAGGCACGCACACAACAAGTGGTAAACGGTAATCTACACCCTCCCCGGTATTTACAATCTCTTGTACTTGCAACAGGTGACTGTCTGGGTTGCTGGTTAGTTTACTGACAGCACATCTTCTGGGATTTCTGCATTCAGCTTGATTTCCCAAAAGTGAAAATAACGTCTACGACTCCAGAAACTAAAACTGTCACATTGTCAAATGTAAAACGATACCAATGATGGCTTCAAAGAATCTCAACTTTAACTCTGTGGTGTTTTTTGGCCTTTTGGCAGGTAAACTACACCAAAATACATTATTCTAAGACGCCCATCTGTACACATCAAACGCTGACTTTTCAGCTAAAAAGGCAAAATTATTATTGTATCACTCTCATTGTTGTATATTATTATTGTATAAACAATCCTGCTTTGCTGTAACTGTTGTCGTCTGAGCACTCTTTTTTGTGCAGTATGAAAAATCATGTGTGCTTGATAAACTAAAAACAAAGCAGACGGCAAAAACACACGAATGCAAGTGGTTGTGGGTGCTGTTAGCAGACCATTTGATGTTCAGGGTTTTTGTGCCCAGGAGTGCCAGTCAAGGGAAGAAAACAGTTTGCTTGCTGTGTGTCATAATGGAAAACATGGTCCTTAATGGTGTTTTCACTTTCTACATTCTCTCCTGGCAGGTAAAGCTGACTCATGGCATTTCGAGCAGTCACAGTGAAATCACAGTCTTTGTGACCTTGATGTGTGATATTTGAAGAGCCCAATTATCAACACTGTGTCATATAAAAGCGACCTGGCTGCAGGAAGACATAAGTGCCATTCTTTTCCACATTATACATCCAGACTGTATGTTTTCCTCAGGTAAGATGTAAACCATCCAGGGTTTTATCCCTGGATCCCTGCTTTTGGCCTTATTCTTACCCAGATGTTTTTAGTATCCAAACAGCATTATTGTGATTTAATAAAACGCCCTCCAAGTTAGTGAATCATTTATTTGTTCTCCATTTGCCTGCCAGGTTTGGTTTGATCTGTCACAGGACGATTTTATTTTTGCCTCATAAAAAAGAAGAAAAAAAGACATCGTTGACGTGATGAAATACATCAACAGTGTCCAGCAGCTATTTTAAACGCAATACAAAAGCTGCGAAAATAGTCGCTGACGTCATGCGAGATTGAATGACAGCTACGGGGGGAAGGAAGGGGGGGGGAGGGAGGGGGGAGATGGTGTGTGAGGCAAAGGAAAACACTCGTTGCGGATGATTTGCATGTGAGCTTTGGCTCTGTAAATTGAAACCACTTGTTACTGTGCAACAGTCCTCACTGTGGCACTCGGGGAGCGGGGGGGGGTCACTCATGAGGCCGAGTGAAACACTTTGCCTCTTTGGACTGCATGGCCTCCACACAAGCATTCGTTGGGTGGTCCTGAATAAAATGAACTGGCCGGGCCAGGTCTCATCCTCCTCCTCCTGCACGGAGAGATTATCGTGGTCGGCCCTAATTGACGGTCCCACAGCCGTTTGAGAGTATGTGTATTTGTACAGCAAACACTGATGAGCAGACACCAAGGCCACCGAACATTAAACTGTCACACAGTGCTGCGGATAATTGCCATGACAACATCCACTGCAAAAAAAAACACACACAAGCACAGAATGGCCACGGTAGGAACGCTGTTATATTTTCAGCGTTACATAAATCGATCAAATGAGGCAGTTTTTCCCCATGGAGTAAGAGCTATTAGTGCAGCTGATATTTATTTAATGAGGAACAATTGTATCAATTAAGCAATGACTGTTGCATTATGGCTTTTCTGCCCTTATGCCTGCGATGATGTCTGAGCACTCTTTACCAAAATGCCATCACAGAGCGTTCAAATCAAGCCGCGGCAGATCACGAGTGTGTCAGGACAGTTTCCAAAGAGAAGAGTGTGTTGAATGTTCGGTAGGTTGTTGTGAGGGAACGCAATCGCAGCAGTCACCTCGGTAAACACTGTTGAAGTGAAAAGCACGTTTGCCCACTTTTCCCATGCAGCAGAAATCCTTGTCAGATACACTATGGTATGTTTAATATTTGATGGCCATACTGTATGTGCAGCAAAGGGCTGTTTGCAGAAAGCAAGACAGACTTTGATTCAATCACTGCAAAGTGCCTTTTTTTTCCACTGTGTTTTCACAGCGACAACAGATTTAAAGCAGTGACAGCAGAACATTTCTGTATTGCGCCTATTCCTTAATGCCCAGCAGCGCGCATGGGCCGAAGGCTTGTTTACTTTTTTCTATACACTGAGAATTACAGCTCAATCTTAAAGGCTTGCGTTTCACTGTAAACTGATGGCACTGACATCATGTATCCAGGCAGCGGCTCGCAGGAGATAATGAGCTTGCTCGACAGTTTCATAGGTCAGTTTGTACTCACAGTGCTGCCCTTTTGTTTTAACACACAACCAAACAGCTCATCGGGAACAAATGCCACACTGCTGCACCAGACCAATGAAAATGGCACCGACGGAGAGGTTCTCAACACAGCATCCGTTTCCTAATGATAGTATGGTTGCAGGGCCAGATGTCCTATTCGGCGGAGATGGAGAGATAGGAAGAATAAATCCAATATTCTCAGTGCTTCATGAAATCACAGCATGCAAGAGCATAATTGGTGCATTTGAAATGGTGCAGTGTGCCTCGAACCTCATGTGAGGATCGCTGGTCCCTGTTCTTGTTCTGAATCAGAGACAAAATTTGACTCAATGTGTGAGCTGATTTTCAGCTGCAGATCTGTTGTCACAGAAAATGCATCTTAAATCGCCAAGGTTTAAAAAAAAAAAAAAAAAAAAAAAAAAATCAGCTTTTTTGGTATGAAAGACTCAAAGTGCCAAAGTCGAATGAGAAAACATACCACTTTAAAAGTATTTCAGTATCTTAAAAGTTTAAAGTGTATATCCTTTAAATATAAGTGTATTTGTGTTTGTTGTACAGACACACAGAGGGTGCCATCAGATGGTGTTAAATGCTGGTGCTAAAAAGATAAATAGTTTGTCATTTTTTCCTCTTCTATGTTAATTCAAATGAGATTTGCCCAATGAGAAAGAGACGGTATTAGAAACATTTTAGAGTACAGAACAAACCCAGAAAATTCTTAAGAGGCAAGTCAGGGTTATACCGCTGCTCTAAAAACCACAAGATTGACCTTATATCTCTCTACAAACGACTTTTTGTTATCAAAATAAAGATTTCATTCCTGCACTAAAAGAAAAATCATAAGCCAGTTTTGTCCTAATCTGTAAATAATAACGCCTTTTAAATTCAATGTCAAACACTTGATGTTCCCAAGCAGCAAAATACACTATTGAACATTTTGTATGTCCTGAATTCTTGTTCAGAAATAACACTGCACTCAGAGATAAAGTCATGGGTATATCATCCGTTTTAGAATAATGAGATACTTTGTGGTCCTTGAGGCCACAACAAAACAAAACAAGAGTAAAATGTCAAAAATCGTTAGAATATTCCTCAAACAGCTCTTTATTTGTTCGATTTAATCACAAATGTTGCAGGGTTTTCTCAACACACAGCTGCCTTTCAACATGCGTGCGTGCGTGTGTGTGTGTGCACGCGTGCGTGTGTGTGTGCGCGTGCACTACTTATTTGTCTCACAGCAGGTGTTTCCAACTATTCGGGGTCACGGATCCATTAAATTGTTTGGAGTAGCGGCTGCTGTCACTCAGAGCTGTAAACCAGAGTCAGTAAACGTGAACACTGGTAGCAGCATGAAGGAGCTTACAACTGTACACATCATCCTGGCAGACCGACAACTGGTGCTCTCTTCACACTCTATCGGGTTTAGATCTAAAGCAGACTGGATTAGCCTTTGTCCTTCACATAACCTAACCACAAACACTCCACTATGGCTGGAGGCAATAACACCCAAAGGGATCTCAGTTCAGTACATAAAGCACCTTTGGACCGGCGCAATTCCCTTAACTGAACTTTTCCACGTTACTCTGATTACTACAGTACGTCAAAAAGCCATTAGGGTCAAGTAGCCATTTTATACAGGGAGGGTTTTTTTCTTCACATTTCATTCTGTCTACTTTGCTCCGTCAATCACCTCCACTTTTACAAGAGAAACCTGCAGATGAAAAAACCCGGCCCGGTGATATAACATGGACCATATAGCAGTATAAGCGTATTGCGAGCTTTAACAATAAAGGTTAGAAAAACTAATCAACAAAGTGAGCCGCCATGGCTTCCCGTGACCTTTCCAACTGCTGCCCTGCAGTTTCGATGTCCACAGGGGATTGTGGGTAAAGGCAGCGAGAGATGATGGGAAGTGTGTGTCAGGACTGCAGCACTCTAAGGTGGAAGGAGCAGACAGGTTGACAAACCGGTAAAGACGGGCAGAAGAGGTAGCAAGGTGGTCTCCAGAAGGTGAGACCAGACAGGGTGAAACAGAACAACAGTGGTCGATGACTGCACAACATTACGTTTCCAGAGGTTTGTACGATGTGGCGTCCAACGTGGCACCTCGTGCTCTTTGTGCTGATCTCGAGTAACTTTCAAAAATTACGAACAAACAATGTTGTTGTTTTCTGTTTCGTATAGAAACCCCACAGCAGCCTCTCACCCCCGAAAATGACGGCATCATCAGAAGCCGGGCAAAACCATTCAGCACCAACTTGCATCACCCCAGCCACCGGCATGCCATCGGACCACTGCCACGGGCCCAGTGCGCTGCCCCCTGCCCTGTGCCATAAACGGGTGAACGTGAAACCGTGAGCGCGGTCCTGCAAAGACGCAAGCGTGACGACAGCTTAGCGACCAATCAGTGCCTGAAATAAATCTGGTGGTTTTTGCGGGGCAACTGCTGACCCTGACCTTGGTCGTGACAGCTGAAATGGATGGAGGGCTGATTAGAGAGTTGCAATTAGACTTCTGACCTTGGCAGAGTGTTCTTGTATTGAAAATTTACAGTAAACCGCACGTGATCATTTTTGTCAAAAACAAGCTGTAAAGGCAGCCGGATGCAGGCAAAAAATGGACATCAGCAGTGCTTTATTGGTCTTTTTCCTGTTTGTCCTTGTTGGAGGGATTAAATCCCTCAATTAGGCTCCACTGTTAGACCCGGGTAAGGCATGGAGTAGACTGCCAAGTGTCTCCTGTGACATATGGACACACATTTGAACCCTAAATGGCTTCCCATCTGCAAACACTGACAATCGCATACGCTAGGACGCCTGGCAAAGCTCGAAACACTCTGCTGCGAGTTTAACCTCGACCAGCGAGGACATTTTTCACTGCTGAGCCATCTGGGTTCCTAAATATCATTTGAAAACAGCCGTAGCTCTTACTCGGATTCTCCATTTTAGCCCGTATAAACTGTATAAAATAAGGATTAAGCGTTGCGAGCGTACAGTAGTGTTCTTACTAATGTGGGGTCAAATGTGGGGTCGACATAGAGATGATTGGTGACTCTAAACTGTCGGTTCTTGTGAATGTGTGCGTGTTGGCAAACTGCTCAGGGTTTCCTCTGCTTTTGTCTGCTGTAAGCAGTAGTGGACCACAGCAGCCTGAAACCCCTCAGCTTCAAAATGCAATGAATAAAAAAAGGTTCGAGTGGACTGATAAAATATATATCAAGAGGGTTTAAGTCTTTGTGCTCATAATCAGACATTTCATGCATATTTTTCATCCTCTAGTTAAAAGACGGACAGAAACAGACTGGAAACACTAAAGAATAAACTCACTGAGAAGAACAATCGAGTACCTATTCTGATCATCTCAGATGTATTTTGAGCCTGATATTATTTCTGAATTTGCTGAGAAGAAAAGACAGCAAAAATACACTTGATTGAGTGTTCGTTTCTCTTTGTGACGTTCAAGCGCGACTTTCCAGAAATAGCTTGTTGTCATATCGACTCAGTTAAGCTGCCACTCATGAATAATTGAGTGTTGAATTTACAGGTGAGAATGAGCTCGTCCATGTATTTCGCACAGTATATCATTATAGACCCATTTCTATACCTCAGTGTATCTCATCAGAACCACGCAGTCATACTCAATGAGATAGACACTACATGTGTAGGTGATGCAAAGCGAGCGGGTCAATCGTGCATTCGCATTCATGAATGCATGGATGCAGAGTGTTACCATAGCTGGAATATATGTGGACAAGCCTATAGCCTACATTATGACCTAGATGGGAGAAAAGGGGGGCAGTCAGGAGACTTAAACACTTTTCTCTGTCTGCTGTCTCAGTGGAAGTGTAGAGTCCTCCTTCTCCGACACACTTAGCCACTTAATGGGGCCTAGTGGGTATGTGTTTGTGTACGTGTGACAGAGAGGCACGTTAATCCTCCTTCAGCTGCCACCGGCACCGCGACCACCTCACCAGCCACACGAGGCTCAAGCAAAAAAAAAAAAAATAGAAAGAGCGCTCATTAAAGTCAACTGCCCAACACATGAGCCAGCGAGGTGGCAAAAAGGAGGGGCATCCTAATAAATCGCTCGCTACGTTCAGCCGCATCATGAAATGGGCTGAGCGGTGCAAATTTCTGGGCCGAGAGGGTGAGAACTGTCATCACATGCAGCGGCGCCGTCCTTTGGAATAACTTCCGTCTTTGTGAGGGCAAAATGACCAATTTGAGCTTAAATGAAGTGAGTAACTGGGCTAGTCTGATCTGGTCTAATCTGGGCCGGGTTGTTCTGGGTCTGTCTGTTGACTGTCCCCCCTGTTCAGCTCTGCCAGTCTGCACCCAGAGGGCCTGTTATTTTGGGAGCTCAGCTGAGAAGAGATGACAACATCATGGACTGCTTAAGCTGCTTACATTTCCTCAAGCACTCCCAGTGCACCCTGGGATCTACACTCTTGTGTTGCCACTGTCACTTCACATGCATTAAATGTATGTGAACAAGCATTGTGTCCATGCACAATGCATACTGGTTTACTCGACTTACGACCAGAAACATGATTGCTCTTAAAAGTCGCGAGGTCACGGGTAAAAGGGTGGACGTTTGGGGAAGATGAGGTTTCGGAATTTGAGGAGGGGAATGCCAGAAGACAAGAGAAACGTGGTGACTCAGAGGTGAGATGGGATGAGTGTGTGAGTGGAGGCGGTCGCAGGGCAAACAGTACTTTTCATAAATGACAGTTTCACTTGTGCAGAGAGTAAAACAGTGTTTTATGGGTTAACAAATATATTTGGGGTCTGATGTGACTCTACACATTTCTCTTGGACCTGCTCGAGCCATCTGTGATACAGGACAAAGTTAAGCAAACTATCAGTAAGATACAAAAGGTAACATCATCGTGACGCGAGTTGCACTGAGCTACTCTACCTGCACCCAAACTCTGATTTGTGTACACCCGCACGACTCTTACTTTATGTTCCAATTCACTCCGCCATGTGAAATGTGCTGTGTGGAGGGGGAGGCAAGAGGCTAACAGGGTTCAGGCTGTGAACTGTCAGCACAGTCCTAGTTCATTATGTGAGCTGATATTCTAACAGCAGGCGCGGTGCTTGCATGCCTGGCACAGCGCTCTGCAGTTATTACTGCTCACACTGCACTCGCACAAGGAGCCCCCGATGCAAACGGCACGGACAGGCCACCGTAAAACTTCTGGCTCAGGATATTACAAGCTCATTGCCCAGCAGAGTGACATAAACTTTGACAACTTGAAATCTAAGTATTGCTGAGGGAGGAGGAGGAGGAGTTAAGTGGCGTGCTACACTGAGTCCAGTGTTAGGAGAGTAAGTTGGAGTGGAAATGATAGAAGGGAAAGTAGACAGGCAGAAGGATTTAAACCCCTTTCTAAAACGGGAGGACTAATGTGCTACTCCAAGTAGTTTTGGAGTGGGGAAGGAGAAGTGAGTGGAGCGGGGAGAGGTGAGGACAAAAAGTCTTCTGGGAAGTTTGAGGGGGAATTAACAGAGTGGGCTCGGTGCCGGAGCATCCAACATGTGCGAGATGCGATGATATTTTCACTTGAAGACACTTGAGTGAGATATCGGCCGGTATCGGCGGCTTCGCGTTGCGAGAAAAGCATCACTTCTCCCTCAGTGTCAATCTGCTAAAGGGTCAGTCGCCTTCTAAGTTGTCAGCCAGCAGAAGGGGTTAAAGTCGTGGATGGATGGGCGAGCGAGATCAGTCACAGGTTATCCGTGCAGACATGCATCAGCATTCAGACTGCTACCGGCTCGGACAGCATCCTACAGCGCAGCACGCTTCAAAGTGGGAGAGACAGAGAGAAGTGAGAGAAGGAGGCATGAGAGGCTGAGAGAAAGAGAGAGAGAGACGGAGAGAGAGAGACAGAGAGAGAGAGAGAGAGAGCCTCCAGCCAGTGGAGTCACATGAAGTAACCTTGCGAGCCCGTGTGCACGTGCCTCTGCCGCGCTGCTCTGAGCGGTCGCAGTTTGCACAGGAGGTTTGTTTTGAAGCTGGACGGAAATCACTCACCCAACGAAAAAACGGTCCCATCTTATCATTTTTGGACCTTTTACAGCTTTATTTATAGTTTACGATCTTAAATATGAGTTCAAGTTAGATCAAGTTTTTCTTTTGAGTTTTCTAAAGTGACAAGCTCAAACTGTGAATCTCAGAAATAAAGAGCACTTAATAAGAGTATCCTGCTGTCTGATTTTGACTGACGTCATGTGCTTGAAATGCCGAGCCTGAACAATAGGAGAGCCACTCGCATACATTATTCTGCATGTTATCACGCGCTGTGACTTCATTCCCACAAGAATACCCACACTACAGCGCATGCATGTGTCGGCATGCAAATGTACATTCATACTGTCACCCGTACGTACACCGTAGTACGCATACGGACACCGCCGGGCTCGCCTCATATGATCACACGCTCAGATATGCACACACTCGCGCCGTTTCCTATAATACCTCTAGAATCGGCTAAAATTACCTGACTGCTCCAGCTCCATGTTGTGTATTAGATGACATGCAGGGGGCCCTCAGCAGCCCCCACGCTGCCCAGACACAGCAGATGGGAAAGCCATCAGGTTGCCCTCACAACTCACCGAGGGGTTTACTTTTACACAGCCCGAGGTAACAGTTCAAAACTCTCATCCCTTCAGAATAAAAGCTGGCACTTCACTTTGCACCACTTCCATCGCTTGGACTCCGACGCAGCACGACACATGCGCGCGCGGCAGGTTGAAGATGCCCCGCTGACTGACAGTCCCATGCTTCTTCTCGCAATTCCTCCCACCGCTTGTCAGTTTTATTGTCCTCTTGCGTTGGACACAACAATGGCGAGCACTCAAGTAAACAAGCTAAATAACAGCAAGAATTGACAAGTCTGGCATGTAACTGGCCATCTATAAGTACACAGAACATACTGTGGGTCTGTTTCTTCTTGAAGGATGGATGCTGTTGTGGCTTCACAGTAAACTTCCTACATTGAAATTCAATTTCAGGCATTTAAGCATTTAATTGACTTTCTCAAAAATTGGGAAAAAAGAGTTACATATCTTCTCCAAATCCAAACAAATTCAGTTTGGTCACGGCTCCAAAAAGCAACACGACGCTCCAAATTTAAGCGCTCGAAAACTGAGGTCAACCTGGATGTGAATAGAACCTACAGGGACCTTCAGGTCACCCAATGCTCCTGCCTGTTAACAAGCCCCAACTCGCACCACTCAGTGTCAGTGGTGCGACAGTTTTGGCACTGCCTGTTCGGAAATCTGCCACCATCGGGTCATTTTTTCTTTTTTTTTTTGCTCGGTCTTTCCTGCTTTCATCTCCCCTTCAGTCAGTAGGCAGGGTGTCGTGACACAACTACTCATTAGTAAGCAGCAGTGGGCAGGCGGAGATCGCTTTGCGAAGACAAACAACTTAATTAGTGGCGGCATAGCTTTAATAAGTTCAGCTCTAAATAGTTCGGAAAAGAGGGGGAGAAACATAACATCAACCGGGGCTGTAATTATGTCGGGGCTAAATTTTGACTTCACGACTGAATGGAAGGCCTCAATTATTGTGTTTTCTCTCTGCATTGTTGGCCGTCCTGAGAGCGGTGTCAACAAACGTTTACATGGTAATAGCATAATGTTTATGGGTTTTTATTATTGTGACATTCATCGCTGGCCTGTGCACAGAGACACCTTCCTTTCTTTTGATGTCACACTCGCAGGCGGCGAGTCGCCTCGCGAATACAAAAGAACTTCGTACGTGAACTTAATAACAATCCATAATGTTTGCTGCATTTTTGTTGTGTGCATCCGAGTGTATGTGTTTTTGCTCTGACTGAGAGGAGCTCTGAGAGAAAAGTGCACGCTGGATTCTGTACACTTCCAGCTTTTTATCTGCCTCAGTGTGTGTTACAGAGGAGCACAGACATCGAGATGACTGAGTACAGCACTTCTGCACCCCCTACACACCTGCGTCCACATGCAAATGCACATGCACACACACATATCTCACTAAGGCTTTTAGTTTGATTCAGAGCTGCAGCGGCAATCATCAAATCCAGTGCAACATATTAACCTTTCCTCCTCCCTCCACTGTCTCTGCACAGGAGCCTGTGGATCACTTGGGCGAGATTTACGCAGTGCAAACGCGTACTGCTTCTTTCATTCAATTTGCACTCGCAATCTGCTCGTAATTAGTGCCTCATTATTAGGTGGTGGCTAATTACACAATCAGGGACTGATTCCAACATGCAATTCAGCCCGGTGAGGGTGGAAAAGTCAGAAAGGATTTAAAAGTTTTGTTGTTGCATGAAGCAGAGGAAATTGTACAAAAATAAAATTAGTTGAAGGAACAACAAATGCATCTTCATAAGTCAAATGTCCTTACAAAGGGAAATTCAAAGGCTAAACCTCATCACGGGATTGCTGATTGCATTTTGAAGGTGAGTTGCAAAGGTTTCTCTGATCTGCCAGTTTAAATCCATAGAACAGAACAGAATTACATTTACATAACCATTTACAATATGAACAATATTTCATATTCCATTGTGGGTTGTGTGTTGGTGAAGTGAGGCCACTCCATTAAGGTAAATGAAAAAAAACCCAGCTGAGCCAGTTGCCTGTCGCAGCGATCAGCGTGCCGGGTTGGATGCAGCGTGGGTCAGGTCACTTGCTGCAGCGGGGTTAGTGGTTATCGTAAGGTAGGCAGCTTGATTATCCTGCAGGGTGAAGGGAGCCCAGATACTTCCAACTGTGCATGAGCGTTTTTTGTGCGTGTGCATGAGTGCATGTGCGTCCGTGCATGTATCGGGTAGATGGGCTTTGTTATGGTGCTGTGGCCAAAACAGGATGGAGACTCGGAGCCAAAGAAGGGAGTCCGGTGGAGAAACTTGCAACGAGACTGAGCAGCCATCTGTCCCTCTGAGCTTTGCAGCGTGGTGTGCTGAGCACCCATCCACCCACACAAACACACTCAGACCCTACACACATGCTACACAAAATCACTTAACACGTTAGAGGCCGATAGACACCAAAGAGTCGTGGGGCACGACGTCCACATCATGCTTGAGCCTCCGCTGCGGTCTGAATTGCTCGCAGCATCAGGAGTCCTTGCTGAGCGAAATCACGCTCAGCTGCAAATAACGGGCGAAGAACGAACAGATTGTGTTGAAGACATTTTTCTGCTTAAGTGAGGAATTTACTTTGTTTTTTTTATCTGTGCCAGAAAGCTTTTCTTGCATTATCAGGAGATTTGTTGGTAAAATTGTGCATAAGAGAAATGGGGAAACTATCCAAATTATTGCAACGGGGTTGTTTTTTTTCTTGATTGGAAAGAAAGCCAAGAAAATAAACAATAAATGTTAGTGACCTGACAGACAAACTGATTTTTTATTACTTTCTATGTCTCACAGCAAAGGAGCCATAAAAGTGCCTTCTTTTCTTTTTTTTAATGAGCGTGATGACTGATTTTAGAGAAAGTGTGAGGACTGCCTCCACACTGTGTTAACAACACATTCTGTTCAGCCTACCAAAAATGCCCACGGGGTCCAAATACAGTTTGTGAGCACACACACACACACACACACACACACCAACGTACACAACAACAACAAGTCGTTGTATAAAAGAGAAAAAAAGAGAAAACTGTGGCAGCAGCAAGGACCAACGGTAATAATGACATTTTGATTTTGATTGTCAGAAAGGTCAATTCATCACAGCACTCCGTAGGAAAAACAACAACAACAGAAAACACCACAGTACGGTGATAAACACTTAATTTTTATGAGAGTTGTTCATTTTCGCAACTGGCCAGACCACAAAGGCGCATTATAGACATGTGGCAATGTCAGAGAGTCTCCAAAGAGTCAAATCTCATAAATGACTCATGACCCAGCATGAAAGTGTCACAAATCTAGTGGATGAGGGTGATGTTACACTGGTATTTTATAGGTTCATACACAAAGGCTGAAGAAAGAAAGTGAAACATATCAACAAACATCCTGTACTTTGTTGTTCGCGTCACAGTGACGGTCGATCAGTGGGATCTTAAATTCGTTCATTTTCGTCCAATCAGCAGCACCACAATCACTCTGTCTGCATACACACTAACCAAATACATACACATACATCCATACATGCTCTGCACACACAGAGAGACCACCGCAGTACAAACAAGAAAGTAAAGGGAGGGGAAAAAAATCAAATCTGCCCAATAAGCAAACACCAGACGCTCTTCATTTTGATCTACACAGCGTGGTCAAACAGAGAAAGCCCTGCAAATCCAGAGATAACGCTCCCAGGCCAGACAGAGCACGTGCACATAGACGCACACAAATGCAAAGAAGCCAGCTATACGAGGACCGCCGCATGAAAAAGAGCCATATCAGGCTGTCAACCTGTGCTGTTCAATGAATTTAATTTCCAGTCTGCGACGCTCTAAAAGATGCTGTAATACAAACGCATATGAGCTCTAAATAGCAGCATAGAATATATTTAAAAAAGGCAAAACATGTCAGTTTTTATAAAGCGGTGGAAGAAAACTGACCACTTGGTTCCAAAGCACAACAAACCGATCTGACTTAAAGGTCAGTAATAAGGACTGGCGAGCCAGCAGGTAATTTAGAGCTGGTGTGCCGACCGACGGCCATAAAACGTCTCAGGTCAGTTGCTGGGAAGGACAATAATGCGAGAATGCATCCAGAAATGATACAGCCGTTATGAACGTAGGAGATATTAGTCAAGGAGCCACAGTAAGTGGAGGAATTGAAGCAATTTAGTATTGTCCCTGTCCTAATTTTCCACTTTAACCTTTAAGCAAAGCTGAAGCATTTTGGCGTTATTTCATGTAACCTTTTCATCTCGCCTTGAGCGCGCTGTTCATCTTTTTTATGGTGGCCCGTTCTGCTGTTATGGATTACTGTTAGATCACTGGCTGCCATCTCTCTCCCTCTGCTCTCCTCCTCTCTCCCTCGCTCTCTTTCTCACACGTTCCCTCTCACGCTCTCCTTTTCTTTTCTTTTTTTTGCCCCTTTGCTAAAGCTCCTCATGTCTTTATCTTCCTCCCTCAGTGCTGCAGCGAAGGCAGAAACACGTCTCCTCCTATTACATCGAATATGACGTGATCATTCACTACAGAAAATCTCCGATGACGTCTGACAAAATAAAAAAGTTTGGGAAAGGTGGCAAAGTCTTGAACTCAAGGTCCACTAACCACAGTGGGGAGAGTGGTGGGAATACAGCAACAATGTGCCTGTCTAACCTTTCTGAATAATTCCAGCAATACATTAGTTTTAGGTTGTGGGAATTCGACTGGAGCTCAGACCTTCGAGCAGTTATTGTCCAACAATTGGGGCTCGTTTATCTTCCATAATTCAATCTAATACAAATTATGCAGTTCTCTCTCATCACTCAGTTTAAATCAATCCCACAAAAAAGGAAGAGAGGGTAAGATTCTGCATCCAACATGTGGCTAAACTGTAATTCTTGCATTTTTTAAATGAAATTATTGTGTCTTCATGAAGAAATTCAAAAAAGGTTTTATATGAACTTTTTTGTTGACCTTGAACATCTGGTTCAGCTTTGTTATCAAATAGGTTTCAAATCAAGCAGTGACATAAAACATTATGCAACTATGAATGTGTTCGAAAACATACAGTAATCTGAACCAATCAATACACACGTTCCTTTCCTGATGGCTCCCCTCCATAATTTTCCTAACAAGTGTGTCTCTCCTTATGAAATGCTTCTGCTGTTTAGAGCATATGTTTGTGCGAACATGTGTGACAGCATTCGCAGCGCTGCGTTCACGACTGCGCACGCCGGGAAGGCACCTTGGTATCCACCACCCATGACTGACGACTCCCATGCTTATTGGGGCTTTGTTGCCGTGGCAGCGTCTCATTATGTAAATGATGTCTCCCTGATGAGAAGGAGGCAGGCGCAGCCGTGATGCTCACTGCTCCAGACTGTGTAAAATTGGCTTCAGGGACCAGTGAGGGATCGTTGCTATATTTAGCAGTCGTCTTAACAATGTCTTTCTTCTCTATTCTTTTCTCACATCTTGGAAACACAAGGCCCACTCGCATTTAACACTTGCCTCATCCTCCTCACATAATGAGTGCTAAAATATTACTCCCCTTTAAAGCACAATGGCACGAGGCCGGCTCCCATAACTAAATTCCAAGTTTCACATTTACCACGTCACAATAGCGCAAACTTTGATATTACGATCCGCCATCTTCCGTGATTTTTTTCCAACTTCTTTCTTTGGGTTGAATGTTTTGCTCTGGATGTATTAGCCATTCATCCCGTGTCCTCATCAAAACTGAATGAATGGGCTTTTTTCTCTCAGGACGGCCACTAATAGCTTTCTGCTATATATCATCTTTCAGAGTCCAGCTCAAGGGAAACGAATACTAAGTGTCTTGGTCACTGCTGACATTAAACACGGCCCAAATGCATGGATCCATATAGCACCTATCTCTGACTTTAAATGAACTACATTAGACACAATTATTGCTTTTGTCTCCTCCTAAGTGTCTGTACACAAGTCGTTAGTGGACTTTATCTGTCTGAGAAGACAGCTTCAGACCACATCCGTCTCAATACCCATTCCGTTCTGCATCAGCGTTCAGGGTTGTTGTTTTTTCTCGTTTTGACGCCCTCGTCTCCATCACTGAAGACACCTGGACTCTCAGCTCAGCTGTCCCCCTCAGGGGGGATTCTGTTTATATCACCATTATACTGTAACAGCTATTTTGAGAGAGCGACCCGCAGATCAATGCAGTCAATAGCATTATCCTCCCGAGTGCACTGCTGCGTCGTGGCGTTTGGGGAGTCAGTCCAGACCTTAATTAATGAGGAGCAACGGAAATTGGTTTCTCCTCCGCGCGCGTGCTAAAAGTTCTGCAGAGAAGCGACGTGTTCCTGACCACAAAACTCAGCGGACCATAAGCAACACAACTACTGTCCAAACTTTACTACCAAGCTTGCAGATTTAAAGGTGTTCAGTTCACCAGGCAGTCACATGGGTGGCTACTAATGAGGTTTAGATATGCTCTACAAGCTGTTGTTGTGGTTGATTGCAAGTTGAGTCATTGCTGTACAAAAATAAAACAGCAGTATTGTGTTGTCTTCTTTTTATGTTCCCACTTAGCTTACAAGTTATGCATTTCAAAATAAAGGACTATTACATTTTCCAGCTGCATTCTGGGTAAAAATGCAATCATGTGTGGACATCAGGGTAGGTGGAGAGGTCTGGACTTTCTCCAGGCCCGACCTTTGACCTGTTCCGCAAATGGGTTCAGTTGACATCGAGTCAAGTCACCAAGTCTCAGCTGAGTCTGAAATCTACACCGTGTGCAGCAAACAAATTGGACGCCAATGTAACGTCCCCATAAGACGTGGAAAGACAGGACAGATTAGGTGCGTTTGGTTTGTATCCAAAACACGAGCAAACTGCTGCAGTTTGTGACAAACGGACAACACTGCGCAGCTCATTATCATGATGAATGCAAAAGAGTCGTATTTTTAAACCTGCGCCGGCTCTGCTCACTTCTCACTGTCACCGAGGACGTCATCAAGTGAAACTGCTGGCTGCTGTTGTGTTCCTGCTGACAAGTATTTCACTCACACGCAAGGCCGTGCATTAAGGAGCACTTTACGGGACTTCAAGAAAGCGCAGTCGGTCATTTTTCTGTACATTTTGCATAACCTGAGATCTGCAGGTCACGATAAACTGTGGATTAGGCCTTCTAAAGCCACTTTTCAGCCTCGAAAAAAAATCCCTTTATGTTCACCAATCTGCCAGTCCATCAGGTCACTTCAGGATTTTCCTCCTGCTTTCTAAGCTGATGTTTCTTCTCACAGGCACAGAGTCCCGCTGAGGCGCAACACTGATGCAAGCTGAAGTGTGGCCCTCCCTGCTACTTGCTTGTGAAATCAGCTGCAGTACTGGAGGAGAGCAAGAAGCAGGTAATCCTGTTAACTATTCCCGGCACGTTTGCTGAGGAGATGGTGGTCCGCCGCTCCCGTGTCTTCCTACTACACAGACTACACAACCACGTCCGGAGTTAAGAAACTGCCAATCACTGATCTGCATTGGGCTCAAATAAGAGGCAATCATTTTCCCTCACCATCAGCAGTACG
The DNA here is from genome assembly GCA_032164315.1 of Malacoctenus gilli. Taxonomy (NCBI): domain Eukaryota; kingdom Metazoa; phylum Chordata; class Actinopteri; order Blenniiformes; family Labrisomidae; genus Malacoctenus; species Malacoctenus gilli. The sequence continues at coordinate 10,575,356 of JASSRZ010000049.1, read as the reverse complement.
GAGGCCTGCTGGCCAGTTAGACGCCGTCTCCCAGGCCTGCTCTGTTCCAGCCTGTAGATCCTGTTTATTACCCCTGGTCCAGCCTTATCTCCTCCCTTTCTTACCTCCCCTTAATCCCCTTTATAATTTTCACCAACTTTAATTAGTTCATGTCCAGAGCAACTATTAATCCCGCGCATGATTTAAAATACGGAATCCGGCAGGCCATAAAAACCTTTGAACACTACATGATTCGGAGAGACCTTGACAGAAATATTTCACTGGTGTTGCTCTGATGAGAAAAAGAAACCCCTCTCTTCAATCTTTAACTCACAATAATTTTTATGAGGCGGTCGGAGCTCTGCTGGGCTCCGTGCGAGCGGTCTTGTGTGGCGATGCCAAACCGCGGCTTCTTCGGTAACCTTGAGATACTGTAATTGCTTCCGTGACCTCTTGCTGACCTGGCAACCTTCAAATAGCTCTTTCCAGTGGAGATAAATGCTTTTTGGGAGGGGGGCATTTATCTAATACCTGCATGAAAACAAAGAAAATCAACGTGTTTCACTTGCGTATGGAGAAATGTAAACATTCTTGTCTATAGCTACCTGATTAAATGTAGATGATTCACTATAACTTCAATTGAAACCGGGGATGTTTTGTTTTTAATAAAGGAATCCATTTGAAGTTCATGAGACCGCCAGTGGAGCCTTGTGCTTGGAGATAAATGAAGAAGACATATGCGATATGGAGCTCATGCGGAGCTGCGTGTGGCACATACGATCTGAAAGTGATCTCAAGGTGGTGCGAAGGCTTACGCACTAATGAGTCAATGCTGCCACATGCTCGCAGATGAGCTCGTTCCTTCGTCTCCGAACGACTAACAGCATCTGATCCACCATGAGTCCATTAACGCTCAGAGTTACATTGTTACATGCCTGGCAACGGTATTTTGGGTGCAGGAATTGATTGTGTTTAACCACTTGTCATCTCCTCCATATGATAAGAATTAAAACAAAATTACTAAGACGGTGGTATGAGAGTGCGCTGATTCTCTCTCTCTGTTTGTCTGTCTCGCTCTCTCGCTGTCTCTCTCGCTTTCTCTTCTTGCAGCAGTGGAAATAAATACATATGGAGCCCTATTTTCTGCTGATGTCATCTCAGTCCAATTTCGCAGATAATAAGCCATTGGAAAAATTGTCATGTTCTCCACTTTCCCTTCCCATTAAAGCACTGAGCCGACGTGAGGACTGCCAACCTCAACTTGGACATTAGCAGTCATGGGAAAGGGTTAGTAGGTCCCATATAGCTGACGTCAGTCACGCAAAGCCTTACGTGACATACTTTTAAATATGAAGCAAGAGCAGCCAGCTCCACCCTGAAATATATCACTGTTCCAACCTCGTGGATGGACACCATTTATTGTTATCTGCTAGTTTTTTTGACACACATAACCACAATTTTGGGGGGAGGGGATTAACGCTCGATGAGATTAACCACTGGATGGTTGCATGGCGGTGCATTTCCGAAAGTAAAACTGCAGTAATCTAAAATCCACAGGTAGTAGTTAATCCAGTACCTAATTGTCATGGTTCTGACCTGCGCCATTATTGTGATGAAATAATTTGGGTGCGGAGATTAAACTGTTTTCATGAACCGTTGAACATCAGTGGATCACAGAAGAATGGAAAGCAGGGCGGTGAGAGTTAACATCAGCCTTTTCAAGCACATTATGGTGAATGCTAAATGGACTACATTTGTATAGCGCTTTATGCAGGGCTCAAAGTGTGTTTGTCATTCATTCACGGACCACATTGTCAGCGTTTAGCCTTTTTAAAGATGATCGCAGAACTTAACACGACTCACAAGAGAGCCTCTCTCAAATGCAATAAAATTTGGGCGCTGTGGTAAAGTTTTTTGTTTACTTGTTCAGTTTCACGCTGTTTTATGAGTTTTGAACGAGCCCACATCTGAAGGTCAAAGTAAAATGCTTCAGCTTGCTTGTTCCCAGTTTGAAATATCACAAAAAAGCACATCTGAACTGTCGTGTTGTGAGGGATCACAAGATCCACATCTGCAATTGTGTCTCCGTGTTGTGACGTTCATCAGATCGGAGCAGAACTCAGCAGTGTGGCAGACTCTCACGTGCGCAGACATTTGCTTAATGAGCACTGAAATCTTCTCCTGGCACAAGAGAGCAAGGAAAAACACAAGACTAACGTGAAGTCTGCCAAGAGAAGCCTTTTAAATATATGTCCCTGAAATATACATGTGTTAAAGGGAAGACCACGATCAGGCCGAAGGGGAGGAGCTATTCAAGGATACAACTGGCGTCCGTTTACTGGTGCTCGTTTCTGCAGCCCTGCAAAAGTAACAGCCACAGGAGGCAAGTTGAAATTGAAACTGGGGGAACAGTTGACAAAGCTGTTCCCTTCAGAAGACACGCAGCTCCGTGGATTACCAGCGGCAAGCTGACTAATGCACTAACAGTCAGGTATTTAAAGACTTTAGCGGAAGAGCAGTTATAGCTGTGGTGACGCGAGGCGGCGCGACTCCATTTCCGCGTCAAGAAAATTAATAGGATGAAAAATGCCTTTGGCCCGGATGTGGTCTGGATCAATAAGGAACAACCGGCGACTCGAAACTTTCCTCTTTCAGGTAACACGAGTGAATCAGGAATCGGAGGAGCGCGGGGCACGCCAGGGTCACTGGCAAAGCCGGGCTGACGGGGGAATTGAAGAGACGGGCTCTCGGCGTTGTCAAACAGATACCAGCAGACAGGTTAGCAACAGAGAGTGGCAGACCACTGATGCCACTCACAGATCTGAGTGGCAGTCGACTCTGGGACAGGAGGTGAGCCCATTCCCTCCAGGCGGTGCAGCCGGATCTGCGTCAACGCTCGGAAAGCCTCTGACGTGCAACGGCTCCGCCGGCGCGACGCCGCAAATACATCCGACAGAATATGCCTTCAGCCACCTCAGTCTTGGAACAAACAGAGAGTGTGAAGTTCACTTTTTTTGTTACGGGGATGTTTGGAAGATAAACATGAACCAGTCCCGCAACTGCTCCGTGCGGTGCGAGCTGTGAGGAGCTCTGTTATCTATTGTCATCGTTTGAATCGCAGCCGCCTCTCACTGAGATGAGACATAATTGGTGGTGCGGGAAGCTTGGGCTGAATTTTGTTTTTGGCACCGTTGGGGCAAAATGCTTTTAAGCTGACCCCGTGAAAGAGCAGAAAATCCTGTCAGCTTACTGGATTCAAGATTTATCTGGAGTAATTTTCCAAACCCAGGGATTAGAATTTCAAGACCCCCACATGAAAAGCTCTTGCACTACAAATTGAGCTCCCATACACGCTGAACCTGTATGTTGCGGCAGATACCAGAGGAATATGTGCACCAGTGAACCATGTTCAAACTTTAAACTCGCACCACATCGGTTCAGGACCACACTACTATCTGAAGAAGTTGCCAAAAGAGCCTGCGATTAGATCGGAATATCTTAATGACCCTGTGAATAGTAAGTGGTGCTGCTGATGAGATTAGAGCAGGTGTCAATGTTGTGGAGGAGAGAGCTGCCGGCATTGTGATTAATGAAGCAGCTCTAAACTCCCCTCTCTGGATATCTATCGATTCAGCTCCGTGGTGGCTGGCCCTGTGCTGCATTAATCTGCCCACAAATATGCTTATGCCTTCTGCCACACTTGGGCCTGCAGGTCGAGGCAGACATGAATCCCCTTCGCTGACACTTGCAGCCGAAGACGGGAGTCCATCAACGCGCCGAGATGAAGTCCGAGCAGAGTTGAGTGCGAGCGCAGACAAAAACGGAAGCTCGCACGGGAAAGACATTTATGAAGTACATCTCGAAAACAAGTTGTTAGAAATCAGCTAGAGTTTGAAAATGGCCTGTGACGCTGTCACGAAGGTTAACAATATTCTGCATCCTGCAGAACTCCGTCAATTCATAAATCTACATTAAAAAGTTGTCTTGCTGAGGTTTTCTGTCCAGGTGAACTCATACAGCTGAGAGAGCGCGTTCGTCACACTTTGACACGTCACGTCAGCACAACTTAACGTCACAAGGATGAGGGAGAAGTAACACACAACGTGAATCAGTGTGGTTGATAGTGGAGCTCCGAGACCGATACACAACCTCCTACCCTCCCGTCCGTCTTTGAGTGTGCTCTGTAACATCCTAAGGAACATTGCAGAATTAACTGTGAGCTGGTTGACTGACCAAAACCTGTCACATAACTCAGACACACTGAGAAACCCTGTGACAATATGTGGCAACGTCGCACTGCAAAGTTTTAAAGTCATATGTGATTTGATTACTGCTTCAATCAGCACAGAAAGAACCTCAATTTACTTTTAGCGAAATTAAGGAGTGGTGATGTTTCCTTGACGTCAATCCAGCTCACAAGTCAATATGAAGGTCTGATATTGGTCCCAAAGTGATGACTCAAAACAAGCAATCACCCCTGTTTTCTTTGCTAAAAATGTTTAATAATTGTCTGATCCTTTAGTTGAGTTGAATGAAGAATTTACAAGGTTTCCTGTAACTGTAAGCAGCATATAACAATGAAGAAAATGTGTCCATGTCACAGCCAGTGTTTTCAAGATATAATAGGGGCCGTGGGGGGAGGGGGAGGGGGGGGGTTAGGGGTGGTTGCCACTCCACGCTTCGAAAAAGCAGGGCAGTCAGCAGACCCCTTCTGTAAGCTAACAGCTTGCAGGAAAAAAGCCACCGAGATGGCAGGTGGTTCCGGCTTTAATGGACTGTTTGCCTGAAATAATTTGTGGGACAGGTGGTTGCCAACGTTGGCAGGGTCACTAGTGATTTTCCCCATGCAGTTCCCTGCGCTTGTGCCATTCAAGTCTCTGATGGAGGACAGCTGGCACCAAGTGACCCACACAGCGATGCAGAGAGTGTGATTTCTTTGGCTCTTTTTTTTTTTTTTTTACCTCCTGAAATTGGAAGGAAGCACCGGGCTGCCGTCGCAGTTTTGGGATTTTGGCTGTACATCTATAAAAATAGAACAAGCTTTGTTGAATGGACCGAGTTGAGCGGGAGATGTTTGATTTTTTTCAATCTATCTGGGAGTTGTTTGGAGCTGCCGTAGAGCTTAAAAGAATCAGCTATGCACGCATGCCATTGATTTCCAGAGGGAGACGGCAGCGAAGGTTGCTCGCGGAGGTTAATCTTGAAATCAGTTCTTCGGAGCATTTTATTCTTTGCTGTTTTTTCGGTGAGACATGGCAGGTTGGTACACTTACATCACTGTGGTTTTTTTTAATGTGTCTGAATCTCAGAAGTCAGTTGCCAGACACAACATCCAGAAAAATAAAGACTTTGAGCATATACAAAGTAGAGATGCTCCACACGAGATAATCACCTGGCGTGTCCCCACTTGGAAAGCAAATAATGATGGAGACTTCCTTCTACATGCAACAATTTTAACTGAGTAAACAGTGGGTCTATTGTGTACTTGTCATCGCAGAATTGATGTTTAATGTGTGAAATATTACATATTCTGACACCCCCAAAGGGACTTTACAGTCCAGTGAACCGCACAGAAAAACAACCACAGATCAGGTTGGTAGCCTGAAGACTAATTTTGGGGTTTTTTTCTCCATACAAACAAAGAATAAAATAAACTATCACTTCACTTTTGGGTCCTGCCGCATGGTGTGTCCACCACTTATAGTAGCATAAACAAATGATATCATCACTCCAAGCAGTGCTGCCAAAATAAGCCAGTTAGGTGTATTGATTTGCTGTGAGCACCTTAAACAGAGCGGGGACACGACAACAGGGAGATCCAATTGTGGCTATAGTGTAAATAAACAGCCAGGCCACAATGGGCGAGCTGCCATGGTGTGAGAGCCGCTTGTTGTTATATTACTCAGGGGAAAAAAAGGTCACAATATGTTCTTTCGCAGAAACGTATATATGTTCAGTGAAATAGATATCTTCATTTACATTAATTTATATTTTAGAACCACTGTGGATGCTTAATGCAGACAGTGAAGGCTAAGCATCTCTGAAGAGGAGCATCCTGAGTTCAATGGCTGCTGTTGAGGTGATCCTCAATACTTTTATCGCCTGATAATTTCATCGGTTGGTCCAGGATACGAACAAAAATGCTGTTTATTTTCATCGTTTCCGGGTTGAGAATATGTGGAGCACTTAATAAGATAATGTTGAGGATGAAAATTTGGACTGTCTGGTTTCCCAAACAAAAAAGAGCGAGGGAGGGGGAGTCCAAACCCCACAACTCCTTCAGCTTCTGCCTTTGAATGCAACAAACGAGCTTTACTGTTCGGTTGTCTGGTGGGGACCCGAACACGAAAGCGAAGGTGCCGTCGCATGTGTCGGTGGTCGCCGCGTAAAGTGTCGTGCACGTCTCCTGCTGGGGCTGTTACAATGATTAGTCCCGCCAGGTTTTCTCTCGCAGCCTCGTCTCTCCGCGCTGTCTCCATGGCAATGCAAAGGCAGTTTACTTCCTTTTGTACCCCCCCCCCCCCCCTCCAGAGCTGTGGGTTAGGGTCGTTTTTCACGCTATGGGTCATAATCTCAAGCCCGCGGGACCGAAAAAAGGGGGGATCCGCGCGTCGTGGCTCTCCAGATGTGAGGAGAATGCGCGGCTCAGAGGACTCTGCGGATGCGGTGCGAGCGAGCAACACAAAGGGAGCTTTCAACAGGATGCCAGTGACACAATGGGCTCCCACTGTCACCGTTGCGACGTTACAAAGGTTACTTTTCAAGTGAGCAAAAATGGCAATACACGCCCCGTGTCACCGTAGCCTACAGGTCTGCAGTAACATGACTTTCTCCTTTTTTGGTCAATTTCCTTCGGGGTTTTTTTTTTGGGGGGGGGGGGCGATCATCAAGTCGATGCAAATAAAGCATGTGATCTCAGAGCAACACATCGTGCAGCATGTAGGCCTACAGGAGCAAAAGCTTGGATCTCAAACAGCAGTCTCCACATGCACCGTGCTGGGAATGGACCACCATCCACTGACTGCTATTGTTGTCAGTGGAAACCTCAAGGGGTGGTTGGAGCACCATGCAGGAGGGGGGGGGGGGGGGTGAATGGGAGCGTGGTCGCGTCGAAACCTGTCATTTAAGGGGATAAAGCAGTCTGTGCAAAGCGGAGGCTCGCCACTTACCCTTGGAAGCATCCTTGTCTTCTTTAGGCTTCGCCACTTTTCCGCTCATAGATCCCAGTTTGGATGTGTAATTCCCGATTTAGATAAGAATCGAAATCCCCCCAGTTGCCGACTGTCCTCAATGAAATCCTTACCAAAGGTTCCAGGTGCTGAGATAAGGCTTCTGCCGGGAGAGAAAAGATGCATCAAAATTGCATTTTGCTGTCAAAACACCACACCAGATGTTGACGTTACAAAGGAGCCATTTAAAAAAACAAAACAAAAAGCACACAATGGAGCGGGAGAGCGACCCGGGCTGCAAGGTGTTCATCAATTAGACATCAATGAGAGCCTCCAACTACTGGGGCTGTCTGAACACTCGCACGCTACGCGACAAAGAGCCCGTATAGTTTGGCCAAACACCACCATCCAGCACCAGAGCATGCCTGTCCCTGCAGCTTGGCCAAGCGTCAAACCTACCTTATCTCCTCCACGTTTCCTGCTACATCAATGCACATTGATGAAAGGAATCGCTCCCACCATGAATCCCGTTATGTTGCATACAAAAAAAAAAATCACGACCTACTCTACTGTGACAAAGAAAAGGGAAGCGGAAAAAGCTGCGAAATGTAGCGCAGTTCTGGCTTCCCTCGGAGGTCTCCAGTCAAGAAAAGAAAAAAAAAGCCCAAACAAAGCACAAGTCAAAACATCGAGGCGTCCTATCTAGCGAAAGCCTGCGAGAAATGCCATCCAGTGGAGCTCCTCGCGAGCAGGTTCTCTCGTCTGAGGCGGGTTTTTTTTCTCTCCTCCTCGCTGACGAGCGGAGCTGCTGTGATCGAACGCTCAGGCGGACAGAATCAACAGGATAGAGCAACGTGAGAGCGCTCCGCCCGCTACAGCGCCGATTCACGCGGCGGAGGACGTTTGTTTTTTGACCTCGGTATCACTGGCGTGGTGGCAACGAGCCGCTCCATCCGTACGTGCAGCCAGCGTGCGAGCCGCGGCGTCGATGCGGAGGAGAACTAAAGCGGGAGGTCGTGCTGCATGGCGCGCACCATCTTGCTGTTGCTCTCATTCAGTTGCGTCTGAGCCGGGCTTTTCCCATTCACACCCAGGCTGCGTATTTCTCTGGTATGTAATTTGAGGTTTCATTTTTTTTTCCCCCCACATGATTTGTGATGAATGCATGATGTAATGAAATAAAGAGTCACTGAATGATTAACTAGAAGAATAAAAAAAAGAATATGTTTTTAAAATTCAGTCTGCATTTTGTTAATTGAATATTCTCTATCAGTTTCCTGTTTTTTGCAAGCGACACCCTGTTGTCCCCTCGAATTGTAAATAAAACAAAAGCTGACATGAGTGTGTTGTGGAGATTCATCAGTTATGCAACATTTCTTTGAGTCTAGTTTGACTTCTGTGGGCAGCCTCAGGTGCTGGAAATTTGAAGAAAGATTCAGGTTTGAACACGCGGCACCAAACTGAATGTAGACCGAATAAAAGATAAAAATAGTCAAGTCTGATTAAAGTGTGAAACTTCACTTCAAGCCCAGGCACAGCAATCCGAAAGGTTCAGATAAGGTGAACCAACTATAAATGGCCCACAACAATGTCCTTCATGTCATGTTAAACATGTGTGTGTGTTTTGTCAGCCTATATTTAATCGTGGTGAAGCATTTGTTTCTGGTTTCACAATTCAGCACGAAGAGATTTTCATCAAATCTCAATATTTATCTCCACATTTAATGAACTTGGTCTCTGCTTTTGTGTTTTCTTGAAAGTCATTTTTCCTTAAGGCTCTAAAACCCCTAAACAATGACAAAAATACAGTTTTCATCCATGATTGAGTCTTCACAGTTATAGCACTGATATCCATCACTGCTATAACAGTGACAGTTACAGTTGCCAGAGGTTAACTGTGCCTCTCAGCACATAAATGCAGAGTCCAGGAATCTATCTGACAATAAACTTCACATATGTGATGTAATATATGCAGAACCTTACCTTTAAAGTGTAAAAATGAAGCCCAGAAGTGACATTTCTTCGTTTACTTGGACTTGCATGGAGCGGTCCTGGTCCAAAAGCTGTTTGAGCCACCCTGAAAGCTAAAAATTCAACCTTGTTTCAAGGCTTTTTGATACGGATTTAGAAACACTTCAACTTGAACTGCATTCGTGAGCGTGATCTCCAACGGTTAATATTCCAGAGTCCTGGTCCAAGCCCAGTCCGATTAGCGCAGGCGTTATGTCACATCTCCTGGTCCTGCAGGGCTGTCGCACTCAGAGGCAGCTGAGGAAAAAGACCTGCGGGTTGAGAGTTACAAGATCTATATGGTTGCTATTTTTAGAAGAAACTGGACCCCCTTCGAAGTTTCTTCACATGCTCAAATCTTCCTGGGGCGTTTGAGACACACTGTGCTCTGTTTCAACGCGCACCTTTGGCTCAAATGGTCAAATTGTTTGGATTTTTTTGCAAGCACTATTTTCACACGAGTCCAGTTGTTTTGGTCCTCACCATGAACCAGGAGTAAACTGATCTAAAGTGGAGATATTAAAGCCAACACTGAAATTAGTTTCCATTTTCTGCGGAACGATTGAAACGCAATGTATGTGAAAATGTGTTCATACACAAATTAATCTATTGTTTGCTTTAAAGTGTTTATGTAAATTTGGCAGAGTTCTCTGTACGTCTTCCCGTTTGTGCATGCATTCGTTTTCATGAAGTTTCTCATCATTTACAGGATTACCCTGTTCCTCTTTTTCTTTCTTTGTTCGTTCTGTAATTCCAATAGTCGTCTATGAAATGTCCATGTGCTCTGCTTTATTATCAGTAACTCAAAATTCAAAGTGCATGACGAAAAATATTTGAGACTTTGAGTGCAGAAGACTGAGAGTCAAGAGGCACTTCGTCAGAAAACATCCACAAACTCTTCGTTTAAAACAAAAGTTTTCTGATGAGAAAAACACATCAGGATCAACAATATCTGGCTAACTTTTCCCTCACAGATGACTTAGTACAGGGTGTGGCGGTTCGCACTGTGGCTCCACATCATGAGGACCTGGGTTTGAGTCCGAGTCGGAGCCTGAAATTGTATTTGTGGATTTGTGTGATTATCCCTCCGTGTTGCACCCGTGATTGGCGTTCGTGATGGACTGGTGACGTACCAGCTGTGACAGGCTACAACCCCTCCAACCCCAACGTGGGGGAAGCAGGTAGAGAAGACGGACGGTTGGACGCCGTTGGAATAGCGAGCTGTGCGTGCGAGAGTGGCTTCGTTGATAAGCGCGCCAGAAAAAGCGACGTGAGGGCAAAATGCCGGGCACAGCCGTCAGCTGTTTCGCAGTGAATCTTTGTGCGCTCGTCTGAGCGCTCAGAAGGTCTGAGCTGCGATGTCGGGAGCTCCGACTCGCCAGCGCAGACATGCACATGTATGTCGAGAATGAGCCTTAAAGAGGGAGGGTTAGATAGAGTGTAAATGTCAGTGGGTTGTGTTCCCACTGTGTCTACGGCCTGTAGCCCCCTTTGACCTTTCCAGCAGGGCATCACTCCTCAGTGCCGCGCTCATCCCCACCATGTTTAAAGCAATCCCCCGGGGCCTCCTTGGTAGAGCACTCCTGACAAACTCCTGACTCACACTCTGTCACCTCTGATGTCACTCCGCGGCGCGTGTTCACTGCTGCCACAGAATCACCCCGAATCCCTTCTTTTTCGCTGCTGTTTGCGACATTTCTCCATGAAAATGCCTCGTCACCTCAGGCTCGGATGGCGCATGTATGTCTGTCAGCCTACACGCTTTAAACTCGCATGTTTCAGTCATCGGCCAGATACCGAAAATCACACTTAGATTGATACGCCATCAGTAAAAACGTTCTGTCAGTGCTCCTCCAAAAACTCGCTGCTATATGGAGCTTCACAGATCCTTTTTGATCTCCAACACTCGTCACAGTGACGCTAAACACCAGTGGGGGGAAAAAACACACTTTCACCATTGTACAAAAGCAGCAGCCTTCAAAATAAAAGCATCGAACAACGTCCTACTCTACAAAGTGTCTTTTTATAGTTTTCTTTTATCGTTAGGCGCATGATTGTAGTTTCAACAACATCAGAGCTGATAAAGCCTCAAGCTTTTTAAAAATACTTTCATTTATCTAAAAATATAAAGTGTTATACAAATAGGATACAATCAAAAATAGATTAATTTGCCAAAGAAACACAACTTTAACAAGCTCTTGTTGTCGTGTTTGAATGTTTAGACGTCCTGAGCTGGAATAGAAAAAGGTGCAATGTCTGTCTCTGAAATGTTTTGAACAAAGAGCAGGTTTCAACATCACTTCATGATCTGAATATTTGACAGGTGTTTGTTTTATGGGATACAGTGCAGGTAAATCTGACCTGAACTGACTTATGACTGCTTATTCTGTCTGTTTTTAAACATTGATTTTTTCGGGGGGCTGCTTTGGCTTTTTCCAGTCACTGTAAATTATACAATTTGTAGATATTTAAACCAATAATTAAAGCTCATATTTCGACCATCATTTCATTCAGGTCAGTAACTGACTGAGAGCCATCGAATGGAAAGTCAAACAACGCAGGTGTTGTTTGTTGTTTCCTGGCACAAAAGCAGAAAGTTCCTGTTTGAATGACCACAGTCTGTTGGCATAAAACACACCCTGGGTCACATTTTTACAAACTCAAGAAGAATCCACCCTGTTTGTTGTTCAGTTAAGAAAAATATTTGTGTGCAGTTTCTAATTTTATAGAGGCCGTTTCTCTGGAGCTTTCGGGAGCTGTGGCCCAATCTTTCTTCTGGAGGAGTGTGTTCATCATAGCAGCTCAAACTCAATTTTCAACCCCATGAAATACGTGCACTGAGCACCTGCACTTTGGGTTGACTTATAAATCAGTTGCATTGGATGAAATGGCAACGACGGACCAACAGAGAAGCTTCTGCTTGATTTGCTGTTGGCCCGGACTAAAAATTACCCGAGGTAGTATTTGTGGTCGAACAAGCCTGGTGGGGCTCAGCCGGGAGGATCACTCTCTGGGACAGGCGGTGGAGTGCTGGAGGGTGATTAATGCTCCAATATTGTGCTGCCGGGTTAGTTATTTGCCCCGATTGTAGGTGCTCGCTCGACTCCAGCTCTGAGTGCGGCTGATAAGGTAATCGGGCCGCTGCTGATGACAGCGGACACAATCTGGTATCAGACAGGTCGAGGAGTGTTTGGAGAACTTGTCTGCTGCTGTGCAATATAAATGGGATTTATCACAAACAATCTTCTCACATTCAACATGTGCCAACAACCTGTGACGCTTCATCCTTATCAGAAAATTACAAGTTCATTCATTCATTGAACTGAGGAAATGAGATCTTTTGAGACCTTTAAACAGAGATTATCTCCACTCGAGGAAACTTCGGAAATTGTTATTTTTGATTATTCAGTGGGCTGTTGCAAAGGTCAGTGTCATGTGTGGGGCGTCTCACACATGCAAATGTAATATTCACATCGTTCAATGATTGGAATCAAGATCACAGTAGCAAAAGGTGCAAGATGAATGGTACAAAGTTCAAGGACTGCAAAGAAATGTAGAGGCCAAACAACTGTTTGTGTGTGTGAACGTGCACACAGACTCACACATAAATGTGATGGATTTCATCAAATACTAATAAAGGAGTGTTGCACCTGCTCATCTGCCCCCCCCCAGTCTCAGAGCTCAAGCTCACTGACCACAGTGTGAAAGGTCAGGGCAAGGTCAGCAACGTATCTTGAAACTAAAGAGGTCAGGGTCAATAGGTGGGACGCGATGCCGTATTTCTGTCACGTCGGGCCATAACGCTCCACATAATTGACTTGGCTGCTCCCCAGATTGCATTTTCATATCTCATGTCACAGTGTCAGGCTATATTTCACCTGCTGGACAGATAATCTGCAGCCCCGGTCCCCAAAAGGTTGGGACGATGTCTAAAATATGAAACGTTACAAAAAAAAAAGATGCAAAAATCGGTGATCCTCGTTGTGCAATGAAAAATCCGAGTTAAAACTGCGTCGTGTAGAGTGAGAAAAAGAAAGCAATGTTTGAATACAGTCACCAAGAACAACTCTGTTGTCCATGTGCTGAACAGGCCTGACTGCAATCCAAGAAAAAACATTTGGTCTTGTCATGAAAAACAAAAACCCAGCAGAGAAGACTTAGGGCGGTGGAACAGCAAGACTCCGACATCAAACAGGAGGAGGACAACAATCTTCTTTGGAAACTACACCAGTGGTCTGCCCAATTCCCAGAATATCCTGCACTGAAAATGACACTTTACACAACAGCAAACACGGGCTTTTTCCCTCTTTTTGGAGATGTGTTGCTGTTTCAAAACACGCTCATAGTTCAACGTTCTGGTAAATATTCTTTCCTCCAGGCTCAAAGGTTTTGTCACCACGAATAAAATGTAAGTTTATAAGAATCTCTGCATCTTGTTTTAGTCACACTTTGCATCCTAACCTTTAAAGACTTCAGGCTGTGTGTGTATTCGGTGCAAGTCGCACTTTCACTGAATGGTGCAATGCTTCTGTCGCGGTGTGTTTTGCCGTGTAACGAAAAACTAAGGTTGGTCTGCGATAATGAAAAATCCATTTGACCCATTTCTACCTCATTGGCTCTGTTGGAAATAACTTTGTGTGAATTCATTTGCGATATTCATCTGGAAAACGGTGAGCGTTGTGGGCTCGTCGTGACCAGGAGGGATGGGAGCTCCACTTTTCATTAACGGTGGCTGAACACCCCTGAGCCGCCAGCGTATGTCAGCTCAGCCGCATCACGGCTCACAGAACCAGGAGTGGATCTCAGATCGCCTTTTTTTTTCTCACGGGGAACTCGCGAAAGTATTCCGTTTCTGGGTCACTTTTGGCAGAAGGAAGCCGGTTTATTGCCGTTAACCCATTCGCTTTGTCTGTGTCCCACATACACTTAGAGCTCCTTTAAAACAAGGTGGGAGTCACAATCAATCACTTTAAATGATTCGCTAACGAGTGAAACTGTGGATTTATTGGACATAATTACTGGTTCAGTAATTGGTGTCATATGATCTACGTTAGTACTTAAGTAAATGCAGCTCCTGTGCTTATCGTCAGATGTTTTCGTTCTCATGGTGTCAGTGAACAAAACCTGAATGTACTGCCTCTCGTTACGTTCACACACCAGTACACTGAACTTTGGGACTTTCTGGAATCTTCACGTGTGATGCTGTTTTGCCGGCATCTCTGCGTTCATTCGTTTGGATGATTTCTGTCAGGTTTTACTGGCCGGGTTTTGTCTGTGAAGCCTCTGACAGTCTGTTTGAGACCATTACAGGCTGCCTGTGACCAAACGCCACGTCTCCTTTGTCAGAACATAAAGAAGACTCGCTTCGTGCGTACACGTGTGGGGGGATGATGGTGAAACATCAGGCTTTCAAATCACAGAAATGACTGTAGTAATTACCAGAGCGAGACACTCTGAAATATCACATTAATGTCAATGCCTTTATCAAGGGGTGGCTGGTGATTGGGGGGGGGGGGGTGCTTTGAGGGCCACTGTACTTCTTAATAGAGCGCCCAGTTGATATTACTATGCCAGCTCACAAGACGGGAGAGCTGCAAATAATGTCCGCAAGTGTCGGTTTTGCTTTCAATCTCTGAGTGTCAAACAGATGTAAGAGAGAGGCTCGAAGGCTTCAAAAATACAAACAACAAAGAGGTCTGAGAAGCAGTTTTGTGTAACTGATAGAAAAAAAGTGATTACAATTCCGTTTTGTTTTTTGAAGAACTAACATTACTTTACTGTCTCTGTAAACTACGAACCACTGACATCCCACTGTACTCAGCACACAATTGATTAACCCCTATAGATAACCGGAGCCCCCCCTGCTGAACACCTGTTGTATGCATCACATGACACAGAGCGGTGTTGAGCCGGAACGCCGCTACGATCAGTAGACTGTCTGCGGTGGGATGTGGTAGATTCAGGGGGTGCTGGGTCCGGCTGAATGGCGTCATGGGTCTGGGACACATCTGTGCTGGACTGTTCCTCAGCCGACTGTCTTTACAGTTTGCTGACAGAAATTCTTTTTGTCGATGTCAGGAGGACGAAGTCAGCTCAAGACTAAAGATGAACTGTTTCATGTTCAACAAAGCTATCAGCTTCAAAACATATGGAAACCTAAGTAACTGCATTACAGACTTCTTTATATTGTTAAGTTACTCATATGCATGTTGGAGGCAGATGTAGTTGCATTACAGTCATGCATCACTACATATTGTGCCCTGCGTCCGTCTGGCTCAAGGCGAAAGGCCAGCTCTCCTGAACCGAAGAGGCCTTTTGCCTCAACTCGATATGTTGCCATCATATCAGGGATGTTCTGGGCTGAATCAAGTGTCCGACACTGACTGTTGAGGCTTCAGTTGCCGTCGTATGTATCTTCAACAGCAGCTCATTTTCCTCGCACTGGCAGCAAGCTAATTACATAAAACTGACTCAGAGCGAAGGGGGATCGTAAACCAGCCCACATGCACGCGGTGCCTCCATGTTCAGATTTATACACTGAAAGCTTCTCCACTCTGCTTCCATCCCCTCATAATTAACTATGCACACACGTGACAACATTAACATTTACATGTTACGCCCGCAGGAGCCCAACGCGCTCATGTTGTCCCCTCACAACATCTGGAAGGAATGACTGATCTGACTGAACAGGGCTTCTTCCCTGATGTCCTACGGCGAGTCTCACGTCAGCACTCAAATGTCACGGTGCACAAACTCGCCAGCTCTTGAGTTACTTATCCATGATGTTCCACATACAGCGAACAAAAAGGCCACAGCAATAATGAGTGTGGAAGTTCAATAGAGACTGAGACATGATGGACATTGAAAGCCTCGAATATAACGAAGTGTTTGAAGGGTTTCACCCTCAAAAGACACGTTAAACTGAGGTATTACCGATTGTTTTATTTCTGAGGTTTAATTTTTAAACATGACTTGTCAAACGTTTAGTTCGTTATTATTCGAAAGGAAAAATACAATTATTTGTTCTTGAAGTTGATCGATCCAATAAACAACCTAATGTCCATCCTTCCTGCCATCAAGTTGTTCCACAGAGCTCCCTAAAACTTGTAGCGCTCGTTCGAGATCGGCAAACGCTCTGGTCCACGACGACAGCGAAAGGTTTTACTGCAGATGATCGTAAACCTCCAGCAAACACCAACGTGTCCCCGGTGGAAGGCCGAGGTCTGGACGGCCCGATCGCGCTCACAGCTCGGGAGCGACGGCACAGTAGCACTGAGCGAGCGTCAGAAGGTTTTTATGTTTTATTATCAGAGAGGTTCGGACTCGATCCTCCACCGTAGTGACTAATCTGATTGGAGCCGGCAGACTCTCCGGCCGTGTGGCGCAGCCAGAGACCGAGAGAAGACAGAGATGTCAGGGAGATCCTCATAAATCAATAGTCAGTCACAGATCATTTTACTTCCCTCCGTCCATCCCTGCACCCACATCCTCCGTCTGACAAGTCATCACCTCACTTCTGACAGAACTGTTGTTTCTATTTTTTCTCCCTCCGCATGCCATTGTAAGCCCGGTAAATGTTTCATATCCTCCCTGCTGTTAATCAAGGTCGAGAGACTATGTGGAAAGTATGCCATTGGGATTATTAAGCCCACTGTTTCTCCACAAGGCTCAGTAGCAGAATTACATTTAGAAATATGACTCAGTGAGAGCTGAGCAGGCTGTACAATGCAACACTGTGTGACGGGGCCTGGCTGTAGTATGTCCTCATGCCTGAGTTGTTAATAACCTTCTGCTTGTGTCAGATCTGGAGCACTTGGGCTCAGTGGAGATAACAAGGAGATAAGAGCTCTAACTCCAGTGAGGTCAGACTAACTCACTCACTATTCTCTTTTTTTTAATCAATATCAACAGTTTGCATGTTTCCCCTGGGCATGTGTTTAAACTGTCCACAGGTGTGAAAGTGCACATACGGTCGGCCGTCTCTGTTTGCCCTGCGATGGACCGCTGCACCCTGCCTTCACCCAGTGGAAGCTGGGATCAGCTCCAGCACCCCTCTGCAACCTTTAAATGGAATAAGCAGTGTAAAAGAGAAGAGTGAGAGTGAGAGAGCACCATCAACACCGGGAGTGTCAAACACACAGCCTGCAGGCGGTCAAAACCTCCCAAACCGACGCTCTTTATTCTTCCTCTTGATTGTTTTTTGGGGTTTTTTAGCAGACAAAACACAACTCTGAGACCCAGAACTGAATGGCTGATTGCACACAGACTGCAGTCCACTTCTATCTTGAGAAATAACATTTGCATCTGTGAGGGTTCGTTTCTGAAAACATCCAGCCTGCAAAATCTCAGAGCCTGAGTGAAACAAAAGCTTCAAAAGTCCCACAATGGCAAAGTGCATGACGGATTGTAGACAGAAATTTCATTTTCATGACTGGTTTTGTTGAAAATGCATCAAATAGGAACATTTCCGCACAGTTTTTGCACTCGAGTGAAACATTCTGTTGTTTTTAATCCTACAACTTTGCTGGTCTCACCCGAACGTGATCCAGTAAAGCAACATGTTGCGGCTATGCAAAAAACAAGTTTGGTCACCCTGAACTCTGCTCATCAGACACAATCACACCGAGTCCATCCAGGCCATGCTTGATTGATCGTTTCTATGCTGTTCGTTTATTCATTTTCCTCCAATTCAATGAGTATCATTACTGCTTTGCGCTCAGTTGTGGCGTTTGCCCTGAGACAAAAGTGGGACACCAGCGAAAGCTGTGGTGAAAGTTTGTTATTCCAGGCGGTGAAAGTCTGGGACAACACTGTGTGTGAAGACACTATAACCACTCTGTTACTCATCTTGGCTGAAAAAGATTGAGAAGCTCTTGTATTGAGTAGACAGTGTTAATTACTCAAGCATGAATAATTCAGCCTCTGAACGATTCAGTGAAATATAAATGCCTCCGGTCAATAGCTGCCAACACACGAGAAGACTTTGGACTCCCTCTGGGGGGATTCCACAGCCAGTGATGGGTTGCATCTTGGATGCCAGACCACAAAATGACACCAGGGGTAAATCTTCCACTGGCACGCTGAATCAGCGCCCTTGACCATGAACTGGATCCAGGCCCTGGGTATTGATTGGCCAGTTTGATTGGTTATCAAAAGAAGTCAGTTAGGAGAGCTAAGGAAAAGTTTCCAAAGTGTGTGTCGACGTAACCTGGTGTTGTTTTAATGCGTTGTGATAATAACAGGATTTGTGGATCGTTTGAAAGGGGGTCTCGGTTTGTTTGACCGTAAGTGAACTCACAATCAACTGTCTTTGGCTACTGATTTTTTTTAGTGAGGATGACTCGTGGTAAATCTCTCTGAATAAAAGCACTCGTCACCACAGTAACAAGAAAGTAAAGAGCTGAGTCTTGGACGCTGACCCTCTAAACCACAGTCAGCTTGGCAGCACTGAAATCTCACTGAATATTAGGCAGTAAACGTTTCTAGATTTTACTCAAACAACATTTTTTCACTCATTGGATTGAAGGCTTATCTGAAGCATCACATGTCAATAATGATCCAAATTATGTGGAGTCGTTTATTCAGAGCATCTCGGCCACCGAAAAGCTAAATTTAGACACGGTATGAAGAAATTAGACAAAACATGAAACCAAGAAACGAGCTCCGGGATTCGTTTGTCAGGAAATCTGCTGTCTCGCGCAAGAATTGCAGTCGATTTTTTACAATGACATCATCGACATAGTTTCCATTGTGCTTCTGTCAGTATCCTTTGCGAGGCGTCACGCGTTTCCTCTGCCGCAACACAACATGATGGGCAACATGACCTGGTTTCCAGTCACAGCTCCGTCCGAGGTGTTTGTTCGCCATCTTGTGGTGAAATGGTCGAAGTGCACCCTGGCCTGATCACCACTCAGACCAGGAAGGAGGCCTCGATGGCAAAAGCCGGCAGAGCAGAGCGTGAATAAAACACCGTCTGGATACTGAAGTTTGGTGCGATCGGACAAAAGCTCATACTACTGAATAATATCAAATTAGGAGACAAGAAATGTTCTTTCGTACCGGAACAAACTTCGAGTGGGTCCTGGATCAGTGCTGCTGATGACAGCTCAGAATGGAAATGTCACAAATCTGACCGGATTTGCTCCTTCAAATTACCTGTTGCAGAAGGTTGCGTGTTAAATGCGTCTTTCAGTCAGTCAGTTCAACTTGCATTGTCGACTTGGATAGTTTTTGTCTATATTAATTCACACCGCATGTTGTTCTTGCCTCCACAGGGACTTGGAGGTTTTTTGGATTAAAGACGAGACATAATTTGGACGAGAGGACAGTGAATCCACTCAGTCTGATTTCTACATCCAGATGCAGCAACAACAGAAAGAAAAAATAGAAAAATAGGTCAGTCATGATAACAGACCTCAGGTCAGATGGTGTCGTGCCTGACCCTACAGTTTGGGGACAAAATGTCTCGGTGAATAATTCACCGCTCCGCTGTTCCTTACTGTGTGTGGATTTACAAATGAGCACACGCGTTCCTGAGGTAATTCCCAACAGGTTTTTCGTGCGTGTTGACACAATAGTTTTTCCCAGACTGTTATTTTTCTCTCTGTAAACACACAGCCAACCGTGGGAGTGTGCGCAAACACGGTGTTTTTGTACTTTGGAGTGATGGTTCAGTTCGTGTCTGTCAGGATGTTTCAGGAGTCGGGAATGGCCCTCGCTTCTCTGTCTGTGCTGCTGCTTTTGGAGTTTCAGCTGAGTTCTGGAGGTATTGTACAGATCTCTATATTAAAGCTCTGAAATAGCTGACCTCAAACAGAAAGATGAGTGGGTTTGTTTAACTAGATTAGTCTCCAGATGTACACGTGGCAGTCAAAAAGGCTCCTTTTTATGACTAACTTTTTCTGCATGAAACTGAAAGGTCTTAATTTCTGGTCCCTTTCCTGCAGCTCCAGCGGCCGGCTCAGTGTTTCTTTCGGGCCAGTCGGCCGACAGCGTCCTGCGGAGACACAAACGTTACAACACAGGCTTCTTCGAGGAGCTGATGGAGGGCAACTTGGAGAGAGAGTGTAAAGAAGAAGTGTGTGACTTGGAGGAAGCCAGGGAGACCTTTGAAAATGACGAGAAAACCGTGTGTATCTTCAGTTTGGTGTCCCTCACGTTGTCCTCCACTTGTCTTCATTGGCTACGCTCAACACGACTGACTGTGTTCTGTGTTTTAGATGGAGTTCTGGTCGGGCTATGTAGGTAAAAATGTGTTTGCTTGTTTCCTCTCAGATATTAAATGTGTCAATATATCACAGGCTGTCTTGCAAATATTGTATTCAAAACTACAGCGATGAGTTCACCAGGCGTAATTTTCACTGTGCAAAGATCAACTATTATATTATGATCAGACGGGTTAAAGTAGACTCTAAAAAAGAACCTAAATCTCTCTTTGTTAGGGCACCTGCTCGGTGGGTGGGAATATCAGGCAACCTGTAAACATCTTCTGCGTAGATTGAGGAAGCAGATTAACGTCATAGACTCTGTTCTATATTGAGAGCAGAACGTTGTATCTATTCTGGGTCTCACGTCAGCAAACTTTTCCCTCATTAGAGCTGCTTTGATTCCCACAGATGGCGACCAGTGTAAATCAAACCCCTGCCTGAACCAGGGGTCATGCAAAGACCACCTGGGCGACTACACTTGCACTTGTGCGTCCAGTTTCACTGGAAGGAACTGTGAGATTGGCGAGTACATGTCCTTTGTTTAAGTTGAAAGTTTGTGATCGGTGAGAACGTGATATGAGGCCTGATCTTATCAGAGTCCCAAAGGAAGAGCAGCCAGGTGCCGTTTTTGTGTCCCCACTTGTTTCCAAATGAGATCAGAAGCTTTCATCCAGCATCAGCTTCGTATCAGGTTCCACAATTAGATTTGTTTGTTCTCCTTCATCGTCTAAATAAAGCAGCTGAAATGCCTTCCCCACGCACGCAACCACCTAATTCATATACCTGAAATATAAATCTATATTTGACTTTTGTGGGGAAAAAAAGCCACGTTTTTTCTTTATATTTGACAAGATTGCATTAACACTCAAATGCTGCTGGTTTATCAGCTGATTTGGCTCAAACAGGCCATTTGCAGAGAGAGTTTTCCATTTAATTCCACATTCAAGTCACACAGTGAAAACTACCAAATTCCTTTGATGTATTTTCATTTAAAGATGTGCAAGAAAAATTTGTCCTCTTATCCGTCTTCATCACCAGCTTTGTCTAACTTGGGATTATGCACGATTGAGGGTGAGGAAATGTACAGCAGGGGCCACAACAATGACTAAAATGATCATCACTGGGTTCAGAGAGAGGGAGACCTTGACACCTTTCACAGAGTTAAGGCCGGTCACCCCTGTCACACCTTGAGGCAGCCCACTTGCTAAACTGCCCCCCTGGTTGGCAAAACACACTAAGCTGCTTTTTGGCTGGCTGAAACATGATAAAGTGTCCTTCCTGGAGGGGAGAACACATGACAAAGTCTCCCATTCCCTTCTGTAACGTATTCATTTAGACTCTACAAACATATCTAACAAAGAAGTGTTTTTTTTTTCATAGAAATAGCAAAAAGATGTGATGTCAACAACGGAGACTGCATGCACTTCTGTAAACCAATGGGAACCTTTGGTGCAAAGTGCTTCTGTGCAACAGGCTACAGGCTGATGCAGGACGGGTCCAACTGTGAAGCAGAAGGTAATTTAGAGTTTGACAATCTGCAAAATATCAGATGTTTTGGCCTTTAATCCCAGATTGTCAGTGCAATGTTTCCCACACGTCACAGTTGAATTCCCGTGTGGCAGAACTGCCCTGACCGAAGTGAGCCCGGGCGCCGTATCCATGAGGTCCCTGCTCCGCCACGTGGCTGTGGAGCCGCCGAACGCCACCTCACTGAGCAACTCCAGCACCACCTCCAGCACCCCCACATCCACCCCCACAACCGCCCCCGCAACCCCAGACAGCACCACAGAATACTTTCTCCCTACAAATGACTCTGAAGAGATCCTTCCCGCATGGATGTACAATTACACCGAGGGCCCCTCCGAGGAGCCGATCGAGCCTTACAAGCGCATTGTTGGCGGGGAGGTGGCCATTCCAGGAGAGATCCCATGGCAGGTACCCAATGGAGGTGGAAGCTTTGAAGGCATGTCGGGACCCTCGCAAGGGGGAAGGTAGAAACGTCGTGTTATCAATTTCTTACAGCTATTTGCAGCAGCTCTCCTCCTCCCTCTTCTCAGGCTGCCCTGGTTGCGCATCCCAGCGGTCACGTATTCTGTGGGGGCAGCGTTCTCAGCGAGCGCTGGATCATCACCGCCGCTCACTGTGTGGTGGAGGGGCAGGGCGCCTTTGTTGTCAGAGTGGGTAAGAATTACAGCCGACACGAGAAGCGGCAGCTCCTCCTGAAAGAGAATTTTTAAGCAACATTTTGAACTCGTCCTCCAAGACGCGTGTCTTTCTGCTGCCACCGCACCTAGAAAATCATCCTTCATCACTTCGTTGCAACCCTTTAACATTATCACAACTCCTTTTTCTCTTCTTTAATCAAATCAAAGCTAAGAAATCTTCAGAGTGTGAGGATTTGATTCAGGATGTGACTGCTCAGTGTGGGAGATGTGTGGTTTCGAGGTGACGGTCAACCTTCAGTCATTTCACACTTAACACCAATTTTTCTGACCTAACATTCAGTTATTATGGCAATATTTTGCATCCTTTATGTCCAACTACAGGGGAACACAACATCTACATCAATGAGGGCACCGAACAGGATCTGGAGGTGTTGGAGACGCACATGCACCCGCTCTACAACGCCAGTGAAAGCTTGTACAACCACGACATCGCCCTGCTGTACCTGAAAAGCTCCATCGCCTTCTCCGCGCTGGTGCGGCCCGTCTGCATCGGACCCACGTTTTTCATCGAGGCCTTGGTGAAGTCGTCTGGCAAGGCCACAGTCAGCGGCTGGGGCCGCACGCGCTCCCTGGGGGCCACGGCCAGCACGCTGCAAAAGGTGGAGGTCCCCTTCACGGATCGGACCGAGTGCAAGCGAAGCAGCAGCGCCAGGATCACGCCCGACATGTTCTGCGCCGGATACTACGACGAGGAAAAGGACGCTTGTCAGGGCGACAGCGGGGGTCCGCACACAAACAGCATCCACGACACGTGGTTCCTGACTGGGATCGTGAGCTGGGGGGAAGAATGTGCCAAAGAAGGGAAGTACGGCGTGTACACGCGGGTGTCTCTTTATTACAGCTGGATAAACCATGTCATGGGATTAGCTCAACACAGGCTGGCAGTGAACCAGCCTGTGGAGGACCCTGACCTTGAAGTTTGATGTGGGTGGACTGAACCAATGCAGGCGTTTCAGTCATGATAAAACAAACGAGCGAAATGCTTTCTAAATTTCCCCTATGGGGGATATACAGTGTATCCTTGGATCCTGAGTAATTAGCCAAAAGGTTGAAGGTATATTTGACAGTTTTAATTGAAATTAAAACAATAAAAACCTTGACAAAAAATAAAAATCTGCAGGTTTTATTGTGTCAGCAGATTTCCTTCAAAAGTAGAATACAGAAAAAAAACCCAGATGAATCAGAATGTGGAAAAAAGAACAAAAACCTCGCCGTAGTTTCTGCCAAACATGTTAAAATAACTTCACATAACTGTTATCCATGAATGTCTTGTTAAAAAAAATGAAATAATTATTGCAATAGATATCTTGATTGCATTGGAATAGTTTACAGAACCAAATCTGTACAAAAAGGCGCCAAAGCCGAGCAGTGATTGTGTAGGATTGCAAACCTGTTCCATTGTTCAGTTGCCATGCAGTTTTCATCAAAGGAAATGCAACAAGCTTTGGCTTCTTGGCTCATCAGAATACAGAACAATTCAAGCAGTACTTTTTGTTTTCCAAACCTGGAAAATCTGTGCAAATTCTGCAGCATTTTTGGAAAGAAACGACAAAAAACAGAGTCTTTCTGCTCATCTCTGGGAAAAAAATAAAGATGTTCAGGTTGATATCGCAAAGCTCCAGGAAAAACGTGGAGACATAACTTCATTGGGAGCTACACACATATCTCACAACATAAAGGAACAACATGACAGCAAGATAAATAAATTAACAACATAGGAAATACATCGAGTGCAGTGGTCCCTGCTGCTTTCTCCACTCATTTCCATATCAAACACAGCGAATCAAAGGCCGCCTTCCGACCGGGGCCACAATTTGATGTGGTAAATTCATATAAGTCTGCAATCAATATTTAATTAAGTGTTCGACACAGAGGGTATATTTCATGTGGGCTCTATGATCCCTTTTAATGGGGAGCTCAGGATTAACTGAGCTGCAACGCTGCGGAGAGCGGGGGGAAAAAAAGAGGAAGGAGTTCACACGGCGTCGGCTTTCTGTGCGCCTCTCCGACTCCACCTCACTCTGCGCTCTCTGAGCTTGTGAGTGACAGTCTGCTCCCACAACAGTCCTGAGCAAAATGACAGTATTTCACACTCTGCAGCCATTTGTCTGCAGTGCACACGCACACAGGATCATCCCGCCGCCATCAGTCATCATCAGATACGTCTGTGTCTTCCATTACCGTCGACGACGTGTCAAAATGCAGGCTGGCGTGCAGGGGGGTGTGTCCCCACCCCCACCCCGTCTCTCCAACGCATCACACGTTCGAGAATAAACCACGAAAACAACAGCAAGAACAGGAGGAAATGCACAGAGGTATAAAGCGTCAAACAAGGAGCACATTCAGTAGACGGATTGATGGATTTTAGGTTCCTTTTGTGTTTCCACCTCAATAAAGTGCTTTTTGAATATCCGTGAGGTCAGTTGAAAGCAACGAGAGGGCGTTCGATTTCGCAAACAGTACATACAAGAGACTCTTTGAGAGCAGAGAATAAAAAGGCATTATGGTATGGCACATTTTGGCATTGTGACTCGAGACCGTAAGGAAGAGCAGTGCCTTTAAAAATCAAATGTAAGAAAATCACACTTCAGTGGAAGATGCCAACGGATGACACGAAGATGAAACGGCGAGACACCGAAAAATGCTTTAAAAATGATCTCTATGTACAACAGTCGGTCCTAAGAAATGTTCAGGCAAATCCTGGTTTCGCATCCATTTAAATCCATTTACACATGGGGACACACATACAGACACTCCGAGATACTTTAAACCTCAAATATTAGCTGGGCTCAAGAGTCCACAGTCCACAGTGGCCCAGCAAACACACATCCAGGTTGCAGGTGCTGCAGATGAAGCACCAGAGGAGCACAATTTCACCCACAAGTCAAAAAAAAAGAAAAGAGGAAGATCCAGGGAAAGACTGCTGAGTGTCCACAAGGTTCTCAACATCGTCTGTGCCTTTGTGCTGGTGTCTCCGCACACCGTCACGGTTCGGAAAAAGAAAAACTGCTTCAGGAGATCATCGGTCAAAGTCACGGGAGAAAATGAGGCGTGTTGATTCTCACATTTTCCTCTTTAATGACTGAACCGTGCAGCAGAAAGCCGACGGCGGCACAGGGGGACTGAAGAGTGGGTGGCTTCTGGGGGGCGGATATGGCTCAGTCTTTTCACTGCCTCTGTGCGTGTGTGTGTGTGTGTGTGTGCGTGTGTGTGTGTGTGTGTGTGTGTGTGTGTGTGTGTGTGTGCGTGCGTGCGTGCGTGCGCGTGTGCGTGTGTGCGTGTCTGTGTGAGTGTCTGTGATCCACAGGTAAATATGAGAAACCCATTCTGGGCTTTCTTCACTACGGTGAGCTAAGCTTTCTCACCTTCAGGTTCCCTGGATCTACGAGAAGACACACAAACGTTTATCAGTCAATCACAGTCTGGAGAAAAACTCCACATTATGTCATTTGTTTCTGTTGTTTTGTTTTACCCCCTAGCCTGGAGGAGTGTGCCCGACTGCTGTCTCCTATAATCAGAGGCAGGCTGGTAGCCGCTATGAAGCCCTCCTGTCGCCGAGTCAGGTTTTTCACCAGCCTTTCAATTCAGAGAGAGATCGACAGGGGAAAAAAGGGAAGAAATGAGGCTGAAACAGCGCATGGTTCAATGACCATGTCGTCTCCGGTCTCTGCAACTAATCAAGCACTTCCTCCTGACCACTTCAATGGAATAGGTGGTCCAAAAAATGAGTGAGTAAGTGAATACTCTTGGCTCAATGCTCACCAGCGCCCCCTGTTGTCTTCACATTGTAGTTGGATGACATCTCCACATTTGATGGTGATGCTGTCCGGTCCATTTTGGAGACTGTCAGCCAAAGCTCTGTATCTGCCAGCAGACTAACACAGAAGGAAAACTGAATGGTAAGAAACAGTGGGGTTTTTTTTTAGCTTTTGAAGCAGAAACTGTCACAGAAAGGAACCAAACATCACACAGGAGCAAAAATTGGGAGGCACAACAGGCACCATGAAGGCTTGAAGCAGGAAAGAAGAGTGAAAACAGCACTCGCTCCAAAAGTGAGCCGCCACAGCTGTCTCATAAAAAAGATCATTTCACTGGAAGACAAACTGTTTACTACGGCAGAAAGACATCCGTTCACAGCTCTGACAGATTGAAGGCTTCTTCCGAACAAACCATCACAAAAACAAATGAGACAGGAATATAGTTTTATGACACCCAGATGAGATAAATCTGTCCGTATGACAAGCTGCTTTACATAATGAGAAAACACCTTTTTGTGTATGAAAATGTTCAAACATTCCACAGTGATGTTCGACCCATGATGCAGACGATCATCTATTATCTGTGAACTCTCACGGTCAACAATCTATTCCGTCGTCGGTTGTCACTGCAGGACTGAAACACACGCATGCTCCTGTTGGTTGATGGTCTGTTGAATGTTTTGTTAAATCAAATCCAAAGCTCCATTTATTTGTTAGAACACAAGGATGGTGGAAAAAAAAAACAAACAAGCGTGACGTTGTGTATCTGTTGTTTCTGTTCCTACCAGATGCATCAAAACTTCCTCCTCTGTGTCAGACGGGTGGAAGGCGTCCCGACCTCCAGACCACTCCTCCAGACCCTCGCAGATGTCGACTGAGTGGTGAGCTCCGGGCCAACCTGGGACATGGACATGACTTTGGATGTGGAAGGAAAACATTCCCTGGGGAAACAAACAATGAGCCAGCCTACGAAATATCATGTAGATACTGAGTAACTACTTTCATGGGGGATGTTGACCCCCGGTGCCACTTACTGGGAAATTAACAAGAAGGTAGAATCAAAAGCTAATCTCAGTAGCTCAACCTTTTTCCCAACAGTTCCTCGATGGACTTTCGGGTCAAAGTACACCTGCACTGCTGAGGGGGAAAGTCAAACGCCTAAGTTAGTTAATTATGAAGAAAGTCAGCAGCAGCAGCAGCAGTGTAATTGCCAAGCGAATATAATTTGCATAATTTCCTTTGAATATCTTTAATTACTGAGTATCTACTTGATCATAACACACGGAAGTGTGGGGAGGGGCGCGGGGGGGGGGGGGGGCGGGGGTGTTGGTACTCACTCCTTCTGTTTTGCTGGTGTTTAGGGGAGTGCGGCTGGGGGTCTGGACTGCTCCTCCCCGACTCTGTGTCCTCTGAGCTCACTGACGCCCTCTGCTGCTTGCTGGGGAAAGTGGCAGCAGACAACACGGGTCACCAAGACGCACGCACATCGGAGCCATGCACGCTCAGAAGAGACGTTATCCTTTAGCTGTACAATCTGAGGTCAGCTTCTTGAGGGTGGCTCACACCGGGGTGGGATGAGGGGGGAAAAAATGGCAAAGCTGGCCCCAGATCGCTGTCAAGAACAACTCTGTCCTGCTGGGTCTCCCATAAACCACAGCCGCCGGGGCACCAGGCAGACAGCACAGCACTCACAGCAGCCATTCGCAAGCCTCACCAGGGAGGGAAGGCAGGTCGAGGACCTCACAGACCACTGACACAGTGCTCACACAAGGTTCACATGTGTCAACACCAGGAAGGATCTGGCCTCGGTTTGTTAAGATCCAGATTTATAGATTTGTTCACTTGGTCGCTTTTTGCTTCGTAAAGAGGTTTTCTGGGAACAAATATCGTTTCAGATCTCAAAAAGCGAGTCCCGTTAAAAAGAACAAACAGCTTTCATGAGGAAATAATAAGAAACAATGCAATGAAAGTCAAACTCTTCTCTTCGTTTGCACTTTACATCACATGCAAAATAGCAAATTGGATGTTGTGTAACTGCTTTGTAGTATCGTGTTAAAGAAAGCCATGAAAGAGCCGCTGAGACGCTGGTCTCGCGGTGCAGCAAGGGAGCATATGGGGGCAGTTAATGATGGAGGCTCGAAGAAAGGGGTGCAGCTGACGATCAGTATGCAAACACAGCAGCCTGGGGGAGGGTTTTAGTCCCCAAACCGAGCCAGGTGGGTCATGCCAGGGTGAGGCGAGCCAGGCTGGGCCAGGCTGAGTTTACCACTGAGCGTTACGGCAGGTCAGTGGCGCTGGGGGCAGTGGCGGGGGCGCGGCCGGGGCCGTTGCCGGGGGCTTCGGGGACGGGGACTCCGGGACCTCAGGCAGAGAAACACATCAGCTGACAGGGAGACAAAGTCCAGCCCCGGCAGACAGCCCCTGGGGACCCCTCTGGACGGCCGCATGCCCCTGCAGGTAGGGGACGGGAGGAGTGGGGATAGGCAACTACACAGCAGTGAAGAGAGGTGGGGCCTGTGCCCTTTCGTCACACGCTCACACACCACACAAAGCCTCCAACCAGGGCAACGTGAGATGATCGTCACAGTCGCTCAAGCCTTGGTTAGATGTGGAAACTCAGCAAATGCAGCTAAAGACAGCTATGTGTGCGTGACCTTGTATTTCTGTCTTTGTGGGACCGTAAAGCTCGAAGCACACAGACTAGTGGGTCTACAAAATGCACGACCCCACAACACGATACATCAAATGTCTGCATTTGATGGCTTGTTTGTTACGCAACAAAGTTTGTGCGAAATAAAAAAACATCAAAACCTTTAGTTGTAATAAATCTCCAGAAGATTCTCAAGTGGCAGCAAGAAAATTAGCTGAAACAACATAAAGTTAGAGAGAAGCGATCAAATCAGAAGGCCCAACAAAGACAGAGCCACAAGTGTGTGCGTGTGTATGCGTGTGTGTGTATGCGTGTGTGTGTGTGTGTGAGTGAGTGTGTGCGTGTGTATGCGTGTGTGTGTATGCGTGTGTGTGTATGCGTGTGTGTGTGTGCGTGCGTGCGTGCGTGTGTGTGTGTGTGTGTGTGTGTGTGTGTGTGTGTGTGTGTGTGTGTGTG
>JASSRZ010000049.1:10507901-10542271 GCA_032164315.1 Malacoctenus gilli | reverse complement strand
TTAAATCCGTCCCCATGTGTTGTGAGTCGCCGTGCACTTGCCTGCTGTGAAAATTGTAGATTTCAGGCATGTTTCCAAACAGGATGTCCCTCTTACTGCGCAGTATTGGGGGCAGAAGCCTCGACAGGGCTGGGTTGTCCATCTCAGCCCTGTAGCCCTGCAATATTCAGGGCGGCGTGATCAAGAGACCATATGGTTCGTGCAGATTCGATGAAATATGTATCAACAGCAATAATTTAACACAAATAACTTCACGCAAACACACAGTGCATAAACATAAGCTGTGGATATTAGCATGTTAAAGCTGTGGATTTCTCACCAGCAGCACTGAGAGCAGCTCCTCCACATAGATCCTCTCCGTTTCGATGAGTTCCCTCATCACGTGGCTATGATGAAAACACACACGCACGCACAGGCACACACACACACAGATAGAAAAAAAAGCAAGAGCCAGAGGGCATCATTAGTACTGAACAAAGAGAATTGCAAAACAAACAACATCAAGAGGAGCGCTGGGGATGGACAGATGGATGAATGGACGGACGCCTCCTCCTCACCGCTTCAGGAGCTCAGGGCTGTCGTCTCCATCCAGGCTGTACGACACACAGCTCCGGTTTTCCTGGTAGTCGTGGATCACCTCGATCTGAACACACCACACAGAAACAACCGTGACGCCTCGGCGGCAGAGAACGTGAAAGCTCTGAGTGAGTTAGTGGTTCAAACGAGAAGAATGAAAGAGGAAAATCACAAGATAAACTTGCAAGGAGGATTTGGTGCAGCTGTGCAGAGCAGTTATGAATAATTCTGTATGTTCGAGTCTTCCACACTGACTATGTATTTAGGTTGGTGTGCATTAAATTAGTTTGGGGGTCATTTTGAAAGCTTTCAGTGTGCAGTAGCAAATGATTGATTGACTGACCCCTGCTTCTGTTACTTCCATTTTTAAGATGCGACTCACTCATCATTTTTCTCCCTCTGTTGCTGATCAAATACATCAATAAATAACATTTCTGGTGCATATTTCGGCTGATTCTTTTCCCACTTACTTTCCTGGTGTTGGGACTTTTTCGGGACGATCTCTTCCCAGGCAGAGAAATGTCAAACGTGAACTTCAAACCATCACCTGTGAATGTCACATCGTCACATCATCATCATCATCACCCTCATCGCCATCATCGTCAGCATCACCATCAAGCAGGAACTGCAGCCGCTCATCAAAGCGTAGGAGAGTGATTCACAGTCCGTTTCCATATGAGGAGCCGTAATGAGGGGACGACTAATTTAAACGGGCACCACTGAATCAAACACAATTATTTTTTCATGGCCGTGTGCGCAGTGTGAACACAGCAGCCTCAAAGGGGTTTGCTCGCCCTGCTGATGACCTTTAGTCTATAACTAAGCAGTTTAACAAAAAAGAAACGTGACCAAGTTGTGATGGATGCTCGAGGTAATGGGTGGTAATGGGTTGCCTCCTCTGGAGGTGTGGCGTGGAGCTGCTGTGCTCAGATCTGAAGCTGTGTTTGGCGTAAACCACCAGAGTCACTTTTGATCCTGCCATCCTCACATGATGGTCCAAGCTCAACGGAGGCTCGTCTTTGCCTTTGCATGTGTCGCATTACTGTCATCCGCGCGAACGCATATGAAGCGCACACGTGTGTGAGCTTGTACCAGATCGGATCAATCAAAGCGAACCGCTTGTTCCTTTATCCTTCGTCTTAAATGGCGAGCGCACCGATTATCAAAGCATCATCAGAGGTTCGAGTCGCTCTGTGAAAATCGTTAATATCGCTTCCTATTACCTATCGTTTCAGTTTGACATCCAGCGAATGAAGCAATATTACACGGTTTGATAGACACATTAACGAAGGCGCACGCACGCACGCAGGCACGCACGCAGGCACGCACACACGCACGCACGCACGCACGCACGCACACACACACACTTACTTCTCTTGCCAGATAACACATACTGTGCTAATTTGATACTACAGTGCATGGTTGGCTTTGTTCGGCCTCCCCGGAGACACAGAGGAAGATGAAAAGTTCTTTAATGTATATGAACCACATATGGTTCTATAGCACCTACTGGAACTAATAGAGCAGTCAGATATCTCCCAGAGGACTGATTATGCCTTGTATCCTTGTTCTAGCTCATTTGTAACAGCGGTGTGTTTGCCCCAGAGGCCATTCAGGAAAACCTTGGTGCTATACGGTGGGACCCTGTGATGTGTTAATTTACAACGCGGCCGAAAGGAGAGATGGAAGGGTGGGGTGGGGGGGTAGGGGGGGGGTGGTGTCACGCCATGAAGGCTTGGATGAGACCCCATACTGGGACTTGAAAAACAGAGGACGGTGGGCAGGGAGCTGATTGTGTGAGAAGCAGCGCATCCATGCTGCACATACGGGAAGCGTTCTGAAGACGAGTGCCGTTTCATCTGCTGTAACAAAGACGTCTCTTTGACTGTGCGCGGAGAGATGAGATGAAAAGTCCTCAATTTCAACAGCGCGTCTTTTGCGAGTCTTTTTGGTGTTGAGAGTCTGTCTGTGTGTCAGTCAGTTGTGTACCATGCTTCGGGGAGAAGAGCGGGGACTTGGAGCGGGGTGGGTTTTCAGGCCTGGGGGTCACCAGTTGGACCGGACGCACGTGTTTATCGGCCAATTTCCTCAGACAAGCCTGGCGGTTCTGGATCATTTGCTGAACTGTAGCGTGTTTCTCAAACGTGGCCTCAATTTGAGCCTGAGAAAGATGTAGAAAAAGATCAGGAAATCCCCCTTTTAGGATCACAACCTGGGGGAAAAAAAGATGCTTCTTTGATGTTTTCTCAACCAGTTGCTGACCTGAAGGTGAGGCGTGATAACGGCTTCATATTCGATCGTCAGAATGTTTAGCCCTGAGCTCAGCATGGACGGCGCCCCCTCCAGGAACTTCTCAATGTCCCTTAAGGCAGCCTGGGCCCCCTCTTTAGACTGGAATTTATCCACCAGCTGATTGGCCAACAAATATGCTCCGTCATCACACCAAGTTTGGGCCTGTGAGTGAAGAGGACATGTGTGTCACAGACGCGCATGATTGTGTCTTCTCGGGACTTTTGTTGACTCTACATTTCTCTGTACCTGCCCGAGGCAAAGCAGCAGCTGGTGTGTTTGCAGAAGAAAGGAGTGTTTGGTCTTGAGAGCAGCACTGAGGGTGTCACAGTAGTGGCGCAGCTCGTTGCATCGCTGCATGATGAGCGCCATGGCGTAGTGGTGACCCGCTGAAAGCTGGTGTCCGTGGAGGATGATAATTTGGGCTCGAGCCATCACCTCCTGAAACACCCCCAAAAAAGGTGAAATTGTGAAAATTGGGGACGTGAGTTTTTGGGGTATTTTTGCAGGGAGGTAAAACTACTGACCTGTGCATTTGATTCCAGACTATCCAGCCTTTTAAGAGCCTGTTCTGTTTGAGCCAGCGTGTTCACAGATATGGAGAGTTCCCGCTCCTGAGCCATGAGGTGCTCCAGACAAAGCTCAATCTAAACAGAAGAGACAGACAAATATACACAGGTACTGAAAAGGAAAGCTTAACTAACAATATAACAAGGTGGAAAAAGCCTCCGAAAGGTTTTGTCTCCTAAAAAACCCTGAGAAAAAAGATTAAAAATAGCTGATAGCAAGAACCATGCAGGTGATCTTTACCTCCTGGAAGCTTTGCTCGTATTTCAGCAACTGGAGGTACTGATGGAGTTTGAGGTGATGCTTCTCGAAGAAGCCGTCGAAGGCAGACTCCATATCTCTGAGCTGGGCGAGAAGCCTGCCAACCAGAAGAACTCTGCAAATGATCTCATTTGAATCTACTTTCAAGCACTCGGCAACAGAAAATAACAAACAGCGTTGAGCAAAAAAACCCAGCCTCTTCTGTTCTCTTCTTTACCTCTGAACTGTCTCCCAGTCTAACTTCACATCCCACTGTGAGTCGTCCTCTTTCACAGTAGTTTCTAGGCTGGAGAGAAGATGGCGACCCTCCTTCGACACCGATCTGATCGCATCCTTCCAAAATAAATCACATTGAACAGCAGATTCGTGTCAGCTCGAGTGGAATGACAACTATTCTGCATCTTGTTTGTCAAACTGAAATCCACACCTTGAGCTTCTTGTACTTGTCAGTGTGAGACTCGAGCAGCTGCTCGATGACTTTGGCGTCATCGAGCAGCTCGGTTTCTGCCAGCTCAGTGCCGAAGCCCTGCAGCATCTGTGCAATGTCTTTGACTGTTACAGCAAAACTTTCGATGGCCTGAAGGGGAAACACAAACATGACTGATAAGACTGCAGCACTGCAAGGAAACGCATTAGTGGAGTCGATGCAGGACAATTTTTCTAAACCAAGACCCTGGAGTTTTCTTTCCCAAAGTAAAAAGGCAAATTCTGGGAACAGCAGTGAGACACAGCAAAGGCTGAGGTTTATTGTAACAATAAGATGCTGAATTAATAAAAAAAGATTAACTCCTTTCTTCCGATTTAATGCTAATGTTTGCATCACTTTTAGTGGCCACTTGAAGAATTTGGTTTGAAATGGGGCTGATTCAAAAGGCCTCCAATCCTCAGGGTTGAAGAGCCGATGGCTCACCGTTCGTAAAACAATCCAGTCACTGTGACAGTAATCGAGCGTGCCTCCGAACTCTGACGTCAGCTGGTTCTCGTCGATGTAGCGCAGCAGGTCTGTGACAGAGCTCAGCATCACCACCTAAACATGCAGACAAAATCTGAGACTAGACGGAGAGAACTGCGCTTCATCGAGATAGCGCAGAGAAAGAAAGCAAGAAAACAACACTGGCAGAGTTCTGTGGCACATTTGAAAAGGGAAACACAAGCAGAGACAAATCGATCCCATTGAGAGGTCACAGAGACACCTCTAATCAGTTTATTGGGATGACGTGAAATATGATAAACACCCTAAAATGACCTCATGTGTTAGACTATTGGAAGTAAAATCTAAAAACCAAATCCATTTGTTTTGCTGGTTGTGCTTGTTACAAAACATTTGACTGGTGGTGGCAAGGAGAACGAGGTGTACCTTGAACTGGTGTGACACATGTTAGGTAACTGAGGGGGGGGCGGGGGGGCTGCCTTACTGGCATCTTGAGCATGAAGTCCTCCTGGCTGAAGCGAAAGCCGAGGTCGGTGACAGTACGGTGGAAGAAGCTGGTGGGCCGGAGCACCAGGACCAGGTGGAGGTTCCCGGGAAAGGAAGCCTTGATGAGAGAGAGAAACATGCAACACTGTAGTTACAGCTGCACTCTGAGGCGGGCTCTGCACAAGACCAGACCTTCAGGGTTCCCCCCTCATGGTGCCGACAACACATTCATCAATGTGTCCATCACCTGCATGTTTTCATTGTGCAACACAGGGGAGTTTCTCGTATGAATCAAGCTCTCAGCCTGCAGATCTGACAGGAAAGGCTTAAGGACTGCGCTGGTCTTTCACTTAGCTGATTACTGTCAGCCGAGTGGATCAGGGCTCAGTCACTACGCTGTTTACACGCGTCATACACTGCACGTCATGGTCGGGCATTTAAGGTCATCATATTACAATGCAGGAAACAATGCTAACAACTGCATAGGTTGCACAGCAAATACACAATCAAGGAGGTGCTTAGTGCGGCAAACACCGAATTCATAACTCCACACACCAAAAGGTAAGGGAAAAAATATATTGTTGCAAAAAACAACAGCAGCATATTTGTAGATTGACTGGTCTGGAGTGGCCATGCACTTAAAGACGATACAAAACAGGCTGTGCAGCCTCAGATAAGAAGCGTCCATCGGACTGATTTACTCGCCGGGTCTTTATTTAGCAGGATAAGAAGTGACGCAACTTGTGACATTCATTCGTCCCGACTCGCCCTGCGGATTCCGACACGCGGGATAAAGTCATCAGTCTGACCGCGGCGGCCGCAGGTACGCCGCCAACGCGCAGCCGGCCGGTCTGTCGGTCGGTCGGTCGGTCGCATGACTAAGCACGAGTGCGCCCCGCGCCGCAGCGCTTCACTCTGCAGCGGCCGGATGCCGCATTCAGCGTGCCCGCCCAAAAACTTCGCCCCAAACTCTTCAGGCGGCCGAACGAACAAGCATGCGGCTGCTTTACCGGGCTCCTCCGGATCTTCGGCATTCCTTTCCGGTAAAAGCAATCGGTCATGGTGTTGGAAGCCATCTCGCTCGAGCGCAGGTTCCCGCAGGGCCATGAAAAGAAATCAGTGCCAAGCTCCGGTCTGCAGCGCTTCCCGGCAGCTGCCTGACCACAGCCGCAGCGCTGCTGCTGCTGCTGCTGCCTCACAGGCGGAGGGTGGCAGCGCTCTCTGCAACGTTTCCCCCTCCTGCCCGCCTCATCCCTGCCTCCCCTCAGCACTCGGCGTCATCGCAGGTTTTTTTTTGCTTACTCATACTTTTGCAGCAGTGTGCTCCGGGACACTCGGTGCAGACACAATGTTGAGAGTCCCCTTCAAACAGTGCAGCCCCCTGGAGGTGTGCATCAAGGTTTATTCACAGGTGAAATCGACGGGTTCAGCCACTGACTGCTGTTTGGGAATCACCAGATTCCAGCACCATGGACAGCAACTCACGTGCAAAACATCAACCTGCAGGTGCAGCCAGGTGGCACCTTTCATTGAGCAGTGACGAATGCTTTCCTGCACGATGCCTCCAGTGACAATCAACAGAACAAAATGATCTCAACTGAAAAAGAAACTTACTGCTATCCTGGCAAGTGCGGTTTTGATGGACGCCCAGGTGTCCAGTCTTCGGTCTAAAATAATGATAAATTTGACTCCCGGCTGCCTCGTTCTGAAAGCAAAAAGAGGAATTTATCTATTCATGTGCACCGAGTTTCAATGTCAGAACTCCAAACAAGATAATGCACGTTTAGTCTAAAAGTATGTATAACAGTAAAATCATAGCCTTTTATTTGGATAGTTACTGATCCATCACTCAGCAAATGATGAATTTCTTTTTTCTCATATGAATTCATTGCATTGAGGACAAAGCCGCACGGTTGACCCTGTGTAAACTATAGAGGAATTGACCACAGAGGACACCGGGGGGACATGTGATCCTGAGCAGTGACGGCCACAGAATACAATCAGGGAGCTTTTGGTGCACTGCAGAAAGGGAGGGAGAGAGAGGGAGAGAGAGAGGGAGAGACTCAGACACACCGAGGGATGAGCGTGAGGTATGTAAAGACTTTGGCTAAAGCTTCCTCTGGAATGTCACTGAAAGCTGAGCATTCTGGGAGGGTGATGATGACGCTGGACTCTTCTCCACGGCCCCCTGAGAGGACAAGACACAGCGATCAGTCAATTCAAAACACAAAAGAGAGTCAAAAACAGAGGACGATTAGTTTGGGGGGGGGAAGTGCTCACCTGATAGGTAAGCCACCTGTTTTTGTATATAGCCTCCCACCTCCTTCATGCTCACTGGAACCGTCACCTCTGGGAGGGAAAACAAAAAAATAAAAAAATCACTTCAAGAGAAGGTGGTCTGTGTGGTCTGCAGGAGGGACAAGTGAAAGACTTACTTGCAGTTCTGGAAATACAAACACTCTGTGCTTTTAGCCGAAGTTACTTTTCTCACTGAGTGACATTTCAAAAAAACTTTTTCCAGCACAGGAACAACAACACGGCCTCTGTGTCAGATCAAAGTGATCACTCTGATGCTGCACTTCTCACAAAATACCTTTTTCTCCTAAAAATGGATGAAAGGCCTCATTGAAACCTGCTCTCGCTTGTTTTTTTTTCTCCCAGTTATTATGTAACAGTGAGTTCAGCTGCTTATTGATGGCTGTCTTCACATTGCTGTAAAGGCTGCATTGCTGTTTCATACAGAGACATGCATCTGGTTTACACACTGCTTGACGATGACATCATCAAAAGACATTGAATGGATTTGATATGCAGATATTGAATCAATGTCTGAGCAGTTGAAAGATGCAGAGATGCTTAGTGCCATGAATGCTTCTGCATAAACAGCATTTAAAAGCAGCCTGTGTCATTGAGAGAAGGCCGACATGTCTCCTGTTGTGCTGAAGGAGGAGGAGGAAGAGGAGGAAGAGGAGGAGGAGGAGCAAGAGCAGGAGCAGGAGGACAGACATGATCTGTATCATGTTGTAACTTCAGACATATGTTCAAGCTCGATATTGAGTTGTAAGGTTGTCTCTTTGCAGACTGGATTGTGAGTCTTCAGTCAAAAACAAGCTTTTAAATTCACAATATCTGTAATTACCAGTAACCATCTCTGGGTTTCCCTCCATTCTATAGAACAGCTCATAACAGAACTCTAAATAGGGACAAATAGAGAGGTTGACCTCGATCAAAGGGGGAAAACTATCAAAAAACCCTGACAACATTTAGATTTACCAAACACTATTACATCTTCTCTTACAGTGCGGGAGCTAGTTTTCACTGATCTCTTGTTTGATGGTGTTTCTGCTCTCTGCTGTCGACTTCTGGATTTTTTGATTAGATGACCTTCCCTTAACAGAAGCGACTTTTGTACCCCATTTTCAGCCGTTTCTAACTTTCACACTGTCCAACGTCATCTCTTGGCCGGATTACACCCTCTGGTGGGCCGTTTTAACTCAGGGCCAGCTGTCTGAATCACATGACGCACAGAGAGACTCATTTTCTAAAAAAAAAAATGGTTGAATAAGTTGGTCCTTTTTCAGTAGTCTATACGACAAATAAAAAAGCAGTGAACCTTGTTTCCACAATTGATTTTTTTACTTTTCTTATGGAAAGAAACATTAAATATTAACTCATCGAAAAAACACAGTCGCAGAAAAAGATGAGAGGACGCAAAGGAAGACAGCAGGAACAAAGGAGGTGTTATTTTCCATGAGTCGACTGCAGTAACAGTGTCCGTCGGCCCGTCGGGAAGCGAGTAATGAGCTCGACTGGTACCCGCTGAATATTTGATGTGTGTCTGTAACAGAGATGAGCTGAGCCAAGCAGGGCCACGGCATGACCAGAGGCTGGACGGAGCACGCACAGGCGCAGGATAAAGTTACCGTCACACTGGGTTATATAACCGCGTATATCCAGTACCACCAGTCATTCAGGCGTCTTGAACGTGCAGACGTCAAGTCGTGTTCCGGCACATTCTGGGATGAACTGACTGTGGATCAGGAGAACGCCACACAGTGTGAAACTAGCGTGTTAAGTGATGAAAGCGTTTCATGTTCGCAGCCATTCTTTGGGTAAGCAAACTATTTCACACTCACACACACACACACACACACACACACACACACACAGTCTCTCTCACACACACACACTGCAGACCTCTGCTGTACTCACAGTGCAGGCAGCACACCGCAGTGTGTTTAATAAACTTGCCAGGTTGTGGAAACACAGCCCCCCCCCTCCCCATCTTCCCCCTGCCAGCTCATCCTATAATAAGATGCAGTTAAGAAAATTGCCAAATAAAATGCTTAGTGTCGACAGTCAGGTACCACTCACAGCATTTTGAGTCAATATTTACTCTTACGCTGATGTAAACACTGACACTCTTTTTTTAATATGTGTTTTTACACATTGCTTCAAACCACGGAAAGTCATTTTCCTTTCTGCAAGCACTGCGTTTCCTCTTCCTCTTGATCTCAGGAACTGTGAGGACGGTGTGTGAAGCCAATAGTCAGGCCACCTCTGCACTTCTGTACGCATGCACGCACACAAGGAAGGGGAAAACAGGGCTTTGCTGCCAGTCGCAGACTTCAAATCATTCCAGTCCTTTCAGTCTGTGTCCAAAGCTGAAGCTTTGCTCAGCTTATTCCTGTTGTCCAAACACTGATAGCCATCGACACTGATTTTACGACACTGCAGCTCTGATAGGAGCAGCTTTTACCTTTACTTTGACTTTTTTGATAAGGATCAGTGGAGGGAAATGTCAATGTTGAGAGTTTAACATGAGAGAATCACACGCAACAAGTGGAGGCTGTTCAACGTGACATTCGCTTCAATGTTGACTGAAGACCTGTGAAGCAATTGGCCTTTTTTCACAAGAAGCGACTCACATGGAAAACAGCATAATGGCAACCTGGAGCCTGACTGGTGGGACAATGCTGCACCTCAGTCTAGAGTTCAGAAAATTACAGTGATTCATGGAGAGTGACAGAAAGAAACACTGGAGTAAATGTCCAGTGTGTTCACCCATGAATGGGGCACAATATTCAGACTGCTATTAGACACCAAAAAAACCCAGCAGATACATGTAATCCCCGGCAGAGCAAGAAATCCGCTCGTACACACACAAACATGCTCATAACACACTGAGGCCCGGCCTCGCTCTGCTTTTAGGCCATGAGATATTTGGTAAATGAAGCTTTAAAAGCTGAGGGGATTAGACTGGTGGGTGGCTGCATTCTGAGGGAAAATAGAACAAGAAAACTGTGTGTTCAACCTGCTGGAAAACACGGAGACTAGACTGGTTTCAGACTGCGCAGATCAGAAAACTTGAAAGGCCACAATAAAAGCATTGAAATGCTTTGGTCGGCCAAGTCGAATGGAGTTAATGTCAACAAAGTGAGGACCTGCAACCTCCAAGTACTTGTGTGTGTGTGTGTTTCACTGTGATGCTGGTTCTTGCTCAGAGAAAAGCATTTGTTTGGAAAGAAAAGGAGACGAGAGTGTGTATTAATGTTTTGGGGCAACAAGCATTTACGAAGGTTTTCTTCTTCTTCTTCTTCATAGAACTAAAGACTTGTATCGATTATAGTGTTGCATTAAAACTAATTTCAAATACATTTCTTTTTGTGCTTGTAAGACCTGAATACCACATGAAAAACAAGTTACACTATCGATATATCATAAAAAGTTGATTTTCTTAAGACTTGATGTTTTGATTACACCAAAATAGCCTGGAAACACCTTGGAAAGGTCAGAGAAATGAGGAAAGAGTGAAACAGTTTGGAGTTTTAAAACAGGGGAATTAGTTCATCTCTCAAGTGATGAGGTTTGATGCCTTGAATGTTTGCATGTTGAAGGTTCAATATGAAGTCTTCTGAAAAGAGACGAAACAAGGCTCATGGAAAGTAAACTGGAGGAGTGAACTCACAATAGTATATCCTGCAGGAAGAAGGTCAGCTGGGAGCACAAGGGAACATTACTCATCATGGACATGACAAATCTGTGTATTAATATGCATGCTTACTGCTGCACCTCCTGTAAGCTGATTAGGATAAACCCAAAGTGCAAAGTTCAAATGTAACAAACGAATAAACAAGCCCCTCTCCAGGTACGGATATGAACTCAGCATGGGCTGTTTCCTGCTGGCTGTTCTGCTGGCACTTCACAGCAGGTAACAACTCAAGGGAGGTCTACGAAGGCAAAGGCTCATCAATTAGGCAGTAATTCAAGGCTGCCAACATCCCAAAGTAATCACATTATGCTCTGGAGGATGCTGCTTTGTTCACAT
Source organism: Malacoctenus gilli (assembly GCA_032164315.1). Classification (NCBI taxonomy): domain Eukaryota; kingdom Metazoa; phylum Chordata; class Actinopteri; order Blenniiformes; family Labrisomidae; genus Malacoctenus; species Malacoctenus gilli. The sequence goes on along the minus strand of JASSRZ010000049.1, from coordinate 10,530,833 downwards.
CAGTCACATCGGGAGCTATTTCTGTCCATCACCCTCCTTTCTTGTTCCAGTTTTTTTGAGATATTCGCAAAAGATGCCTTGAAATGATGACAAGGAAGTAAGATAATGTTTGTTGTCAGTGAGGTACCAAAATCAGTCACATCTGCTTCTTAGTGAAACAAAAGTAGCCCTTAGAACATGATTATGAGTGTGATCTTTTGACAGCTGGCAGCTTATTGGGCCTACAGTTTGATTCCACAGGCACTCCTTCCCAGCAATGTTGATTCCGCCTCTCATTTCTTGATTTATGTACCTCGAAAGCATCATTTGTTCCTCCATCACTGTCCAACGGTGATGTACCACCCAGGATACAGATGTTCAGGCTACAAATCATCACTATGGATGAATATCCATCTGTGAAGGCTTAAAATAGCTGACATAATCCCTGCACTGGCCCGCCAGTGGAGCAAAGCTGCAGGAACTGGCACATCAATAACACTGACTAACCCAGCTGCACTTCTCCAGTTCCATCTTGTAATGGTTCTCACATGTCCCAGAGTACCGTTGTAAATCAAACTAAATGCACCCCACACTGCAGTACGTTGCAGTGCGCTGCACTGGCCTGACAGCACAGATGAAGTGTAGTAACGGGGGGAAACCGTCAGAGTACGCACAGGATGGCTCACACAAGTTTAAATGGTGACTGGAAACGTCTTGTACTCACGCTGCAGAGTGCTCTCCAGCTGGGAGCCAGCCTGCAGGAGGCAGTGGTAGCTCTCCATCTCCTCCTCGGACTCTTTCCCGGGGTCTCGCTCCTCCTGCAGCGAAGCTGGGCCCATTCCCCTTCGCCCCCCAACACGGGATCAGGCCGGGAGGAAGAGCGGTGAGAGACTTGACAGCCGTCCAGCCCTCACATCCTTGTCAAAGTCCCACAGCCCTTCATGGTGTTAGTTTATACAAGCTGCAGCAGGAGGGGGGGTGAACCTACACCCACAGCTCTCCCGCAGGTCCCAGGATCCAGATGGGACAATTCCTGGAGGCTGCTGCTGCTGCTGGCTCTTCCTGACCTTGAGCTGCATAGAGTGGCAACAAACTGAGCAGCACAACTCCAGCAGAGGTCCCGTCCACACCGGCCGATAAGAGCAGAGCGCCTCGCGGTCGTTTCCCAGACTGGGTGTGATGTGTTTCTCCACTCCTGCAGACGCACCAGCGCAGACAGCCTGTCCTGCTCCCAGCAGCGGTCCGCTACTTCAAAACAAACAGAGCTCCATCTGGCCACTGCTGCCTCTCTCTCCCTCTCCCTCTCTCCCCTCCCCTCCCCTCCCTGAGCTTTAATGCGTCAGCTCTGCACTGTGGAGCACTCTAGAGTCTGCTCCTGACACACTGCCAAAGCCCTCCCAACTTTTTCTCCCCCCCCCCCCTCCGTCAGGCTGCCTTTGGCTTTTTTTAGGCCTTCAGCATAAGCCTGACTGTACAACAGTCGGTTGAATGTTGTGCATCTCCCTGTATATGCCAACTTTGCTGGAATAAAGACGCACATCCACACTGCAGAATAGATCTATTGTTGGACACAACAGAAAAAAGCTACCACACCCTCAGCCAACAAGTTTGGCCCGTGCGAAACACAGCCTTTAATACACAACAATCACATTCAATAAGAACAAATATGAATGGCCGCCATTGTGCATAAAATGACACAGAGCCGCTCTCAACTCGGCACCCCACTGCCCCACCCACAACTCCTCTGAATGAATCAGTGCCCATCAAGGCTGCGGCGAGGGGAAGATGTACATAAAATCGCCTTTTATGCAGTGACTTCGCAATATCCGTCGTCCTCCTGACGGGAGGCCACACATGGAGAGAGCAGCGGCAGCAGCCTGTGCTGATACGCAGCCACTCAGCTGATCCAGCTTAGCCGCTCGGCCATCTCATTACCGCACAGCATCTGCTTAGTGTGGTCAAACGTGCAAACTCGGACACACACACACACACAAGCACACACGCTCGACCGCCCACGCAGATATTTACATCGGGGGACGCAAGCAAGCGACCCGGCCGCTGGGGAAGCAACTCACGAGACAGTTTATCATCAAAACATTCTGCTTTATTCCAGAAAATCTTCAGCTTTCGAATATACGAGTTTCAAAGAGGTACATTCAGCTTGGAGGTTTGGAGTGTTGAAGCTGGAGACCCGAATGGGGGGGCCGGAGGCGGCAACGAGTCCCTGCTGCGTGACACAGAGCTGCTGAGGGGGGCCGACGGCGCCCACCTCCAACCTTCGCGGACGGAACCTCTCGTGCTCGTTCGTTTTTTTGATCTTTGATCTTTTTTTTTTTTTCCTTTTTGAAACATTTTAAAAATGTATTTCTTACAAAAGTGGCTGGAAAAAGGTTGCATTAAAAATACAGTCCATTCTTTTTTTTAACTTCTTCTTTGAGACAGGCAAAACGTTAGAATTCAACAGAGTCTTAACTTTGAAAATAGCAATTCTGATGTAAGTTAAAGGTTTCTTGTTGGTTAACAAAGCAGGCAGCCCCTCTCAGTGTGTCCTCTTACAGTATCCAGTATCTCTGGCACAGTGCAGCCTGCAGCCGACACGTCACATCGATAAAAAGACAAAAAACAAACACAAAATAAAAAAAGCCTTGATAGGAAATTGCACTGAAAGGCCTTTTTGTTGTTAAAGACACAAAAATAAAATTAAATCTCGATTTGGCAAAATGACATTGGAACTGTAACGACGCTGTCAGGCTACAGTCAGCGGGTTCAATAGAGGACCAGTACTGCAACGTACTGGAGGAGTCTGAGCAGGAGTCAATGAGGGGTCCTCTTACCAAAGAACCGTTCTCGATGGCGTTTGGTGAGGACATGAGCGGAGCTGGCTGAAACAGTGAGACTGGATCCAGGGTGGGGTGGGTTTTATTGGACGGTGGGGGTCGCGTTGGTGTGGGGGCTGCCCGTCTTTGTACACATGGCAAAGACAAAAGAATGGGACCAGGACGCGATCACACAAGGAGGGGGCGAACTCAAATGGCACAAAGCTGAACACTCTCCACAATAAAAAGAAAAAAATCATGTAATAAAAATATAAAATTTGTGAGTAAAATTACACTTAATAAATATGCAGAGAAGACAATAAATGTTGGTGGGAAAAAGGGCAAAAAAAATCAAAACTAGTATAAAAAAGTGTTGGAAATCACGGCTTGTTTAAATGGAATGTATGAAGCGCGACACCCAGGGAGGAAGAAGAATAAACAAAACCACAGATTTTCCTCATGACAAACTAACAGCGAGAATGACGTCACAGCGACGTGCTGACTCGGCAGATGAGGATCAGTACGACCCCTCTGACGCGTCACTGAGACTGAACATGTAAAACTAGATGACGGTTGATGATTATAAATACCTCATTTTAGGCTTTAGTGCATGTGTGCAAACTCTTACACTATGTGTGAATCATCCATCTGATATGTGCACGTGTGTAGCCCCCCTTTTTTCACACAGACCATTCTGGATTGGGGGTCCAGAAGTCCCGCCCGTCCGTCTCGGCGTCTGTGTGAACGACATACACACGTAACAGAGGAGCAGATTCCTCCCCGTCATATGTCTCTGGAGGGAGAATCAGAAGTGTGGCGTGATGACACGCACACACCCTGACACTGACTTTCGGGTCACACTCGTGGACAGAATCTGATCGTTTCTCTTTTTGGCTTTGAGCTGATGCTAAAAAGCATCTCGACGCTATATTTATATATTTTTTATATAGATATATATATTTATATATATATATTTACACAGTACAGCACAAATATTAATTTTTCTCTCATTTTAATTGGAACCTATTTAAATTATCTCTGAGATTGGAGGATTGAGGTCATGCTGTGAGCAATGCTTCATTGCCAGAATACGCTTAACATCTCTAATCTATCTCTCAAACACACACGCACAAGCGCACACACACTTTTTGGATTGAGTGGTTAAACGGCCTCCGTTGACCCATCATATATTCATACTCAACAGAGACTGAAGATTCATTAACGAAAACAAATACCCATGTAAATACCAAAACGACAGAACTGTTGAGTTTGCTGCTTTTAAGCTGGACAGAAAAAAAAAAAAACCTCTCAGCAACGTCTCATCCTGACTCTGTAGATACATCTACGCAACATACGTTAACCATGTGAAAAGAACCGTTGAGATTACCTGGAAAGCAGAGGAACGCCATAAAATATCATCTTATAAAAAAACGCCCCAAAACAAGTCAGAGTCTGCAGGAAACAGTGGCTGGATATCAGTGGAGTGACGTGTTCGTTTGAGCCTTCTCTCATGCAGATGTACCATTCTTGGGAGTGGATTTCACAACCGCTTGTTGAAAAAACACAGCAGTTTGGATTGAGCTACTGAAAAAGGCAGCCATGTATGCATTCATTTGTAAGCTAGTACTAAAAAGTGAATGAAAGAAAGAGTCATGCCTGTTGTCTGAGTAGATAATCTATAAAATTATGCAGGGCACTGCTCTGCAGGCATGCGTAGGATTAGGCCAAGATGACTGAGAAGAGACACTTCAGTCAGAAGACTGACAAAGCGCTCGGCACGTCCGTCTTCCTCCGGGTTCCCCCCCCCCCCCTCCCTCCCTCCCTCCTCTCCCCCACAGGCAACTCCGACCGGAGCCGGACTCTGGATGAGGCGGGTGGTGGGTGCCCTTGGCTGTCGTCGGTCCTCGCTGCCTTTCACTCGCCCTCCTTCAGGTGCTTGTAGGAGAGCGGCGTGACCGGCTCGATCTGAAAACGCACAAGGGAGCAAAAGTGAATTTGGCTGCAGGTGTCCAGAAGAAGAGGAGGAGGAGGAGGACAAGACACGGTGAAGCACCCCAAAGCATCGGAGAATTAGAATGATTGGCCGCAAACACAAACGACGGCATGGTCACACCTTCGCCACCACCAGAGACGAACCAAAGTTAGTGAAAGGGGGAAAAAAATTTCATTCGAATTCATTGATCCGTCGAAGCTCAGCAAAGACATCGAAGAAGAACAGAGAGTTACGGCTGTCTCTGTTTACCTGGACGTTTGCAGGAGGTCACCCTCTGACAGCTACAGGGAGAATAAAAAGGCAGGTTAAACAGTGAAAACTGTTCAGGGGGGGAATAAAAAACTTGGTAGAACTGTTAAAGGAATCTGTGATGCTGCTCTACCGGGACAGAGAGGAGCGAGTGACATTCAGTCCGACCTGCGGGGGGGGGGGTGGACTAACCAACTCATCGTGCTATTAAGACAACATCCCATCGTAAGCCATCAAAGAGTGGAGACACTGTCTGACCTCGATGTTAGTGCTTTTATGAAAGAGATCGTTTTTATTTTGGTCAAATATTCAGAAAATGATTATGAGCAGTTATGGGACCTGCTGCTGAGATCTTTGCAACCAACCATTCACTGTCTTGTTGATTTTTTTTGTCAACTCAGTTTACAATGACCGTCTATGTTGGTGTCCACTTTAACACATCGTTTATCATCCTGTCGTCTACCCCCCCGGAACACGGCAGCGTTTCGGCTGAAGCACCGGTGACACATCATGCACCGAGTAAAAAAAAAAAAAAAAAGCACTGCAATCACAAATGTATCCGGTATTTGCAAAAGCATGGAAGCAAGCAGTGACCGACAACACAAGTTTGTGTGAGCACGCGAAGGGGGGGAGGGGCCTCACAACCGGGACCAGCCGGCATGTCACAGACAGCCAGAGACACCAACACCTCACGCTCCCGGTCCCAAAATGAGATGGACACACACCACAAGAACACCTGACCGAAAACATTGAGGGGTTTTTAAAAAAGCACATGCAGGTGGCAACACAAGCTGGACATCCACAGGGAGGCTGAAAGGAGCTTGTTGATACAAAAAAAACTGTTTTACGGTTGTGAGAGACGAGGGCTGCACAATATATTCGTTATTCATCCGCAAAAAAAATAAAGAGGTTCTAATAGACGGACTGAAAGTCGTGCTCTGCCCATCAACGTTTGTGACCAATCAGAGCCCGACTGCCTTCAATGCCCGCCCTCTATGTAGATGGAGTGGCTAAGCTTGAAAAGAGAATGAAAGGAGAATTTAGAGAGCCCGGAAAATACTGCGGGGACATTAAACGAGCAAGGAAAATGTAGCTGGTGCAAAAAAAACAAAAACAAAACAACATGTTGCTACTAGAAACAGCATGTCAGTGTTCTAAAGTGGGAATTCAAAGCATAAAAAAAAAGGTGACGAACCCCAAAATTAGTTTTGACCTTTTTATAGCATTTATTCCTGATATATCGTGCAGCCCTACGAGATATATAAGTTACTTGTTAAAAGATTGGAACCATTTGCCCAGTTTATTAAAAGAGGTCGTAACATGAAAGAGGCGCACCACTTCAGCCAGCCAACACCAGCACACACAACCCATTAGAACCCCCCCCTCGGGGGGTCCTGATGAATGTGGCCCAGATGGCAACGATGTTTTTTTATTCTTTTGTTAAAAACTCGAGTTAGAGATGAGAACTGGTTGGTGGAAGGCCGTACGGGCGAGTCACTGATTGGCTTAGGTGGCCTGAACGTAGGCTGGTACCTGTTCAATTGACCGTATTGGACTCGTCTGAAAAGGTTCTCATGAGGAGGGGCCTGGCTGAAGACCGGGGAGACTGGAGGCCTCCCACGCTCGACTCAACCAGCTTCTTCTAGAAAAGGCGAGGCAAAAGACACGGAGTGACGTCGCCACGCGGACAAAACCCATTCACGCTCTGGCTCTCTCGCTCTCTCCATCGCGTGTTCTCGCTTGCACGCAGACATACATGTGGACAAAGAACAGACATTGATATTCACAAAGACTTCAACAGTGGATTTGAGGACGATGGAAAAATTAACCCCGGTGCCTTTTTGGTACCGAAACCTTTGGTTCTAAGAACTAGTCCAGAGCGACTATCCTTGCACATTTCTTCAAAGAACGCATGGAGTAAGACACACACACACACACAAACACACACAAACGGACAAAATGCCTGCAGGGATTGTGTTGAGGGTCCAGGATGACTTTGTGGGCTTGAGCCTCATGCAGGTAAGTTCGGGTGCTTTGGCGTGCCGCAGTCACCTGACTGGAACATGCGGGGGCAACAGGCATTGGAGCAGCACAGGCAGCTGGGGGGTGGGGTAGGGGGTGGGGAGCCAGCGACTTATACAACTGAACAGACAGGGGTGGTCGACTGACTGCACGCTTTTCAGCAAGGACGCCCTGTCCTACTCCACACTGCTGGCAGCGCCGGGCAGCAGCCATTCCTCTCTCTTTAATAAACACATCTAAAGGAAAAGCACTTGAGACAAGGTTTTAAATGGGCCCCTTCCAAGGAAAGTACTCCTGAGGTAGTAAGTCATCTGAATTGTCTCGAAACTTTCCAGCCGAGTGGGACTATAAAATCGGTCGCGAGTTACGTGATAGAGTAAGGGAGGAGTCAAACAGTGGGAGAGGAAGGACACAACAAGTGGGAAACAAGCAAGTCTGGCAGACACAGAATCTGCACAAAGAGACTTCAGTAGAAATGCTGACAGAAGGAAAAAAGAGACCTCAGTCACTCCATGAGAAGCTGTGAGTGCTAGCGGTCTGTGACAACATGAAGATAGTAGATGTCCCCGAGGAAGGAAGGCGGTGTTTCATCTTTAGAGAGGAGAGTTCAGAGAGGAGGAGAGAAAACAAATCAAAAGGTTGAGATAGATGACAAGAATGTGTTACTGTCGTTCCACTTCCAAAAACACAGTCAGGAAAAAATGGGAAACAAATTTTAAAGGGAAAAAGATCAGAAAATGTAGAAAAACTTGGAAACTAAATTCGGCAACTCTGTGGCTTGCATGACTGGGAATGTTATGTGGCTCAGTAACATGAATGCACACGGCATGCATTTAAGTAAATATACATTGCACAAATGTCCAGGCTGCCTGGTTCTCTTCAAGATGTGCAAACCGCTTGTTTTAGTTTGGAGCTCTTTCCAAATAAAACAAGTCTAGACACAATAAAAAAAAGGGGGATTAACTGAAAAGCACTCACACACCACCTAACATCTCCAACAGCTGGAAAAACACATCAGCTGCACTGAAACTAAACTGACGTGGCACAAAGTGTCTTCAAGACTCCACTGAAGAATGTGCGAATTAAATCATAACGGTGCTGAAGGACGACTTCATACATAAACAGGCTGAGTCATGAGAGGTCAGTTCAAGTTTACATTTCTACTCCATTTCTTCATTTATCTGTTTGTGTAAAACACGATTACTTATATTGTGTCTGAGCCTCATATATATTTTCACGCAAAAAACCTGTTGGTAGGTGGATCCAAGAAGGAAGAAAAAGACAGAGTCAAGTTAATATCAGGCAGGAAGTGAGAAAGTACACTCAGAAGTAAATAAGGAAAGAAACAAAGACGAGAAGAACTAAAGTACCAAAGAAAGAAAGAAAAGAATAAAAGTACTAAAGAAGGAAGGATAGAAAAGCAAGGAACCAGGTCGGAGCGCTACCTGTCTTGCGTGTGGTCCGCGGGGTTTGCGCAGCACCACCAGCAGGATCTCTGGCAGCAGGCTGAGCACGATGAGCAGGATGATGACCAGCCATGCCGACACGGAGCTCAGCATGTTGGCAAACACAAAGTACAAACGCTGCTGCCGCAGGAAAGGCCTGTGGGAGAGAGGACACTTAAGTTTGCGCTGTCTGGAAGAGCACGGGGTTGGAACAGAAAGGACACGTAAACAAAGGGAAGCCGCCGCGACAATAGGAGTGTGCTCTGGACTGTTTTTCTTACCATATTATTCCACCCCAGAAGAAGCTGAAAAACACGTAGAAAGCCAAGGAGCCCCAGATTACAAAGTGGTTGATCCACGTCCAGTGCCGCGTGTCCAGAGCAAGCTGGCATGGAGGGGAAAAAAACACTCAATGAAAGCAAATATCAGAGATGTAAAACAAATCCTAAAAGTCTGTTCTGAACCCTCATGTGTGCTGGAATGATACTTCTTAAATAGTTCACCTTTAGCGTCACAGTGAAGACAAGGATGGTGAAGACAATCGTTCCATAGAGCCAGTTTCCAAAAACCTAGATTGGAATGAGACAAATGTCGATCAGCCTCTCAGCAACCTCAGGTATATCTCATCTGTTTAACTCGTGAATCACACCGAACCTGGCCGTTGTCCTGCAGCGCTGGGTTGCTGAACAAAAAGCGAACGCCAAAAAAGAAAAGCAAGCCGTGGAAGACTCCGAGCATCGTCCAGTAGAGGAACGGCCCCCAGCGTAACATGGCGTTCTTTGCAATCTCTCTGAAGGAAACAAAGACGTTGGTGATGAACAAAGTCACTATTTACTGGTTGTTTTTTCACGTTTGCTGAAAATTGCTGTCTGTATATCCGTAGATATTGTTTGTTTTAAATAAAATGCAATCTACTCTAAAGCCTCCCAAATGCTACATCTATTATCTACTGAAAAAGAAATCCAGAGAAATGAAAACAATCCCCAGTTTTACCTGTAGAGGGTGGCATTGTCCAGGAGAACCTCAATGCAAATGTGCTGCTCCAAAAGGCTGTAAGCCAGGATGGGCATAGAGGTGAAGCAGATGTTGTACATCGTCAGATAGGCTGCATCATACAGGGGCTGGGGGAGGATGGCAGGACGAGGGAGGGTTTAAAGGAGAGAGGGAGGGAGAGGAGGAGGGGGAGGGGGAGGAGGAAGGGGAACGGGGGCAACCAGGGGTTATTGCTCTGGAGAGGATAAAACTCATACACACCTTTTAAACATACAGCAGATCATGGAAAGAAATTGTACATCTTTCATTTGTCTATGAAAGATCCAGGTCAGGTCAGGGGTCATGAGGGAGAATGAACATTTCACCTTCACTCTCAACACACACACCTACAGATGTCTATTTTCCTAAAATGAGTGGAATGTTACTTTTGTAAATACATGAATGTTTTTATGGGAATCGGCTCTGTTTAAAGACAGTAACAGATGTGTAAAGGCTACATTGTGAAACTACAGGTACATCTAAACTGATAAACTAATTTTTTGAAGCTCTTTACTTTGTTTAAACAATAACAGCTTACAGAAAGACTGAGGCAAATAAGTCAATTTATAAGCTATCAAAACTGAAACGTCCCAGGGGACAGGAGGGAAGGCGATCTGATGGGAAGAGTCTGACATTCAGGAGGAGGAGGAGGAGGAGGAGTAGGAGTGGATTTCAGGGACTCTGCCTCCTTTCATGTTCAGAGCATCTTTGAACCTCAATGGGACTAAGGACACACTCACCTGCTGGGAATAGCCGCAGAAGAACTGGTACAAAAACTGCGGTAAGATGAAACAAAGATTCTGCAGGCGAAAAGAGATCAGGTTCACTCTGATGGATACGGACGATCAAAGAGCTTCAAATAGTTTCCTAAGTCCCAGTGTGCTGATCATGCAAGTACAAAAGTGCAATACATTAACCTGCGTTCAACCTCCAGATCAGTATAACTTGCTGGAACTAATCGAGCCAAACTCTACTTTTTCTAACACACAAGAGGAACTAAAACTCAGTGCGACGGATGCAGGTGTTGGGCCTACCTTGTAAAAGAAATATTGCACCAGATGTGCAATGCGAACGTAGTAAAGGTGCCCGTGAGCCAGCAACAGTTTCTTAAGGTGCTTGAGTTTGGGGATCGCGTAGTCACTGTTCCTCACTGCCTGCCGGCCCTCTTTACCCTTAATGCCTGAAAGACAAGGACCAAAACATTACGACCACTATCTCCAGTCAGGACAGTCGTTTTCAAACCCTCAGCATGGCGCCTCTCACCGATGCCCACATGAGCCTCCAAAATCATGCTGACATCGTTGGCTCCATCTCCAATGGAAAGGGTGATGGGACTGCCTTTGGAGTTCTTGACCATTTTGACGATCTGTAAACAGACGACGTGGTCAGTTAGCAGTGGTCCAACCGCACAAGGCTTTAGATCTGTGATGAATAGGGAACCCTGACCTGTGCCTTTTGTAGAGGAGCCATGCGACAGCACAGAACAGCTGTGCAATTTTGGCATATCTGCAGGAAAAGGTTTTTGTAGCGACTCGAGTTGGATTCGGACGACGAGTTGAGCACCATCGACAGAGTGGCTCCATCCACGATGAAACCATAATCCTGATTGGCCAAAGACCAACTCCTATGAGAAAAAATAGTACAATGAAGTATTAATCCAGAGGGTCACAAAAAACCCTCTGCTCTAACTGGGTGTTAAGTACCAACCTGGTGACACCTCCTTTGACTGGTGGTGCATCCTGGACTGCTTTCTTGTGGTACTCCAGCAGCAGCTCATGCAGTCGCTCCTCACGCCTCCTCCCGCCGTCCTCCAGAGTTCGCACTGTGAGCTCCAGCAGCTCAGTGCTCCTCTGGAACAGGCGACAGGCGTAGCAAGTGGACTTTGCTGTCTCCATCTTGTCCCCCGTCAGGACCCAAACGTTGATTCCTGCCCCCTGCAGAGCCTCCATCGTCTCCGCTGCCTCCTCTTGAAGCCTGTCGGAAACGACAAAGGAAACAAATCGAGAAAAATAAAACACATAGAAACTTTTGGCAATATTATAAACTGAAGAAATACTTGAAGAACACTTAAATGATGTGGAAAAAATGAGGGTCAAATAATGAGGACACAACAAGAAATTGACAAGAAATTCCAATTCAAACTGAACACTTCCATACACCCCTCCTAATGTTTTGGCTTTCCGTGGGATTGTAACTGTAAACATCAGCATCAGTCCAGGGATGAAAATATAAATATAAGTAAGTGAGAAGACAATAGTTGAGAATGAACGAAAGTAGAACAAATGCAGTGATGCAGAAGATCCACAGAAGTAATTTAGAAACAAATATGTCTTGCAGTGGTAAAGTCTAACCACAAGATGGCGGTATGAGCTCACAATAAAACAGCTCTGAAAAAAAGGGTAAAAAAGACGGTCATCCTGTTGAAACGAAACTTCTTAGGTGACTTTTTTAGGAAAAATCTATCATTCCACAGAGAAAATAAAGGAGCAAGGACTAATCATAGAACCCATCTACTGGAAAAACAGAAAAGTTGCAATGTTTAACCTCCACTTTCTGTTACAAACTACTGCAATTCTTTGAGCTGCATTCTGAAGGAGAAATGACCCCAAGTGTTTTTGGCATGTGTGTAAAAGTGAGAGTCACGGAAGCAGCATTGAAGGTGTGTAAAAAGCAGCAAACCTGAGACATGAGTGGTTTGATGAGCGTGAGCTATGTGGTTACAGACAAACACCCACCGGTCTTCCACAGCAGTGGCTCCAATTAGACTCATTCCAGTCTCCACTTGGTTGTAAACAGCCATGAGCTTTTCCTCCCGGTCCTGCAGAGCCAGTCTGGCTTCCGTCAGGCCTTCGTCTGCCTGGGCATACTCCTCTGCACTCAGATGTTTGTAGGCCACACACAGCGTTCGGTAGCCCTCCTGAACAGTCGAGTAGAAAGAAGGTTACGTGAAAAAAAGGAAGCAGGGGGAAATCTGTTTTGACATCAGTCCTGCATTTTGGGTTAATTAAGACATTTTTGTCACTCACTGTTGCGTTGCGCTCCACATGCATGCGTATCCTCTCAACCTCCTCTTGTCTGACCCGGGGAAAGATGGAGGAGTCGGCTCCCTTGCAGAAAAGCAGTGTATCACCTGGGACCACAGTCGTACACACACAGATAACACTGTTATGGCCGAAGGGGGAAACATTTCTGCGTTTAACGTAATAAACATGACAGTAATCGCCAGCTCACCCGATTTGGTTCTTACGATCACACTCATTCGCCTTCGCACAGGGTCAAAGTTCAACACGTGTAGAAGGTCATACCTTTGGGGAGACGTGACACAGAAATTGATTGGCTGCAGTGTTGGTGTATTATTAGAATGTCTGACCAATATCTGAAATAACTGACTTACATTTCGACATCATTGTTCCTGTTGAGGATTTTCATGGTTTTACTTTCCAGACCGAGAAATGTGAAGCCGTACCTGCAGATGGAGACAAATCGTTACAAATTGGACGAAATACTGGTTGCGTGATGTCAAAAAATCTCCGCTGGACACGTTGTTTTGTTGCTCTAACCGCGAGTGAGAAGCTCTCACCTCATTGCACCTTTGACCAGAGCGACCTCATCAGGTGAGGAGGCGATGAAGCCCCTCTGCTCCTGCGGTAAATGGTTCAAGTCTCCGTCCACGCCTAAGCCATCCACCTGGTCGGTCTGTCCGTCCTGCTGGCACTGACCCTGTTCTGTCGACTCCTTCACTTGGACCGTGTGGCACAGACACAGCGCGCGCAAAAAAAGCTCTTCCCTTTCCTAACAACACAACATGCACATGGTTTAAAACTGTGAGACAGCTTTACAGTGACTTATTTGAATAAAGTGACGGTCTGAATAATCTGTAACAAACACAAATGGGATTTGAAAAAAACCCACACATGCAACCACACATCAAAGCTCACATGGGGCCTTCTACAGTTTCCACAGTCCAGATAAGGCCCCGAATTTATGGCTGATAGTGTGAATTTAATCGAATTCTTATCAACAGAGGTGTTGACATGCAACAGTCTGCAAAGCCATATCAGGTACTAATGTTATTAGCACACAGCCACTTTGACCTCCTGTATACTCGCTGCGTATGTTAACATGTCAGGGAGCCTGTGCATGGGTGACCTATGAAGGGTCTTTCTGTGCAACCAGCTATGTAATGGCCGTATGTTAACGCTCGTGTGATTTTTACAGCAGATGGAGGGACACCACAGCACCCACCCTGCCAGCTTTCTGCTGGAGTTTGCTCACAGGTCCATCTGTGACGCAGAACCCGTCCAACTCAGAGCTCGCGTCGCGGTACTTGTACTGGAAACCGTCGATGCAGCACTCGATGAACTCCATGTTGTTTTGAGTGAGGGTGCCCGTCTTGTCAGTGAAAACATACTCCACCTGTGGATGATTTCATAAAGCAGAAACACGTGACGGATTGTTCCAAACTCACACAAACAGCTTCTCAACGAGTTGAAGAGAAGGACTAATCTAGTGATACATCTCTGCCATTTTGCACTTGGGACTGACCTGTCCCAGCTCTTCGTTCAGGTCCGAAGTGTTGACCAGCGCACCCTCCTGTATTTCAGGGTCGAAGAAATCTTTGTCCCATGTGATGAAAAATGACCCCAAGAACTTTTGCATTTCGACTGTGACGTACATGGACACCGGAATGATGAAGTTGAAAAGCACCATGAAGGACAAGAAGTCGGTGAACATCTTCAGATACTGTTGGGGGAGGGAAAAAAAAGAGGGTGTATTTCATTGACCCTTTCACATGAAATTACTGTGTCCACAATTTTACTGAAGGCCGACTGTGAGCACAACCACATGTGGTTTAAGTTCAGATCAATAGTCCCAGTTTATACAGGCAGTAAATATAAAAACTTGGCGACAGCCACAGAGAACAGTTCATTGAGAGCTGGAGCAGAAGGTTAATGGCCATGAAATGGACCATGTCACAGATTAGGTTTGCAGTGGCCCTTCTGCTGTTTCATTTGTGCACAGCCAAATGTGCTAAAGCTGAAGTAAAAGTCTGGAGTAAGCAGAGTAATACAGCATATTGACACAACGCTATCAAGGTGCTGTTTTTCTGCACTAGTGCAAAGAACGGTGACATCTTCCATTGGTGGTGATTAATGCGAGATATCAGCAAGTGTGGCGAGTCAGAGAGGCGGCTGGGACTCATCATTCACAATTCAAGCGAGTGGAGGCATTTCATAAAAAAAACAAAAACAAAACCAACCAGATTGGTGTCTTTCTCTCTCTGTGTTTTCTCGTTGTACCAGGGTTCATCCTGTCCAGGCTTGCTCTGCCACACATACTTGAGTGTTGTGCACACCAGCGCTTTGCTCACCAATATACAAAGGTAAACTAAAAGAAAGGCATTGATTGACCTGAGAAGGAAATAAATTGGGTCACTGACGGGCAAAAACACATCTGGGGCTTTTTCCACCCGTCTTTCCATTTTCCCAACCTGAACTTACTTCTCGACAACAGAGCGTTTCTGAGACTTGCCCTGATAGTTAAGAGCCATCTTCGTTTCCATGCCAGTGTAAACTGCAACACCTGGAGATGAGACAGGAATAGCGTCGATGCTCGTGAGTCATATGCAGTAATATATAGCATGTTCTTGTCATGACGTCAGTTGCATTTGCCTCACCAAAGATCTTCTGAGTGTTCTTCAAAGTTGCCCCTTTCAACAGCAGGTTTTCTGGTCCTAAAGACCTGTGCAATTACACAAAGAGATCAAACTGTTTAGTCATACAGGGGCTGTGCGATCCACGCGCGCTCCTATCCTCTAAATGGAAACCTGGCAGGCAAATTGGCATTCGCTCTAAAATACGCAGTGACAGTACACAGTCCGGCTGCAGTCTGGGCTCACTCCGGTCCTAGTGTTCTTGAGAAGGACACTGGCATTTGTTTATATGGCCATTACAAAGCAGTCAATGATGAATGCCTGTGGGAGTGATTTTGGAAGCAGTGGTTAAAGTCCTGCCAACCTGTTTTAATTTTAATGCTTGTCTGCAGCGAAGGATCAATGGAATAAAGATTTGTTGGTGATGCAAAGGGAAACAAATGAGTGCTTAAGCAACTGTGTTTTGATTTAGCTCTCACTTAAAGGGTGCTGAAAAGGTCGTCCATGAGTGCTCTCACCTGACTGCGGGCTCCTGATTGCTTTTGTAGATGTGCATGCGACCGACGAACCTGGAACAACACAACATGTACACTCAGAGAGGCCTGAGTCATTCACAAAAAAGCACATACGACGTTTGTTGGAATATTCTCCAATTCATCATCACTTCCAAATGCAAATAGAGTTCATCAACTCCCAAAAAAATAAGCGCCAAAAATCTGGTGCGCAAATTGATGGAGAGATGGAGGCCAGATAAAAACTGGTGTTTGGCAGGAAGAAACCTGGCACGTTTGTTGAATAATGCATTTCAAACAGCATACTTACATCAAGCTTAATAACTACATCTTTACCAAAGGGAAATCTAAATGTGACCAATCAACTATAATTCATTAATTAGGAGAAAATAATAACAAACTTTATGGTGTCAACAAACCACCTTATGCAATGGCTAAAATGGATCCAGTCACACATCAAAGGCTTTCAATGAGAACTCGCTTGACCTCGAGATCCATTCGTTACTACTGGAGATGTTTGGGGCCTTTTGCAGCTGGCCTTGAGGTCGTCCGCTGGACAACACAGCACAGCTCAGGCAACACATGCTTCAAGTGTAAATCTGTCGGGACCACATGACGATTGCCTACTTGTAAAGGTCAGGCTGTGGCTGTTCACACTCAATGGTGGCGTTGAGAGATTCCAGGTCCTTCTCTGTGTCTGGCACTGTGTAGTGTGTCTGGACAAGTGGAAGAAATGGAGAGAGAGAGAGAGAGAGAGAGAGAGTGAGAGTGAGCGTGAACTGTGACTGACTGAGGTCAAATGACCATTTGTGACTTCCAACACTTCTAATCGTCGATCAAGAATTCTCCAAACGAGCTTCTTCAAATGAAAGCCAAAGTTTCAAAGCCAAAACCTTCTTTAAAACACTTCAAATACCCGTGAAACAAACATTCTCGCCACAATGAAGTGGTGGGACCGTAAAGCAGTCCACTTACTTTATGGTTCGACTCGCCATCCAGACTTGCCGTGGTAACAAAACATGTGTCGTCGTCTCGGGTTGACTGCAGCAGTATTAAATCACAGGGAAAGGTCTCATCTTCTTCCACCTCCACGACATCCCCGACCTGAACAAAACGCCGCCGCTTGTGAGGACACGCTCTGTTTTGTCTGGCTGCTTGGACACAGTGTCACAGGAATTTGGCCTTTCATCAAAGTACAAGTTGTGATCGTTTAAACCCCGAAGTAATTTTGCCGCTAAAGGACAGGACGACTCCGAAATAAACTGCGCTGCCAGCTTCCTTTCAGGCTGTTTTGGCTAATGTGTAAACGGCCAACTTTCGGAGTGGCAGCCTATGCAGAGTCACGTCCAATCGCTGCTCAATATTCCAGCGATATTCCAGGCTCTTGTTTGGCCAAAGACCCAGACTCTCCTACTGCCTTGCTGAGTGTTTACTTAAGCTCAAGGCCTCTGAGCTCTAGGAGTTGGCCCACAGTTCACTTGTGTGCACTCCTGTGCTGGAAGCAGCTGGCCTTAAACAAAGCAACAGTGTTTAGGTTTTGACAGCTGGATGGTGATTCTCGGTCATCTCAGCGGCACTCGCCTGTTACAATTACCAAGTCTGGTTTGATATGAACTATTTCTGGTATGTAAAGTGGATCACTTGGAAAACTTGAACCGCTGAACACAGAAAAATAAGTACATTGTGGAAATAACCTGCACACAATACCCCTGATACATAATTACCATCATATTCATGTTCAAAGAACTAATCAGAGCAGTATAGAGAGCATGTTCTCCCCTGTGTGTATAATCCTATAACAGTCATGTCGAGACTGCAGCGGCTCCTCTCTGGCCGTATCTCCCAGGAATTATTTATCCCAATTGATCCAACTTAGAGGGAGTCTCCTCAAAGGTACCTTGATCTTCTCGCTCTCCTTTCGTATCCTCCGGCCATCTTCCAGCACTGTCACTGGGTACTTATTCACCTCATTGTCAGCCTTGTGCCGTAGCCAGTCTTCATAGCCCTACATCAAAATCAGAGGTGCATTATTTGCTTCAAGCAAGAAAAAAAAGGCACAGAACTTCCCTTTGGGCGTTCGAGGGCTGCCAACGGGACAGCAGCAGGAACTGACGGGGAGGTCGAAGGAAAAAAAGGGCCTGATAGAAGTGTGAAAACCACTGCAGTCGCAGAGTAACAGGAGCCATCAGCAGTCCCGGGGGAAGAGTGCAACGCGTGGATGTCTGTGCATACAATTCATTTTTTACATTATTGCATCATAATGCATTATGCCTATAGCAGCAAAATGAGATGGTGATTGTCCAACAGTGCATTGAGCACTGAAACGATGAAATAATACTGAGTCAGGTAAAAAAAGAAAAAAAGAATTCATGGCCTGCAGCACGATAATGCACAAAAGTTATTATAGGGCCCAAAAGTGCTTTAAGGACATGATGGACAGAGAAAAGGATGAGGGACGGTAGAGCGGTTTAGAGGACAGAGAGGGACAGCAGAATGAGCCGGACAAACAAAGGACAGCTACAACAAACTAGACCAGGTGGAGTAACGGCGGCCGACAAAAAAGGACTCGTCCAACGGACGGTCGGTTGAATCTCGCCTTTCAGATCGGCCGGACTAACAGACTCAGGCAGGCTGCCTGGGTGTCCCACTTCAAAGCGTGGCTCAAGGCGGTCCGGCACTATCAGTGCTTGGGTGATATTTTCAGAAGGATGTCCACCCACTATTGTGCAAATTCAAAGTCTCAGCAGTAAACCGACTAAAAAGCCGAGCTCATAACAATACTTGGGAAGCTGGGGCACGGTGAAAAGGGAGTCCAAAGAACAGACACTCCCCTTGATAATTTGTATCTCTGTAATAGACTGGCGCTCTCGCCATTTACTCACAGTCCCCTGGAGCCCATTTTGTCATCACCCCAATCAGAATACACCAGCAGGGCACATTAAACAAAACCCGAGAGACCATTAGTCACGTACTTTATACGAAGATCACAGAAGGGAGATATGAAGGCAGGAGGACATAAAATGTTACACGGAGGGGGTTGAAGGAAACAACGCATCGGGAGACAGTTTGGGGAAACGAGGCCACGGCAATAGAAATCACCATCAAGTTTCTGCCATCAACGCTCATCGGCTTCATTAGGCACCGTCTTACCTGCTTGATAGCAGTTACTGTGATCACAAAGAATAAGGGTAGGCCACTGGTGACTGGGCTGGTGGGAGTGTCCACTATCACCTGTTGGAGAGGAAAATATTCAGTCAAACAAATCAGGAACGAAACATAAATCGGTTTTAGAGGGCACAAACATGATATAACGGGCTTTTTGCTTTCATTTCTGCCAAACACTCCATCAGTATTTGAGTGATTATACCACATTTTTAAATGAGAACTATTCCCACATCTATGCGCCCCCGACAAAACTAGAACTTTCTACCAATCAAAATTAGACTTCCTGGACATAAAAACACTCGTCTGCTTGTTCCATGCGAGAAAAACTATGAGACTCAGCGAGTTAAAGCTAAACAATAAACAAAAAAAACTACATTAAATCCATCATTGCGAAGTCCTTGTGCTGAATGTTGCTGTGGTTGCAGGGAGGTGGGGGTGGGTGGGGGTTGTAGTGTGTGGTTTTGCTCTGAAAGATGGGACTGGCCCTCTAAATGCAGGGTGTAGTCCTTTTCTCTGAGCCATTTCTACACATTCACATACTTCCTCATCAGTGGGAAACACAAGGGAGAAATTTACATTTTGGAAGGAAGCGCGGGAGGGTTCTGGACCACAGAACTTTTAATCAAGTGAACCAGGGACAGAGTGCTTAATCTGCAAGCATGCCAACCGCTCTGTGCCTCTGCCAAGGCGATGGGAGAGGGCCAACAGAGAGCTTCGTCACACTCACCTCACCTGCCTGAGCTACGTGTGGGGGAATTTCGGGCCACAGCTTGTGTATTTCGAGGCGTTGTGTCGTAAAAAAAAAAATGGAATTAGTGATCGGTTAATCCCAAATAGTCAGTTTAAGGGCAGCGCCTGACCCAAGGCCTCATAACTAAAGCCATTGTACACAAATGCTCTTAGTGTTAGTGTGTGGCTAAATCTGATGGATTTACTCAGGAATGTCTGATCCTGCGAAAGTGCAGGTTGGTCGTTCCCCAATTCACCCCCCGCCCCCACCGAACCAGAGTACATATCACAGCTAGCATATCCACAACACATTCATCTCATTGATATTCTGACCAGGAGCATCACAAAGTGCCAGATAGACATCAGCTCAACTCAAGAGTCAGAGATACGTTTCGGTGCAGTCTCCGGTGTTTTCCTCACCTGCGCTTGAACCGGGAATGAAACAAACCGTCTCCCTCAGTCAACTGTCGCAGTCAGCTATGAAAAGTAAAACACGGCCTGTCCCGTATCGAACACACGTTCTACAATATTAGTGCCCGAGTACTTCAACTAAGCTTTGTTGTGATTACAGTTAACTGGAGGGGGGGGGGGGGAGATCAATTACGAAGCAGAGATGGACTAGTGCACATCGACCACTTGGAAAAGTGCAGATACAGACACGAGTCTGCATTATATTTGCAGGAGCTGGCGATTCCAGTGAGACAGAGGCGAAAGTAATAATCCTGCTGCAGTAGCCTCAGGTGTTGCGAGCCAAAGATGAGAGCGCTTGATGCCTCAAAAAGACCAGTGTATGTACATGAGAGTGTTACATAGAGCTGTGTGTTAAACACTCCTTAGATCTCATACATCGCTATAGGCTGTTTAGCCAGTGGATTACCGAGTGGCTCTCGGGGAAATCTCAGTTTCATTTGGTCATTGTAGACATCCGCTGATTGGCGTTACATTGGCCTCCAAGGAAAAGGCTCCAGCGAACTTTATTGTGAAAAACACTGCAGGGAGGTGTTAAAGTTAATTCCATTTAGCTTCCTTCTAAGTTACGATATATGAGAGAGAGAGAGAGAGAGAGAGAGAGAGAGAGAGAGAGAGACTGACTAAGGAGAAAGCTACCATGCAGCTTAAATGCTTTTTGATTTTGATTGATATTTGCCAACTGTTAGAAAGCACAAAAACAGACTGCTGGTTGTCTTTTGTCATTTCCATTTTTCAACAGTGATTCAGAAACCCCCCCAAGCAGAAAACAGCTTTAATCCTGCACTACAATAGTGTTAGAAATCAGACTTGACAAGATTTACAGACCAAAAGTGTCAAGGATTTGTCATTCTGGAGAAAGGGAGGAGATGCAGCTCTGCCATCCATCTATCTCCATCCATCCCCTTTAAGACGACAGTTTTAATTTTTTTAAAACACAACCTTGTTTGAGATTCCCTTTTCAGGAAATACTGGTGGAACATCAGTAATTGGTGAGCAGAATCAATAAACTGAATGATGAAAGGTAAAACATAGATTTCATCATCTGTACCATGACATAATATTTCACTCCAATTTTTGCTGAGGCATTACTGCAGTTGCTTTTAATCACTACTGCTAACCTCTGAAGAAGCTAAAGCTGCTGTTACTCCGCTAAACAACGCAGTTCCACCCGAGCTTTCACATCGTACTGATTTTCACAGTTTTGCGGTGCCGATTTATAACAATCACCCCTGAATTTGCAGGGGGGCAAACACCTTCTGTCCACTGCACCAAACACGAAGGCTGGAAGTCTCCAGAATGGACGCGAACTGGTGCACGTTTGCTGATGTGATATCGCACCAGCACAGCAGAGCAGCACAAAGCCCTTCATCTGAGCTGGGAAGTGTGTCAGAGTGAGCGACAGACAGCAGGTCCCGGGGGGGTCCCAGGGCAACACTGTGGGTCTTCGTGTCCTCCTACTCTTTCGCCCCGTGCCTTTATCCCTCTTTTTTTTTGCCCCCCCCCAACCTCCTTCCCTTTCACTCTTGCTCCCTCATCACCGTTTCTCTCACTCCCTCAAAGGGCACTATTCCCATTCAATCAAATTCAAGCGAAGACATGCAAGGCTATTTATAGGCGAGTGGTGCTTTTTTATCAGCCTGTGTCTATTTGTGGCACTCAGAAGTACAGAGGGCTTCCTGGCTGCTGACGTCAGCAGTGCAGCGCTGCAGAGAGATGGGGGGTTATGTGAGACAGTAAGGGAGAAAGGGAGGAGAGAAGACAAAAAACAAAGAGACCAGATGACAATGTGAGACAAAAAGAGAAGAGAAGAGAGTTGGAGGATGCGTGACATTTGATTGTTGGTGGAACGTTTGCATGAAGCTTCTCAGGGGAAATGAGAAGGTTTATTTCCGTCTGCGAGATGCAAAAAGAAAAATGAGCCCAATCTGTGTACCTGCTTCTTGCTCTGTGATATAATAGCAGGCTGCATGTGAAAAAGCGAGTGGTGAGGGTAAGAAGCCCCTCAAGAGAGGCTGGATTAGTGGAGAAATGCCAACGACGTTGCAGCTTGGGTAAACACCATCAGCAAACCCAGGACACCCACTGACTCATACGTCACGTGCACAAGCATGCACGCATACATGTATGTATTCGCTCATAAATAGATATCCCAAACTGCACACAGTGAAAATCTTTGTGCATACACACAGCAGTGTGCGGCTCAGTTGTTTACTCCCACATGAGCATACTACACTAGGTCACAATAATTTCACACATTATCTCTCAACTGAAAAATCAAGCAATTACATACACTGGCAAGGGATTACTCCAAAATTAAACCCCATGAAACAGGAGGGCCACTCCTGACTCGGAGTGCTGAAGTAAAGAGAAGACTGGGGAAAGATACATGCAGTAACTAAACTGCTATGGACTGAATTTGTGACAATAGACCAGAGACATTTCTCAGTTTAATGCTTGTGGGGCTTCTGGGAGCAGTCACTCTGTGAGCTCGTTCAGGCGGCGTGCAAATAAAAAAAGCACATCCCTCCTGTGCAGGACTAACACCACCACCTGTTTACACTGGAGGGCTGTTTGCGGCAATAGTTTAGGTTACGGCTGAAAGGAGAGAGGCGAGTTTCCATTTCCATAGATCACAAAAAAGTGGACAGGGAGGATGGGATGATTGAGAGGCAAGAACAGACGTGAACAGCAAATATCTCTTTGGCGTTGTTTCCCCCATTCCAATCATCAACTGTCACATCCCAGGAGGAGAGGAGGGGAGGAAAGGAGGAGATCAGAGGAAAGGTATGAGAGGAGAGGAGAGGAGAGGAGAGGAGAGGAGAGGAGAGGAGAGGAGAGGAGAGGAGAGGAGAGGAGAGGAGGAGGG
>JASSRZ010000049.1:10479985-10499422 GCA_032164315.1 Malacoctenus gilli | reverse complement strand
TGTGTGTGTGTGTGTGTGTGTGTGTGTGTGTGTGTGTGTGTGTGTGTGTGTGTGTGTGTGTGTGTGTGTGTGTTTAAGAAGTGCCAAATCCCTGCAATGGAGTCCATTCCAAGACCGAACTGGGGCGGTGCCAAGTGACAATACTAACGATGCGTGACCATTATACAGAGATCCACTGGACTGGTGACAGTAAGAGGCCACCTTGAAATCCTTTAGCTTAAGACAAAAAAGTACTGATGAGCTGTGAGAGTAGGTAATTGGACTTACCCAAAACACCCAGTTAGTCCTAAATCGATGCACGGCCAGAGGTCACTAGTCTCCCAAGAGATGTAACTTTATTCGACGACTGACAGCGAGTCCGTTCTGATAATCAGACCGAGTTTTGACTGCAACCTTCCCTTTATGCTCATTTCTTTAATTCATCAAAAGGTCCATGACTCATAAAAAAAGCAATATTTTTCAGTTGCTTGGTGGGTTGATGTCTGAGATAAAACAGAAGAAGGGAAGACAGCGAAACACAATTTACACCAACATAAAGCGTCAGACTTGTTAAATACATTGTTTTCATGTGTTCAACTGAAAATTACTCCCACAGTTTCATTTCAAGTCATTAATGGATGTTCTGCTGGCAGGGAACCTGTTTCATCAAATATAAAGGCCAGCAATTTGTGGGTTGAGGGGACACATTACCATGAACATATGATCCTGGACAAGTGCCAGGAAGCATGTGAATTAAGGCCCCCTGGAGAGCAGGCTGCCCAAAGTCTGTTTCTGACAAGGGCCGGATCAAAGAATAGCCTCCAACACTTGAAAGCGTAATTTATGCAAGCGGGGACAAAAAAAAAAAAAAAAAACAGGCTTCGTTTCTCCACTTCACTCTGTCATTTGTTTCTCATTAGTGGTCAAGCAACACAAAAATTAGGGCCAAATTTTCAGCGTTAATTCTGAAATAATTCTCATCTTCCGTAGAGTCCAGAGGAAGGGCGGGGGGGGGGGGGGTGACAGGCTTACATAATGCTGCCTTATGCATGAGCAGCCTTGTTTACACCTCAGTGTGGATGTCAACTTTACCATCCCCTCCACGCTCGGTACACACTGACACTCCTTCAGCAGGGCCGGACGGAGCTCGCTGCCAGAGAATGATGGGAGAAACAAGAGTGGGAGGAAGACAGAGTGCGAGCGAAAGGAAGCACAACAGGATCCAAGGACACCAGCAACATCCAGGGTTTTCTATATCAAACAACAAGCAGCTCTCGGGAGGAGCGAGCCAAGTTCACTCCCATGGACGGCATTTGTGTATTTGAATCCGATACGGTGAACGTGGAAGTTATACTCCCTCTGTATGGATTGCTTTTCTGCTGACAGTGCAGTGAAAAACCGATATTGCATCGAGTGGCGATTCAGGAATCTGAAATATTCTCATGTGTAAAAGATTGCATTGACAAAAGGCAATGGAAAACAGCCGTATGAGTCCCAAGTCGCAGCACAAAGGAAAGGCCCGGTTCGAAGTGTCACACAGGCAGCAGTGTGCGTTGGCCGGCCGCTTGTAATGTCAGTCTTCCACTTGTGCCCAATTCTGTCAAACTGCTTATGCATAAGTGTGCAAATGAAAACAGTCTCAAGGTCGCAAGCACAGACTACCACAAGTTTTTATGTTTAACAACTCCACTTTGCAGCGACCTGCACAAGCCAACAACTCAGTCGATTGCAGGAATTCTTAAAAAGGAATTTTGGCTGCTATTCACAAATAACTCATGCTCAGAATGAGAAAAATGGGTCTGTTTATAAGAAGAAAGTAGCCCATGCCCTGGGTCCTAAAGATAAGAAAGGAACTATTGAATGGCCATTGATTTAGTTGTGGAGTGACTGTAAAATATAATGAGGGTCAGAGAATGGGGCCTATTTCATCTCCGAGCAGTTACGTGATTGCGAGGCTCATCTCCAAAAAAAGTGAGGTAAAGGCCATAAAAAGGTAAACGCCAATGTAAGGAAAAATCAAATTGATTTGCCTCATTGTCAAAAGGTCAAACAAAGTCCTTCGATGCCAATGATGTCAGTGTGTAAAGCAGAGAGTCAAGCGCCGCTACGTCAATATCGAACAGCGGACCCATCCTTGATGGAAAAACATCAGCTACAAAACATGAATGTTGATCAATAAGACAACATCCAGCGGTCAGTTGAGCTGATACGTAATTGTTCAGTCAAAGATAAATAGTGCATTAGAAAATTGAGCGGGGCAAAAACCTGACATTAAATTATTCTGTAAATTAAATCATGCACATATTGTAAAACGAAGCCAGGCGGGGACGGGGGAGGAAGGTGCTCCGCTCAGAGCAGCGCGATGTAAGACCGCATTCAGCCACTGCCAAACCCCAAACGATGACTCTGGTCTGATGACACTGCGTCCTGTCACACCATCTCTCTGTTCACTGAATATCCTGTTTTGTCACAAGCTGCACGCTGTTAGCTGAACAAGCAGCCTGAGAAACTAGGAAAAAACAGGGCCTTTTTGCTGTATTGTAATCCCTCACAACAGTAACACTGGATGCGAACTGACATCAGGGCCTTTGGCAAAGTTTACACTTCAGAATTTAGAATATTTCGAACGCAATCGGTCGTGTATGCCAGTGATATCTGGTGCAATGATCAAGATGAACAAGATTAAAATGTCCTCTATAAATATAAGAAAGTAATAAATCACCATTGTCATGAAAACGGCTGGAGCCGTTCAGCTCGTTCCTCCCTGTTTAGAGTGTATCAAGTCAAAGCATGTCCCAACCGGGTCAAACGATGACCCAGAAAAAACCACGAGAGTACATATAAGAGAGAGATTCTTGGAGGGAATTTCTGGAAAGGTCGCAGCACCAGCAGCTCAGAAAACTTTATCTAAGTTGAGCGTCTCTGAACAATAGGAGGAAACCACAGGCACAGAGAAAACTGATGCAGATCGCGCAACTTTCACAAAGAGAGAGCAACAGGTTAAAAAGAAACCCAGACTGTGCCTGAAAAAATTGCATTACTTTCTCAAGAGAAAGTTGTTTTTACTTTGATATTATCCAACAACAACAACATCTGGCAGGACTTCTTCATTTCTCCTTTCGTTAAGCAGTGGTTTGAATCATAGTTTGTGTAGGGTTGCTAAAGCGTCATCACTATTTAACCATAATCCAGAGACTTTTACATGGGTGCCTCCTTTTGATTACCATCTACCACAAACCTCAAACAAAGATGAAGCTTCGCAGACGGAGAGTGAAAAATGCAGAGCGAAAGCAATCTGCGCTCAACTAGTCAACAACATGCAGCCGAGTTAAGCCCCACCCTGTAAGCCTCCAGACCTCCTGAAAAACACAAGCCCCGTCATCTGGGAGTGTTTCTTTAGAATTAAACTCTCTTACCAGAACATTTTACTCAGCCGCCAGTATAACAGCCCAGTCTTAGCTTTCAGGGCAAAATTCAAGCAGTGGAAATGCGCAACTTGGGTGACGCCCCCCAAGAAGACAACAAATCACGTTTTTATTGATGTTGCGTGTCTCCATTGAGACAAACATGTTGCCATTTAAGGACTGGAAGTCGGTGAGAGAGCACACCAAGAGTGGCTCTGGCTCTGAAGACTGTTCAGCAGTAAAGTGAGTGTTGATATTTGCATCTGTGTTTGTTCGGCTTCGTGTCAAGGATTAACTGAAGTGCGGCCTACAACAGCTTTTATGCGTTTATCTCCAGACAAGGCATCAAGATGGCAGTGTGTGTGGAAAAGATCCTTCAAGAAAAACTTGTGACAGAAAGTATGACGACAGCACTGCGAGTGTTACGCAGCCAGACACTAATAGATTCTGTGGTCCAACAAAATCAATGCTTTTACTTTTTCTTACAAAAAGCGTTCAAACAAACTGAAGAAAGTAAGCCTGAAAAAAAAAACAAAGTAGGTTAAGCCTTGCTCTGAACATCCACTTTTGTGGTTTTGTAACTTCTAGCATGTGGGCCTAAAACATTAAGCTCCTCCAGCACACAATGTCGGAGCTGTGCCATTAAGCTTCAGAAAAATCCACTCACAAAATCTACTTAAACACATTTAATGAGGTGTGAGGGAGCTGTGCAAAGAAGAGAGAGCACTGGGGACCCATGCTTGTACTTCTTTATATCCCACACGTGCACCTCTAACAAACTGCACTCCAACCCAGAGTGACAGATTCATTGTCGAGTTCATGTTCCCGGTTGACCTCCGTATTCACTTCATGTAATTCTCTCCGCCAAAAAGAAACAGGCTCAATGTCGCTGTATTTCTTGTGGAGTTGTGCTGCACAAAAGGCTGCTGTCTGAGTTACTCATTCAGTGAATAACATCAGCTTAAACTGCAGCTGATCTTACCCATCTGGTTTTAGGAGGGTGCTGTAAATTAGGCCGATTCATTACTTGATACTGCGATTCAATAGAAATCAAAACCAGAAACACAACAACGACCTCCAACAAATTGTACTGTATCCAAACAAGGGATTATCTTCTCAATTTTGCGTGTGTTTGTGCGTCTGTGTGTGTGTTTAAATACGCGAGTCATGAGTTGTTTTTTCTCGAGCAGTCACAACAATCCTTGTATACTGGGCAATGAGACTACTGACATTCAGGCCTGTCCTTGAATGCCTCTCGGATGATGCACTGCTGCTGATAAACAACTTGCTCACGGAAAAAAAAATAAAAACAACACTGCAGAAAATATCAGCTGAGAATGTTTCTGATTATTCTATTCAGTGAAAAAAAAAGTTGAGGAGTCAAAGAAAAACATGATTGTTGCCACATTCAGGTAACTTCAGTTCACTTCAAGACCTGTTCATACTAATATTGTGGACTGAAGTAACAGGATGAGATCATTCCAACAAATGGATCAATCCTGACAAATTATAAATACATTCTAATCATGCTATCGTGCAAGCAATAAATCAAGCACAACCTGAGACGACCAAACATTGAACAGTCATCAGTGCGTAAAGCATTACAGCAACACGGTCTCAGATGTTTTTCGGGTCTCGTATTGACACTGGTAAAAAAAACAAGCTTTCTGTAGCAAAGTTGTTCCTCTGAAAATGAAAAGAGTTGAGTGATGAACGTTTGAATGCGAGGGGAAAGATGCCTGTGTTGAGTCGATGCTGTTAGTCACTGCAGTGCTCTATCTGGCACCAGCCTCTCTTTCATTCCCTCGCTCGTTTTCTTGTCAGCCCACTTGCTTGTCCTATTTCAGCATGCTCACTCTGTCTTACTAATTGTATCTCTCTCAGTTTTGATTACACATCCAAGTGCTCAATGCTGAGGAGAACTTACAGGGCCCACAAGATCCTTTGAGGAAAATATAGCACAAAGAGACATTACCGTCAAAGCAAAATGGAAGGTTTGTCACTACAATGGCTTTCGGAAGTGCTCACCTCTTTGTAGAATTCTGCTGAGCAGAACGCGTCTTCTTAATTAAGCTTTCTCACTGTAGAACTGAATTCCTCTGTCATATCAAAGTATGATGGATATTTCAAATGTTTCTTAGAAAAAAAATACTCTTCCCAACAAGGACAAAGGTAAGTACAGTTTGTACATTGTTGGGTAATTGCTGTATTTGATTTTAGTTTTGAGAAAAAGTTACATAATTTTGCATTAAGAGCACAAAATAATAAAAAAAAGTATTAATCACATCTCATCAGAGTTAGCCATCCTAAAGTTTGTTATGATACATCTGCTACCTAAATAACAAAAGGCCCCCAAAAACGTTCCCCTTTTTTTACATCACAATTGCCACACAGTTCAGTCTTGTGTGGAAGTAATATGTAGCATAAAAATGAGCGCTCAAACATCCAGTTCAAGTGAATTTCCTATTTTGCATTGTAATTGCAAACCTGTTTTCCAGTGTGCAATTACAAAAAAGCAAAACAGAATGGTGCATTCACTGTATCAAAGGGGACGTTCACAGGTTTTGTGTTCATACAGGTACCAGTACAGAATAACACATATAATGCACGCTGAGTGTCGATATTTTGAAGCACACACAATAAAATAGCTTTGTTTGCAGGACTGAACCGCTACACTCTAAAATCTGAATGCTTTTCATGCTTTTGTCGTCGCCACACTCGTTATAAACAAGCAATTCTTGTTTGTCTTTTTGTTTCACTGCACAACAACAGTATCACGAGCTGAAGTCTGAAACAGGAGATTCAGATCTTTGATGCATTCAAAACAAGTTGATCAAGATATTCTAAAAGGTTCATCTTGTCCTATCTTGCCAGCCAGTGACCCAAACAGAATCAAGACAGATTAGGAAAGAACGAGGAGTGACTCTTCTTCCCCTTTGAAACAGAAGTGATTGTTGCTTCAAACCGCCATGCAGCTACAAAACATAAACAAAGCATTTCCAAGAGTTCAATAAACGAGGCCCCATCACAGCAGGTTGCAGAAAGTCACATCAAAATTAGTTCATCAATGTTAATTAGAAGGAATCAATAAAGAAGAGACAATACTTAGTAATGATACTATAACAGGGGTTACCTCCATTATAGATTCACCAACACTTGGCTAATGGCAGAGTAGAACTACCCCATGTTCGAGGCTACTCCCTCCTCTGTCCACACACACACACTGATGAATCGCCCCACAGAGCCAAATAGTCCAACTTGAACTGAGGGGCTGATCCTAAGGAGCTGTTGAGGATAGGCAAAGGCTCATTGTTCCACCAGCATCCCTGCAGCTGTAGTAGACACAGAGTGTACTGTACCACGGGCTGGTACTGGCCTACATTGCATGGCGTCCCTCGACAATGGGGAGGAGGGGAAACTCATCGAGACCTCGTGCTGGGAGCTGCTTCCTCAATCGTTCGGTCCCCTCTGAAAGCCACAGACTGTTATTGTGCAAACTATTCTCGCATTTTTTTTCTGAAACATCAAACGTCAACAAAGAGAAAAAAGACATTCTGCTCTTGAATAACAGTTGGCCGTGAGTGTCACGGCTTCCTCCGAAACGAGAAGTTAATTACTGATGACAGCACATATAAAAATTCAAAAAGAAATGAAACCTCGGAGCAAGAACTTTTGCTTCATAACACAGAGGAAGATCGGGTGAAAAGTCACTGGACGCAATGCTCGACAATGGTTAAACAGGAAGTTGTGAAAAAAGCCGCACAATGCTGACAAGTCTGCGGTTAGTCACGCATGTGCCTTCATAAAACCTGGTTCAGACGCCAGAGAAAGCCCACATGTAGCTGAAGCACAACAAACAGGAACTTTTATATTGACTAAGGAAGTTATTTTTTAACTGGTTTCATAAAACATTTATTTACCAGGGATTTTGCTCAAAAGATCATGTTTCTCTTCCACAGCATGAACTTTGCCTTTTATAGCTATTTTGCTATGACCTGGTTAGTTCCCCCTAAGTGCTGGGAAGGATAACAAAAGTGCATTATTTTCTGAGGTTCTTATGGAGCAAACCAAGACACTTTGTTCTAAAAGGGTTGGGGGGAGGGGGGGGCGCATTTTGAGCTCCAGCCTTGTCACACTTTAATCTATAATTAAACAGAATTTAAAGTAGCATAGCCTTAAATGGAGTATGGTTTTTCCAGCCAAATGCACAGACCCTCTGAACTCTCTGTTTGCATGCACGTGTCAGCGGCAAACCACCAGATTCAGCTCCTGAGATGAAGGTGCGTGATCCAGCTGCTTTTTCTTAAGTGATATGGGCTAAAAAAAAGAATAATAATAAAGAACGCAACCAAAAAGCATGACACGACAACAATTGTCTTCACACCCCCCATCATGTCTGGCACTGGGCCATGCAATACCAACAAAGCAGCCTTTAGAGTACATCGTAACGCTGACAGGCCCGAAAGAAATCTCCATCGCGAAGGCTGCACCCCCCTTCTGATGACATTATCTCCAATGATGTACAAAGCTACAGTAAGTGTAATTGCGATCCGATCAATTATACTTAGACTTTGCATCGCAGGGCAACAACACTAATGGGAAAAATCAATGCGGGTCTTTCCTTCCTATGCTCCCTCTTCTCAGGGAGCGTGGTTGATCTTGCCTCCCTCGCCAAGCGATTCCTCCCACCGTACTGTGACCACATTAAAAGAACTAATTCTCTCCTGAGCAACGCTGCCTGCCAGGCTCCGAGTTTGCTGTGCACATAATCATTGTAGGCTGTTGCTTAACCTAATTGTTCAATATGTGTGTGTGTGTGTGTGTGGGGGGGGGGGGGTTGCTTGGAGGGATGCTCGCATGTCTTCAAACACTCGTTAAATCCTCACATGCTGTTCCCCTTTCTCTGTGTCAGCGAGAACCCCGTCGTTCCAGGTGACAATGAAAACCAGGGATGATGAAACATCACAGATGCTGACGTCTCTCTGCGCTCTCCTCCGAGCGCAGGGAGAACGAGGCAGACACGGGGAAAAAATAACACGCAGTCACACCACAAACACACACACACACACACATCTCAGCATTCACTTCACATCTCACTGCGAATGTGCTCTGAGTAATGCTGGAGTCGGAGCATGGCTCAGAAAATCTGAAGATGAGCCTTTATACATATATGGATGATGAGGATGCATTTTGAGTGCCACTAGCCTGGCGAGGATACGTGGGTCAGAAAAGGGAGGAGTAATGTGAGGAGAATTCAAAATAAATGAGGCAACCTGAATTATTTAGAGGTACAAACTGAGAATTCAACCTAGCTTTTAAAAGGAAGTGGAAAATTGCCACGAAAAAAGCCATCCATAGTCCCTTTATAACCACCCTGAACCGCCCACTTCAACATGCTCCACGACCAAAAAAAAGGGTCCGTCCATTAGGTGGAGAAAGAGATGGAGAGGTGCAAAGAGGGTACAGTTTCACCCCCTGGTTTCACTCCACTCTCCAAGGTTTGAGTCACGCAGGGCTTTCGGGTGTCCCTCGCCATATTTCATGAGAATACTGTCCCACAGCCGGCCATTAGTGCCTTCACACCGCCGCCCTCCCCACACTAAATATATTTATTATCCTGCTGTGTGTTGCAGATGAGCTCCTTTGGCTACGTTTCCATTACTGGGCAAGAGAGCAGGAGGCCAGACGGGGAGAGGAAGGAAAAGAAAGGAACCGGAGTAAGCAATTCTCTTTGCCAGCCGGTTCACGGTTTGCAAGACTAATAGCGGCAAAACGGAGCGCAGCTTCAATCATTACGCATCTCTCCTAATCAAACAGGCATGATAAATCAAACAGCTCCTCATGCCTTGTTTGGTCTTCAGATGCACTCTCACCCGAGCTGCTCCACCAACAGAGACAGCTCTGGGAAACACTTGCGTGTCATCAGTTGGTAAACGCTGCTAATGCATTTCCAACAGGTGCTCCCGGCTGTTCACCGATATGAGCATGTGAATAATGTAAATCCCTGCACAGCTATGGCAATTAAATCAAAATACAGTGATAATGCGGCTTTTAAGTGCAACTGGCATCACAGAATGTTTCCGTTGGCACATAAAAACTTGAAACGCCTACACTGGAAGGTCATATAAACGCTGTCACAACGCAGCGGCAGTTAAAAACGTGCAATCGCTGAGCTAAACATTAACTTCCACAGCAAAGAATGTTGGAGCTAATTAGCACACAGTAAAAGAAGGTGTTCACACAAGTGTACTGAAATGTGCAATTGTCTCGTGAGTGTGTGTATCTGCCAATATTTGCCTGACATGCACGTGCTGGAGACAGAGAATGAGGGTTTGTATGTAGCTGTCAGACCTGCGGGCAGTTGGCTGACCCTGGAAACAGGTTTACAGAGCCCTGGAGCTTCCAAAAGCATTTGACAGGCAGTCCTTCAACATCTCCTGCCAGGTAAGGGTCTGTTTACTATCGCTTAGGTCACAGTCAAGTAAAGACAGAGCTGAGTCAGGCAGGCCAAGGCACATCGGCCTGTACTCGCAAGGAAAGACTGAGGAGAGGTGAAACCGTAACTTTGCATGCCTGTAAACACCACTGAAGTAGCAGTATTGGCATTCCAATAGACATGCGATGTGGCATCCGAGCTTCTCTGGAATCTGCCAGTAATTTCTACACTTGGTCATAAATAAAAGATGCGGAATTCAAGCTGGGAGACGTTTGGTTGAGCGAAACGTGAGACCAACAAATAACTATTTTGTATTTGCTACTGACATGATATAAATGCCTGGCTCAAGATCCTGATGTTTCAGAGTCCGAACACAAAAGAGCTGCGCTTGTTTCAACCTGGTCATTTCCTGCCTTTGTGGACTGAGCGAAAGCACCTGCAGAGCGAGTATCCTCTCATTGGAACACTTCACGGGGGCCTGCCTGGGTGTGCTCTCTCTGCGCTACTTAGCCAAAAGGAGTATTCTGCTGCATTACCGTACGAGACAAAATATAAAGCACCAACTTCACACGTGTAATTTTCACCGAGCAAGTGAGTAGGAGGAGGTACACTAGTTACCATGGTGCAAAAAAAAAAAAGGATAGTGAGGTGCTGCCTGGGCGATCCTGTTTTCATGTGCCTGTGCTGTTCTCGTTGCACTCAAGGCAGGGGCTCCCACAATGAATACTATCACATTTCCGCCAGGCTCCACCTCTCACAGATCACACTGCTGCCTTCAAGGGCTTGAACGAACATCAAAGGCAACTGTGTGATTTTGCATTCCTGTCAAGAGCATTACAACCTCTGGAGCTCCCCCCACCTCCCCCGATGAAAAGCCCTGCCCCACGCGTTCCCACAGCCATCTTTAATGATTTTCAAAAGACACACTCTGCCTTTAGTGGCACGCCGCATCACAGAGGGAGAGTCGAGAGAGAAACACACGAGGTTTCTCCTCTGTGCCTCTCGGTTTGCGCTGTCGCTCCTCTCGATTCCACCCCCACCCCCCCCTTCATGATGCACGTGTACCTCCTGTGGGCAAGAGGAGGGTGGCGTGAATCGGGGAGGCAGAGCGCCAGAGCCTGAGATAACAGCGCTGTGTGCTTCAATGACAGTGTGGCTGGCTGCTCTGCACAAAATATTATTTACAGCTCGCACTGAGGAGAAATTACAGCAGCAATTCTCTCCAGAAGCAGGAAAATCAGCTGACCTGGCAACACTTAGAGAGAGGCCAAGAGGAGGGTCAGGCACTATAATTATTATATTGCTTCTCCTTATTCACTGTCAGTATCTATACGGCTCACGTAGCGTGTGGGGAATCAGTCCCATGATGACAACAGGTTACTGGTGCATAAGCAGAAGATAAAGTGGCAGTAAAGGCGGTTTAGCATTTATAAAATCGGCCTTGCAGATAGTTACTCCACTTTCAACAGGCCCACATATGAAAAGGGCAATGAAACCAATGGATGAACTTTAAAAGGGTAAGCGTTAAATTGACCATTCGTGAAATATGATGGCAAAGCAATTCATGTTGGCAAAACACCAACCTCTTGTGCTGGATTGAAAAAGAAATGGTGTGTACACACAAAGCAGCGTCTGAGCAGAGGAACACACCTGAATAAAGCATCCATTTGGTGTGCTGAAGAGAAATAATCCAATTATTGTCATTCTTCAATAATCTGGTAGTTGTAACGTATAATAAGTGTGATTAAATGCTCTGTAGTTAGATGAGATGAGCAGTAGATGAACACTCGTGATTCATTGCAAGTGCAACTGTACAACACAGGTAATAAATGTTTATAAAGCATGAACACAGTGGAAATGCAGCACATCATCAAAGGCATCTGCATCAATAAAGTTCACCCTTTGCCCATCAGATTTGTTTCAGATAGATTATTTCCTGAGCAACTAATCATCACATCAAATAAGTGATCCGACTGATGCGAGCCATAAAAAGCCAGGCGTGGTTTGATGGGTGTCTTCGAGGCTTCTAATTGAGTGTGTATTTTTAGTATTTGGGACTCCAGAGAACAGCAGCTAGCGTCTCTGAGACCAGGTGGGCGCTCATTTATTGAGGCTGTTTGCCTCCAGTGTACAGGTGGCAAGCTGTTTCCCCACTGTCATGAGGTGAGAGTGCCTGGCTGGAGACACGGCTTAATTATCACGAGCCCCCAAATGAGACCTGGAAGTGCAGTTCACTCCGAGTTTAGCTTACACCAACTTTGCGTCGGTCGTGACTTCCTGGCTGGAAAGAACTTACCTAGCAGTTAGCTCGCTGAAAGAGAAAGAGAGCCACCAAGTGAGGCGACAGATGTTCTGTGTCTGTGTCACTGTTTGAAGTAACAAGTTTGTGACTGCAACACCGGGGCCGTTTGGCAAAGCGTTTACATGGGGAACACAGCAAAGGACGCGGTGTCATAAAAGGGGGGCGCAGCAGCTTGCAGGGTCCCTCTTTGATGGCAGAATCACGGCAGTTCAACGCTAGCTGGAGCAGCTGGATGGCATAAGCTAACGATGTGAGTGAGTGTGTGTATGTGTGTGTGTGTGTGTGTGTGTGTGTGTGGTGTGGTGTGGATGCCAGGCACACATACCAGGCGGTTGAGTCTTCTCCGCAGCATCTTCCTCACAGTCTTCTTTGATTTCGCAACGCCGATGAACTCTTGAGATTCAACAGACGCCTCCGGGCTCCGCTTCAGCTTCTCCGGGGAATAACTTTACATGTATGTTAGTTGACGCGCTAGCTCCTTAGCTATCTATTTTCTACTCTAACGTTAGTTCTAGCTATATGAGGTGCCGCAGCGACGCTACATCGTTTCCATTTCGTTTGATTTCGGTATCTTCGCACCATTCGCATTATCTCTCCCCTGAAGATTTTCCGCGTTGCGGTGTACTAGTCGCGCTTCCCGTTGCTGAAGGCTGAGGCAGTCCCTGACATTTCGCTCCGTGCCCTGTTGCTGAGACTGGTGCAAATCATCTGTCGCCTCCCGAGCCGGTCCTCCCGTTGACTCGAAAACTGCTCGCCGACACAGTTGCAACTAACTTCTGCTGTCAATCGCTTGCGCACGGGTCGCCGAGAGCCTCCCTGTCAAACAAATTTCACTCCAACAACCAGCAGCAACCCACTAACGTTCCCACGTTCACAAGCTCCACCCGGCGAAGGTGCGGCGAGTCTGACGCGCGGGACGTTGTGGGAAACGTAGTTCTCCTATGCCCCCCCTCCCCCCCACCCCCGCTCTGCCCCACTCAGGCGGCTGGGTGGAAAACCAGACCCAAAATAACTAAGATAAGTATGAATATAACTGACACAATACACCATTAGGGTTGGAAAAAAGATTTTTGAAAAAATACTTTAGATAAAATCACGATATTAGTCATTCTTGCTTGGGTGGAGTATTCTCTTTGGATCCTGAGTTTCCACCGGATACTTAATTTTCTTTCCACAGTCCAAAACTGTTGATCACTTTAAATGAGATGTAAAATAAATACTGTGTGTCTGTGTGAGTACACGTCTCTGTGTTTTTTTTCTTGTGTTGGATTTGTGAATTACTCTTGTGGTACCCTGTCTTCACCTCCCGAGAGCTGGAATCAGCATGAAGGACACAGAAGAAACCCATAAGCAGCAGGAGAGTGCAAACTGCATTCATTTTAAGTAAAATTAAAGTATCTTGTCATGATCATCTTCACTCGTCAGGCCAGTTTCTCTCATCGCTTTGTTATGATTGTACAATTGTTTGAACAACACTGTTTTTTTAACATGCAAAAAGGCATCTGGCATGAACCCATTCACTCCTTAGGAGCTTTGCATCTCTCCCCAAGAGATGAATCTTCTCTGGGTACATCATGTTTTCTTCCCTCAGGCCAAATAAATGCAAACTTGGCTTTAGGTTTAAATATGTTTGCGTGGGAGATCGCCTCTCTGGGTTATTCCCCGACGAGCGAGCTGCCCAGGGTGTACCCTGCCTTTTCCCCGGATGTTGGCTGGGACATTCTCGAGCCATCTGCTCCCTCCGCCGACGTAAAGCAGGTATAGGAGACGGATGTCACTGGCCAGCCTGAACCTCCCGCAGCCATGAAACACTCCATATGCAGAGGGGCTATTTGAAGGAAATAGAAATGACCTCGTCCTTCCTCCCGCAAATGGATGGCTGACATGATTTCAGTTGCATGGATGGAAAAAAAAATCAGTTTCTTGAGAACTGACCCAGTTTGAAAAGTATGATCTGCTATCGATGACCCAGTCTTCTCTTAACCAAACCAGATGTGGGTGGGAGGAATGAGCCATGCTGGCAGCTCTTCAAACAGAATTGATTGTTGTCTGAGCTGTAAAGTGAAGGTCCAAAAAACAGGCTGTGTTCTGGTAAATAGCTCGTTTTGTCACAAGTTTAATTTAACGGTTCACGAAGTGAACACCAGTCATGTAAACAATAGAAAATTGACTTTTAAAAGGTAAACAGAGGAACCTGTTCCTCCTGTTATTTTTCTTATTGTGCTAATGGACTCATCTGTTTTTAGTGTGTCACCGCATGAGCAACCTGAGCAGTCATTTGCATGCAGCACCATGTTTGCATTTGTTCTGAGGTGACACTCTTCCTCTCTGTAAAATGCTGTCATGTGGAAAAAGTGAAATGCAGAAATTGAAGAAGTGAATTTCCCGATATAGATGCCGATGTTATTCATGCGTAAAAGTGTTTGAAAGGTGGTTTTAAAAACAAAAAAGAAAGGAAATAAAGAAGTGATAGACATTGATAAAGTGTTGATGAAGTTTATAGCATTATGTTCACTACAAGATTGTGGGTAACCTTGACCAATAATAGGCATATTCACACTTTTATTTATGGAGCGAGCAGTCACTGAGTGCCTGAGAAATGTAAATTCACCACAGGTCAGATGATGAGTGTCTTGGTTTTCAACACTCTCCTTCTGCAATAAGTAACCTTGTAAACTATTCATCAGTTTGCTCCAAAAAAAAAAGTGTGTTGATTAAATCGTGACAAATTACAAAATGAAGCCAAGTAGAATATCTACTTTTGGAATCTCTTTTTGGTTCAAACAACTCATTTCCATTGGAGTCCTGTTGAAGGGAGTCAAAACATTTAAAGGATTGTTGGACTAGCACATCATTTGGGCCTATGTGTTTGTTATATACAGTAAAACCACTAAAACACATCATATTCGCCAAAATCAGTCAGATGCTCCGTTGGCTGACCGCAGTTCTGCTTGCCAGTAATAAAATAAAAAACCTTGAATCTATGTTTGATTTTTTTCTTACGTCCTTGTCACATGTCAAGCATTTTTCAAATGTATTCCAGTTCATCACACCCAAAGTGAATTCCTGTCATGTTTGTGCTACATTAGACGATAGAAGAGTTTGCAAACAGCTTCCAGTTGAATTGCGTCAAGATACGGGAAGAGCTGACGCATGAAGGCGCAGTCACAGATCTGTATGGAGGTCTGTGGGCGCGGTTGGCGATTGAACGCACATGTTGGATTCCTATCGCCATCGTGTGGCCAAATGCAGGCAAGACAGGTGAGTGAAACGATTTCAGTGTCCCCAAAAGCCAGAGGAGCCGCGTCTGAGTCTCCTGCATAGTTTATACTTCGTCCCTGATCAACAGTGAGTAAACTATATTCATGGGAATAATGTTTCACGCCTTGTGCTCGATTAATCACTACCTGTTGTGAAATTTCTGAAACTCTTTGCAGTTTCTTCATCAGATGTGTTGCAGACTGAAATTTCCTCACGTGATCCAAAGCTTGTGAAACATTTTTCCTTCGAGGTTACGTTTCTGAGTTTCGGCCATCCCTATACACAATGCTGTTTACAAACCCTAATGTGAGCATTTTGTTTATGTTGCAATTGCAAGTTTTATTTAAGACTCAGAATTGGAATTAGGTACTTACAGTTTTGGATTTTTGACACCTTTGAGAACAAAACAACTTATCTCAGAATTTGAAACTTTGCTCTCTTAAGTTGTATCCTAATTCACAGAACCTTATCCACTGCTGTACAATATAATGACTACATTCTTGTGCAGATTTGACCAACAAAACAGCTGGTTGATTTGGAATTGACCAGTTATTTTTTTTTCCAATCGTTTTTTTTTATGCCATCAATTCAGCAAACTGTGGATAGTGAGGATTGAAGTGTCAGATCATTTTTTAAACCGGTAATTTATTAACTTTCTTTCATTCCCTCCTTGAGCCTCGTCTGGGTGTTTGCTGTAATGTAGCTTTTGTCCACATGGTGGCAGCCCAGTAACATCATTGAGCTGTGAATAACTTGTTGCACAAGTGAACAGAGCAACGTTGCAGAACTGATTATAGTTTGTTA
The DNA here is from genome assembly GCA_032164315.1 of Malacoctenus gilli. Taxonomy (NCBI): domain Eukaryota; kingdom Metazoa; phylum Chordata; class Actinopteri; order Blenniiformes; family Labrisomidae; genus Malacoctenus; species Malacoctenus gilli. The sequence continues at coordinate 10,483,236 of JASSRZ010000049.1, read as the reverse complement.
AAAGTTAAACCTCATTTAAAATTGATTGGTGGAAGAAATCCAACATTTGTGTTAAATTTCCTCAGGAATAAATTCTTACCGGAACTTCAGTTTTTTTCTCTTAAAAATGAGCAGTTAAAGTTGACAAGTCGTCCACATGGTTTGAAGGGAAGTCCTTCAGAACTGTTTGGTGTTGTGGTGAAGGCTTCAGCATCTAAATCCTCAGTAGCCTGAGGAAAGCAACAACACAGGATGTGACTTGAGTGAGATCGCAGTTCTGTGCAGGTTTTGAAGAAAACGTTTAACATTTGTACTGTGCTGTCGGCTGTATGCAAATACAATGCCGGTACTTCAATTTCTTTAAAGTTATGAAAGTAAGCCTCGAGGAAAAATGACAAAAATATTTCAGATTTTGCTGGCGATTTGTTGTACATTATATGAACTGAACTTATTCCAAAAATGTTGCTTTTTAATTTTTACTTGTAAAGAATTTCTGTCTACAATCTTTGGAGCTTGAACGATTTCTTTTTCGAACTGACCGAAGAAGAGTTTTGAGGAAGTGTACAGTATTTGCTGGACTTGGGAGGCATTCCTGTAGTGCTCCTGCTCCTGTGAGTCTCATTCGTAGTTCTGAATTCAAACTGACAGCCCCTGTGGAGGAGTCGGGAGACTTCCCTAGCCATCTGTCTTGGAGCAGCCCCCCCTTCGACACCCCCTTCCCTCCCTCCGCACATCCCTCATTCCCACACTGGGTCTTTGTCAGCAGTTCCTGTCCCTGGACTAGGCGTGGCGTGCGCAGAGGCTGGGGCGACCGTGGGTGCTTTCAGAGGCACCTGCAGATGGGACAAAGGGCCAAGGGTGCTGGGGCTGAAGACAGATTGATGCTTTGTGCGCTGAGGCTGGAGAGAGCGAGAGAGGGAGAGCGAGCAAGAGGGGGAGAGAGCGAGAGAGAGAGAGAGGGGAGGGTTTTTTGGGGGGGGGATAGTTAGCTGAGAAGTTTTCAGGGAGAGGATTTTCGGGGGAACATGGGTGGGTTGTGAGTTTGGGGGGCGGGGGGGAGGTCTGTCACTCTAGTCTGTGTGAGTCCAAGCTTTGGAGGACCCGGAGAGATTGACAGCTTTTGTGGGCTGCATCTCTGCACAATGGTGGTGCTTTAATGGGCGGTAAAGCTCGAGCCGAGCTTTGGGGAAGGTTTGGAGGGGAGGTGGTGCTTGGTCGTGGTTGCGATGGTGGCGGTGTGGGGACACTAAGGGATGGGGGGGGGGGGAGGCAAAGGCTTTGCTTGGTGGGGACCAATTCATGGGTATTCAGTCCAAGGCTCGTTATTCACTGAATGCATCCAGTGAAGGAATGCAGTAGCATCAATTAGAATGTGTTAGCAGATAGCAATGCAGGGAAGAAAAACCTTTTTCTCCCTTTTGCTCACAGGACAACACAGTCCCACTATAGGAGGTGTCAGAGCCACAAAGCCTTTTTTGTGGGTCTCTCTCCATTACATTACCAGTGCAATATGTAAGGTGGGGACTCTTTTGATTTAAATTAAGTGGAAAAAACACTAAATCCTATTTTTATTCAGCAGGGATAATGGTGTTATACTCTATAAAGGTCTTTAACTACTTATCTGTGGCTTAAAATCTTCCCCAGCTCCCTTTTCACTCCACCTCAGTGTCTTACTCTCATTGGGGGCATTATATTTATTCAGTGGTGGAGGGTCAAAGACAGACTGTTAAACAAAGTTGCTTGTAGCCTTAACTGCCGCATCACTTCTAATTGTGTATCACTGAGTCAGTGGTTTGTTGTGTTGTCCCCCCGCAAGAAAGGACGAGCGGATATGAATTTAAACAGTATCTTGTAGGCCATTGTTTGGAGTGGGCTCAGGCCACCACTTCAGAAGCAGAGGGCCTTTTCGAAAGGGACCTTTTTCTATAACTTTCACGACGGTGATATAAAGGAAGAGGAAGGAGTGGAAAACAGTTTGATGGCGATCACATGTCGGGCTTGACACGCCATTCTGCTTTTTGAATGTGGAGGGGCCAGTCGTACATGCCATCCGAACTAATTAGACTGCACTTAATTGAATGCTCTTTCAGCGTGCATGCCGCAAACACAATCTGTATTTGAAAACAATGAAAGGAGCTTCAAAAACATCAGCCATGTTCATTGGTTTGGTCGTTTTTTTGTGGTGTTTTTTTGTTTTTTTTTCATTCCATCAACATTCTAAATTTCTGATTCATGCTACTTGTGAGAAATTTAGAAAACAGGCATCACGGTGCAGGAAAAAAACCCACCACTCCCCCCCCCCTGCATCGACTAACTCGAACAAACTGATTCCCAAGTTTTCCATCCATGCACTCAGCATCCATTTTGTCTCCAATTTCCTTGCTTTTAACACAAGATGATACAGATGGCATGTGTGCTGAAATGAAATTGGGAATTTTTGTTCTCCTTAGGTTTAATGAGAACTAACTGGCAGGAACCTCTTGTAGAAAGGTGTGGATTTCAATATGAGCAATTATGCTTCATTTGAAGCCAAATGAGCCAAATTTGCATCCTCTGAAAGGAGAACCAGAGTTAAACTGTATGAAAAGTGCAGTAAATTGGGGCAAACATCGCAACGTGCAGAAATGCATCTCCGCTGTAATTGTGTAATTGTAGAAGGGCTCTAAATGCACAGCCCAATTAAACTTGCTTCTTCTGCAAGGCAAAGAATTGGCAGGTTATTATGCAGTAAAGTATCAGCAGATTTAAATAGCTGCCTTCTTCATGGGTGGGGATGGAGGGCGAGATCATTTGCAGCAAAATGGAATATCTGATCAAATATGGACAGATGTCTTCATACATGTGGAGCGGCTGTGAATTGGGTTGGAAGAGGCGAGATGGATGGCTGGCCTCCTCTAAGAGATAGAGCTTCCTGCCCTGAGTACTGAGGGGGCACAAGAGGAAGAGGGTGAGAGAGGGGGAAGGTTAGGCTCTCAGTGGGGGGAGACATTTCCCTGAAACACCAGTTGATGGGTTCTCCCACAAAGGGTGGAGTGACGCAGTCTGCACTGCTGCAGAACAGCCTGGTCTCTGTCTGGATTAGGCCCTGCAGCACACAAAGGGGAGCTCAAGTAAACGGTTCATGAATGTTGATTAATTGATGCCATTTTTTTGCAGTGTGCCATGGAGATTTAGAGGCTAGGGTGCATGAGGGAGCCTGTGTGTGTTTGTGTGTGTGTGTGTGTGTGTGTGTGTGTGTGTGTGTGTGTGTGTGTGTGTGTGTGTGTGTGTGT
>JASSRZ010000049.1:10462515-10479885 GCA_032164315.1 Malacoctenus gilli | reverse complement strand
GTGTGTGTGTGTGTGTGTGTGTGTGTGTGTGTGTGTGTGTGTGTGTGTGTGTGTGTGTGTGTGTGTGTGTTTTGTTTGTGAGTGTATTTTACAGATATGCAAATCTTAAATGGTTGCTATAGATCACAAACTGACACAACTTTCATTCATAACTTCTGCCGAGATTCCTTAATCTTACTGACTTCAATAAGAACAACGGTGCTCCATTAAAAACTTCCAAGAGCTCAATCAAGCTGGCACGCTGTGACTATCTTTGGTCTCTCTGTGTGCTTTGACTGCGAATGGTGCTGTCAGATGTGCCCAGCTGGCACAGTGAGCCGCTCAGGTGGCAGCGGCAGCGCCGAGGTTCCCACGATGGGGTTTAGGGGTACAGGTGTCCTGGGAGAATGAGGGTGGCCTGGGGCAAGGAGGGGCAACGCACTGGCCCATAGCCCACCTCAATGGAGGGATCCCAGGGGCCAACTCAATAGCCTGGGTTCCACTTGATGGAGAGAGAAAGGAGCGTTTCAGCCGCTGCCCAGCAGGAAAGATCTGGTTGTGGGAGACCTCTTTCAGGACTCACTGTTTGTCTGAAGGCTGTCACAGCAGATGAGTACTCAGCAAACAGCGTGAACAAGGATTTGAACCAGAAAACCAACAGAGCCTTGACAATATTGTGATTGGGCCTTGTCTCTTTAGAGGGGGCTGAAAGCCGAATTGAGAGCAGTAACAAGTGCACATTCAGCACAGGACGGGGATGCCTTTGGGTTGTGTTTTATGGTTTTGGGGCTTGAATGTGGCGGATAAAGCAAAATCATGTTAATCTCCCCTTTCTCTCATCGGAAAGCAGAATGTGAGTGAACCTGTGGCACTTTTATGGCCGGACCAAAGTCTTACAAAGTCATTCTTCAGTCAGATGTGAATAAGACCCCTGTAATCTCTCCGCCCGATAAAAAGGGAGGCTTTCTGTAAAAATGTAAATACAAACACAGAAACAATGGCAGTGGCTTTCCCCTCGACTTCTGTCATATGCATTGTTGTCAATAATGGACCCTAATAAGATGCAACTTCCACTTCAGCGCCGTATCTGGAAAATCATCAAGTACTGACACACTTGAGAAAGAGTTCAGCCCGCGATGATCTCACTCTTTGTGCTTTGGGGTATATCTTTTTCACCTACCATACAAGCATGGTGGAAAAATGCATGCAATGCATTTTTCTGTACATAGCAACAAGCAGCCCTGCATGCACTGTAACATGATGTGACTCATAACGAGACACAGACCTGCTTTGTCATGTTATTTCCCCTCAAACCGGTTCAGGAAGAGAGCAGAAGCAGCAGCAGCAGCAGCCTGTGGAGGAATAACAGCAGAATACTTTTGCGCAAATTGGGATGAATGGAAAAGTGGGATAATTAAGCAGGTTCACTGGGTTTCATTTAATTGTAGGGTGGGATATTTTTCAAATCAGCAGCTTGTATAAAAAAAAAAAACCCGGCCAGAACAGGGAATGAGAATGACAAAAAAAAAAAAATCACATTAGACATAAAACAAACCAATTGTACGCTTCGGTTTTGTTTCCCCTCTGACTTTGTATACATTTATCGACCTATTTATCCATTTGATGGTGAGTGAGAGGGGCACACAAAGAGCAATGTTGTCTTTTGGAGGAGTTGGGCTAACTTTGAAGGTTTCTGAAGAGAGCGGCTTGTGATGGAATGGGCCGGGAAGGACTGTGACTTCTCCATTGAGAGTGGAGGGGCACGCTGGATTAGCTTGATTTGCCTGTGAATGGGCGCCTTCCATTATTCTTGTTAGGGAGCTGTCACATCGAATTGAGAAAGTGAAAACCTCCTTTTATCAACCTTTTCCAAGTGAAACTGAACAGGCAATCAATAACTGAATTCAGACCCAGGGGAAAGTCAAGCAGAATGATATGGGGCTGGCATAAAAAGGGGTATTTGTCAAATTGCTAATGTGAAAAAGTGGATAACCGGTGTAATTTTGGCTCCAGATGCCACCGAGTACAAGTGTGAATCCCAAGAAAATAGAAATAAACTCACAGATGCACTAATAAAAGTAGGCTTCATACATTGTTTAGGACAAGTCATACAATTCTAATTAGAATTGTATCATCACAATAGAACGTTAACTGCCCATTGAACGAAGATGACTAATGGTGATCGGAGCAATATGTCATCTTTTTACGATCAAAAGTGAAATTTCACCACAAAAATTCAAGATTAAAAAACAAAATTCAAATGAGCAAAAATTAACATTTCCCCATGTCCAAAGAAGAGCCAAAAATGAAACAATTGAAGCATTATCGTATTACAATAAGGTTGAAGTGAAGGTCAGACGGTACCACAAATTGTGTTTTTATTTAGCTTTTATGATTATGATAATTTTTCTCAACAAGTTCCATAAAACCCAATAACTGTTACAAGGCTAAACAAACCACAAGTGGCTCACATTTTATTATACGAGTGACACCATATTGTTTTGGAGTTTCATTATATTGACCTTATTGTGCCATTGTGCTTGTTCTGACACCATGATAATGCCTGAATACAGAGGGAATTATGCCCTGTATAAATAGATCCCATAGTCAAAGATCGCCTCAATTATCCTTCTACACATTGACAACATGAACAGAATAAAAACTAAAGCCGCAGTCCAAGCTGGTCTCAAGGCGCTCTTCAAACATTGTTTTGGCCATTGTTCAAGGGGCAGAGGAACATCATCGGCATCAATGGCAAGAGAGAAAAGAAAAACATCCATCTGATACATTAACCTCTTTTATCCGAGAAAAAAACAGCAAGTAGAGAAAAAAAAGAATTTATCAATGAAAAACTTTTTATAGTCATAAATTTCTCGGGTTATTTGAGAAATTCATTTCTGCTTTTGTCACATTAAAACTGATAAAAATATAAGTCTGTTTTAGGAGAGCTCAGAAACGGCTAATTCTTCTCTTATTGTTTTCTTTCTTGCCTTCCCTGGGACGCCAAAATATTTTAGGTGTTTACTGGTTTTGCTGGCAAATTAAGCTGCACATATTATCAGGGTAAAAGGCTCCTGCACATTGTAACCATTAATCAACAAATTTTCCTCATTTTACCGCTTCCAGTTTTTACGCTGGATGAAGAAAATGAATCGGATCATTTGGCCTCATCAATCAAATTGGTAATTGATGTCTTAATCATTATACAGTTAATTGAGCACCATGATTGTTGCCTGTCATCGTTCAAAAGACTCGGATATATTTTCCCGTTTGCTCCAGAATCCAGCGGGCTGCAGTTTGGGGGGAATCCGAAAAACACACCAAGTCTCTGTTCGAAACACACTTGCAGATCTTGATAAAACATGTTTCTGCAAAGGAAATATTTGCTGTTCTTATAAATTACCACTTTTTGGAGAACGTTGCGCAGAAATTATGGTGTAATGATTTTTATTGAGTTCTTCATTCCTGCCAAAAAGGCTATGTGAGGTTTTCATCAGCGTAATTGTCAACCATCCATCTTTTGTGCACGGCGAGTTGATAACAGCCGATGAAAAATGACTCATGGCTGTAATCAGTGTCTCACCTCCGAGCGGTAACCAGGTTCACGGCCCTCCGTGGAACACCAGCCCTCCATTTATTCCACTTCACTGTCTTCGGTACACCTCATAGACCATCTTACTTTCAATTTTTCACATAACAGATCCTTCTCTCTCAATGCAACCACTCATGACTATAGTTGAAGACTGAGAGCCCCGGGGGCCAGGCGACTGAGGCCGCGGAGGCCACGCGTTCAAGACAGACTCCGCTCCTCTTCAGGTGTAGGATAGCAGTCGCAGACTCTGGAGGAAAGGTCCTTAATTGAGTTACAGGGTACTTTAATTAGGGCTGTTTCCCACATTCCTGCTCGTTACGCTCCACACACAATATGCGCCACCGAGGAGGGGGGGGGAGAAAAAACCCACCCAGATTCAGTCCCGGAGTGCAGCTGCGAGGCAATTATCATCAAGCAGCCCTGCATCTGTGTACAAACAATCTCACAGCTGCTGCCATTGATACTGTACATGCAGAAAAGGGCAGAGAAAACCAAGGTTGACCTCAGGGTTCCAGTATCGCCACCAAGAACGTATCCTATTCTTTCGGGAGGTGCTTGCGTCGACCTTCGAACACTTAACCCGTTTACAGTTTTAAATTAGCCGTCACGTGCTGTTTACAGCAGTGTGCTGGTGCCCTTTGCTGACATGGGACATTGTTTAGGTCTTTGCATCATTATTCAAAATGATACCCTCATCAACTCCCCGGGTTCTGGGAGTTGAAACTCCTGCTTGCCCGAGAGGCTCAATTCACAGGTGTATTTTGGCACTCTGTTCCGAAATAGGCTGCCAGAAAAAAGACGTATCTCCTAATTAAGTTGTTATATCATGATAGTTTGTTTTTGTGCCTTCATTTTTACAATTTTGAGCTCCATTAACTCACAAACCTTGGACTCTCTTGGGTGTTGTTGTTTTTACACTTGCCAAAATTTCAGTGTGACATCCTTGTACCTTTTGAAACTTTGGGCCGCAGAGTAAGCTGGTGAAACGCCATGCAGCCATATGCTGGGAAGTAAAGATATGTTTTGCCAGCTCTGAAAATACATTATCACACTTTCAGTCATCGCCAGGACTCTTTGTTTGCTACCAGGGTGGGCATATGTGTGTCTAAGCTGAATAAATGTGTGACCAAGAATGTGAGTGGGCTTGTGAGAGTGAGTGGGCCCATTTGTGAGAGAAGCAGGGCTGAGAGGGCCACTGTGGGATAGTTGGGAGACGGAGGGATGACTTTATGACACCGAGGGGACAGGATCAGGGGCTGAAACAGACAGGCCCCTGGTGGAGGCGGTGGTGCAGTGGGGAGAGGGGCTGCCCAAGCTGTCAGGTCTGAGGGGCTGCTGGAAGGCTCAGCAGGAGCCCCGCTTGGCCCCCGGGATGCCTTGTCACCACGGCGAGGCCCTGGAATGCACCAGCACACAATGAGCTCCCGGGGCTTAGAGGGCACTCCGATTTGATAACCACATTAAAGTCCCAGCAACATCTGTTGGGGTGCGGGAGAAAGGCCTACTGGCAAGCTTTAACCCCCGAAACTGGGATCATTAACCCTCAGCCCTGTGAGAGAAGGGGGACAACAGCCCTCTATTTGTCAGCCGCCCTGCACAGGGCTGCGGGGGCTAATATTTTACTAAAAACAGCGTGAGAAGAGAAACGTTTGGCCCTGAGCACCATGGAGAGCGCTCCTTCACACTCACACGCATTAAGTAAAATGTACAGTCTGTTAGGCTTGATGTAGCTGACAGAAAAACATTTGCGTTGCCTCAGACATCCTCTGAACATGTTTCTGAATTACCTGCTGATAAAAAAAAATCTAAATCCCACATTTTACCGATAGAAAAAAGAGATAACGTGTCAGGTCTTTTCTAAAATGAGCTTTAAACATCTTTTTAAATACCAACAAAGACAGCTGTTTTTTTCTCTGATTTAGTAAAGCCTGGTTAGAAGGATGGGGGGGAGGGGGTGGGGGGTGATGTTGACAGAGGATGGAGAAATAACAGGTGTCCTGTCACAAAGACACATCTCAGGCTCCAGGATGCTGTGGTGCCTCGTGGGTCATCTCCAAGCCTCATCCACCTCCACAGGTTTCAAAGCGAAGGCCACCTCTCTGTAATGAATAATTAAGGAAACAAAAGGCCCCGGCGGGGTGAGTGGGGGAAGGGGGGGGGGGGGAGAGGCTGCTGAGGGCCTAATGCAACGCGACCAGATGCAGCAGAGAGAGCTGAGGTTTTTGGCCCTGCGCTTCACAGAAAACATCATCCTAAATGTATTCCCTGGAGATGAGGGCCTGCAGGAGGTGCCCCCGATGCACAGGGTCCTCAAGTACCTCCACACAAGTAATCCCATTCACTGCAGCTCATTACATGGGCAATTAAGTGCCGGGGTGGAGAAGCGGGATGGGGCTGGGGGGGGGGGGGGGTTGATGGCAAAGAAGTGTGTATGTGCGCGTGTTTCTGTGTGTGACAGAGAAAGCGGGTGTATAGGAGGGTAACGGGCTCGTCATTGGGCTCCAAGGATCGAAACCCCTACCAATCCAATTTCCCCCTCGCCCAGCCTCACCCGCGCAAGCCACCCCCCGCCCCCCTCTCGTTCCTTCACCTGGGCTGAATCTCTGTGGACACCTGCCTCTCCTAATGAAGATCCATGGCTTCATTTCCATTTCTGGAGTCATATCAGAGACTGCCAAGCACAAAACAGGCCTGTTTCCTCAGAGGCCTGGAGAGCCGGATAGAATGACACGGCTAAGTGCTCTGGCAGAGCAGGGCAGCTGCAGAGCCTGAAAATGGGATTTGGTCGGGGGTTCTGAAGTGGGGGGCTCGGGCTGGAGAGGACCTGATGTTTGGATTTAGCCACAATGACAGCGGTGTGCTACCTCGGCGGCTCCTTGGTACTAATGAGGCTTTCTGTGGGGACGGAAGAAGAGAGGAGAGGGCCTGAGGAGGTGGAGAAGAGGAGTATACCACTACACACCTACCTCACACACCACTCTCACTTACGCGACCCACAAGAGCGAGGCAAACTCTTTAAGAAATGTACCAAGGACCCTCTGTATCGCAGACAACACAGACACACACAGGTGTCAATATTCGCATCAGCGCCAAAACACCTGTTTGGATTTAAAGAAATAACAAATGTTGTGAGTAACTACGAAATCAGTACCCATTGGATCTATATTATATGAATAGTCTGGTAGCTGTGGCTCAGCTGGAAGAGTGTGTCATCTCTCAATCACCAAGGTTGGTGGATCGATCCCCACTCGCGCCCTGCTCCTGTTTGGAAATGTCCTTGTGCAAGATATTGAATGCCAAGTTGCTTCCAATGAGGTGTGAGCACCCTGCGCGGAAGCTGTCGCCATTTGTGTGTGAGTGAATGGATGAACGTGACTGCTCACCTATCAAATTTGAAAAAGACATTGAGTTCAGCCATGAATTAGCATCCACAAAGGCTTGATTGTCATGCTCAGGCTTCAGAGAGAAGAGCGCAAACTGTTTAAACTCTGTTGTCTTTGCTTCCAAAAGATGATTGCCTGCCAGCCATGACCCCTTCCCAGCCTGCTTTGTTGCTCCCTCTGTGTGGCGAGCATGTGTGTCTTTCAGTGCTGTGGTTGAGGCTGGCCTTGTTAACATGTTCTAGCTCACTGACTCCTCTCAGCACCCGAGGGTACGGGGGGCTCACAGCCGAGCCAGGTGAGGAAGAGGGAGAAAAAGGAAAACAAACAGGGCGACACCTTAGCCATGTCACAGCTGCCCCAAACAGAGAGGGGATTGGGATCCAAAATAGTTGTTTTTACCCTACAGTTCTGATACAGCAAAAAAATAGGGGGGCTACTGAAGGAAAAGTATATGAATCTAAACAGTTTGATTAAGATTTTATCAGTTTTCAACTCTCAAGGGGCAGGAAAGCAGAGAAGAATTGAAAATGTAAAATTGTGTCAAGTTTTTGAATGAGGCAGACATTATTTCGACACATACCTAAATTAACAGGATCCATCCAGTGGGGGAGGAAAGCAGGTCAGCTCATGAGGCATAAAGGTGACCTGTTTGTGTGTGTGGAGGTGGAGCCTGACAGCGAGAGGAGGGGTTCAGGTGAGGATTGTGTATGGTGTCATTTTGCGGGCCCCTCTGCACTCACCTGGAACAGAGCACTTCCCCTCCCTCGGCCTTATCAGTTCCCAGAGGAAATACCTGCTGCAGGTAAACACGACCCTTCGACCCCTCGGCCATCCACTCTGGCCCCCCCTCAGCAGACGATGCCCCCCGTCCTGGAGCCTGTCTCAGCCCAAATCCAAGGATTATCTCGACCTCAACCCTCTAACACCGTGCTCAGAGCCTCACCTCCGTATCTACACCAGACTCTGTGTGTGTGTTTGTGTGTGTGTGTGTGTGTGTGTGTGTGTGTGTGTGTGTGTGTGTAGACAGGGTCTTATTGACAGCTCTGCAGCCCTGTCACCTTAGATGTTGTCCTTCATGCACCAACGAGGACAACTTTATCCCGACTCACCCCCACCCTTCCCTCCCCCGACCCCTCGTCCCTCTGTCTCAAATTTAATCTTATCTGTGTATCACCAGGTGAAACCGAATATCCCTCTTATCAATGAAGGTGTCTTCAGCTCCGTTTTTCATTGTCGGCGGAGTGATTTATCCGGGAGAGTAAAATGATGCATCAAACGTCAGAAGAGTCGCGGTATTTACGACGGAAGTTAGCGTCATTAGAGTGTGAGAAATATGATGAACTCTCACAGTGATCACGTTAAAGAATGATTGTAATTAAAGTGGAGACGTAGCCTACTTTTAATGACTTTGGAGTGTCATTAATTCCCCTACAGTATCTATAACAGATTTTCGAACAAATGTGTGGCTGGTGATTTATTTTTAATTACTTCCTTAGGAAATTTTAAATAGGAGTTTTTCCATGAAATATGACATAGTCAGCCATAATGGTGGCAGAAGTGCCACACCCCGCTCATTTTACACATGACACACATGACCGCTGACAGACTTCTGCAGTCATGTGGACTGACACAAGCAGAGGTATGTGCTGCTGAAGATCAACAGTGACAGTTCCGAAACATTTCTTAAACTTACCAAACAACATAGAAACAAGAAAAAGTGTGCATGTCGTACACCTGTGGTGGTGACGTTGAGGGGAGGACGACAAGTGGGATAATGGTCGGATTGGCGTTGTGTTGCCTGTCTGATCTGCCTCTAATGAGCAGAGCGGAGGCCAGTCAGTGGGCACTGCCCGCCGGGGTCACCATGGCCGCCCCTCTGACCACACAACCCACTCCCTAGCCGCGAACACCACAGGGTCAGGGTCACGCTCTCACCCCCCTGGGCCACCAACATCTCCCGCTCTCCCCATCCCCCGCCTCCGCTGTCACCTGAGCCACACAGGTAAATGCTTGACTTTATTTGATGGATGCGGTTTCCCACGGCGACAGTGATGTATGGAGGAGCCCAAAGCCCCTCCTCCAGCGCGGAGCCTGAAACTTGGAGTGGCGATTTGGTGCTGATAACCCGGCGTAGCCCCTTGTGGGCCTGGCCGATGGAAACTGGAGAGGACCAGACATCCTGTGTAACACACCTGAGTGTATGCCTCATCTGCCTGAAACAAAGAGGCCTCCATCTTCAACCAGCTGAATCCGTTCAAATAAAAGGAACAGACTCTGGCGTTCTGTGAGCTTAAGAGCTCTTTTAGAATTAAGTAAACATTTTTTTCTGTCTTAAAAGTTTGTGTCTGTGAGTGGAAACTCGATTTACAAGATTTAAGATATCCAAAAGACTTAATATAGAGAGTGTTTTTTCACTGCCCGCCTACAACTCTCATTAAGTAAAAACGCCTTTTGTTCTTTATCTGTGACACCTCCCTCTGTCTCCTCCTCATTATTAGCTGTGGCGCTCCATTAGAGATAAGCAGCGACAATGGCCTGCGTGAACTGCTGGATCACAGTTGCTTTTTATCTCTCACCTCATCTGCAGCCTGTGGTGTCTCTGTCAGAGGATGTTGTTAAACCAAGTCAAACACTCAAACATCCTGTGGCATCACCCCGCCGGTATGGCCCACAGCCCCACAGCCCCCCTACACACCCCGGCCTCACACACAAACGCATGTACGCACATCCAGTTTTTATGGCTGTTCACACTTGTTTGGGGTCCGGCGCCTGTGAGCGGTTCACAGGCCTGTTGATGCTGTTTGGTTGGGTGAGTGGATGCTGGATTTGACACAAAAAGACATTCAGATTTATATCACTTTAAACTCTTAAAATTTTAGCTAGTTTTAAGGGGGAGATAGATTTTATTAATATGGACACAACTGTAAACATCCTCTGAATTTGAAGCTCAGAAGACATTCTTATTTATTTTATTGGTGATTAAAAACTGCTCACAAGGGTGTGTGTGTGTGTGTGTATGTGCGTGCGTGTGTGTATGAGAAAGTTATCTCTGAGGGTAACTCAAAAAGTTATGAAATTTGGTGGGCTGGTGGGTGAGAGCCGAAAGACCTTTATAATTCAAATCGGTGGAGATCCAGGAGAATTATTGACTCGTAGCTTGGCGGAGGTGTGAGTCCGCTACTCGGCGCCCGCCTACTTTAATTTTCTGTTATTGCCCCGAGATGGACTGGCAACCTCCTACAGGTGTACACTTAACTCACCCAGTGTCAGCTGAGATTGGCTCTGGGCCCCTTGTGACCCTTCATTAAAGCTGGTGTGGAGGATGAATGCGTAAAGTTGTCATGTCTCAGAAGTGGGGGGAAAAAGTGCAACTTTAAACCTAAAATACAAGAAAAGTTGGAAAATTTTAAAACGTAACTTCCGTTTTTGTGCAGTTTATCAACTTCTGTCAGAGTGAAATCGTGAGTGTGGCTCTTTTTTAATCAACTCTCATCTGAACTAGCCTTCAAAATGGTTACACAACTGCACACCCTCACACATCTCCGGCGTGAAGGGAGGAAGCCCCGGTGCAGGCAGGTTAATATCAGGAGCACTTGACAACAATAGTGTGTTATGAGGTGCTGCAGCGGTAATAAGGTCTTTGTTGGGACTTTAGAGCGCAGCCACATCACATCATTACTCATCCTGGGAGACCAGTTGCCAGTCGGCATGGCAACCGGGACTTGGCTGAGGCCAGAAGCAAGACCAGAATCTCAATGTGCCCGGAGAGGGAACCCACACACAAAGGATGTTCTAGTGGGAGGAAAAAGTTCACAAGTGGCCACAGTGACCCCCAGACCAGTGCCTGCGAGACAGGAGCTGATCTAAGAGCTGGTAAATGAAAGAGGAAAGGTGCCCGAGAGATGTTTCACAGTCAACAGGTTTGAAGCAATTCAACTAGATGTTTTCGAAATAAATGTTTCAGCTTCCAAAATCTAAAAAAATATATTCCGTGTTGACAAAGTTCCCATCACACTTCCCAACAAATATTCCTCCCAAATAATCTGAAAAGTGGTCCGGCTGAACGGCCAGACTGCATGACTGAGTCGGACAGGAAATTGATTCAGTCCAGCCCTCGAGTGTGTGAATGGCCAGATTAGGAGTGGACAGCGCGGTCAGTGGAGGTATGCAGCGGTGTGAGAGTTTCATCCTGCAGGTTGATGGGGAGTGTTGGGTCAGTGTGGAGCGGTCAGCAGCTGCTGCCTGGCCTAGGTCCCACAGTTCCCAGGCTGGGGGGATTGACAGGCCAGTAATAAAATCAGGCGCCCTGGTTGGGCTGTGTGCGGCCCATTGTTCCCCCAGCAAGGCCCGCGGCTGCTGTTTACTTTCTCCCATATGCATTATTCAACGGCACAGGAGCTCCCGGAGAAAGGGGCCCCATTCAGGGATCCTCTTGCCCTTGTTTTGTTTTGCTAATTTTCAATTAAAATAAACCATCTCTTGCCAGTGCCATGGCTGAGTGGGGAAGGAGAGAGGGACACTGTCCCTGCCATTTGGGCCGTCTGAGGAGATTAGACAGAACGCGTAAATGGGAATAAAGTGGGATGTATCATTTATACTGTCAGTGATATGTTTTTCTATAGTAGGATTTAAATATAGACAATGAGAGGGCTTGCCGTTGCAGTTGAGACCATACGCTGGCCCCTTATTTATGTTGTTGTTGTCGAGCGAGTCCCCCTCCGTGACCTCATTTTTTCTCTTCTTTAAAAAAACCCAGAGGATTAGATCTATAAACAAAAATCAAACATCTCCAGATTCATCTTTTACTCGTCAACAAGTGCGCCTTTGTTCCGCTGCGTGAGTTTCACCCACGAGGTTTGGGCAGGAGGATCCCCATATGGTGGGAGAAAGTGGGAACTAATCACAAAGACAATGACTTTCCAATAATGACTCCCGCAGGTCATTAAACGAAGCCAGCCAGGGCAGCCCGGACCAATCAATAAGTCCAGTGATAGCTCTCTTTTTAGTCGGCGGGGTTTTCACACAGGAGGGGGCTGAGGCAACTTTACAGGGAGCAGGGACAGATGCGGCGACAGTGGGGCACTCGCGGAGTTAAAGATTCACCACACATCTGTCACTTCCACCGGGGCAGCAGCTCAGCGCCTGCCCCCGCTGACTTGACTGCCTGCCTGATGCCATGCCTACCTGTGGCTGGGGTTTGGGCCGTTGTTAAGGTTTGCCATATGCCTCCTCTTTGGGGTCTCCCGTCTGGCTGACTGCCTCAAACTCTGAATTTCTTTCTGGACGTTTTTTTTTTTATTTCTACAAATGCCGCACACATAAAACCACATCTTCAAAAACAACATTTCTGGAAAGCGGCATTATTTGGCCGGCTCCCAAAAGCCCTCGCTCTCAGTACCTGTCAAATGTGGATAATTACAGAGTTTAGGAGCAGCTTGTTCTGGCCTGTCGCGAGTCTTGCAGAAGCCAACGCTCAGCGAGCAAAATCATTTAGCGCAGCTTATAAAGTGCACGCGCTGTCATCAACGACACCATCAACTGTCGATTTGCTTCTGTCTGTAAAGAGAAATCATTTCTCTCTGGTGGACCCTGCGCGAGCCCCCTCAGTGCCTGGTGAGTGGGGATGTGAATGTGGAGGGCCTCTTGGCTTGGCTGGACACAGTATGTTCTCCCGCTGGGTGCAGGTGAGCTCTCAATGCAGCCCTCAGCACCTGCCCTCTTTGTTCCCTTGTTGATGGCTTTATGGCGTGAAGGGGATCCGTCTGTCTGGCTCTCGTAAAGCCAGCAGCGCGAGGCCCAGTAAAAGCCGCACGACTGCCAGGGTATTGTGTTTGGGCCCCCGCGGTCCCAGAGTGACCCCACCGGCTACTGGGAGAGCTCGTTTTAGCACCATCGCAAACGACGCACACGCTCATGCTGTGTGCGTCTGTGTGTGTGTGTGTGTGTGTGTGTGTGTGTGTGTGTGTGTGTGTGTCCAACGGAAAACTTACATTAACACAATTGGATACAGTGAAGAGAGCGCACAAACAAGAGTGTACAGACATTGAAAATACAAAAAAACCCCACAACTTCAAGTCAGTGTTAACTGTCTTTTAACTGCAACAACCTGTTTAATTGTGTTTGCAGGTTTTTACCCAAAAAATTTATGAAACCTTTTTTTCAATATTCTTTATCATGAATTAGCTGTCTGTTTATGAAAAATGAGATTCTTGCAGTCAACGCTTTTTTTTTTTTCATTTTATGTTTCTTTCATGTGACAAACATTCAGGATTTTAGGAGATGCTGCTGAGATACACTTTCACTCTTAAAATCAACAAAGAACATCTTTGAAGTCACAAGAGGTCAAATGTTTTAGCATGAAAAGAAATATGACTTAAGATCTGGCAGTAATGAGTATTTCTACGTTTTGAGGACTTTTGTTTTGCATAATTGCTGTTTTCACTTCAGTAATTTTAAAATATATATATAAATATATATGTATGTATATACTCATCAGTTCCATCCATGGATTTCATTATGAATGCTCTAAAAGTTGATGAACTATCACAAGGAGATCGGTCCAGCATTTTATCAAGTGAAAGTTTCACCTCAAACATCAAAAACACCATTTAAGTTGAGGATTGGCTAAAAATGTGAGTAGCTGAAAAAAAGTTAATCATGAGCGGAATTCTGCAAACAGGAGCTGAACACAGTAATGAAGCCTTGTTTTCTTTTACACGTACTCCACTTGAAATACGCCGCTGGACTGATTCAAATCTGTTCGTTAAGACAACAAGCAGCTCAGTGAGCTGAACACCACGTGTTTAATGAGTTTACTGCAGGTGCCTCTGAACGTACGGGGGTTCGAGGCAGCAACGAAGCCTCCACATCGGTTTGACTGACAAACACCGAGTCCCAAGCCCGATAAAGCAGCTCAATGGCTGTTGGAGGTCAATGATTGCACAGAAATAAGCCCGACATTAATGTTTAATTTATATGATTTTCCCGGATATGAAATCTTACTGATAAGCTCAAGCAAATTAAGTGGCTGAAAGGAGGGTCATAAGCAGCTTGCTATTTGAAATCAGGTCTTTGAGTGGGAGCATCTTAGAAACCAATTACCAGACAAGAAATAGATCATTATTTTTTCTTAGAGGATTGGGTAGTGGGGATGTGGAGAGGGGGGGGCAAAGGTGGTTGCTAAAAGGAAGGGAGGGTTTTCTAGATTGAGGAGAGAGGGCACAATAAAGACATAATCATCTACCCTCAACTTTTCCTATCCAACTTTCAGATTTTAATTTGCCGTCTGTGAAGTGGTACCTAATTTACTTTCGCCTCATCCCTTCAATGCACCATTGTTGCCGCTGCTGAGATTCAGAGCTTCCTCTCTTAGCTCACCTCGGCGTGAAATTGGTTTAATGAAGCTGAAAGGTATGGGGCTCTCACAACACTGTGGATTCCAGTGACACTGCTTGATCCACCCACCCCTCCTCTAGGTGCCTCCCCCCACCCCACCCCACCCTCACCCCGACCAAGCTCCCTGCACACTCACATTATGGTACAATTTATAACGCACCCACAAAAGATCCCTATCTCGCACATTACATCAGTGCATATTACTGTCCCTTTGAGAGCACCAGCCCTCAGGCAGACGCTGGAGGGGGATAAAAAAAATATATAAAAAACTAAGAGGCAGATCAGTTTGGTTCCATCGCACGCATGAGTCATTTCAAATTATCGGTCAATACCAGAATTAGAATAGATCGGAGGGTCATAGTTTCGACGTGAAATTGATAAAGTTTGTGGGGCTGAATATGAAGCGGAGAAAAAAAAACAACGAGACAGGAAGAGGTGAAAAAAATCATCGGAAAATAACCTTGCCTGCTTTTCCCACCTCTTCCAATCTGACCCTGTGAAAGGTGTTCTCGTGTTACCTGTCCTCCTGGGTGTGGCTTCTAATGGGAATGGGAAGGAAGTCCTGTGGGATTATTGTGTGTGTGTTACATTAATATGATCCCCTTAAGTCATATCACTTACTTCTACTCGTCCCCTTTTTGGACAATCGAATGGAAATGAATCCGTAACCGAATATTCCAGTTGGTACCTCTTGTTTGTGGTTTGAGGCCCAGTTTGGAGCAGGTAGTTTTCAGGGGAAAAAAGAGGAGGAAGAGGAAAAGAAAGTGGGACACGTGAGTGTATGGAAAGAGTGAGACGAGCAAGGGCTTCTCTGGGCGAGGTGAGAGCTGAAAATGAAGGCGCACTTGTCTCTAATTTATGTAGGCAATTTTCAAAACAACATTTGAGTGACAATTTGGATTCAGCTTCAGTGAAAAACAATTCAAAAAACTGTTTTAATTCATGGAGGGAGTGAAATGAACAATTCATTAAATCCAAATTAAGCTTTTTTTCAAGTACATTAAAACTAAACATGAATACATTTTCTGCGAGGAAATAAGGGATTTTTTTTTTAACAATCCATTGAATTGACTTCTTGAAATAAGTCCATGAACAAACGTGTGACTAAATTTGGCCCGAGACAGCATCCCACTTCTTAACACTGGCGTATGTGGAAAGGCTTTCTGAGAAAAGAAAGAACGAAGGAAAGAGAGAAGCTGTGCAAGTTCAAAAACTTTAAGACAAAGAGAGGAAGCAAAGTAAATCAGGGGAGGACAGGATCGACTCACAAAGGTTTCTTTGCACTGTAATGACACGGGCATTACGCTGAACTTTGGCTGCCGTAAGTCAAAAAGAATGAACGCTTTCGCTGCAGCGGCGCTCTGGCCAGCAGCACGCACGGCTGTTTGTCTTTCAAATGCCATTGTGGGTGAGGCCACTGGTGTACGCACAAAGTGCCTGTTACAACTCTCCTTTCACCGCTGGGATTGTCAAACACATAAAGGAATGTCAAATTATGGTCCTGTGATTTTATGTAATTTGGAGTGACCAGCCATCACTGCATCTGAGATTGCAAACGACTTTGTTTCCTGTGATTTCATCTTCACGGAGACCAGTTTAGTGATCGCATGGCGTAGTTATGCACACACAATATCCAAACTCTCCCTCTCTCTCTCTCACACACACACACACACAGACATGTTCAAAGAGTTCATAACAGTACTAAACTGTCGCATTTAGCCTCTTCCCAAGCTAAAACCTGATCCACTGTGGACAAAGACGGGAAGATTGCAGCTGAACGGAACCACAGGAGTGCTATCTTTTACAGGTAATTACTCAATTATCAGTAAACACCGACGCAGGAGACACAATGCCACAGAGAGGATCACACAAACTGCCGAATGACACACTTCAACACCGCAACAACATGCATTCACAAAGCGGAGAGTCGCGAAGAAAGGAAAAAGTCATTACATCCACTTGTCAGGACGTCGTTATTGCTTGATGTAAGATAAGGAATGAAGTGTAGGCAGAACTTAAAATAAAACGAAATATCTCTTGAGGTGGATTTACAGTGTCTTATCTTGTTATTTGTCCTTTGGCATTAAAGATTGTAATTCTAGTTTTGATCATACAAATTATTTGGACACATCAGATTTCACTGGCTGCCGTTCAAACACGATATTTCCTCTCCTATTCAGTCCCAAATGCCCTACAGAAGCAAAAACGCAGCAAAGTCCATTCACCTTTCGTGAGTGACAGTGCTGCTTAGCCACCACTAGTGGGAGCTGCTGAACAGGTGACTTGAAGCCCCAAGGATCCCCCTGCAGGCTCCAGCTCAGAATAAAGTTCTTGTTTGAACAGCATTGAGAACCAACAGTGATTTTACTGGTTTGTTTAAGGACACAGGTTCAGACACAGACATCCAGGTCGTTAAATAGATGAGTTTAAAGAGACGGGGTGCTACGTTACACTGATGTAGGCCGAAGAAGTAAGAAAAACCCGGAGTCTGGGTAAACATTTGGGCAGAATCAACACTCTGTCAGAGGAGACGCTCGCGCTGAAATGCAGAGTTGAGACAGACGTGAGGAGCCGAGGAGTCAGGTGAGGAGCTGCACCCAGCCAGGTTTATGCTGGAGCTCCCAACATCGGACGGCCAGGGAAGTTCGACCGAGTGCAGCGTCTTTCCACTTCAAGCACGAAACCACACACGCTTCCACATACAACCAAGGTTGGTAACTCCATATGGTGTTGTGAGCTTGTGGTCAATGGTCACACACCTGGCCTGAAGCCACAGCCCACAGTCCTTCCCTGTGGTCTTACATTCACCGCATCGGTTAACACACGCTCAGTAAAAACCCTCTTGTCCACCGAGGCAGCCCCGAAGGCCTTCTAAATCTCCCCTGAGACAACCTGCCGTGAGGTAATGAGGAATTAGAGGGGAGGAAAGAGGTCTCATGAAGATTTACAGGTTTTAGCTCCTGCTACTGTCACCCAGGAAGAGCCACAGGCCTGCGGCTATCGGTAACAACAACAACAAGC
>JASSRZ010000049.1:10423347-10446473 GCA_032164315.1 Malacoctenus gilli | reverse complement strand
ACACACACACACACACACACACACACACACACACACACACACACACACACACACACACACACACACACAAAACCCTCGACTCCACCGGCCAAACAAACGAACAGGTGTCTGTTATGGCTGACTGGCGATATGGAAGCCTGCCTTCGCCCGCTCGCCGCTGTGTGCCCGGCGACATGTGTGTTCCCTTCATCTCTCTACTGCTGGGCACACATCCTAAACGGAATTTTAAGACCTGGCTTCAGACATTTTTGTCTGAAAATTAATCCCCCACATCGACAAAGTAAAAACTGGCACAGTTGCAAGTCCAGGCTTTACTGCCTTGACATGTTTATTAAAGATCTGGAAGTCTTCCTGGCCTCCAGCACTTTAGCGCCACGACTATAATGGCAGCGTTTGACATGTAGTTGCTCATTGTGCTATTGGTAAATAGCTGCTGGTGGAAACGTCCCAAACAGATGCTTCCAGATATCATCTGTGGCTGAGGCTGCAAGCCACAGGCATGCAAACAGAAGCAAACTTTATTAAAATTGTTTCCTGTTATGATTCTGACGCGCGGCGCGGCGCGATCCCGTGTCACCTCAAAGCCTCTCAGGTGCAACAAGTTGGGGACAGAGCATGTAACCGACTTGACATTTAGTTCTTACTTAAGGGAAGCGACCAGTGGGACTGCGTGAGCATGACTGGTTCTGTACATGTGTGTGTGTGGCGGGGGGCTCCGAGGCTGGCGGGGGGGGGGTTTAGTTTGGGTTTCAAAGGCCCTGCTTGTTCGCCCATATTTCACACCACGGTGACATCTTAAAGCCTAGACAGGCCTGGTTGCTTCACCCTCTCTTTCACTTTCTGAGAAAAAAAAGGGGAATTGGGATGTGAGGGAGGGGGCACTGAAATATATGCAAATGGCCCCCCAGAGGGGATACGAATTTTATGGGTTTAGAATTTAGTTCAGCCAACCCGAATAATCAAATGTGGGAACAAAAAGAAAAAGAAAAAAAAACGAGCCCCCTTCACGTCCACAACTCCATACCTCCAGCTTCACCCCCCCCACCTCAGGCCTCATCTCCTTTCCCTCCTGCCAGGTCTTCACATAAGAGGAGCTCAGTACGTCCAAACTCTTATTAGGATCTCCTTACGGGGCAAAGGAAGGGAAGAGAAATGAAGGAAAGAGGAAGAGAGAGAGAGAAGAGAGAGAGAGCGAGAGCCGGGGGGAGAAGGAGGGGATTGAGGAAACGAGGAGCGGGGCGAGTGTACCTGATCAGGCAGAACTGCTGGCTCCTGATTACGACACCATTTTCTCAGCGGGCTTCCCAGCCTCATCCTGCTTCTGTGAATATGGAGCACAGGGCCAGCCAATCCCCACAGCGCTCCCTCTCATCTAATGGCAGAATTAAGACCGTTTAGAGTGATTTCCTCTGCCTTCATGGTCGCTTTCTAAAAGAGCTGAATCTTTTTTCCCTTTGCGCCGATTTACAATGTGGGGGGTCTGGCATGCAACTGGTGAGAGAAAAGTTCTACATGACTGAACATAACATTACAACAGGTGGGGGATTGAGCAGAGACTCTGCAAAACATGGCTGGGAACAACTTTAGCCCCTTTTATAAATTCTTATGAACCTAAATTACCTTTTCACTTTGATCAGCGACGCTTACGTCGGGAGCACACTTACCTTATTGCGGGGGTGCAATTGTCCAGCCGGCCTCCCCGAGGATCGCTCAGAATTAGTCTGTCGATCTGCACGGTGTTAAATAAATCTATAAAAAATATAAAACACACATAGAAAAGTGATGTTACACAGAGCTGTTATGTCGAGTTTCTTGTTAAAATTAAACTACCAGTAAATTGTTCCATAAAAGCGTATTTCATTTCTCTTTTGACATTTCCTTGTATTTATCAAGTCATTTTAGCACTTTGTGTTGTCTGGTCTCGTCATTGTGGTTAAAGTCACCTTTGTTCAGTTGCATTGTTTCTTTTAAGTTCAGGTTTCAATGAAACTTCTCTCGTCTTTGGAGATGATGTGAGTGAACTCACAGTCAAACATCATCGTTGAGCCCATGTTCAAAACAATAAAACATGAAAGAGGGCAACAGATTTATGAATGACTGATCAACTGTGTAAGGTTTACAGTTTATATCCAGAAACAAAAACCATGTCAGAAAGCGTCAAATAAAGGACAAAAAGTTGATTTCTAAGTGAGATCTGAGACGAAGATACGTGACAGGACACCAAATGATTTATTGCTTAATTGTTATCAAAAATATGCCACCTTGGGATGAAAAATCCTGCACTCTTAACTGAATTATTTTAAAGAAAAAGCCAAAGAGTGAACTTGTCTTTTGTTGTCGGTGAAACTTATTCCGACACAGAGTTGGACAGAAAGCTCAAGAAGCTGAAACCTTGACATTTCTGAGCTGCACGGTCGTCGCATAACAGCAGAGATTTGGTCCATACATGAGGCCCTTAAATGGAAGTGCGCAGGGTTGAAAGCTGATCATGAGTCATTGTGATCAAACTGATTCGTACTGACACTAACCCAAACAGGGTGTAAATCTGGACTTAAATCTGCTTAAACTCGCTCTCTCTGTGTCAAACTGCATTACATCAAGCCCATCACTCTGGAATATGCCATAGCACCATATCAAACAGCCACAGTTTGGACCTGTTGCTTTTGTATTTCCCATGCTGTCTAATGATCCCCCCACTTTTCCTTGCAACCTCCAGTAGACAAATCCTTCAGCTTTATTGCCCAGACTCAAGGGCTGCAGGTGCACAGTCCACAAAAGGGAGGAGGTGGGAGCGCGGGGCTGGAGGAGGGGATGGGATGGAGAAGAGAATGGTCAGTCGGGAGATAAGAGGGGAAGGAACAGAGCCCCCCTACCCTGGGTTAACCTCTATACCCACCCATCTACTCCCCCTTCAACCCACCCCCACCACCACCACCCCAGCGCCGACTCCACTCAGCAACACCTCTCCGTTTTGCTCTGCTGGCTTGCCACACGTGAGAGGAGTGCAAACTGCGAGTGGTGCCGCCTGGCGCTACCAGGCCTTCCTGGGTGTGTGTGGCAGGGGACCGGGGGCAGGCGTGGCAGACTGGCCATGTGGCGGGAGCGGCCCTTTTCTTCTGAGCCAGTAGAGGAGCAGTAATGACTGTGAGCTACAGCTGTGCCTACTGAGGCTTGCCCTATACCTTGCCCTGCAGTGGCCCCTCGGCTTCACCACAACACGTTGCCTTCTGCCTCTGGCCTGGGCTGCTGTTTGTACCAACGGCATCGCCTACGCCAGCGTTGTCTGGAGCGAGCCTTTCCAAAGATCTTCGCTCATTTGCTCAGATGAGAATGAAGTTTGGTCGTTTTCAGTTGCGATACGGATCACCCAAGTGGGGCAAAAGTTTGTCTCCATAAGAGAAGCACCCAAAAATGTCTTCTATCACAGCATACAGATTCCTGATCTATCTATTTTCCCCTGACACTCAATATTGATAATTTATTGACTTTGGAGAAAGAAGTTGGCTGAGTGACGAGCAGGAAGTCAGTGAAGGCCAAATATCTGTCACCCTCAGATCTTACAGCATCATCTCCGGCGATTCGAATGAATCTCATGATTGCTGTGTGCCTTCATGAAAGTTTGGAAGAATTTCCTTCTAAATAAGAGTCTATAAATACACATCGAGTTACAGATGACTCTCATGAGAGTAAGAGTGAATGAGTTAAGCCAGGTCTTGCATAATCCTACAGTGTTGATTTCTTTTGCCAAAAAATTACAGTCATTCACTTTTCTTCATTCCAATATTTACTGCTGTCAGTCACAAGGTATCTCATTGACCCCCCCTACACACACATCCTTTTTTTCTTTTTTTAATAAACTCATATCTTATTCTCCAGAAACAGAACACTAATTTGTGCCAATTCTGAAATGAAAGGCCAAATAAACCCTCCAGATTTTCTTTAATTTTAAAATTAAAATGTAAACAAGAGCGGAACTTGGCGCCGGTCCAGAAAACTGTCAAATTGAGGTGGAAAAAAAAGAGGTGAAAGAAATCAAAGCAGCTCCACTGTCAAACAGGCTGTGCGTGAGTGTTTGTTTGTGTCATGCTAATGGAAGGCTGGATCGGGACACACCGTGTTGCGTGAGTAAGAGATTGTGTTGTGGTGCCAAGAAGGAAACACCAAGCGAAAATGAAAATCATTCCAGTTTCATTGTAGCAGGTCCAAGTGTTGTCTGGGCCCCCCCGGCTTAAGTCCACCTGTGGACACACGCAAGAAAAAGAAGCCACCCAGCTGCTTCTCTTTCCCCTCATGATCTACTTGGACTTGTTTCTCAATCACGGCAACATTCATGAGGCGCTCGGCAGTGCCGGTGTGACTGGAGCTGTGCTTGCTGTGCTGGGAACACACCCTCGGGGACAGGAATAACAGGCCACTCCAGAGCGTGAGGACACCGGAGACACAGTGGCACCATAAAGGCGTGATGACTCTTTAACATCTCCTTATCTCCATCCTAAGCTTGCACCGCCTCACCATCGGCTACTGTTTACACCAAGCAGGAGTCAAGAGTGAGAGCAGAAAATAGACTTTGCTCATTCTCAAAGACTAAAGTCCACTAGAAAGCCATTGAGGAAGGCTTCTAGTGTGAAGGGAGCCTCATATTGAATACGGATTGAAATTTACATGACAACTTAGGAAAAATGCTTTTTTATTACTCATTCATCCCCTAAATCACTTTGCTCCCCCACTCTTTTCCTCTGCCGGAGCTATTAAATCACCATCTTGACCCTGCGACCTGGGGCCGCAACCATAAAGAGCCCCCTGCGGGTCAGAGGCCTGATTGTAACATTTGAATATGAAATGGACTTGGTTGGGCCTGGAAACAGCCCCATGCGCTGAGACACAAGCTGACCCCCAGGAGAGAGGCCTGCCTGCCTGCCTGCCTGCCCGCCCGCCTGCCTCAGCAGCCCCAGGCCCAGAGGCTCCCTCCGCTCTCAGCCCGGATTTACTTGGACTTGAGATGGAGGACAGAGACACAGGGACACAGAGAGAGAGGGCTGAAGTCGGGGGTGCAGGGGATGACGGGGTGAGGATGGAGGGGGCTGAAGAGGGGTTGGGGTTGAGAGAGAGTGAGCGAGAGGAGAAAGAGAGAGGGCAGACATTTGAATAAGACAAGAAGCGAGTGGTGTTTGCATGACAAAGAAGCCCGCCATCTCCCCTGATTGGTGTCACAGCGCCGCACTAAAGCCATGCAGGCCCCCCCGGGGTGGGGTGCTGTGTGGAGCACAGGCATGTTTATGCATCCAAGGTGTGACATCAGGGAGGGAGAGCGGGGGCTCGTTTTCGAGTTTCGGGGCGAGGAGCTTGAGCGCATTTCCTTTCGGAGGAGAAGTTTGCATTTTCCTGGCGAGTAACTTCCGACTGCTAGCGAGTATCGCAGAAACATCCATGCGGGAGTTTGAGGCCGTTTGCCCCAAAAGATGAATAGGGTGTTGGAGGTACAGCTCGTTGTTTCATATTGTGGTTCCGCGGTTTAATGCTTTCTGCAGATGTCATGGGAAAAAAACCAGATCGAAAAGTTGTGTACTTGATTATCTTTTCCCAACCACGGCTCTCAAGTTCCAAAGAAAAGTCGGTGAAAGCTGGGTGTTGGATGAACTCGTCTGACAACTCTTACGGTTTCCTGGTGTCATCTTGTTACCAGATTACCAACGAATGATGCTATCCTTTTAATGCAAGATGGCCCCGATTAAAAAGACGTTAAAACTCAATTGTGTGAAAATTTTAATGAGAATCATTTGAAAAAGTTATCAAGGAATATATTCAGTGTGGAAAGGGAAATGAATGGATTTGTGAACTTTGCTGAAACATTATGTAAAGTTTTAGCAAGCTAACAAGCATGAAGCAAATTAAAAGAACTGGCAGCACATCAGTCCCGTACTCAGGATCACAAACTGAATGATTTGAAACTGAGAGCTCAATCAAGAAAGAAACGAAATATATAAAGTTGTGCAGAAGCTGGTTATAATCTGGTCTTTGTCACTTGTCCTCTGTGTGAGGAGTGAGGCCACAAAACAATATCAGATGGCTTTCTTTTGTTCCTGTCACTTCAAACAAGTTCTCTGCTGCATCCATGAATGCTAGTTAGAACGCAAAGTAAAACATCAAAAAGATGCAAAG
This sequence comes from Malacoctenus gilli, assembly GCA_032164315.1. NCBI lineage: Eukaryota > Metazoa > Chordata > Actinopteri > Blenniiformes > Labrisomidae > Malacoctenus > Malacoctenus gilli. The sequence continues at coordinate 10,440,314 of JASSRZ010000049.1, read as the reverse complement.
ATGTTGGTGAGATGCCTGAAAAAAGTTCCTTCAGGATGGACCAAAGAGAAGAGAATCATGGTGGAAAATAAAAGTGACAAAACACGTGCAGGGATGGAACATGCAAACTCTGTACAGAACAGCAGTTTCAATGAACATCAAACCAAGTTTCGGTTTCAAGAAGCTCACTGTGCAAAAGTGCAGGTAATGTGGGGAATCAAAGTCATACAGAGAATTAAAGAGGTTTACAGGCTATAGCTCAGCTAACTGCTCTTTAACACCCACCTTGGTGAGTTTTCCCCAACTAGGTTTGGGCAATTTGGAGTTGTATGAACTTGTGTAATTATCCATTTTAGCTGCGAAGTTGTTGAAAGTGAATGCGGGACTTGGATTTATACTCTTCCCTAAATTATGTATTTAATTAAGACTTGCCCCAGACTGTGATCAAGAAGGAGGAGACGTACTATTTGAGTCCTCTCTATCCTCCCATCAGTGTTTTACTTTGATAGAAACAAAGACTGGGAGAAGATATGACTCAGAAGAAGTTCACAGCTCTAAGTTTGGACAGTTTGTTTACTGTCCTTATCAGTGCAGGTCCCTTTGGAGTACGTTGATGCAGCAACATTGACGGATGTCCTCTGAGATCCTGCAGAATAGTTGGTTCCACTCAGGAGACGGATACAAAAGTAAAGCGCGAGTAAAAGTACCACAGGGGGTCAGACTGAGGGAAGGGCCGAGGATGAAGGAAGCGTGAGTGAGAGTCGGCGAGGTCACAAGCACTCACACATACACATGGATGCGCGCGCACACACGCACACACACACACACACACACACACACACACACACACACACACACACACACGATATAGGCATAGGCACACACACACACACACACACACACACACATACACACACACACACTGAACCCCCTGCAGACAAAGCCTCCACAGGCTCATCTGGGCAGTGCCGCTGGCCCTCAGGGACACACCTCCAAGAGAGATGGCCCGACTAACTCTCCATGGCAACTAATCAATAAGTGACAGAGTCAGTCAGGACTGACCCGGAGCTGAGGGTGCTCCACCTCCCCCACGTTCCCAGGGTTACACCCCCATAAACCCCACACATACACAAATATATGGGGGTACACTAAATGACGTGGAGACCTCAGCCTGACCAGCGCCTCTAAAATAATCCTCACCTCCACTTTATATTCCGCGTCTTAACACCCTCCCCCCTCCACCACCACCACCACCACGGTCCGAGATGAGCCTGCTTTTGATGGTGCAGCATGTGAGTTTGTGCGTCTGTGAGGGTGGGGGGTGCGTGGGGGGTGGCCACATGTGTACAGGTTGCGGAGTGAACAAAGTGTCTGACAATAGTGATATGATCAGAGGAGTTGTGATGGAGCAGAGTCACCACACCGCCTTTGTGTATCTGTCAATCTGTGTTCCTTCTCGCTGTCCTCGACAAACACTAATCAATATCTGTGGCCTAGATGAGTGGCCTAATCTTCCCCCTCGTCACCCCCTTAAGACCCTCTCCCCCAAATCTGCATTGTCTTGCAGCAGCCCCATACTCACTTCACTGTCCCTAGGCATCGTACATACATCTGCACACATACACTTGGCCCAATTTTTTTCCGAGGCTTCCAAGACGGGTCAGAAGTGGGGTCAGAACTCGAGTTTGGCAAATTAAAAGCAACTCTCCATGCTCCAGTGTTCCTAGACAAAGTGATGCGTGCCACAGAAAGCGGCCATCTGCAGCGGGGAGACTTTCACACGACAGCGACTCGCTCGGCGTCTGAGCCTTTCCTGAACGCACGCTGGAACCAACCGTTTCAATGTAATTGTCATTACAGGTTATTCAGGAAGAAGCCTCTTAATCCAGTTCCTTTCTTGGTTGTGTGCTGCGTGTGTGCGTGTGTGCGTGCATGTGTGCATGTGTGTGCGGTTCAACACATCTCCCTCTAACCTCAGTTGCAAGCGAAAACAAGTTCAAGTAAAGCCCAGTAGCGCTTAGCGGAACAAAACTGTCAAAGGATCCAGAGCGGAAAAACTCTGTAAACACACAACGCGGACGGCCAAAGAACAGATTCCTCCCGTTTCAGCTGCTCATGAGATTTGTGTTTGTTTTGTTTGGGACAAAAGAGGCAGTAAGCCTGTTTTATATTTGACGAGTCTCATATTCACACACACCTGCCGGGACAAAGTAAACACACCTTCAGAGTCAAACACCTTAATGGATGACCCTCGCATTAAAATCTAAGTCGGGAAAGGAGGCACGTTGACATGATACGGCACACAGACAGGCCCGTTCTGGACGTGACTGATGACAAGGAGCCACATCACAGAGAGCCTTTGCTGTTCAGTCTGTACGGAGGTCGAACAACATCACCGCGCTTGGCACTCTTTCTCTTTCCGCTCCGCAGTTCTTCAAAATACACGATTGTGTGAAGGAAAGATTTTTTTCAAACACACACTTCTTTCAACAACAAAAAAAAGTGTGAAACACAGTTTTGTTTCAAGAGTAATTTTGAACGATCAACCTGCGCAGTTTTGGGTCTCTATAGCATCCCGGGCGCCTGAGAGTCTATAAGGGCCTAATTGATCTAATTTACTCTCCACTGACATACACATGAGTAACTCGCTGCTGCTGGGCGGATGCAGTTTCTTGAGTAGCGGCATGCTCGCGTTTGAAGCGCTTCCCATTCGGCATTCCTTGTGGTTGTGTCAGGCACGGCGATCCGACCACAGCTATCATTAAAGAGACGTTTGGATCACGCAACAAGTCTGCCGGTGCGCCTGTCAGTTCAGGTGAGGACCTGAAGAACATTTGGGGTGTACTCCAAAAGATTAGAGGTGTATTCAGAGGAGAAAAAAAAAGGGCCAAAAGTGATTTCTGTCTAGTGCCTCTGGTGAGGGCTGTCACTGAATGAGTGAGTGAGTGGGAGCGTGAATGGGAGAGGGACTCGGAGGACGGTGCGGTGGAGAGGGATGGCTCTCAGTGGGTCAGCCCAAAAGCCCTGACCCCAGGAGGATTTGATGCCATTTTCCCACGCAGGGAGCCGACCTGAGAGGAGCTCGTTAACAACATCTGCCCCAGTTCAGGGAGATTAACCCCCATCCCCAACCCCAACCCCCGCACCTCCACACACACACACACACACACTCACACACACACACACTCAGCACTCTTCTGTCAATCTCAATACCTCACACAGGTCCTACCACTCCGGACAGGCCTGCCCAAGCCGGACAGGCCACCCTACGCCTTTCTTGAGCCTAATCAAAAGGGCCTCCTGAAGATCCCGGCCGCAGACTAATCAATAGTCTCCATCGTTCGCAGGTGCAATCCCGGACCGCACTCGTCCATTCATCCGTTGCGCTCAAACTATGCTGTTAGTTGATGTCGCGTCTGTGCTTCAGAGAAGGTTTCAGATTTTAGCGTGAGATTGTGGAGGAAAAAAAAAAAAACAGTCGAGAGCGTGTGGAGAAGGTGTGTTCCCCCGGCCGTAAGTTGTCAAGCCTGTCGAGCGAGCGGGGTAGTGATGTCACACATGTCACCCCGTCAGACAGATTTGTGTAATGAGTTTTCCACTCATCACACTGACGTAAAAGGAGACGCTTAAAGCACACTCCTATCGCTCCTACCACCTTGCTCATGTGTGCTCCCACAAGACGTGCGGCTGGCGTGGGCATGTTCTGACATAATGTGAGGAGAGACGTGTGAAAAACAGGACCGACGGAAAACGCGGCCTTTGGCACGGACGGCCGCGGTTGCGCTCCAGCCCTGCGCGCTCCGCACGCACAGATAGGTGCGCGCGGACACACGGTGGCAGAATCCAGTGGGAATCCGCTGAATCCATGTTCTACAGGGCTATAATTAGGTTAGTTTTTGGAGAGGGGGTTAAACAAACAGGGGCTGTGAGGTCATAGGCAGATGGAAGTGGGATATGCCTGCACTTGCTGAGTGGGCACAGAGCTCCACATGACAGGAGAGAGAGAGAGAGAGAGAGAGAGAGAGAGAGAGAGAGAGAGAGAGAGAGAGAGAGAGAGAGAGAGGCCCTCCGCGCACACAGCAGGGGGAGAGCTGGGGGGGGGGGGGGCAGAGAGGGGGCCCGGGGGTGGTGGGGAGCCAAATTCAGATGGCCCAACTGCCGGAGAACTCAGAGTGACCCAGTAGATGCGCACAGTTTGGACACACACACACATTTTCAGGTTCCCAAATCAGCAGCAGCAGCAGCAGCTCGGTGTCTGATCGGGTCATTTAGATCCCAAACAGAGCTGCGCACGTTTCTACAAACCATTCCCACACCCGAGGGGAACTCCTGCATCACTGCTCCATCCAGCTAACCAGCAACATATTGCTGGTGTCTGCACAACGTGTGACATTTGTGTGGACAGGCGAGCAGGTGAAAGCCAACCGGAGGTCACGGAAGTTGTCACGACTCTGATGAACGCTTGCAAAGCGCTGCTCCGCTCGGCCCCGCGAAACGGAGGACCAGGAAGAGAAAAGCTGCTTAATTACAAAAAAATGAGTTGGAGAGTGTGATTAGGTGACGGGTGGCTGCTGGCACGCTAGAGTGACTTAAACCCTGTCAGTGAATGCAGGGAGGTCTGGATAATCTTTCCCTCCACAAAGGTGCGTGGGGCTAATCCAGGCCGCTGTGCTGAGCCGTGGATCAAGTCCTACAGGGAGTGTGGGAAGGCCAGCGGGACCGCCACTGCTCCGGCCCTCTTGGTGGCCGCAGCTTATTCTTCCTAAGGTACACTGCAACAGCAGGCCGACCGATTCTCCCAAACACCTTTGTATTATCACCAGAGTGGCGGCCACAGCGAGCCACGCTCGGGGAGGGGAAATGTACAGATTTGCAGGAACTTGGTGAGAAATGAAAAGAAAAAAACTTGTACTCTGGAGAAACGTTTGGATGAGGAAAAATAAAAAGATCCAACTCTGAAACGGAGTGACGGCTGCTGTGTCCTTTAAAATGTTTCGAGTGTACATGAACCCAAAAGAAGTTCTCATTTTGTGAAGAATAAAATTCCTTGTTTTTGGAGATGACAGACATTTTCATCTTTTTTTAAAGCCCGGCATCGATTCTCTTTGACAAGATGAAAAGCACACAATTTATATCAAAGCAGAAGAAATGGGAAATTTGGCATATTTGTGTTTTACAGCACAAATTTGAATAACAAAACATTTTTGGATTAAATCATGAATCTGAATGACATCAAGAGGCACAACTGCCTTTTTCAGCTTCTAATTGTTACCTTAGCAAAGAGTCTTGTCAGAAAGTCAGAAGCACCAACTCTGATTTACTCTTCACACTGACACCAGCATCAGTCTGTCCTTTGGACCATAAGTAGCTATTTAAGCTGCAAACTGCCTAAATTTTTCTCCAGTGTGGCTCCACTGAAAAGGCGACTCAACGTGCAGCTTTTCAGCAAGTGATTGAAATTAATGCTGGGGAACTCAACTAGTCAGTAGAACAATTTTAGTAAATGAAACCCTCATTGAATTGTTGGCAAATTCTACCGTAACCTTTTGTTTTTTGTTTTTTTTTTTGTTTTTTTTTTTTAATTGAGTATTTAAAAGGGTATTTGAGTTCAAGCAGCTGTGAAGTGTAAGCTGCAGGGGTGGTTTTTTTGTAAAGTTGGAAAAGTTTCATTTGAACTATAAATTTCCTAAATACAAAGTGCATCATGTTACTTTGGATTACAAACATTAGCAACATTTATGATTGGCGTGTTCTCGAAAAACATACAACTCGCCAAGTTCTTATCTTATAAAATAACCACTTTTGCATTGCATGCTCCCGTTCTCCATGCAACTTTGCAGGAACTGTCTGTTGGTCAATGAAATAGTAATTTGCAGAGATTACACACAAAAAGACGGGAGTCACAAATCACGTTTCGTAGAAATTTATTCAGCATTTAAGAATAGAGGATGGTCTCAAAATATGTAGAAACGCCAGTTTAAATAAAACCTTTTCGTTCAAGATAATGAGTAAACATGACACTGTCAAAAAAAAAAAAGCCATCACAAAAAAACAAAACAATTTACAAAAAACAATTTTTTTAACAATTTCACGTGACGAAACATCGGGTTCACAAGCTAAAGAGAAAAAAAATCTTACTATAAATAAAACCTGCGTTTGCGACCCGCACAGTCTTAAACATGTCATTTAACCTAGTTGAGGAGGATGAGGGGGGGGGGGAATAAAAGACTACCAAAAATTTGGACACAGTCGAGACCACTGACATTCTACAAATTAAGTGTAAACATTTATGAACCAACTTTCCATCCAGCTTGTCTGAAACACACCCGCCCCCTGACAGGGCTCCTCGCATGCCTTTTCGTAGAGAGAAAATATGGCATCATTTAAAATATAGAAGTCCAATCCTTCTACATAGTTTGATTGCTTATACTTGTGATGATAAAAAAAGCCTCTTTTGCGATGCGATTTACTCTGATGGGCTCGACGTTCAGTTTCGGGGTCCACTTTAAAACGCGTTTAAAATGAACAAGTCAGAAGTCATTGAGATAAAATCGTTTTGTTGAACGTCTTTTTTTTTTCTTTAGCAACCAAAAAAAAAAGTTCAAGTATCCGACGTACTTTTAAAAAGTTTAGAGTCTTTTTTTTTCTTTTTGAGTCGTTCCTGTTGCGCTCAGATGTGGGTGAGCGGTAGCGTGCTGTTGACGCCAGTCCCTGCGCTCTGATAGTGCGGATGGACGCTGTGTAACCGGCTGCTCTGCAGGGAGGAGTGCTCCGCGCTGTCCCCGCCGGGCGGCAGGTACATGCTTATCATATCCCGCAGGTCCCCCAAACACGCCCGCTGAGAGTGGGACGTGATGGCCGGAGGTGGCGAGCTGGGCTCGGACTTGCACACGGACGCCATGGAGCTCAGTCCCATGGCGCTGCCGCTCTGCTGCGTGTACGCCGGAGACATGCTGTACGTGGACGCCGCGTTCATGTAGGTCTGCGCCGAGGACATCATCGGGTACTGGAGACCCGCCATCTCGTACCGGTGCATCTGCTGGATCTGTGGGCTGTTCATGCTGTGGTGCTGGGGGTAGGCCAGCTGGTCCTGCATCAGGGAGTAGGCGCTGTTCGTCCAGCCGTTCATGTGCGCATAGCCATCCATCCGCTGCCCCACCGACACCGAGTTGTTGACGGCGTTGGCCCCCGGCGCCAGCAGTCCCCCGGGCAAAGAGTACTTGTCTTTCTTCAGCAAGGTCTTGGTCTTCCGGCGGGGACGGTATTTATAATCCGGATGCTCCTTCATGTGCATCGCGCGGAGACGCTTGGCCTCGTCAATGAACGGCCTCTTCTCGGCGTCGGTCAGAAGTTTCCAGTCAGCGCCAAGTCGCTTGCTGATCTCGGAGTTGTGCATTTTGGGGTTCTCTTGTGCCATCTTCCGCCGCTGCCCCCGCGACCACACCATGAAGGCGTTCATCGGCCGCTTCACCCGCTCCTGGTCGCTGACACTGTTGTTCTTCGCGCCCGGCGCCGAGCCCGAGTTGGACTGCGGGAGCGGGGTCTTGATCTCGGTTTCCATCATGTTATACATGAGGGCGACTGTCGGTGGTCTCTCGCAGGCAATAAAAAAAAAATAAGTTCACGGCACGGTGTCAAAACTCACGGAGGTGGAGGTGCTGCCCGCTCTCCTAAGCAGAGGTGGGGAGGGGAAAAAAAGTTCTGCCCAAAGGAGGCAAAAGTGATTGAAAAGCCTCGAGTCTGCGCTCCGCTCTAAGCTGCTCCGTCCCTCTCGGCTCTGAAACAGAAGTCTGCAAACTTGTTCACCAAGCTGATCTGTTAATAGGCCTGGAGGCCGGATCATGTGATGCAGATTGACAGCTCGACAATGGGGAGCGGGCGGCCAATCAGCGCGCAGCTCCGCGTGCCCACCGCGGAGCCAACCCGAGGACGCGCCGGCGTGTTTTGGTGGGAGGAGGAGGGAGAGGTAAAGTTTTAAAATAGAAGCGCAGCTTTACAACCGAGCCAAAATATTACGGATTTATCGCAGTTCTAATCTTGCGGGGAAACACGAGGATGATAAATAGAGTCAGGTCGTTTTTGTTGTTTGGGACAGCTGATGCGTCAACTATTTAAGTAAAATCAACTCTTCGATTACAGGTGGAAACCAAACTGATTTATTTGTTTGATGGAACTTTTAAAAAGTACCTGAAGGACATAACACACATAAAAAGTATTTATTTTGCTAAGCATTGCGATTATTGGTGTCAGTGCATTTATGACGACGTAGAGTTTGATGCGAGGCCACAGTCAAAACAAAAAGGACCAACTCGATGTTTACACTCCTTGTTTGCTTGTTTTCCTCTCTGGAAAACGTGGTTCTATTTTCTTGCTTTTCTATCATCATTTTCAAACCTATTAAAAAAACCCTTCAACAACAAAGATAATTGCAACTTGGCTTCTTTAACGATAAGGAAAAAAAACGCAGCAACAGACAACGTTTATTTTTTAATTATTCAGAATGACAATTAAAAATTCGTTTCATTTTCAGATTTCCTTGGAATGTCTTTAGGTGAAGAAAATATTTACAAAAGAACTCATTCAGGTTTTTCACCACCAAGGGGAGTACATTTTCAAAGGAGGTTTATTAAAAAAATAAAATGATTCATGAATGATCCTCTTACTATTTTATCAAGACTTATTTTCAATGTTTCCAAAGGGGGGGGGAAGTAAAGTTCATAGCAAGAATTTGATGGGAAAAAACCAAGAGCCTGTTTGAAAAGTTTTATTCTTCATTTTATAGAAGTAAATATAAATACAATTTTCTTGATATTTTGGTCCGAAATTAGAGTTTTTAATGGACTCACTGTACCTGACAGTGAGTGTGGACGCAGTTTCGAGCGACCCACAATGCAAAAGTTTAATACATCAACGACCTCTTGTGGAGGAGGCGGGTTATCTCGGAGTCCCTGCGGGGAAAGTTTAGTCAGACTCACCGCAAAGAGCGACGAGTGAGTGAATCTTCTCCTAAAAACCCTCCACAGAGCCAAGTTGTGTTGTCTGGCGAACGTTGATTCGGCTTCCTGTCGCTCACGACATTTGCACGTCTGCCGCCGAACTGCTTCGGCAATCGAAACCAATTGTTCGACGAGACGACTCTCACACCTGCTAATGATTGCGCAGCGCCTCTCGCCCGGCCGGCTGTAAGAAGTGTCGCCGCCGCAGTATCTGCATGCGTTTTCTGGGGCATCGCTGCGTTGAGAGCACGTGGAGCGAGCAGGCCCCCCGCGGCTTGCCCGCATTCAAAATGCAGCTACTGTGCGTCCTCCGTCGCTGCGGGTTCGCGGCTGTGAACCGACAAGGCGCCGGAGGTCTGCTCCCCCCCCCATTTAATCGTCACCAAATGCATAAACCTGCCTGTGAAACATGAGTTATCTTGATGGAAGCGCGTTAACGCCGACGCCCGGCTTGAGTTGAGGGGCTTTGAGTGAGCAGCCTTGATTGGATTAAAGAGTTAAACGATCAGTCGATTTTTAAATCCGTTTAAATTTGAACACTTCAAGTTTTGTTTTATGCCAAACTTACAGTCATTTTAATACATGATCTAATCTTTCAACAAACTGCATGTTTATTTCGCAGAAACGGGGTATTGGCCAAATTATCTGTGGGGGTTACACAGGTAAGAAAACGATGGCAGATAACGTTTGTTCTCCAATTTGCGCAAAAACGCCGGAGGAGGAACGATCTGTCACGCTAAATGGGAGGAAAGCTTATAGCATACGGGCGTATAGTTGTGATAAATCAGCTGGAAAGAGACATCACTTCATGAATTACATTTTCACCTCCAATGGGGCGTGACAAACAGCGGCAGGAGCAATAAAACTAACGTCCAATTAGTCGTCATGTGATTCTCAGGGACCAGTTATTTGTTTATCTCGGCGAATCTCAATACTGATCCGCTTGTAATCTCCTTATGGAAATGGTGGAGGGGGGGGGGGACAGAGAGAGAGAGAGAGAGAGAGAGAGAGCGAGAGAGAGGAGAAGCAGGGGGCGGGGGGGGGGGCAGATGGGTGGAGGGTAGGGCTAAGGAAAAAAAAACCCACCAGGAGTAACACAGAGTTTGATAATGAGGGCCTCTGTGCAGCTAATTTCCTAATTAAGGATCGGAGGACCACCAGCACAGTCTGCTGCGATTCAGCCTCAAGCAGCTCCGAGCGCGGCCGCGGGGTCCCGCCGAAGCATGGCAGCAAATCAGTGAGTGACGGAACGACGCGACACGATGGCAGGCCAATAAATGCAGCGATTACATTTATTAGAAAATAAGAAATTGCTCCCGCTTGTGAACTGACACAAAACAGGCGAGTTTTGTTGTTGCGGAAACGTGCTGCCATTGAATATTTATTGTTTTTATTATTGACTGTTCGAGGGCAAATTGTGGTTTAACTGATCAACATCGTTGTTGATTAAAAAAAATTATTGCATGAATAAAGGTTTGGGATGGAAACTGCAGATTTTCCCCCCCTCTGAGCCCCCGGAAGATCCAACAAACAGCAGAACCGTTGGTTATGTTTGCTCAGAGGTTTAGAGGAATTAAAATCCATTCAGACACTAAACTACAATAATCCCACACTTGAAAAGCGGCCTTCCGCGTGTCCGCAGCCTTTCCGCGGCTATCAATGGTCAGAGCATTTGAATTGACCGCGGACAAAACGCTCTGAACTTTTAATATCACGCGGCGAGACGCGGACGCTGCGTGTCCGACATGCAGCCCCCGACAGCTGACTGATAAAAGCATGTAATTTATTGCGTTTTTTATTGGCTTTTTTTTATTAGTTCGTCTCCAATTACAAGTTATTGCGTTTTTTTTGTTTTTTTTTAACTTTTGTTTTTTCAAGAATTCCAAACAACAGAAATAATCGACAGTCTCATCTGAAACCCACAATAAACAACATGAATGAAACATTATTATTGCGTGTCCGTTTTAAACCTCGGCGACCTCCAGAATCAATAACTTTTTTTGTTTCAGCCCGCTGACTGCGGACAGGCCCTTTGAGAAACAGTAATTAACAAAGAATGGCTTTTCAATTACAGCCACAATGGAGACTGTCTCATTAAGATTTGCATGATTTTTGGACCCGGAATGCAAATGAAGATGCAATTTACGCACGGTCTGCTGTTCCTATTGTGCAGCGTGAATAGTTGCGTCCTCCCAGTTCAATACAGGTAAAATAATATTCACGGGTCATTTAAAGGCATAAAAGTGTTGCTATTATCGCCTCTTTATTAGACAAAGCTGGCCTAGTAGTCCTAATGGTAATTTGACTTATTTGACCATAAGAGCTGTCAGTGGGAGAGAAACACTTGGAAACTGGTGAGATATGTTCAGCAGCAGTGCGCAGTGCAGAGTCATGAAGCAGAGAAACGGCTTGTGTCTGTCAACTGGTGACACATTTTTTTGAGACAATCAAAATATAATTGTTTTTCATTTCATTTATTTTAAATCAAAAGATAAGACATTATTGCTGTAGGATTTAATTCCAATATTTTGGCAACAGGTATTAATATATTTTTGTAATCTGGGCTCTCGTGGTGGATCCACTTCAGACAGGAACTTTAACAGAAGCTTCTTTTTTTTTTTTAAAGGCTTTTCTGCTTTTGCAAAAAGCGAATTTTTGCTGCTTTCTGTTTAAAACTCCAGCCAGGGAATTTGAAGCATGAATTGAAAGCCAAACAATTAAATGTAACTAAGGCAAATTGGAATATTTGATCATTTTATGAAGGCTTGCGATCAGATTTGTTAAAAAAAAAAAAAAAAAAAAAAAAAGTGAGAGAAAAAAAGTTTCTCAAAAAAACATGCACGATCTGGTCCTCACAAAAAACTTCCAAATCCTTGAAATCAATGGGCAGAGTGGTTGTAAATGATTCAAATTGTGTGTTGGCTGGCTTCATGCAGACAGGAAGCAGGATGCGTGTGTGCATGAGGAGGAGATGTAATTAGAGGCCAGGTATCAGTGTTGGGAGGAATGTGATTTTTCTGGTGCTTACACTGTTCTGTGTCATCACTTTTCTTTAATTGTTCCACCAGAGAAGTGCTGCACGCGGAGTTTTTAGTCATCATGAGAGACGAAGCAGCAAGCAGGCAAACGAGTAAACTCACCACATGTTCCAGATGCAAAGGCGCCAATCATCTCCGACTGAGGAGGTAAAACCGCATCGGAGTTGGGTCACGGTGGAGAAGGGACTGTCAGTCAAACCTTGAAAAGAAGCAAAACACACACTCAGAGGACCCATGCATCGATTTTCAAGAGAGCTGTAGAGGAGCGTACAGCAAGGCTGTGAGGAGGACTAATGGAGAACTCGGCATTCTTTCGCTGCATGCAGCGGAGGATTTTCTGTTTGCATTGTTTGTGGTGGTCGAGGGAGGGGGGGGGGTGAAGCCCAGAAGTGCCGTCCCTGCACTCAACAGCCACCTTGTGCAGCTCTGTGGAATGCAACCGCCGTACTTATTGACGTCTGTTTGTAAAACAACATGCAAAAAGCTGTTTGCCTCCTGTAGTCGCCCCTGAAGACCGCTTCAAAACTTGAGCCTCTTTTTCTCCCCGGCAGGCCAAGCATGTCCTTCCTCATTATGTTCCTGTGTGTGCAAGGCCAAGGCTGCTGACACAGACCCAGTGTAATCTCTTTAACCCGCCACTGTCATGAGCAGACAAGGCGTGACCACCCAACACTCTGCTCCATCACACTTAGCCAAGGGAGCCGTTTTTCACCTCATCGCCTCAGCCTCTTTGGCTTGTAGCTGCTTATCGTTTGGGGATGCACATTTCAAACACATTTGATCACACACACACACACACACACACACACAGAGACACACACTCGCAGACACACCCCCGGGGTTAATCACTGTTACAAGACCACTCAATATAATCACGCGCAGCAGTGTGCAGTTAAAAATTCATATACTCACTGACCCTTGGAGTTCTCATAATTGACACAAGCAGTTTGGGCTGTGGTTATTGACTAATGAGGCTAAAAGCAAGTGAAATGATATCACAGGAGAGGACATCGCTGGAAGCATTTTTAAATGAATATACAATGATTACTCGCTCCCCGGTGTCATTTCTTGGACAAAGCCTCTTTACGTTTACTTAGCAGATTAGGAGAAACATTCATATTAAAGCATTTGGTATATGATGCGTTAAATGAAAAATAAAACACTAAATTACGGTGAGTCATAAGGCCCCCGATCCGCTGAAAGCTAATTTTAATTCACGTCAAATAGGGCAGAAAATTTCAATAAATATGGTTTTGCTTCTCAGACACTGGCTGAGGCGGTCTGCCGCCAGCCAGGGCGCAACATGACTTCTGTGTTTGCTCGGCGACCAAGTCGGCTGCCGAAAACTTCCACAGCTGCAGCTCAGCACGCACTGGTGCGGTTTTCATCCATCCTAAACAGACACAAATTACATCTCAATTGCATTTTGTTTTTACTACATTAAGCCCTGCACTGAATAATGTCAAATGCAACAAAAGAGAAGACCTTTAATGAGGTTTTTAAGGAGGGTTTTTTTCCCTCTCTCACACAATATTAAAGTCACGATAAGCACGACTAAACTGCTGCACGTGAATGGCATTATCAACACCTCTATATGATGATCATTTTAAGGACTGTATTTTTCCCCCTCCCCCCTCACTTGCTAATTACTGCACTCATTATTTCCCATGTATCTGTTGAATCATTGCCATGTTCAGTTTTCCAAAAACAAAAGAAACTTTCTCCGTTTTTTGTTTGGAAGAAAGTGCTGAATCGCCAGTTTGTTCTTTGCGCCATGCCCAAGCAAGCAGTCCTCTTTTGTTTTAGCCATAATTGAGATCCCACTAATCTAGCTTCTTGTTTTAAAAAAATGAAACGCTCTCTTTGTCGAGCCTTCATTAGTTTAAGATAATATTGTGAGGATGCACAATTAATTCGCAATGTAACTTTAATTAATTAAATACACCCAATTTTGTAATATGATTAATGCCACCAAGTTGTTATCTGTATTCTCCTCCAAAATGAATATGTAACAGCGATACAGCGCCGGGCGTTAATTGCAGAAACTGGGGCTTTTTAGGAAGGGAAAAAAGTGGGTTAGGTAATTATAAGAGGTAATTTATTAAATCTCAAATAAACAAGCATAAATTGATATATAAATCATGAGCAGAATAAAGTACAATCTGCCTGCGATTTGGGAGAAAATGACAAATCTTTGTTGCATGCCAAGCGCTCGATAAAGCAGATAGTGGTCATAAATTTAGTCCCAGTCAAGGTCTCATTAAAAGAGCCATAATTTAATTAAGAGTTAGCCATCGCCCTCTAAATATATTAATTACCTTGAGCATGACGAGATAAGTGCGGTGATTATTGCGTATTTCATTAGAATACGTCTTCTGGGAGAAGAGCAAACTAAGGCGGGAAGCTGGCTGTGTTGACAAGATAATGGATGGGGCTGGCCTGAGATGAATTTGGTCACCTTGTCTTGGGTTGAGCCCAGGGAGGTGAGACAGAGGACAGCACGGCTCCTCTGAGAGCGCCACGCTTTTCAGCGGAGGTTTTAGGGGACTCCAAAATTTTGGAGCTCCGACCACTCGGAACAGGCTCTCCTCAAGCCTCGAATGTCCCGCGAGTGTAAACGTCACTTAACAGTTTTATAGTTGGACAAATGTTCAGAAATTTATCACAGACTTGATACTTAAATTAGTGTTAGAATGAAAAAAAATGAGACTGAAAAGTTGTAATTTTTGGAAGAATTGATCAAATTTTTACACTGAAATTTAAAAAAAAAAAGTCATTCATGAGAAATCATTAAAATGCATTAACCCACATAATGCATCCCACGTATTGTCACATGTTGTGGCGTCGACGCAACTTTAAACAAGTAAATATCAAATGAAAAGGGGTGACGATACAATTAAAAACAGCTGAGATCACTGCGCTTGAGGCTTGTCGCTCCACATTTTAAATGTCGTCTTTGAGCGGCTAAATCTGCTGTGTGGAACTAAAACTGTCTTTGCTTTGCCCAAACACAGCTGAAAGTCGCCCACCTATTTGCAGACACACCCACATCCGCACACACATGCACACGCACATGCACACACACACACACACACACAGGCCAGAAGTGTGCACAGGGTTTCAGGGGAGACGGCTCATTGCCCCATAGACTGATATGTCAATGTAACATACAAGATGTTGCCGCTGCATTGGAGAGATTTCCAGGCTCGCTGCTCTCCAGGCTGACAGCAGGACAAAGAGCCTAAGCTACTATTATCTGGAGGCAAGCTCTCATTCTTGCTTTCATCCTTCTCTTCACTTATACAAACACAGATGTATACAGAGCTCGGCATAAAGTCACCGATGCATCCGCCGTGGATGTCAGGCAGGACGAACCTTTTAGGGTGACAGAGAATTTGTGCAGCGTGAAATGGTGATGACATGATCAAATATACAGTGTTGGTACATAAACACATGCATCCCGAGGAAGAGGTTCCAGGATTTCTTTTATTCTTACAGTGACGATTGAGTTGATGTTGTCAGACTTGATAAAATTTTAATTTCCACTTGTGCATCTGGAGTGACACCGAGACCAACAGGTGACGCGACGAGTTCTCGAAAAAGTATTCAGTCTCCTGAGACTTTGCCTAAATGCTTATATATATGTGGAAAGACCACAACCTGTACAAACACAAAGCTCCCGACACCATCTTCCCGAGGGCCCCCCTCCCTCTTCTCTCCTCTCTTCATGACTAACCTCCTCCCACTCTGGCCAGAAAATTGAGGACACTCACCGAGCTTTCACTGGTCCCAAGCCTGCTGCTGCTGCTGCTCTTGCTTCCCAATCCCGCTGTCTGACACACCTTCAACAGCTGACTGTCAGCAGGCCCAGGAGAAGGACCACCGGCTGAGCGATGGCAGGGACGTCCACGGCTCGCCTCAGCCTCAGCCCAGACTCCAACCACCGCCTTTCACACAGGAGCTCTTCCACCCAAGGCGGCTCCCAGTGCAGAGGAGAAATATAAAGCGTGAGAGAGCTGGGCAGTCACTGGTATGGTGGTGCACGCTGCAGCTGAGCTCTCCCTGCTCTGGGACCCATCTCATTCAGCCAAGATTGCTTCATACAAAAGTTGACAATGCACCAGTGAAAGCCATTGTTGATATTCAACATTTTTTAAATAGCTGAGCAGAATAGACAACATGGCAGGCTGCAAAACTTGGCAAGGGAAACTGACCTGGAGCTTCCCGTTTGAAAGGGTTGCCACGCTGGGTGAGAGGAGAGTGGGCTATTGTGTTAAAAAAAAAAAAAGAAAAAGAAAAAAGAAAGAGGGAGAGCTGGTGTGAAAGAGCTCAAAAAACAAAACATCTCCCATCCCAGGAGAGCTTGGCACAATGCTTTCTGTGCAGCAGGAAGAGGACAATCACCCTGCACGGTCACAAGCAGATACACATTACCAAGAGGGAGCAGAACAATCAAAATCGGTGCAATCACATCCATTTTAAAACGGGATATTATATTTCTGACTACTAAACCAAACAAGCAGAAGAGCCACACTTCCATAATGCTGTTAAAAAAACCTCTAAACATTCATGAGCCACAGCTCACATGTTGAATTTCTTTGCCACTATAGGACACCACGAGAATTCACCCCGGCAGCACGGCTTGGCGAGCATCCAGAGGAATGCACGTAGCCGCCTATTTTTCTTATGTATCACCAATGAGGACGATACTGCCCGACGCTGCTAATGGTGTTCTGTTTCCGTCATTGTCGAGCTGTCAAGCGTGCAGATTGATATGGACATTTAAGAAGCCTTTAACCTTCCATATGTCACAGCATCACAGAGCCGCTCGTGCCTCAGAAGCTATCCATACAACTAATGCAGTGTGCATGTGGACTTACAGCTGTGTGTGTGTGTGTGTGTGTGTGTGTGTGTGTGTGTGTGTGTGTGTGTGTGTGTGTGTGTGTGTGTGTGT
>JASSRZ010000049.1:10407623-10419930 GCA_032164315.1 Malacoctenus gilli | reverse complement strand
CCAAACCCACCGAGGCTCTAGGCGTTCTCGCACCCCCATCCTCCCCCATTATTAAAATTGTAATTTATTTTTCTAAATCAGAATGACAGCTTGCTTTCTTTTCTCTGCAGCAGGCAGTGAATCACCGAGCTTTAATTACTTTCGTAACTTCGCTGACCCTGTGAGCGTGCTGCTCTGCCAGAGAAAATGGGACCTCCAACAAAGGCCCCTCCACAGCCTCAGCCGCCTCCGGTTCATTCAAAATGCGAAAATTTATCAAACTACGGATTTTTATAAGATTTTGTTAACATTTCACCTCCTATCTTTTTCACACTCCCTCAAAACACCCCCGCTTGGAACAGTTCTGCACTCCCAATCTCACGGCGCACCTCCCGAGGAAACTCGGCGCACTAAACAAGCTAATTCTAACTCTCCCTCTTCACTTCTCTCTCCTTCTGTGTGCGTGTGCGCGCGTGTGTGTGTGTGTGTGTTGACTCAACAAGGTCTCTTTGGGTCAAAACAGCCAGAGGTCACACCATTATCAGTCACCCCCTCATATCCAGGCCGTGGCCTCTGCAGGCAGCACGAGGTCCTGGAGCCACAAAGCACAGATCAACAGGGATGAACACTAAATCTGATCACTTCACAGATCTTTGGCCCGCAGACACGAGGGTCGAGCTTTGTTCCGCCGCGCTGCCAGAGTTTGTCGCACACTTATCAAAGGAACTTCCTCCACCACAGGTCATTGCCGCAGCCGAGCAGCCTCTGGCTTTAAAAACACCGAGCGCCCCCTCAAACCTCCGCGCGGATCGCGGCCGTGACATCGGGGAGCGAGCGGGCGCCATGTGTGGCTTCTAAATTCTGAGCGGCGAGGATGATTAAGATACAGCCCGCATCTGCTTTGTTGATCCAAAGTTCAGGCATGTTTCCTTGTTGGCCAACAAATCTCTGTTTGCTTCACATTATTCCCGCTGCCTGACTTAATAAAGTAGCTAATATGTTGTAATCCCTGCTATCGCTCTCACCTTCTCACTGGCACACCTCTGTTTTGGGCTGTGCCACCGCGTGAACCGGGCCTGTGCAGGCACGGTTGGTCTTTTGCTGACTGCCTGATAATTGAATGAGCGATTATCCCTCCCATTAATAGACAATGATACAGAAAGCAGTGCCATATGTACAGAATATTAATGAGTGGCTGCAGCGGCTTAGATAAGAGACGCGCCACGCAGTCGCTGTAATAGGGGTTAAAACAATTTGCCCCCCCACCACCCTATCCCTCCCTGCACACACACACGCACGCACATACACACACACGGCAGCTCCCATGTTAACCACAATGCTAATCCTCCATCCCACGACCAACTCAGCAGCCTGCCACCAACAAACCCCCCCCGCCCCCCACCCACCGCCATCCCACCGTGGCCTGGCCTTATGCTCGACGGCGACCTCACTGCTACCAAGGCCGGCCTGTCATTGTGTTCCCGAGTCAGCGGGGTCACTCGACAACCGAATGACATGCTAATGACAGGAAGCAGCGGGTGTTTAGTATTTATGACACATTTTGCCAGAAGAAGCCGTGAACACACGCTTGAAGGCTCCTCTGATGGTACATTTATTAGAACTGTCCTGTGACTGTTTCTGCACTTTGGCGCTTTTAACTCACCGACGCATCGCCTCATCTGGCCTCATCTGGATGCTGTTTTTCTTCCTTCTTTTATTTATTATTTTTTTACTTCTCCCAGCACTGAAGCAAAGATGCAGTCGTGCCACAAAGACCCAGCCAGCATCACCTCCATCAAATTTCATCAAGGGTTGCGCGGAGTCAGGCAGGTGAAACATTCGGGCCACACTTCTATATGAATCGCCATGCCAATCAATATCTAACATCTATTAGCATTGGAAAGCAATATTTCCCCTTTTACCTTGCAATAATTGTGCTTAATGCTGTGAAGTACCTTATCATAGGTCTGGCGGCGAAAGAAAGGCCGGTTCCCATGGCGACGATGAAAGCCATTGGTTTCCTTTTCAGCAGAATAATGAACTTCTCTCCTCTGTGTGTCACTCTTCCACTCCACTCTCAGCCTCTTCGATTAAATTGAAGTCCACGCGTCCTTGAAATCCCTCGTCTCTGCCTCATAATTTGCCAAACAAGAGAAAAACATGGAGGGGGGAAAAATGTTCAAGGCTCAACAAATGCATCACTTTAGGACAGATGTGGGTGTATCTCACAATCAATATACACTGTGTGTTTATGAGGGGAAAAACCGGTGACAGAAAATAGCCTCTTTTTTATTTTAAGTAATTCTCTTTCCAGTTTGGTTACATTGGACATTTACCTTTTTCTAAAGTCTTATTTGAAATCTTCTACGCATCATCTCGGATAGTAAATAACTCAAACACAAAGGCTTCAAACAGTGTTTCGTCTGTCACACAATAAGAAATTTAAATTGTGGAATTTCAAGGGGAAAACAGGGGGGTCTGGGTGCCCCCCCTGCCCTTGGAAAAAACCCTAATATAATAAACCCAGGCATAACTTTAAATTTCTACACTCTCTAACTATTGAAACTGAAAGTATGGACACAAAAAATACATCTGAAGCTACTCATTGCAGTCATCTTCAAAGGAGGTCCATCAACAATAACAAGGATATTCTGCAAGCATGTTTATTATTATTATTATTATTATTATTATTATTATTATTATTATTATTATCATCATTATTATTATGCGCTTCAACCTGAAAGCATCAACACCTGTTTAATGGGCTCAGACACGTTCGGTGTCTTGAGGTGAATTTGAATCGATGGAAAGTTCTCGAAGGTTTGAACCGCTCAGGACCAACTCAATGAGGAGGGACGCACAGAGGGAGGCTCTCCGACGAGTCTCAGACGTGCTCCATAGTGAGGTTATTTTTCTGTTTCTGAAAGAATTTTTTTTTTTTAAATGAAGAAGAAATAACGTGTTTCTCCTCTGTGAACGTCGTGAATCCGATCATTGATTGCACTCGCTATCCGCGGTGTCCTTGAGCACAGACGTCCTCAGTGCCCGAGGACATCAAGTGCTTTATTCAGTGCAGTTGTCTGTATGATGGTCGATTAAGGGGAGAGAGAGGGAGAGAGAGAGATGAAACTAGCTGAAGTAAAACCTGGAGAGTGGAGACACACGCAGACGCGAATAAACCCACCAAATAATGAGGTCAATTAAACAACAGAGGAGGGTGAATTTTGCCAAATTTACTCGCGTCACTCGATTGTAGTTAAAGTCGGGGAGAAATTCCACTCAGAGGGTTTTTTCTGTGTTTCTCTGGGAGAGAAAATACTCTCAAAGACCAAATATAAAACAGGAAACCGCCATCGACATGACATTTCCCATGCATTAGTGAGAAGACATTACCAAAGCACATTCGATGCAATAAGTCTCAGGAAGCTTTAAATCCCTTCTTTAACACTTCATACACGCTGTCTTTTCGGCTTCCTGGTGATTAATTTGAAATTTGTTTCACGTGCGTCAAGACGCAGCTCAACAAAATGACTGAACGACTCGATTATTGTGCAAAACTCACCGTCAACTTGCCTCCTTAATGCATCTCTCTGCTACCAATTGACTGATGAGATCAGCAGAAGCCCAACTTTGATGTTTCGGCTCCATTGTCGGTTATTTATCAACCATTAACGACTCGGTGACAAAGACCAGTTTAGAATTGGGTTCATGTCCCCTCTTAATGTCTTACAGGGGTTTTGCGTCGCCCTCACGTAGCTTCCGTTTTGTTGGGCATTTTCAAAAATGCAAAACCTTCAACAGAAAGTGTTTTTAATACATGTGAGAGGTCGTTTCATCTGGTTGGGTTCTCAAAGCGTCCAAATCCAATAAATTCACAGCGAAGAAATTATTGATACACAGAGACAACAGAAATTTAGCAAAACTTGTGTCTTTGCTGAAAGATGTTCTTCACATTTTGAGAAATACATGTTGAGAGTATGATTTAAAGGGCAAAGACACAGAATAAACCATCATGGTTTTATATGTGCAGAGCCCTTTCCATCGGTGCTTGTTGGGGGGGGGGGGTGATCCATATATCTTGTGTATTTATTCAATGTATCACATAAGCAGACTGGACTTTTTAAAACTTAAACCAAGCACACGAACAGCACTTTTAACTTCACTTTCTTCCAAAAACGAATTTGTTTGAGCCAAAGTACAAGTGGCCTAAAAACCCAGTCACATTACAAACGACGGATTGCTGAAGGGCAAGAAGGGAAAATAATCCAATCGTGACAAATGGCAAAAATCAATCCCTCATCATTGTATGACGTGTTAACTTGAAATCAGACAATGGTAACTGGAACCAAGCAAGCAAAAATAAATGTAGTTATTATTTAAAGAAAAATATCTGCAGTTTTTGTTCTTTGTTCGGATACCTACTATACAAGGTGCACCAGAGACACCAAGAGTCTGATTGAAAATCGTCATAATAACGTCGATCTTCACAAGCTATATTTTTTTTGCTCAGAACAGAAGGAAAAAAGGTATTTTATTTTGTAGGTTTTAAAGTGTGAGAGTGTGTCCTGTGTATCCAGTTGTTTTTACAGATTGAGGTTTTAATCTAAAACAAAGTGTGAGGTTCTTTCCCTTCATGAAGACATCAAAAAATGTTTGGTGTTTGATGAAGAAGCAGATCAGATGCTCAGACACTCTCACTTTACTTGCTGTCTTCTCCAGCCTCAGTCTGTAAGACATTACTGAGGGAAAAGGACAAGTGAACTAAAGAGACGCGACTACATTTGTGCAAGATCCTGTGATCTGAGCAGAAACGAAACACAACCCCGCAATGTGTTTGGGAATTTGTGTCTGAGGGAATTTACTGCTAAAACACAGCGGAGTGAAGTGGTTTGACTGAGCTGCAAATGAAGACAGCTTCCTTACAAAATCGAGCCACAGGGAGGCGATAGTTACCTAACATCGCAGGGGTCCAGGAGGCATTTTCACACGACACAAAACCTGCAAATTCAACTGCAACAAGCGGATAACTTGGATGCCATTGCATATCCACATTAGGGTTTTTTTTTAATTAAAAAGTGACGGCAGGAATGTTCATGAGAAATGATCTGGCCTGTGAGAACCATCTTTAAACAATGTGCCGAGTTCTTTTTCCTGTTTGTGAAGCACCTCCTCAGTATCAGTGCTTGTTCTTCCAAGGTCTTGATGCACCATTGTGGTTCATTTTCTATTATTTAAATGCTGATACGATGTCAAAGGCACTGTTGCTGCCACTATCTAGAACCAGGTCTTCACAGTGTGCAACAGCTTGATGGTATCTGGCACACGGTCAATGTTGGAGTTCCAACGAAAAGCATGTTGTGACAAATTGGTAACTGCCTTCACTTCTGCATTGCTTGAAGTTTTTAGGATGTGTTGGTTCCAGTTTTGACAGAAAAAAACTGCAGCATTTCTCAAAAATGAACTTTCCTTCTTTATTTTAAAAGGTCATCTTATGATTTTTTTGGGAGTGAAAGTGGTGCCACGGAGAGACCAAAGTTTTAGTTTGACATATTTCACACAGACATGACAGAAAATTGTTGCAATTTGGGGTCACGTACATGACAAAATGTTTGTGAAACCCCCAGAGGAAACTGATCACAACACAGGTGGGAATAAATACCAAAACAGCATTAAAAAAAAAAGCTTTTTACCTAACTTTGTCATTCAGCGCTGCAGGATTACATCTGCCCAAGGACAGATTCACACAGACGCAAGAGAAACCAGGAAGCAGAGTTTTGCATTGTTAGGGAAAACTTGAAGCGGCCTTGGTTACCGACAGCAAACAGCCTTCAAATGATCAAATCAATCATCGATAGCGAAGGTAAAAGGGGGCATCAGGAGGAGTCCTGCACCCTCCAATGAGGTGTGAGTGGATGCGATAGCGGGGGAGACAGTCTGGAGCCGCTGCTCTGCTTCCCCCCCCCTCCCCAGAACCCAGAGAAAGACAGCTGGTGAAGGCTGAAGGACAAAAACAGCTGGGATTCAGAGCTGCGCCGCTTCCCAGCTGCAGTTTCTGGGTAACACACACAAACACGGCTGATAAAACAGGAAGGATTGCCTCAAAACATTCTCCTTCTCCGAGACAACAGCCAGATCGCCTGCTCTAATTTGATCCGGCATAAACAGTTCGCGTTCAATCAGACCAAAAACAAAAAGATTTCACCGACATAATCGTCGAAAATCTTCCGTCACCACCTGTGTTGAAAGCTGTTCCTCAAGTGTGCAACATTAAAGAAAACACGGTCATTCAGGAAGGATGAGACAAGACCACAATCTGCGTTCTCGACACAAGTGTTACAAATGAAACAAAAACGGTTCTCCAAACCACTCGCTGAAAGTAATAGTTTAGTCCGGAGCAGAAATACTTATTACATGTTTAATACTATCTGTCAACATCCTCGCTGGCTTTCAGCGCGGAGTTCTTGTAAACCAGAGTGATGTCGCAGTGATTATTGGGCTGCGTTTGAGGCTGTTCGGGTACTTGGCTGCTCGTCACCGGCCTCCTTCCTGTCAGAATAGACATGAGCTTGGAGCGGTAGTGATCCCCTGCCAGGAAATACAGGATGGGATCAATGCAGCTGTTCACGCTCGCCAGCGGCCGCGTGATTTTGTAAGTGAAGTTCACAATGTTGAGGAATTCGCACGGGAGCTCCAGCACTCGGGAGGTGTAGTAGAGGGTCCGCGTGACGTGAAAGGGGACGAAGCTCACGGCGAAGACCACCAGCACCACGATGATGAGCTTGATGGACTTCTTGCGTGAGGCGGCGCCCTGCTTGCTGGCAGACAGGCCCCGTCTGGGCCGGCACAGGGCCCGCGCCATCAGGCAGTAGCACACCACGATGACCGTGAAGGGGACGCCGAACAGCAGCACCATGACCACCGAGCTGTAGTCCACGTACTCTTCGAAGGCGTCCTGGTGGGTGGTGTCGTGGCACAGGGTGTCGTTGTCCCTCCTGGACGTGGTGACGAAGACGAGATTTGGGATGAGGCACACGGTCACCACGCCCCACACGATGCCGCACGCCAGGTGGGCGTGGCGGGACTTCACCAGGGTCAGCGTCTTGATGGGGTGACATATGCCGAGGTAGCGGTGCACGCTGATGCAGGTGAGGAAGAGGATGCTGCAGTAGAGGTTGGCGTAGAAGAGAAAGCGCACGATCTTGCAGGCGGCCACGCCGAAGGGCCAGTCGCTGCGGTTGGCGTAGTAGTAGATGAGGGTGGGCAGCGAGAGGACGTACAGGAAGTCCGACAGAGCGAGGTGGAACATAAACACCATGCTGGTGTTCCACGGACGCATCTTGAGGAACAGCCAGAGCGCCGCGGCGTTGAGCACGAAGCCCACCACGAACACCAGGCTGTAGGACACCGGCAGCAGGATGTACTTGAACTCCTCATCGAAGCGACAGCTGGAGTTGAAGATGTTGATGAAGACCGTGGACTGGTTCCTTAGGCTGCTTATGTTGGCGTCCATGGTGACGCGATCTCCACAGCAAGCCACAGATACCGAGCCTGTGGAGGAGAGAGAGATTTTTTTTTTGTCGCATATGGACTAATCCCCTGACCCATCAAAAAACACAAGTAATTTTAGCGACCAAGTCATCTCCTCAACCTCTTCCCACACGTTGGAGGAGCAGATCAACTCCACCCAGAGATAAGGACTGTCACATCCTCACACATTCACATCTATGGGAAACTTTGAGTCACCAACTGACATATTGGCAGCTTGTGACAGGAACACGAAGAACACTCCTGCATGTAGTGGATGAGCAGTATTCGAATAAAATAATGTCTAAACAATGACAGCAGCTCTAAGTGTCACAGACTGAACTTTTAACCTCGTCATTTCCTCTGTAAACTGTTTGCCTGCTCCTCGACTGCTCTCTATGTGGACTTCTGCACGTTTAACCACAGGGCCATTTTATATGTGTGACTTGGGAAGATGTCTGATGTATGAAAGGATCAGTTCGCCTTCAACTGCACGCAGAGCTCGTAAAGCTTGATGGGCACTTTCTCTCCCTGCGAAAAATCATTAAGCGCCACTGAACTCCAGTGACCTGTCAAAAAGATTGCTTGCAACAGGAAATGCAGCAACACAGGCATGAGCGCCAACCACCGCGCCAAGCATGTGGTCAGTAGTCAACAACACACACCAAATCTGGTGTATCGTGGTGACCTCACTTTCACAGCGAGATGACCGCCAGTTCGAAACTTGGCTCAAAGTATTTTTGTGTTTGCAAGTAGTTGCAAGCATTGAAGGCCTGATCGAAATCCTGGCCAGTTTAGAGATGGAGAAAGATTTTAAGCCTCCAACATAATAACAATAATAATGATATAATAATAATAATAATAATAATAATAATAATAATAATAATAATAATAATAATAATAATAATAAAGACAACTAGTGAGTGAGACAAAGGCAGACGATATGGTTATAAAGTGCTAGCCTTGATTTTCTTAAAGAATTTGATCTATTTTAATCATCTGTATAAGGAAGATGGAGTAAATGAATCTGTTTGGTGAGCACCAGCCTGACCCAAACACTTGTGAGTAAAGTAAGCTGATCAGCGTGCATCAGTGTTGTGGGACTGCGCGCTGAACACGCTCCGATGTGTGGACGCTCTCTCTCTCTCACTCCACTATTTTGGGACCTTGCCGCTCCAACTCACCGCCTCAGGATCCTCCACAGCGTTGCGATGCGGCTCGTCTTGTTTCCAGCGAGCTGGAAGAATCTCCCGTTTGTTGTTATTTGTAGTTTCTCTCAGTCCCGTTGTCTTGTTGGTCGCTCCTTCACCCGTCCTTCTGGCGCAAACAAACTCCTGTTGTTCATTGTGAGCCGCGCTGGAGTCCACTGCAGCGCTGCGCACCACACGCGCGGAGCAGCGAGAGCTTTACGTGCGCTCTAAGACGGGACGGGAAGTCACAGTGCTGAGTGGACGAAAGTGCCGCCCAAACAGGTCTCCAGTGGAAGGAGATCACTGCATCACGTGAACCTGCGATCGGTGTCCATCGACGGAGGGAAAGAAATCCAGAACACGACGAGGAGTCCAGGAGCTTCTTTCTGAGAGAGCAGCCAAGTGAAAAGAAGTACTCCTACCGTCAAAGTAATCTTGTACAGTACAACAGTTTAAATCTATGCATCTATTTTTAAAAACATATAACTTAGTAGTAAAGTAGTTAAACTGTAATATATTAAGGTTCACTTTGTGCTTTTGTTACATCTTTATTTGTTAAAAGAATGATAGACCTGATGGTCCTTTAAAAGAAATGTGCTTTTTGCTTGTAGGTTTTTTATCCACAATTTTCCATACAGTTAGAGTTTTAGTGCTTCCTCTAGCCAACAAACAGGAAATACTAAATGTTATGGTACACATAAAGCATAGTGGTTGAATCAGGTTGCCTCTATGTTCAATTATATGGGGTGTTTTTCCACCCAGACCAGACAGACCATTGCATAAAGTGCGCATAGTGCAGAAGTATTGCGTAGTATCAGCTTGCAAGATTTTGTCAGTTTGTTGCTCCAACATTGAATAACAAGTTAAGACATTCACGCCAATAAATCAACACTTTTACCTCCTGCAATTTTCCTTTTTGTAATGTTCGAATCTTTCAGTCATTTGACCTGTTTGGTTCCACTGACTCCATGCTGCAAATTCATAAAGGTTATAGAAATTATTAGTTCTCTCAGCCGTGCTATTGTTTGTCCTTTAATGACTCATTTCCATGACAATAGTCAATAGGTAAATGGCATGGACGTGGATGTTTGCACAGCTGTACGGTAGCCTGTGCGTGAGTTACATAAGGAGCCATTCACTGTGAAGTTGTGAAGGAATAACTCGGGTGATCTTTGTCACCTCATGCACCGCATGTGAAAGGTGTGGAATCATAAAGAAATAAAGCAGGATAAGCAAAGTTACTGTCGGAGAAAAGTCTCAAACTGAAAGTAAACTTTACTAAAAAGTTAAAGAGACTTAACTGAGAGTGAACGTTTGATTCATTCACCATCTCAAACAACATGGTACAGGCACGGAGACGTGAGTCTGGAATCACCTGCAAAAGTGAAACTGGGATGCACATAAAACTACCGTTTGCCTGCAGGGATCAGAACCTTTCGCTTTCACTGTCACTCTTGCCTTGACAAAAGAAGGAAACACACGCAACAAAAGCTGAAGAGCTCCTACTCCTAACCGTGTTTTGCAATGTGTCAGGGGGGTTGAAAACTTTATTGAGTCTGATTTGATTGATCTTCATCCGGACTGCGTCACGGGAGGCTAAAACAAAGCTGAGCTGGACGGCGTCCCAGTCCACAGACATGCATGACGACGATCGATTTGGCGTCACCCTTTGATGCAATCAGAAGTATCGGAAGAAAATCCTCCAGATCAGGTTGCAAACTGCAAATTAAGAAAAAGGCTGCGGGCTTGTATTGCCCCGAAAGGAAAGTCTCTGTGGAGCAGGTGTAACGGCAGGAAGAAACCACAAATCCAAACTCCCACATTCACTTTCGTTTCATTCCTCTACTCTTGCCGGCCATCATTGTTCGTGTGAATCTGTCTTTATCATCAGGAATGAGCGTTCGCCTCAGCCAAAGTCTGTTGAAATTTTGCTCCATTATGAAATAAAAACCTGAGAGCTGCCTAGATGTAAACAGTCACTCACATGTCCACCTTCGAACTGATGACTTGATCACTTTTCACCAGCAGGAAGCATGAAACCGGAGTCTTCACCGAGGATGGTTGAGCTCACTGACGGACGAAAATGGGAAGTGAGCGTCGCTGTTGGAGACTGAAAGATGAGCCGCTGTGTGAACTGTGACAAAGACTTTCCTACTTTAAGCCCTCATGAGCAAAGTCTGGCAAAAACTCAAATGCTTTAGGTGGAAAACGAATTCCCTATATGAGGAAATACACCCAGTGACCTACTTCAGAGACACAGGAACAATATTTGTGCACATATGTGTGCGGTTGAGCTTCGGGGTGATGTGTGCTGGTTGGCGTGTTGGCGGCCGGAGTCACAGTGCCTGTGTGCTGTTGGGGGGGTTTCTGTGGTTTGGACTTGTGGAATGTGAGTGGGCTCCTGACAAAGCCTGTTCCTCATCAGGAGCCCACTGAGAGTGTCCACTGGATGGATTTACACCGACGCAGACTGACTGCATGTTTGCCCACGCTGCTAATCAGATTATCAAGAAATTCGTTAACTGATTGGCTCTCGTTTGACATTCGTTTTCATCGACGTGCGGCCTTGCCAGGCGTTAGACGTGAAGCGTGAGACCAGCGTCCCTTCTGTACGGTGAAGATAAACGCAGCTTCAGGACGGAAAGGGAAGGAAACGGCGTTCCTTTGGCCAACGATAACAAAATTCTCAAGTTTTAAAGGGGCCATTAAGAAAAACGACAAATCCACACGGCGTTAAAACAACACATTGTTTCACATCATATCGTTGAGTGTTACGGGTGGGCGTGTGCACTTCCTGAAGTCTCTGTTGTTTCTGCATGAGGCTGACACACATCCAAAGCACACACCTTTAATAGTACACTATGCCAACAAGTGGTAGATTTATTTTCACTGTACAGACAGAAGAGTGATGTTAATCTTATCTAACGTTCAGCAAAAAGCCAAATCTCAACTTCCTTCAACAAAACCCTGATGTGGAAGGACAAAGAACATCTCTTGTTATGTAGGAGTAAAACTTTTCATGAGAACATAAGGAAAAAAACTTGTCTTTTGATTGTGTGGGTGTAAAGCTCCAACTCGGGTCATTCGGCAGTGACTCAGTGGTCACTGACACATCGCTGCTCTCAGTCGACTGCTGTTTGCCTTAATAACTAACTACTGAGGCTGATGCCACAAAACTCAGAGCCCAGAGGAACAGTAACGGGTTGTTTTAGGATCAGCTTCACAGTCGTATCATTTCTCGCTCTGCTGCGGTCCGTCGTTACCGGGCTGTAAAAACACGCTGAGCTGCTCGACTCGCATGTTGGAGACACAAGTGTCATTGTGTAAGAATGTCAATATGTAAATCACCAATATTCCTTGTTGTACTTTTAAGTGAAATTTGACCCCTTTGAACCGCAGTTCCTTACTTTTTTCTACTGCAGCCCCCCCCAAAGAAGGCTGTGGACCCCCCTTTTCTTTGATTTGCCAAGACATTACAGAGAAGCCAAGCTGGCACCCACCCACACACACACCCACACCCACACACCCACACACCCACAGACACACACACACACACCCACACACACACACACACACACACACACACACACACACACGCACACACGCGCACACAC
>JASSRZ010000049.1:10384568-10395142 GCA_032164315.1 Malacoctenus gilli | reverse complement strand
AGACGGAGACACACTTTTAAACACAGTACAGAAGTTTAGACTTCAGAGAAAACACACACACACACACACACACACACGAACGCCACACAAGTGCCGATCACACTTTACCTGATGACTTTCTCACTTCCGGAGGTCAGGTGACAGTTTACGAACCCAAATGACGTCCCATTAAAGTGAAACGAGACGCCAACAGCTCCTTTATTTCCTGAAACAACAGAAACGATCAAACTTTAACCTCCAGCTGACTGAAGCGCAATTTGTTCCGGGTTGTCATCCAAATCCTTTTTATGCAGTTTGCAATAACGTTCAACATTTGCTGAACTCATTGGGTGTGTGATGGTCACTGAGCGCACTGTACCCAGAGTGTTTCCCAGACCGGTCTTCACACTGGCCGTGTTCACATGGCTGATGCGACTCTCCTGCTCCGGCTTGACGAACACAGCCAGCCTCATATTCCAGAGGGACTGCACTGCCACCTACAGGACAACATTAGACGTTACAGCACAATGGTTTAGATTTAAAAAAGACGGACTGAAACTTAATTTTCTTATGAAGACATAAATATTGAGAGACAATCGAATGAAAGGCGAGAAATGTTTTTTTTAGATGCTTGAAATTTGCTTCGTGTATTTGTGAGGAAATGAGACAGGAAGAACAAATAGGTTTGCATGAATGTTAAGTGCTCCATCCGGGTGCTTTGTACACATCTGATAGAAGGAATCAACCTACCAGTTTGAAGTCGATGTGAGTGTAGCTGCGGAGGGTTGATTTGATATGTTCGATCCACTCTCTCTCCCCCTGCGGGTTTTCCTGGCTGCCTAAAGCATAGATGTCATGTGGGAGAGAGGAGACGGAGTTGTCGGGCGTGTGTCCCAAACCACAGCAGGTCACCCACGACTGCAGACTCCGAGGAGGAGGGGAACCACCTGGGGAAGACAAACGGGTCAGCTAGTCAGGAACAGTCCGACAAATGTGTTTGAGTCTACGAGTTGTTTTTCGGTTCTGACAGTAAATAAAACATCATTGTTTACCCATATTCCAGCTGCCCACGAACACAGACACCATGTCGGGCTCACTGCGCTGACAGTGCCTGATTTTCATCAGCTGGAGGAGTTGGCAGAAGGAGTCACATTTCTGAAGGAGACAAAAAGTGAATTATATCCAGGGGCACCAGTGAACTGTTGACAATCACCAGACCTGCTGTCCTTCCTCACCCGCGCACTCTCAAACGCCATTTCCCGCGGCGTGCTGTGATGGCTGTCAACCACCATGCGAACTTTGGCTGGACTGCTCTGAAACTTGACAATTTGAAGAACTGAAAGGGAAACAAAGAGGTCAGGACACAATTACATGACACATCTGAATTACATTCTCTTTATTTGTGAAACAAGACAAGCTCAAAGAGCGCTGTGTAGAATTTAGTCCTGTTGGGTCATGTTTGTAGTCGTTATTGACTTACAAAATGACTTACAAAAATCAAAAAATGACACACTCTGCCTTCGGAGTCTTTGTGAGTGAGTGTTGTCTTACTTCTGTCATGTGACACCCTCTCGATCCCAAAGGAACCGGCCTTTCTCTCAAAGAGCAGCACTCCTGTGTCCACGTCCACAGAAACAGTCTGTCTGCCGTACCTCACCATCTTCACCTGCACACACGGAGAACGTTCACAAGTCAAAACAACTCATTCGTAACCAAACTGTGCATGTTTTCTAACAGAGACGCTGACTCACCTGAAAGGAGTGGACCGGCAGCTGCCTGCTGTGGTTCTTCGTGGGTGGTAAACACGTGGAGGTCGGTTCGGGAGGGGGTGGGTTCGGTTGCACCGCCAGATTGTGATTGGTCACTGCATCTTGTAGCGCTTTTAAAACCTTGTTTTTTAGCAGATGATAAAACAGAGTTAGTTAATTGTGACGTAGAGACAGTAGAACTGGAGAAATGGAGACAGACAGTAAACACAACAATCATTGCACTTCTTCTCCAGTGTGGAAAAAAAACAAAATCAATTTCTTTGGCCTCACACCTTTTTTTCCAGCGACGAGAGGAGGCTGACCAACGCTGTAATCTTACACAGCAGGGTGTCCATCTCCACCTCTGGACCCTTGTTCCCAAAACAGAAAGCAAAATACACAATGAATGAGGTTAATCACAAAACCCCCTTATTGTAGTTACAGTGAGGTTTTCTTTTCAATTCCCTCCAAACGCAGTCAAGTCAACTGCAGTTAAACTATTTTCAGCTTCAAAAGAAAAAGGAAAATGAGAAACACAGCAAGAGATCATGGATTTATCGAAAGCGTTGTCCTTCTACAATCAAAACATAGACTGCAGGGAGAGGGCTGCACCTGTGCCTTGGGGGGTGTAATGGAGCAGCTGGGATGATCGAAGACTTTGGCGAGGGTTTCCAGGCTCGAGAGCGTCAGATCGATCTCACTGCAGAACAAATCATTGACAGTGATACATCTTTATTCGACTAAGTCCGAACATACATAACTCCCTCCACAATGAGAAACAGGCGAGGAAAGGATGAGAGACAAATCCAGCAGTTCCAACGTGAACAGCAGAGGGAGTAAAGCGCCTCCGAA
The DNA here is from genome assembly GCA_032164315.1 of Malacoctenus gilli. Lineage (NCBI taxonomy): Eukaryota > Metazoa > Chordata > Actinopteri > Blenniiformes > Labrisomidae > Malacoctenus > Malacoctenus gilli. The sequence goes on along the minus strand of JASSRZ010000049.1, from coordinate 10,392,563 downwards.
AGCGCGGAGGCAGCAGATGGCGAGCAGCAGAGCAGCGGTGACGAAATCAGTTCATAACACAGGCTCCTCGTTAAAACTCAGTGGAGGAGGATGCTTACCTGTTCAGGCCTTGGCACGCCGCACCGAGAGTACGCTTGAGGTGACAGAGCGTCGTCGCCCCTTGATGCACACTCTCAATGTCGAGAGGCAGCTCGCTGAAGAGGTAGTCATTGAGCAGGCCGATCACCTCACCTGCAGCACTAGCAAACAGAATTCAGGCAGCGCTTTATAAACAAACAAGATGCGCCGTTGTCATGATATTACTGCTGCCTCAGCCTGATCTGTGAGCTCATTCGACACCTGAAGGAAACTGAGCAACGCAGAAGCAAAATCTAAGCACGCAGCAGTTATCAAGCCATCACTGACGCTCAGAATATCGAACGCGTTGAACCATGACCACAGATACTTTCACCTCTGCGAGAAAAAACATGCAGCCTATAGACAAGCTGGAAATTTCACAATTAGTTTGGTATTGTAGCATTTCAGGAAACATATTACCTGGATGTGTTCAGCCCTTGCAACTTATCCAGAAAAAGGGAATGAGGGGGTGGTTTTGCTGGGAGTCCAGACAATGGCACTGCGCTGACGGAGGCAGGAACGGGAGGCTGTTTCTCTTCATCTATATGAGCACGCAACAGATTTGGTGACAAATACTGAAGTTTTCAGAGGAGTTTCTGACACGCAAGCATTCTGTCCATTGATACTTCTGTGATACCGGCTGGGGCGTACCTGAGCTCTCGTCTCCTGTGTCGGCATCCCGGGGAACAGCGTAGAGCAGAGGAGTGACCAGGCCTTTGTGAGGATGCTGGTACCCCAACACCAAGTCCTCCAGAGTGCGGAAACAATTCACCTGCACCCCCTGTGTGGTCTGTCACAAACACAGCAGCAGAAGCAGCAGCAGGTTCAGTAGGTAACAGAGACAGTAACAACAACATCAAAAATGCTACTGCGAAAGGGTAAAAACTAAGAAATGTTCCGTAGAAGAATAGACACATGAAGCATGTGACGCACCAGCCTTGTTCACCTCTCCATAGAGCTACTTGTGCCTCCATAGCTGTCTGCCCCTCTTGATGTCATTACGAGACAAAGACGGAGAAAACTGCATAAGCTCTCCCGGAACATCCTTGAGAAACAATTCACTGAGTATCTGTACTTATACAACTTTAACTTGTTGTACTTTATGAGCTGTTCGTGGGTGTCTTACAGCCAGCTGTCAACAGTATAGCGTCTGACAAAGCAGAAGTATTTATTTGCGTGGTCGAAATAGGCACATCGACCGGATGGCCTGTGATAAAAAGGGGTCCTGGGGGGTTTGAAGATTTTAAGAGCTGCCCGCCCCCCCCCCCCCGCCCCCTCGCCCCCTCCACCAACACCACACAAAAATTCAGGCCTTTTGCATAGACTTTCTGTCATGCATTAACTGGAAAACACTGAGCCACAAAACTGAGCGGGCTTTCTCTAAAAGTCAAAAAACGCTGCACAACGAACCTCACAGACCACAATTAAAAGGAAATGAAGCTGTAGACAGCGCGACCATTCACATGCAAAAGAACAACATGGTACACATTAGACCACAACACTGAATGAGCCCTTTTCCTGTGGTCTATTTTTAGAAACCCTTGTTTTCATTTCGCGGTGAAGGAAACTGTTTTTTTGGCTAAAGCTACCTGTCCAATTGTGCCAGGAACTCTTCAAATAGTATTTTTGTACCACATGGATCCCTTGAAAAGCAATTAAAACGAAATGAAAGGGAATAAGAGACAGCGAAAGACAAAATCGGCCCCAAAATACCTCCTCGGCCCTCTTGGAAAAACAAAAAGGCAAGCATGCGACTAGTGAGTTAGTGGAGCAGATCCAGTGAGGGAAAATACGTAGTGGAGGTTTATACCGATGGCAGTGGAAAAACAACTAAAATAGCAACTGAGTTTAAGGTCTTCGTTGGAGAGGCCGGGATTTTTCCGAGTCAAAGGCTTGAAAGCCTCTGCCAAACAATTAAACTCATCATTGGACTTTAATATGCAGACATACGATGAAAAGAGAAAGTCAGGTTATTTTGTGGTCAAGGCACAAACATGTTTATTCCCCTCACCCTTGCACTTTCTCTCCTCCAAGTTTGGTGTGCGTGTGAGTGTGTGTGTGTGTGTGCATGTGTGTGATTGCAAACTGTGCTTGTGTAAGATTTTACAGTCTAATAATTAGGTCATTTGTGAACTAGAATGCCCCCAGTTCGGAAAATCAAAAACAGACACATACCATCACTGGCTTCGAAACTGCCACATCCAACAGACTCATTATGTCCAATACAAACAGCCCCATACATACACATAACAAACAAGCACACCCATTGGTCAATGACCCCCGCGCACGCGTGTGTGTGTGTGTGTGTGTGTGGGGGGGGGGGTCGAGTAGGAATCTCTGAGACATAAAAACAATTTCTCCTCTGTGCTGCTGAGCTCATGCTGCAAACATGCAGCCACATGGCAGAAATGCCATTCAAACAACAAAGTTACAGCAGTGGTCACAACAGAGTCTGTGCGGAGACCAAACACAACCATGTTTCTGTTCTCCAAACAACAGGCGATAACAAGCCATTGTTGGATGCTGCTCGTTTCAGCCTGAGTGTACAGTTTGTGCCAAAGAATCTGACTTCTATTGTGTTTCCCTTGACTCAGCTGTTTCTGTATCAGGCGCAGCGTTGACTGTAAGAAGGGAGGAACACTCACCTGAACTGCGAGGAGACCCTCAGCATCAGGAAGGATCCGATAGGTGTGGACATGGCGCTGAAACCTTCGGCGGGCAAAAATAGCTTTTATTACGTTTCGGAAACAGAAGATGTTTATTTCATTGGAGCTGTAAAAAAAAAATTGCCGTGACTTTCTCGATAAAGATGTGAGTTGTTTTGGTGGTAATTAATGATGTGGCTGGTTTCTAGACCTTCGTGTCAGGAACTGGGATCGTCATCATCTCCATCACTGACGTTTGTTTCTGGGAGCGCACGAGGATGAGCGGCACACTGAATTGATCCGCAAATGTTACATGAACAAAGTGGGACTGTGATCTCCAAAAGACCGAGCATGAATAAAAGCTGTGGCGAAACGAGGGAATGAGATAAAATGTGAAAAAGTGAGGGGGAAAGAGGGAGCGCTGTGAGCAGCGAGGCTCAGCTTTCAGGAATGTATCTGGCTTGGGCTGATGAGCAGTCGGCGTAGTGCGGTCGCTGGAGCTCCCGCCCACTTTCAGGGGCCCCGGGGAAGAAACAGGGGTAAGTGGGGAAACAGGGAGTCATACGCCTGGGTTTGACTGGCTGAGATGGACTCCTATTTTAACAGGACAGTCTCGTCTGGAGAGGGCGTATGTGTGAAGTTGGCCCGGGGAGCGCGCACCACTTTTAGCTGTAGTAGTTCCTCCGCGGCCTGCTGGCTGACGATGGTGAATGTGATGGATGTGACAGAGCGAAGCTGCTGAATCAATTCAAGAAATGAGGACATTCTGCAGAAATGAATTCTTGAATAGTCACCAACCCAAAAGGCCCAGACCAAAATGTTTCATAAATGCAGAAAATCAGAAGAACTTTCCCCTGAAGCAGCATCTCCTGTGTGGGTTTTCACCAATAGAACCCTGTTCACTTCTTCAAACAACAAATAATAATCAGTTTCATTCAGAAGCTCAAAGGGAGTTGCGAGACTTTGGCTGGCCGGAGATTGTCGAGATCAGATGAAACGCAGTTTCGAGTTTGGAATTGGCATTTTGAAGACTTTTGTTTTGTATGTTGATGGGAGTGTTTGGCGGTCCAGTGATGTTTTCATCATGAAGGAGGTCCACAGACTTTCATGTTCATGTTTTTCCACCAGAACCTCCTTAGTTGGACTCCAATCAGGTTTGACGCATCAACATGAGGGGATTGCACCTGCTACCAAAGACTGCTTCCGTAGCGGTTTCAAACAATTCAAGCTAAAAATGTGACATTATCCAAGTGTAGACCTCTGATTGGCCGGCAGATTTGCTTTGCCTTTTTTACATGTTTGAAGAATTAAGACTTGAGGTAGCAACAAAAATCACAATTGATGTCAGAATGAAACACTGCAGAAAGCAAAGAAAGGAGTTGCGACACTGTTGAGGCCTCACAAAGATAGCGCCGCAAGTTTGCATGCATATGTGTTTGTGTGTGTGTGTACTCACAGCAGGCACAATGCATAGGCTCCTGGCACAGACTCGCTGTCTCTCACAAGGTAGCTGCCATCCCTCCCCGCCCGTGCCAGCAAGTCCTCTGCGTGCACACGGCTGATATCACGATGATACCATGCGGCCGTCGCCATGGCGATGAAGAGTGAGGGATGGATTCTTACAGATAATCCACATGAGGCAAGGAACTTGAAATGAGACCAGTTTATTGCATGTGCTCTGCGTCAGACATGCTGAGAGGATGGCTGGTGGTCCGTCTGTCAAGTCATCAGCAGCACAGCGCAATGAGGGGGTCTAATGCAGGGTTTCAAAATTTCCCATGATGCTTTTCTTCATGGTCAAAGAGATGGACCTATCAGCTCGCACTTCCTCGGTCCCGGTGGGTTTCTTCTGGGTTGCACATCCTGTACCAACGAAGGGAGGAGAAACATCCAGTCGACAGTGAGGTGAGTCCGCTCAGACAGCGGGCCGCCCTCAGCCGAGGCTCCGGTCCACCTTCCCGGTTGTAACCTTGAGAAGAGAGAGCCAGCTTCAGTTGGTGGTTGCGAGCGGCTGCGCCCAGGTGGGTGTGTTGCTCCAACAAACACAGACCGTCACAGCAGCGTGAGGGAGAGAGGAGGAGGAGGAGGAGGAGGAGGTTGAGGGGAAAGCAAAGGGTAGAGGTGCAGAGTCTGAATGAAGCAGCCTCCCCTGAGGTGGTGACGGAGCTTCCAGCCCAACCACAAACACAGGCCCTCCTCTTGTCCCAAAACAGCCCCACAAGCAAACAACAAGAAAAGAAGAATGGCAAAACAAACGGGAGGAGAGGCGGCGCGCACGGCGCCCACACACACGGACGCAGCAGAGGCAGAAACACACCAGATGGGACTCAGTCAGCACGGAAAACCAGACGGACGTGCAACAGAAACCAGACTAATTCAAATGATTTCCCAGCTCCGTGGCCATATAAGGGAATAGGAACACCCTCCTGAAAAGTTCAGCTGATGCCTGCTGTTGTCTTTGCGTCTTCCAGGAGCGCATTCCATCTAAAGCGCGTCTGTCTGCGGGGAGGCGACGCCGGGGGTCTTACTTTCATGCTGGATGTTTGTGTGCTGGCGCGTGCGTCTTGTCAGAAGAGTCCCGTCCGCTCCGGCGTGGTCTCCAGCGGTTCTTCAGATCGCTGTCAGAGCGGCGGGAGGGAGGGAGGGAGGGCGCAGAGAGGCAGAGGACAACCCCGTTAGAGCAGACAGAGGAAGTGACTCGACATTCCAGATGGCGGACACGGCCAGGAGAATTCTTGTGAGGGGCTCAACTTCACCACCACTGTGTGAAACAGCAGACGACTTCCTTTTTCTCTCTCCCTCACTATTTCAGTCCCTCTCCCTCTGCTTCCTTTCGAGTTCTCCGAGAGAAAGCGCAGGGTTTGCCCTCTCGAGCTGCAGTTTGACAGAGTCACTGCTCTCCAAATCTGGAAGAATATTTCCAGCAAGTCATCGGAGTTTCTCTCACCTACTCGGGTCCTTTACTTTTTGTCACCCTCCTCTCACTTCCCTTCCTGGCTTACTTGTTCCCTCTCAGCAGAACACGGCCAACATATGGTTATGATCACCCTTAACTTTCTTATTTTTGCCCTCCTAGAACGTCACCCATTATTCAGCCCTCCTACGTCCCTCCCACTCCATTAGCTGGAGCGTATAACTCTGTGGGAAGCTGTTTTGGTCCCACATTTACTGTTCTGCCTCTCGCTACTCAGCAGAAATGTGCCGACCACCAACCGCAGAGCCCATAAAACAAATAGACGCAAGTCCATCCCAATTTCATGATGCATCTTCTTAACCCTTAATCCATAATCACTTCTTGTTAGCATTGCGACACACTTTCTATCACACTCAGCAGTTTCTCACATCGTTGCACCACCAATGGATCATTTTTTTGGGGCACTTTTCCGGTAAACACAAGTGCGAGCGATTCACGGCCGCGTAGTGAGAGCAGGTTGAAAGGGTTTGTATATCTCGAGCCTGACGAATTCTATCAAAACCACAAAATTTCCTCGCGAGAACTGTAAAGGCCTGACCTCAGAAAGGTTTCCTTTTAGCAGCGTTATCAGAAACAGCATGTTGTGTGAAGCTGACTTGGTTCTTGTCGCGTCTGATCGTCTCTCCAGATCTACCAAATGTTCTGCTTATGCAAGCAATGATGCATGAGAGAGGTTACTGAGAAAAGCCACAGACACAACAGGATGTACCCTCCAAGTTGCCTGCGCCCTTTCATTTTTCCAGGCTGGCGGTCCGATCAGCTTGTGAATTTCATTACCGTTGTTTTTGTTTGACTTGAGTCAGACCCCACATGCTTCAAGTGACAGAGACCCTGGAAGTTCCTAACATGAATATGTAACGCTGTCTTCTTCAATCAAAGCCAGCCGGAGCACCAGGTCTTGCCCAAACATTAAAGTGAAGCCAAACACTGGCAGACACACCCATCTTCTTCCACCGACAAATGAACGCACCTAAAAAAGTAAAAGTACCTGTTGATTTTGAGTTGAGAAAGCCTCTCAGTCAGTGTCCTCAGAGAAAGAACTCAAATAAAAGCACAAAAAGCTCAAAGCATTGGAAAGTTTTTAACCGCAATAAAATCCATGATGTGAGTGACATGATGATTCTTTCACATTACAAGCATACAAAGCATATTGTATGTTCAGATAAACAAAAGCCTATTTAAAGAGACAATACAACCTTTTTTGTAAACAAATGTAAAGCAGATTGTTGGTCCAGTTGTCAGATTATGTGCTCAAAAAGAACTCGACTGTCATCCCAAAAGGCACATCATGGATTTCGAATTAATGTTGACTAAGGGCTCTGTGGATGTGAGTAACCATGTTTTCATTCTAATTATATGCAAGTGACGGCAGCAGCAGCAGCAGTAGCAGCAACACTCACAAGCTTCGGTACAGTCCAGCGAGTGAGCAGCTAAAAATACAGCTGGCCAAAGGTCACATGGGAGTTCTGGAGCATAAGTGACAGAAGGCAATTAGTTAACCGAGCTGCTCAACATGAAGTCTGAATTCGCTGGCTGTGTTCTGGAGTGCATTAATGACTGCCGTGCGTGAGGTTGGCTTCAGCGTCGCGCACCAATAAATCAATGCAGAAGGGTGAACTGACGCCACTTCGCACTGCTCGCCGTCATTTAGGAGCGGAGCTAATTGGCTCAGCATCTGCAGTCATGCACTTCATCACCGGCTCTATTTAGCAACCCACTGAAGATGTTGTTAAGACGTAGTAAGCTAAGGCCACGGGGCTGTGCTGCGCTGGGACGAGTCAGAAGGTCCATCGAGGGACAATGTTGACAGCCTATATAAAGCACTCGCCTCAAACACCAGCAGCTTAAACGTAAGGGGCTTACAGGACTGAATGTGGCCTCGCTCAGCCAGAACAGGAAAAAGAAAACTCAAAACAGACAGTTCACCATGCAGAGACGGGTACACGAGATTAGTGAGTTTATCTATAAACCCGTGAAAGGATTTATCTCTAACCCAGTCGCTGCTGTTTTCTTCTACAATGCAATTGATTTTGGCTGATTTAGTGCTGCATAAAGCAAGAACGACAAAAAGAGGCCAAATTGACTCACAACTAATCAACGCTACAAAGGCTTAAATGACACTTGTTTACTCCAAGGGGTCTAATAACAGAAGGGATTTACAGAATGGCTTGATCACCATCGGTTGTATGTTATTACATAAGAGCCTCATGTGACACATAAAGGACCCAGTGCGCCCACATTATCCCAACTCTCCTTGAA
>JASSRZ010000049.1:10356721-10379602 GCA_032164315.1 Malacoctenus gilli | reverse complement strand
TTAACGAGTGTGGTCCTGTATTCATCCGACACCTATGTCAAGGATGTGTTCACTGTGGAGTACGGGTAAGGCTGCGTTGACTGAGGCTTATTGACAGGACTTAAATAATTCATTTTTGTGCCACAATAAAACTCCGACTCCTATGATCTCAACAAATCTGCTACACGGCTGCTGATTAAAGAAAAATGGCTTTGCTTTCATTAGAGTTTGGATTATGGTAGATTTATCCCTGTTTTTCCCACGTTACACAGAGAGACAGTCAACGCCAACTCCACATTCGAGAAGTCCTACGACTTCACCCCCTCACTGGCCAACAACAAGGAGAAGCGAGGCATCTCTGTGGACGGACGGCTAAAAGACGAGGACACCCGCCTGGCTTCTACAACACTGTAGGACATTCTCTGTCACCGAGGGGCTTACAGAGTAGTGGGGGCAGGCTTTCATCCTCTTACTGAGTGGCGGTGGAGAGGCTACACATTGTGTCATCCACTTAGAGGGTCTTAAAGCAAATCCTCATAAACGGTAAACTATTCTCGTCCCCTCACAGGAGTCAAGGCGAGAAGGAGATGCAGGGAATCGTTGTGTCCTATAAGGTCAAGGTCAATCTGTCGGTGTCCAGCGGAGGGTAAGAATGAGCTGAATCACCAATGTTCATTCATTCAAACATTTGGGGACAGGTTGAACTAACTCAGAGTTGCTTTCGTTCCTCACCAAAGCCTGCTGGGTGGCCTCACAGGAAGGTAAATATCCACGTCACTTCATTCATCACGTTTGCTAAAATGTCTCAGACGTGTTTTAAAAGGTAAAATTGTGTTGTCGTTTTTCAGCGATGTCACTGTGGAGCTTCCTCTGACTCTCATGTCCCCGAAACCTGCCGGTGAGTCGAGCGTCGTCCTCCATATGTTTGCCCTCCAAATGCCTCCCGAGACATTTCACTTTTCCTCATGCGTGCTCTGTAATTGACAATCTTTAATGTCGCGCCCTCCCCCTTTTCTTTTTCCATCCATTGCATCTCACTGCTGCACATGGAGCAGAAGTGTAAGTACAGAATAATAATAGTCCCCATAAATAGGCTTGTGATTAAATGTGTGTGCGAGTGATGTTTCTGACATGCTGCTTATATTTCTCTCCTGTGTAATTGCGTACTTTATGAACCACAGCAAATTGGACTGAATGCCTCTTTAATTCAGGTGAGGTCAACTCACATCCACCAAGCTTCAACTGGGTTCACTCCTTCAAGGGTCTCAAGCTGTCCCTCAAAATGAATCTCCTCCATAAAGTCTATGTCACACGTTGACAATATAATCAACTAGCTTCCTTTTACCTTCCCAACATTGGATAAAGGTACAGATAAGGACCCCTGAATGAGTGCACTGAACCACCCTGCACCCCTGCCACCAAGGTTGAATTTGAAATTTCAACCAGCCTCTTTCACCCAGTAGCCTTCAAAAGCAGCATGCATGCAATTATGGGCCATTGTGTGATAGCTATTCTTTTACTTGCTAAATGAAGTGCCCATAACTTGCAAGAAAAATAGAAGCTTCTATTGCATTGTGAATCAACACAATTTCACTATCTTCATGTGTTGCTTTGTTGATTTTGCACCTGTTCTGTGCCGCGTGACTCACGACCTCGGCTGTGTTTTCCACGTGCAGGGCTGACATCACAATTGAGCCCATGGAGGGGTGAGACGAGCAGGAAGAGGAATCATCTGTGGAAAAAGCACACAGACCACAGAGGAGCTCAGCACTCATTTGAGAAAGCACACAGTGTCATAGAGTTGCAACTGTGGTCTGGTTCCTGTGCACATGAACATTTCTGTGAGCACTAGCAAAGACAGAGTCGGAACTCTGCGCGTCATTTCTCTTAATGGCTTCATGCCAGTCCATAGAATAAAACATGTGCTGCACATTGGTCAAATGAAATGTGTCACTGTAGAAATACTAGACTTGACTGCACATACTATAAATGTTGAAAATGCAGCGACTAATTTATCCCGTATCTGTGTTGTTGTGTCATTAGAGAAATGAGAAATGCATTTGCAGCACTGAAATGAACATCCTGAAACACTCCTTCCTGTGTCACTTTGTGTAGACAAAGTAAATAAATCCAAACAATTACCCCCTAATGCTGTCTTGTCTGGTCCACCTTTTTGAAAAACTTATTTACCATGTTAAATGATTCAAATTAGAAAACGAGGAAGGTATTACATAAGTACGAGTTCAACAATCATTTTTTATGATGAGTTCATAAACTCAACAGTATTACTTCTCTTGATGTTCTACCATGCAGCTTTTGGTAAAGTATAATTTGCTTTTTTTCCCCCCCACACACACTGATGCAGCTTTCACTTACCCAGTCAGCCTCAAACCAGTGACTCACAAACCACTGTGCAGCAGCTTCTTCAGTTTCTTTCAGTGCAGTGTTTTGTGAAACAAATTGAAACAAATCGTTCCATAAGCATAAGTCCAAATACTGAAATGTAATAATGTGTGTTTCCAAGTGAAATCGTCCTATTTTAGCTCTTGTTTTCTGAGTATGAAAGCAAAAAGTCTTTAGAAAGAATGTAGGTCAAGTAATTATGTTTGACTGACATATTGGTAAAGACACTGCAAGATTAACACTGTGGCATCAGCAGCTTGTTACTGTTCAGCTCGTCAAAATACTTCATGGACAGGGGCAGATAATGTATAACTACATACATTAACACTGGTATTTGCTCTGCCCATGAGTATACAGGAATGTTTTCACATGTTCTGCATCTCCTGCTGTTGTTTAGTGTAAATAATTAAATCTTCAACTACCGCCAACAGGGAGTAATGCGAGGTAGAGAACAGATATGGAATAGTTGGGATGCCAGTCTGACACCATGTGATTTCCAGCTGTTTCAATCTCGCTTTGATGGAATAAGTGTTTCTCCACAAGCTAGCTAGCAATGTGAGGTTGCTTTTCTAACACAAGGGAAACAAGGAGTTAGTCACATAAGTAGACATGCGCACAACTTATGCCCCCCCCCCACACACACACACACAAGTATCAATGTATTAATGAATATTGATAAATGAGAATTTCATTTTTCTCGTTATGTACCTGAGAATCTCAACCAAGTAGTACAAGTTTAATGATTTACAAACAAGAGGATATTTGTTTTGTTTAATGTTTTCTTACCTGTGAGCTCGTTTAGGTGTAGATTTTTTTTTAAATCCTTAAAATCGATTAAAAAGGACTTTATTCGGAGTATGTCGTAGCTTGTATTCGTATTGCTGTTCGGTCGTTTCTCCCTGCCGCCGCTAAGTCGCGCTGTTTCACTACTGAACACATTAGAAAACAATAGGAGTGACTGGTTCGGGATAAAGATACACTGCTCGCTCCTCTCCGGTCTAGACATCGCATCATTAGCCGAGTCAGCTAAGTTAGCTGTTTATTTTGGACAAAATGTCAACCACGACCGGCGGTGGAGAGTTTGGCAACCCCCTACGAAAGTTTAAGCTCGTCTTTTTGGGTGAACAGAGCGGTAAGCGGGCCATGGTTTGCAGAATAACGGCTGTTTTGTTGTCGGGTGTGAGAAAATGTGACAAGAAGTGGCAGTACATGCTAACTAGCCTTCAGAGTTAGCTCGCTGTAGGACGTTGTGTTGAAGTTTTATAGCGGAGCCCACTATACAGAGCTGATGCGAGGCAATATTGAAATAGTTTATTGTGTACATTGAGGAAAAGTAAAAGAAAGAGATGGTGCGCTCACTGATATTTCACTCAAATGATGATGTCATTGGTTAGCCACCGTTGGCTAAGCTGGCTAAACACCCCGGTCTTGATTTCTGAAGATTGACTAAAGTAGCAATCTCGTCGGCCATAGTCGTTGCTACCGCGTTACTTTGCTGCTGATTTACTTGTACACCAACGGTTGTTCGTCTGGGCGGTTTTGCGTTATGTCGGGGCATCATTCCCATTGATGCTAGCATGTTACTTCGAGCTAGCCTCAGTACTTTGGTTTAAAACTCCTACTGACGTTCCGTCGTTGTTAGTGAAAGAACTAAGTCACACTGAAGCTGTTTGCAGATTGTTGCGTTCAAGCAGAATATTCGCGAGAAAGGATCAGACTGAAACATGTTCATTCGTCAGTGCAGCGTTGCCCAACTCGCGAGCCGCTAGCTTCCTGCGGCAGCATCCTGCGGAGCCACGTCGGCCACCGGATTCAGACCGGGGCGGCCTGCCGTCCGTCTTCTCTGACGGTGGCGTTAATAAACCTGGCTACGTGTTTGGGGTTTGTTTGTGCGATCGTGACGGTAACAGCCCTGCATCACTGAGCAACCGTCTGTTGGCGATTGTGTTATTTTCTTTCACATTTTGCGACTCCACCCATAGTGCCAGCTCAGCGTGTGGGTTCAGCAGTCCACACTGCATCACTGCTAATAGCGGCTTACTCACCATGTGATGTCACGGAGTCAATGAGGGGGTTTTTTGTCTTCATAAAATTTAAACCCGAGTCTTTATATAATTGTGCGATTTTCAGGCTGGCTCTCAGGCTTGGTTCACAGACATCATACATGAATTGTGGACATTCTCAAAGACTGAAATGTTGTGTGTGTGTGTGTGTGTGTGTGTGTCTTGTACAGTTGGGAAGACTTCACTCATCACCAGGTTTATGTATGACAGTTTCGACAATACTTACCAGGTAAACTGAAGCCACACAGCAGGAACACTGCCAAAAAACTTCACCAGTTTGCTGTAATAATGTCAACACTTTATCGAACCTTTCCCTTTTTTGATTTGTTTTAGATTTTTGGATTTAGGGCGAATCTCTTTCCTTTTACAATAACACAGATTTATTATGTTATACACCACATGCTCAACAAGAAATAATAGACTATAGATGGATGTGCTGCTTCTATAAGTCTGAAAGTTGTGACAGATTAAATGATATTTAAGTCATAAGTCACTTTACTTAGTAATCGCTCCTTAAGCATTCCCATGTTTTCTGTTTGATGTTTGGTCTGTTTATTTGGATACTCATTGTTATTCATATGCAACCTTTATCTTTCAGGCAACAATCGGCATTGACTTTTTGTCAAAAACCATGTACTTAGAAGATCGCACGGTGAGCCCCGCATACTTTTTAACCAGTTTGACCACTCACTTCTTTCAGGGAGACATTTTAATCAGCTAAAAAATGGTACAGCTGCTGTTCATGTACTTGCCATAGATTACTTCCCTTTCATCGTTTCACAATAAGTGTGTGTGTGTGTCTGTGTGATATTTTGGGTTTTCCTTCTTGTCCTACATTTTACATTTCAGTTTTTTCATACATGTGATCATGTTTTAGTTGCCATCATTATTTCAAGGTTTTGTTTTCCTTCCATCCCCTGGCTGGATCATGAAATGCCCCCCCAACTCCCTCCCTTCCCATTCCCACATTCATTTCATGGCTGGCCACAGATTCGGCTGCAGCTCTGGGACACAGCCGGACAGGAGCGTTTCCGCAGCCTCATCCCCAGTTACATCCGCGACTCAGCCGCCGCTGTGGTGGTTTATGACATAGCCAGTAGGTATCATGGCTTTGCCTCTCCTCCTTGTCCTTCACAATGTGGACGGGCAAAAGAAAACAAGCATTTACTAGCCTGACTACCCCCGCTGGGCAGCATAGATGATCAAGACTGTTTGCGTCAGCTGCATTGATGATTAAAAAGAGAAAATTTAGCAGTGTCCAGGGAAGTCTGTGCTATGTAAATGCTGGTATGTTTGAGGCTGATGGCAAGAATAAAAGAATATGTCTCCCGATGTCACTTCATGGGCAGACAGCTTTTCTTTAATAATGATTCAGCAGGGCCTCCTTTCTCTTGTCTGACTTGCATAACCCTCATCAACTCTGAGCTTTCTGCAGTCGAATGATTGTCCCCATTCCTCCATTAAAACCCATCCTCACCCTGGCTGCTTGGCTTGCATTTCTTTTATGTCTGTCCTACACCCCGTATACTTTCTTGTTCTTCCTCTGCCTGCCTTTATCGCCTTCTCTTTGTCCTCTTCCTCTCCCACCTTCCAATCCTCAGGTCCGGCTCCAGCTCTGGGACACTGCTGGACAGGAGCGTTTTCGTAGCCTAATTCCCAGCTACATCCGTGACTCTACCATTGCTGTGGTTGTTTATGACATCACCAGTGAGTCAGGGCTGTATACTAACCTTTCTGTAGGGGTTTAGAGCTACTCAACGGAAACTTTGGTGTCGTTGTGACTGCTTCTTGCAATAACATCTCTTCAACGAATGTTCTTCTTCTTCTCGCTCCTTTCTTGAGTTTGTGTGCTCACTAACACAGGACTACGAGCTGTTTTTGACATGAAATGCTCTATTCTTCATGAAAAATAATATCAGCCTTTCTACACTTTTAACTTTAGCAAATGCTTCATGTGTTCTGATGCAAAACGTGCTTGATGTGAGCCATAATTTGGTGTCATTTTGTTTTGTTTCACTTGCAGATCTTAATTCATTCCAACAAACTTCAAAGTGGATTGATGATGTGAGAACGGAGAGGGGGAGCGATGTCATTATCATGCTCGTGGGGAACAAAACAGACTTAGCGGATAAAAGGTACATGGTTGTGTGATCAGCGTGAAAGATTGTGATGATGACTTTATATCTTTGATAAAAGTTAGCTAATGCACTGAAATCATAGCATTTCACATTGAAAAGTAATAGCATGAAGGAATGTAGCGTATAAACTCTGCCAAGCCTGGAGTCCCACTTTTCTTCCCTTCAGTACATCTCATCCAGTTTTGACTTTTACCATTCCTCGTTATGTTGCATACTCAAGCCTGTTTTTTTATTAGTGATTTATGGGATTTCATTTAGGAATTTCCTCCTCTTATGATTTGATCACATTTCTGATCTGCATTTATTTTCTTTACCTTATTTTCGGTTTCCCTTCATGTCATTTTCAATTTTTTTTTTGTTTTGTGCTTTCCCTCCACAACTCACTCCACCCCACTCCCTCCTTTACTCCCCCCTTCCTCCCTTCCCGGGACCATGGCAGGCAAGTTTCTGTTGAGGCGGCAGAGAGGAAAGCACGAGAGCTCAATGTGATGTACATAGAGACCAGTGCCAAGGCTGGTTATAACGTCAAACAGGTTGGTGTTCAGCAACAGCAGCTGTGAACCTGACAGGCTGTCTCTTTCCTAGCAGGTCCCGTCACTCTTTAGGTCAGGAAGGTCTCCCCGTAACGTCGGCAATAAGGAGCTCTTCGATCCATTCGTTTATTGATATAAATGACTGTGTGGCTGTTGAGCGAATGGGAGACCTCTGGAGTCGATTTCCGGCTGCTCAGTCCTAACTTGGCACAGCAGCTTCTCTCCTTTTGTCTACTTGTCTGTCTGTCTGTCTGTCTGTCTGTCTGTGTTATCAACTAACATCTTCCTTTTTCACCAAAAAACAAAGATCCTGTGTTGAGCTCTCTTTCTTTCTCTCTTTTTCTCTCTTTCTTCCCTCTCCTTCTGGCCCGCCCCTTTTTTTGCGATGTTTCTTTCCATATCTGTCTGTCCGTCCATCTCTTCCCACCTCTTCTGCTTTTACTGGAGCAGACAGATCACCACGGAGGAGGGCGAGCAGAGAGCTAAGGAACTGAATGTCATGTTCATTGAAACCAGCGCAAAGACTGGCTACAATGTCAAACAGGTAGCGACCCTGTGTCATTAGGGCAGTTCAACTCACTTGACTCCGTCTCTCGACCTTTTCTCCTCTTGTGGCTCAACACCAAACACCTCCTCCCCCTACATACAGACAGTCAAAGGTCTCTCTCTTAGGAACACATTAGGGTCCAGTACAATAGCTTTGTTGTGAAAATCTGCCGTCACAAAGAAAATAATGGTCACTTTTTTTGCTGTGAGCTGCCGGAGAGAATTTGTTTTAATTAAATGTTAATTTTCGAGGATACTCTTTAATACGCAGCCACTCAACAACATTACAGTTGTTTTCTTAACATTCTGGACACTTTATTAACTCAAAGAGTTGTAAAAAAAATTATTACAAACACCTTTAAAGGCAGTCTAAGTGACCATGACTGGAAACACACTGTCACATGGATAAGTTATACGTCAAGCTTCATTGACTTCCACTCATTTGCTGCCAGCATAAATCTGAACTCAGAATGACACTAAAAATGTTTTCACCTCAAACATTTGTTGGATTTCCTCAAAGTCGCCTCCTTCTCCTCATCCTGGACTGACACCAGTCCCCATGTTTGGCTGTGCAGTCAGGTGGAGGTCACACGCTGGCTTTGGGTGGAGAGGTTTCCGCTGAGTCTCACACTTGTTCTGCACAGACTCTCCTTGTTTACATTCCTGCTCCTCCTCTGCAGCTTTCTAAACATGTTCTGTAAACATAACACAAATGGTTATTGGATGATTTTCGCATGAGAGCAGTTTTTTTTTTTCCCCAACACTGATTTATGAAACGAAGGAGCATTTATGCATGACTTCTTTTATTTCTTGCATTTTGTATGTTTTGAATGTAAGGTTTTTAAATTTTGGGTTCTTTGAAGATCGTTTAGGATTATTTTATGTCATGTTTGTTTTTCGAAACCCCCATTGTTACAGTGTGAGAACATTTTGGAATCGGTGACAAACAACATGGTGGATTACAAATTTGTACAAGAAATACACCGAATTTATTGAAAATCCAAGCAAAAGATAACTGACGCTGCTTCTGCTATTGGGCTGAATGTGCTACTCACACTAAATCACTTCACAAAAAAACACTTTTTGCAAACTGTTCATCAGGTTTAATCGCCCACAACAAGTTAATTGCAGAAGAGACAATCCTGATTTTATCCACATGCTTGTTTATTCAATGTCTTTACTTTTTACTTTTCTTTCGATTATGAAATTCTATGTCTATGTGGTTGTTTTAGAGACTTTGGGGAGTGCAGGTTTTATAATTAGAGGCATGTTAGAACATTGTACTAAGACTACTGTCATTTGACAGACATTTGGGTTGGATGATGTGGTGATGGACACTGGACACAACAAGCCGCCAACTTCGATTTCTGCAATAATTTCCAGTCTCTGTAAATCAGTCCAAGGATTTCTTCGTAGCACCAAAATGAAATTTTTTAACTTATGTATCAAAAATCCACATTCATATCATCCAGACACCGTTTGAGAGCATTTGGTGTCATATCTCGAGCGATTAAAAGTTGATTATAAATGTGTTCCACTCTTCATTTCCTCTCCTTTTTGTTTTTGCAGCTGTTCCGACGCGTCGCTGCTGCGTTGCCTGGGATGGACAGCACACCGGAGAAAAGCAAAGAGGACAGTATCCTTTCTGACAGACACCCAGTTGTCATTTCTGCCCAGTCACCCATCGGCACGGTTTCACTGGTCATTGATGCCTCCTGGCTCTACTGGAACTCTGAATCGTCCTCTGTTTCAGAGTGATCACGGCCAGACAGCGCCGCAGAACATATTGAACTGAAATCTGCAATTCATTGTTGCTTAACCAACTTCCCTCAGTGATCGACATCAAACTGGAGAAGCAGCCAGAGATGACTGTGACCGAGAGCAGCTGCTCGTGCTAGTACACCTCACCCCCACCCAGCCTGTCTCCTCCCCACCAACAGCTTGTCTCTCAGTGGCCACTCTCTCCACCTTTGGCGGGCTGCCTTAGGAAACGGAGGACCTGTCTCTATCTTTTTTCTCCCCTCTTCAACTCAGTGACTTTTCAGAGTAACCGTGTGGATGTGCATTACTGTCTTGAACCAGATTATTTGGGGGGAAAATAAGGTTGAAAATAAATATTTAAAACAAGGCATAAGTTAAACGATATGTTCCGATTTTCTTACAGTTGCATGGCATTATATAGGATTGCAGACTGACATAGCTAACTGCTCTTGAGTTCTTGCACAGTTCAGAATCTTAGTGCTGTTACTGTTGTTGTAAAGTAAAACTGCTTGGGATCATTTCAACAACTCTGCAAGGTTGAGTTCTCTGCCCATTGTATTGGAACTGTTTGTTTGGGTTGGTTTTTTTTTACCTTTCGTTTCTTATTGAGAGTTTGCCTGGAACTACTTTATCTCTCTGTCATTATTTCTTTTGTTTATATTCTTTTTTTTCTACTCGGTCTTATTTCGAGGAAGTAGAGACAGGATCACACCAGTGGATTTACAGCATTGCTTATCATCACACGACCACTCGCGGCTGAAATTTACCAACGAAGTGAAGCCAGTGGAACCATTTATTTCTAGGCCAAATACAATTGTGTGGATTAGGATGATTTTCCGAACATATTTCAAACAGTGCTGCAAAAGTATGCGTGGCGAGAGAATGGGAATCCACGATGGCTGAGGGGGAATCTTCCCAAACTCACTCGGTCGGCTACATGTGCATTTAAAACTATAGCAACGGTCTTTCTGACGTTAGATTAGCTTCACGCGTACTAACACTTCGAAGGAGGAGATCTCACCTACTAAACGGCCCCTGTGTCTGGAACTGAAAACGAAACAAAAAAGAAAGAAGCCAGTGTTTAGTCTCCCCACATTGATGGAGAGTTGCCACTTTAGTCATCATCTCATTGACAGTTTGTGTTGTGTTGACTACACTCTTGCGAGATCATGCAGCATGCTCACCATGCAGGATTTATATGGATAAGAACACAGATGCCTTGCTTGTTTGTTCACCGACGTTGTGCACTGAACCAAGCCACAATATTGTAAAATATCCGAGAAGCCTGCTGACGAGTCCGTGGCTTCACTAGTTGTTTTGTAGAGCCGGTAGATAGACGTCCTCCGATGACAGCTAACGCTTCCTAACACACCTCGCTGTAAAAAAGTGCAGAGAAGTTAGTCGCAGTAGCCTTCGCTCTATTGCTCTTGCCTGTGTGGGACTGTTGGTTTAACGCGTTTATTTATTTTGTAACCTCGGACATACAAAAAAAAAGAAAACATTATTCGCTTGACCAAAAGTACAGACGCTGACGCGCTTGTGAAAAGTTTATTTTATTTATTGTTTGCGTGTCGAAGCGGCGGCTCCACCTATCGGCGACGTTTTTCTCCTGTCTAGTTCGTACCCCGGTTTACGAGGCTGCACCTTCTCCGGACACACACAGTACTACACAAGTGAAACACAAACAAATTAACTAGCCAAGGCACAACAACAGAGGACACTGGTCGTTTGCCGTAGCTTCTTTTGGAAAACGTCAGCTTTTTTGAAACAGAGTCAAAGTTTTACGTATTTAATGACATCTCAAACAGCCATTTTAACATCAGCAGCTCTTCTATTACTTGTCACTGACTAAATACTCAGCTTTGTGCTATTCTGAATCGTGTCTGTCCATTTGAAATATGATGTCTACTCGTGTTTAGCAACGTTTGTGTGAATAATGTACTATTACTATCTTATGTATAAAAAGGAGAGTTAACGAAACACAAGTGTAGGCCTATCACATGGAATAAAATAAAGATATTTCACCAAAACTCAACCTGTGATCTTTCTTTTTGAATCACGCTGTTTCTTCTTTGGTCTTTGTATTCCAATTGAAAATGACACAAATGTTCAGCATCACAGAAGTACTAGAAACTCCACCCTGTCCACCACAATGCAATAACAACATGATACATGCACGTTTTCCAAGCAAAAGGCACCTTCTGGAAGTTGCTTATGTAACCGCACCAGAGCGTGAGTCTACAAAGAGACTGTAGGTGAAAGTTGGAGCCAACCTCAGATATCTGAGCCAACCAGGTATCTCACGCATTATGATCTCTGCTGCCTGGAAAAACAGTTTAATTGTACTGATATTTACGTATTTCCATGTCAGGATCACATTGTGCCGTGGTGATTAGTGGAGCTTAAAGTTTATAGGCGAAAGAACCGGCCTGTGGGCCAGAGGTGCGTCCGTCAGACGTCATCACACTGAAACTCTGCATTACGCAACACATCACTGGCTGCGAGGGTTGCAACAGAGGAGCGGCAGACTCTGAGCATGACATTGCGAAAAGCACACGTTTGTCCACATTACAGTGACATTATACATAATGTCCAAGTGTTCCTTTGGACAAACTACCAAAGGCGTGTGAGCGGCTCAGTATTACAGAACATTATGTGACTGACGAGTGTGACAACAGGGAGCTCGGATTTTTTCCTCCATTTTTTTCCGACAATGATCCATGTGAGGTAGCATCTGTGTAGTGTGATAATGACCTGTTTGAATCAGAAACATCAGGACTATATTGCATAATGACTTAGTTTAGTTTTGATTTGAGACGAATTTGTATAGGAAGAGGGTTCGATCCAGCCTGAGGTCCATCCTGAACATTGACTCCGTTGGCCTCCATGACGACATGGTCCACAGCACGGCCTCCGTCAGAAACACTCAGCAGCCAGGAGTGCAGCAGAGCGCCGCAGCAGATCCTGCTTTCCTCTGCCAATAAGACTCTATAACTCCTCCCTCTGAATAGTTTCTGTGGTCTTTTTACGTTTATTTCATTGTTCTCCAGCTATACCAGTCACTGCTTCATATATTTACATCCAACAATGTTCCTACAACTTTATTCCATCATATTCATGATCTGACTTCCATGCTGTTTGTTTTCTTTCTGTGTGCAGCTATCCTACAGGGAAAAAGGTATTTCAATTTCATTCTATTCTGTTGGCAGTCACACCTAGATTCACACTCGTCAGAAATTGACCTTCATGTGTGTTTTTTGGATTGTGGAAGAGAAAAAAGGCTTTCCATCCAAACAGCACATGTCAATAAAAACAATTATGAATGTGTGTGGGGCACTGGATCTCACACTTTATGTGTCAAACAAAGCATTTTTCAGGAGAACCTCACTGATGAACCACTGGTGAGAATCATCACAGAGAACTGCTGAGACCCACCGGGAAACGCAGACTCTGTATGATGCTGCATCACGACTCCCCCCACCTACAGTCTTTCTCTCTCTATCCTGATTCCCCATGTGATGAACTAAGCCCCCTCTTAGCTTGTGCTAACATGATAAGAAAGCTTAAATAATCCACTTTCTCTGACAGGCTCTGACAGAAGAATTCGTGCGCTTGAAATTAAAGAAAAAATTGAAATAGAAAAAACGCAGGCTGCGAGAAGAAAATGCATTGAGCTCAGTCATAGATGAAACCCTCTGTGATGTCAAAAGAAAACACTGAAAGAGCAATGAAAAACAATCCCCATCATGAAGGAAATCAGTTAGTATGGTAAAAAAAAATAAAATAAAAAAAACCCCCCAACAACTTGTGACTTATCGCAACAAGGTGAAGAACATGAGTCACATGAAGAGACAGAGCTGCACTTTGTCCTTGAAGATGTTTGGAACAAAATCTCTGTTCGACACACACGAAAAAACACACCAAAAAATCACATCTAAAAAATTGAAAATTAAGAAACCCTTAAATGTTCATCTGGTTGATGACATTTCTCTTTCAAAACATCCAATCTGAGTTTAAAACAATGACCGCAAATGTAATCACAACCTGTGTGTTTTACTGAGTAGGGTCAAAATCGCTGGCCCCGTCTTCCAGGCCTTTTTTTATTGACACTCCAAACATAGTGTTTGTGTTGCCCTGTCGTCGTGACGATACTGTGGATGCATCAACACTGAGCAATTCTCACCTGCCCACTCCCCTGAGCCGCCCCCCCGCTCAGCCTACGATCACTGCGGGCCTGTTTTTCTGCTGCTGCTGTCTGACAACAAACCTCGCCGCTCGGTGCTCTTGCCTCTCACTGTGACATTCCCCGTCCGTCACAGGCGCTTGGAGAGATTTATGTCACGGCACTGAAAAGATTTACCTGGAGAGGAGAGAAAGAAAAAAAAATCATTCTTGGAGCGTTTCCGGGGGGCGTGGCTTGAGTTCTCCTTCACACACACACCTGGATGCGGGTCACGCCGCTACTCACGCAGGAGGGAGCTCGTCTTTGAAGGGATGTTTTCAAGAGTCATCCACAAAAATCCCGCTCGACTTGATCGGTGACTCGCGTGTTTTTTTTTGTTTTTTTTTTCTTCTTCTTCTTTTTTATAATCGTGTCTCCGCCGGCAGAAAACTACAGAAGCCTTAAATCTGCTCCGTCGCAGAGGCCGCAGCAGACCGCAGCGACTCGCTCAGGTGAAAGAGGTTTTTTTGTTTCTTTTATTCAAAGCGCCGACATGTCTCAGCGGTCGAGTATCTTACCCTGCGAGGCGGACTTCGCCAACTTCAAGTGGCAGTGTTTATCCAGCGAGAACTGGGTGAACAAATACGACACCAATGGGAGGCAAGTGTGGGTCGAAGCGAACACCGCAAAGAAGAAGAGTCAAGTTTCCAAAGTCCACAAAATCAAGGTGAGTCACCTGAGCGTTTGGTCGCGCTCTGCCTCCGGACACATTCAAATCAAATTCAAACACTCTCATTTTTGTCGCTCTGCTTTGGACCAACACTCTGCTCTGTGTGCGTGCGTGTGTGTGTGTGTGTGTGTGTGTGTGTGTGTGTGTGTGTGTGTGTGTGTGTGTGTGTTCCAGTGCAGCATCACAATAGATGATGTGTCAGCTGCCACCATGTACGACGTCCTTCATGACGGCGTGTACAGGAAGACGTGGGACTCCGCAATGAATGACAGCTACGACATCGCCCGGCTCTCACATAATGCTGATGTTGGCTACTACTCATGTGAGGACGCCTTATCGTTTCTCTACTAATCACATTCCTGTCTGTGTCTGTGTGTGAGTCTGTGTTGTCTCATTCTCTCCTCCACAAAAGAAAATGCACTGTACACACTGAAAAAAGCAGCACGTGTGTTGTTGAATTGGACTCGAACTTTCCTATTCACACAAGCAACCTCCAATAGTTTTATTGTGACCGAACTGTAGAGGAATCGTTTCCTTCCTAAGAACGTTGCTTCTACTTAAATAACAAATACACTGAACAAATCAGTGTTTTAATGTTACCTCCTTATGGAAGCACTGCATGTTGACTGTCAAAATGACCACAAATGTCTCATACTGAAACACAAACAACGCAGTCTTTCATGAAATGCCTAGATCCAATATATGTGTGAGAGCGTTTGCTCTCTACTTTTGTCTCGACTCCGTTCAGCCTCCTCGTTCCCATTGGCGCCTCGGGGTGAGATATTCAGAAGCTTCTGGTTATACCAGTGTCTTTATAGCCTTGACAAGGCCGCACTCTAAAGTTGTGACAAGGGGAAAAGGGAAAATAAACACGTAATGTCGAAGGCAGTACAACTTGATTTTGATGGCCTTTTTTTTTTTTTCTTCCTCCCTGTCATCTCTGCAGGGCGTTGTCCTTCGCCAATAAAGAACCGGGATGTGGTGACTCTGCGTTCGTGGCGCGTCGAAAACGATGAGTACATCATCATGAACTTCTCCGTCAAACACCCGGTGAGCCGGGCGGCGGGACACGTGGCGCTCGCTGCCTTCACACGCTTTTTGACACATGTTGTCTTTATGCTCACTGCGCACTGATTTTTTTTCCTCCTCGTTGAACGTGTCTAAATTGTCCCAAATTGTCCATCTGTTGACAGAAATATCCCCCCAACAAGCTCAACGTGAGAGCTATTTCTCTCCTGACTGGTTATTACATCAAGCCCACCGGAGCAGACAGCTGCACTTTCATCTACCTCTCTCAGGCTGATCCGATGGGTGAGAGGAGATCCGCCAGTTTTTCGCGGTTTCTTTTAAACGCAATGTATTCTGGGGGGTCTTAATAGTTTGTGCTTTCTTTAGGTTCTCTTCCAAAGTGGGCCATCAACAAAGCGTCCCAAGTCCTGGCTCCCCGGGTATGTAAGACCACCCGCTTTAAGGGTTAAAAAAAGGAAGGGGGGGGGGGGTTCAAACTGAGGATCAGTGCATCGGGCAGGGTGCTCGTGTCCATGTGGTGATTAATAAGTGTTTTAAGAGGTGTGTGCGCGCACACGAGGGAGTGAGTTTCATGTGTCTTTACGGACAAAGGTAACCGTAGTAACTCCGTGCTTGGGACGGGCCCAGTGAGGCCGCAGACAAAGAAGGATCTGCGCCGCCTTGCTCACCTGGAAGAACTCGTTTGCCTGGTTTCATATCTTCAGCAGATTGAAACTATTCAGAGCAAACTGTACCGGCGTCAAGAGAGCGCCAGTGAGAGATGTGCGTATACTCCCAGGAATGTTTACAAGTTACAGTGAGTCCTTTTGACCAACATCACTACGACTACTACTCCAAAAAAAAATGCCTGTAAAGGTGAACATTGATGTGAAGACAAGTCCTGAAAAGAACAAGTTCTCAGTCTGTTCTGTCTGGTTAAGCAGTCATCAAAACACGCCTGATGTGGTTTTATCTTAGTTTCAAGAGGCCTTTGTGTGTGTTGTCTTCATGATAAACAAAAAAAAACACCTTTATTGTCTTCGGACTCAATGTTTCACGTTGATCTCAGAAGATAGAAGCACTGTAAAGAGTCAAAGGTCGTTCCTTTGATTAGAAAACCTTCAGCAAAGATCATCATGTTTGTTTACTTTCAGGTAATCAACACTGAATGTACTTCATTGTGTAAGTGGGATAGTTGTGGATTGTATCTCGCAGTTGATGCAATCAGTGAAACTCAGGGTCCAGCGTGCTTTGTAATCTGTCATCAGTCCGCTTGGATTTTTCTCCCTGCAGCTTTATCAGCAGGTCTATTGACCCGAGGCGTGGCACGACCCTCGTTATGAAACTGCAGCTCTGTGATAGCCACGCCCTGTCTGAACCCCCACGCAGGTGATGACCCGCGTGCACATGGCGGGAAAGGCGTACCCCGAGTGGAAACAGCAGAACTCGCCCGACTTCAAGCCCTGGCTGCACCCCGAGCAGAGCGAGCTGCCCTGGATGGACCCCGCTGAGCTGTCGGTGCAGAGGGCGGACGAACTCGAACTGGAGGATGAGACCTCCAAGGTGGACACGCAAGGCTGCGAGGAGTACTGAGCACAAGAGGGGGGAGGGGGGGTGACGCCAAGAGGGAAGGACGGGGAGACGGACTGTAGATATGCATCGAAACGATAAGCCTCGAGACCTCAGAAGTGCTGCGGTTTCACCGTCATCTTCCCAAGGCGGCGTGTCCTTTGTGAAAAGAAAGAGTATGAAGCGTTTACAACTGTCTCGTTGGGTGAAACTGAGCACGGATCAAGTGGCCTTTCCTCTGTGTGCACGTTGAACTGAACTAAACAGTTTCTCCAGTGAGCGCCACTCACTTCTCTGTCGGGTCGAAGGTGTGTTGGGCGGGGGGGGGGCGTTTAATGTGACATCGTTACAGCGCTGACTTTGTGACGACACCATTTTTAGAAGCAGCTTTGCGACGCAAAATGAACAAAGTTTGAAGGGGAGGGAACATGAAGCAAATTCATCAAAAAAAATGTCTCTTTTTAAGTGACTGTGAATAGAAATAAGCTCTTTTGACGTCAGTGATGGAAGATTTCACCTGACGCCTGAATATTCGGAACAGTTTTACCAAGTTTTAATTTGTTTCTAAAAACTTCTTTCGAGACCAGGGTCACTTTGGGTCACTTGTCGTGAATGCACACGGTCAGTTACGCTGGTGAAGCACAAGTTTATTGTTAACCAACACATACCCTGCTGAGGTGAGGTGTCCGTCTGGGTGCGTGTAGCAGCTTTGGTTGTTTGCTACCTTGTTTTTTTCGTTGTTGTTTGACCACGAGTTCACTCTGTCATGTTAGGAGAGCAGTTCTGTTTTATTGTGTGATGAAAAGGGACTTTTTGAAGGTTAGTTGCATCGTCTGCCGCGCAGTCACTAGCAGGCGGACGTGCATCTCCTCCTGAGGGGGGGGACCCGAACGTGTCGTAGAAACACGCGACACGTGCACAAGATTGAATTCCGTCAGCTGAATGTCACTTTTTTTCCTTAAAGATTTTGAATAGACATCTGTTTGTTTAATTTATTTACTTGAAGTTACTCAGATGAATGAAGTCTTGATGGAGAACAGACGATGTAATGAAGCCCTGCCTGTTTATTTTGTCTTAACATGTCTGAAAAATGTTGTACAGTCGACTTCTTTTTTTTAAAATAAACCTCGCAAGGTTGGCGTGCTTTAGTATTCACAGCATCATTCTTTAGTGACAGTCAGTTTCAGGGGAAACCAGCAGATAGAGCAAAAACAAGTTCAGCTGCTCGAACCTGTGCAAAGTTGACTTTGCGGCTCAGGCGCACAAAAATTCCTCGAGGTCACCGAGAGAGGTCAACAAAGAAGACGGCATTTATTCCTTTCGTGTCAAATATCACATTCCTTTTTTTAAATAAAACAAAAAACAAAAAAAACTCATGCGCCAGAATAAAAGCATGCAGATTCACTTTTCAGCCACAGTTCGCCTGTTTTCAGTAATGGAACCGGCTTCAGCTGGGAGGAAAACTTGCTCAGCAGAAAGCTCGCAGATTGTTTGTTCAGTCTTTTATACACCTTCTGAACAGTTTGGCACCTGAAGAATACAGTTAATACAAAGTGATGACAGTGTAGTTCTGCTCAGAAGCAGCATTAGTTAAAAAAAAAAAAGGAGAGAAACTTAAGACATGATGAAATTCAAGTGATAAGTAGTCTTTGAAAGTAGTCTCTGAAATGTCTATTTACACAACCCAATTTATACACATTTAAAATACTTGTTGGATATTAAAAATCTAATGTACAATAATGTCAATGACACTCGGTTGGTGTTTTCGTCGTACAGAAGTCTTGCAGCAGTCATTACTTTTGTTGCTGTCGTACAAAATGCATTTGTCTACAGAAAATATACAGTTTGTGTCAAGTGCCAAAGTAAACTTGAAG
This sequence comes from Malacoctenus gilli, assembly GCA_032164315.1. Lineage (NCBI taxonomy): Eukaryota > Metazoa > Chordata > Actinopteri > Blenniiformes > Labrisomidae > Malacoctenus > Malacoctenus gilli. The sequence goes on along the minus strand of JASSRZ010000049.1, from coordinate 10,360,836 downwards.
CAACGTCTTGAAGTCCACAGCAAAGATGGATAAGGAGGAAAAAAAGAGACATTTTCAGTGAATTCATATCATGGAAATATTTGAAAAATAGTCGCCAGTTATTTGAAGTAAAACACGGAAAATGTAGTGTGTGTGGCCCTCGATGCCAGGAGGCTTTCAAAGTGACTCTTGATGGAGAATAAACCAGCGTTACATCTGAGGCATCAGGCGTGACCATCCTGGAAACCGATCATCAGAAGGAGTTCGTATTTTCCTGACAAGGACTCCGAAAGCTACTGTGAGTCATCCATCAGTCATGTTGAGGGGGGTGGAGGCCAGCGTCTGTGGGAGGAACTCCTCCTGCTCTCTCTGCCGCCACCTAATGCACCGTCCTCTCCTTTTGTCTCTGGTAGTCTGAGAGACAGACACACAGGGGACATCATTACATGACTAAAAGAGGCCTCATTATGTAATCTCCTACCAGTGTGATGTGACTCTACAGACATCCCTTTTGTTCCTGTTGTTCCTTGCTGAAGATAAACGCACCCAGGTCAGGCAGATAAGCCATCCCGCCATGTGGGTGAAGTAACCTGGTACGAGCTCACTGAGCTTAGAGACTCTTTATGTTGTAGGTACTTTTTCCTGATCACAGTTAAACTTTCCACACCGACACTTAAATGAGACAGTTTGCTTTACAGCAACGTTTCCTCTGTGATGGATTTGAATTTGATGTCAAGCCAAAACTGACTTCTGACTTTCTTTCAAATGAATCTCACCTGAGGCCTTCGTAATAAAGTGACACTAAAACAGCTGCAAAGTTAGAACCAGTCAGAAGTACCGGTACCAAGAATGAACACAAATGTGGCTCAAGAGTTTAAACTAATACTTTGCCAAAACCTCTCCAAAGGGTAGAACAATCTAAAAGTGCATCTTGTAGTTTGGATCAAATAAAAAGGTTCTCTGAGTAAAGGAGGAGACTTACTGTAAGGGAAGAAGCGAACCCTCATCAGGATTTCTCGAGCAGTCTTTAGAATCTCAACAGCCTAAAGACACAAACAAGAGTTGCAATCAGGTTCGACACAGAGTGAGCATCAATGACGCTTCTCCAGCACAGAAACACTCAGTTCAGACTCTAGTCAGACTCAACCTGCCACTTTGCAGCTTGTCTAATCACCGTGCTGGCAGTATTTCCTTGAAAGCAAATGTTTGTGATTCTGAACGTGTGAGAAAAAATGTCGCGACTCCACAATGAGACAATCTTTCGACCATTCACTCCCATTAAACAAACTGTCCCGTCTTACTCTGGAATGTTCAATGTCCTGGAAATCCACCTCGTTCACAGATAGAACCTGGTCTCCCTCCTGCAGCCCGGCTCTGTGAGCATCCGAGTCTGGGACCACCTGCCACCATAAAACACACCCAGAGAAATTACTCATAACATCATAGATGTTTCAAAGGACATCTATCAGCAGAAAAAAACCCCCAATAACTTCTCAGACAGCATCAAACCTCCTGGCTGCATACAAACCTTGGATATAAAGATCCCCAGCTGTGAGGCTTTGCCCCCGCGGATGTTGAAGCCGAGCTGCGCTCCCGGAGGCTTCTTGAGTACGATGGTGCGAGGCAGGAACTGGGTGAGCTCATTGTTGTAGTCAGGTTGATGGACTCGCTGGAAGTGGCCGAGAAAAGAAAAGCTCAGAAAACGCGACGAAAAGGGCAAGTTCCTACGAGTCCTCTTGTGACACTTCTGATGAGCACTTTGTTGAAGTGTTGCTGTCGATAGAAAAAGGTCTCAAACATCTAAAAAATGTCCGAACGAGCTACAGAATGTAAAGGTTAAAATCATTGAGCACTTAATTAAAAAGTGAGCAAACAGAATGACACCACACCATGCCAAGCCAGTGATCGAGAGACGATACGGGGCCCAAACATTTGTGGGTTTGAACTCGGTGAGGTTCAGCTGACGTCCTCCTACCTCCTGCGGCGGTATCCACGCTGGTGGGTTCTCGTAAGACGGCAGGAAAACCACCGGGAGCTGGTAGTCGTCATAGGGGATTTTCTGATCCATCCTCAATGAAAACACCTGCAGGAGGAGATGCTCAGAGTTGAGGGAACATTTCCTTTAGCAGTTCAACCCTTTGTCAAGACAATGACGAATTGCTAACTTCTGGACTTCTTAAAAAACATAAAGCAATCACTGATAACTACGGAAATACACTTGATACCTCAAGTGAATCTATGAGATAGGGGACATGTCTGAATCAGCTCCATTGGCCTGATTGACATTCACGCATGTGTGCTCATACAAGCACTGTGACTGCGTTTAAAAAACAATAACGTAAACATTAAATGCATGCTAACCTGTACAGAACTACAGAGGGCACTAAACACGAAGAAAATAGCATCTTCATTGCTCGCAGCAACAGTACATAGTTATTGGCGGATGTCGTAAAAACACGTTTAAAATGAGTGTGTTTTCGCGCTTACAGAAGGTGAAGCTTTTCCTATGAAATATTGAAAAATCTCCCAAAAACGTCTTATGTCACCCTAATTCATTAAAAAAAACTGTTTTGGTGTATTCTTTTTAAAACAGCAACTCGCTTTTGAACGTATCTTCATATACAAGAAAAAGGTCACAGCGAACAGCAAAATCGGGCTCCGTGTCAGTGAAACACGCAACTGTGATACTGCGTCCCAGGATTAATGTTCTACTACATTCATTTGTCATAATTCGAATTTCAGTCAGTATATTTTCACACTACAATAAACAAACCAGATGCTAACTAGCGCCACCGTTAGCTCAATAACTTCGAAGCGAGCTCACGTCGCTTCGCAGAACAGATCAAACTGGGGCACAGAGTATCGTCCTTATCACCACGTAAAATAACAAGATCTGACTTACTTTTAGGATCAGATTATGAGAAATGACGACACAAAAACAATCAACTTTGAGCTCACCTGCCAGCCTGAAGGCTAAAATTGGACCCAGCCCGTCAGCTGAGCATCCAAGTGCGACGTCGCCACCTGCTGTCGTGGAGGAGTCCTGCAGGCCTCAATGAACGTATGATTCGCAACATTTAGTGCAGCAAATCAAAGCACTTCGTGCGAGTTTTCACTCAGTTTTTCCGCAAAGAACGAACAAATACCAAAAAGCAAGCCACTGAGAATTAAAGTGGGATGTAAAATTTGCTGCAAATTTAGCCAAATCAAAACAAACTTCTTTTATTTCTCATAATGAAGAATTCCTGCAGCAACAGCCGTCAGCGCAGAATTTTTTTTAAAATGATAACATGTTGTTGGGAAAATTCTTTTTGCTTGAATGATCTGTAGGCGAGGAGGAGCATTTCTGCCCTCTGCTGGTGAGGTCTGGGTCTGAGCGTTGTTGTCTCCTGTCGTTGATGGTGTTCCTGCTTCGAATGCCTCAAATAGAAAAGCAGTATTGGGGAAAAAAAGAGTGACTGCGATAATGAACTGTGACTCCATGAGGATTTTGGGGATTAGAAACTACATTTGAAGCCTTCATCCAGAAAAAAAAACATTTTATTATTTTATACATTTTATTACACCTGTGTTTGCCTCTCTTAGAGGCGGGTTTTGGCACTGTTTTGGGACAGACCTGTCAGATGTGATCACGCATTATTTGATCCAAAAGTTTATTCAAATCTCTTTTTGATGCCAATTGTTGAATCATTGTAAGACAAACCATATAATTAAAGTCTAGAATGCAAGACTGCTGGTAGAACGACTGTCGGATGACGTAAATTTCCTCTGAATGTGAGAACAAATCAATCAATGTCAGATAAATGCTAATGAATATCCACCCGTCAGCCTTCTACATCTGTAAAACAAACGGTTGCAGTATTGCATCTCGGTGAGGTTTTCTAGACGATTACACAACAAACAGAAAACTCACCCAGACTTCACCAATTCAACAAATATTTATCTACAACGCCACTACTTTTGAACCAGGTCCTGCATGAAATCCTGTCATCAGGCAGATGAACTTCATTGCCACACAAAAACAGACGAGAGTGTAAAGAGCTGTTGAAATGGGCCTCCTGTGCTACTTCACTCAGAGCCAAAACTCAATAAATCATAATGTTTGTTGGGGCATCAACACAACATCGTTCATGTCT
>JASSRZ010000049.1:10338893-10356621 GCA_032164315.1 Malacoctenus gilli | reverse complement strand
TTGTTGTTGTTGTTGTGAGAAGTTGTTCTTTTTGCAGATAGTTAAAACCAGCACACTTTTTCATGACAACAAGCCAACAACAATCTTGCATTCATACTTGTAGAAACTTATTTAAATGATATATTTGGATTAGAAGTCAGTTTACAGAATGGAAAGTGCATGACAATTACACACGAGTTTACATCCATCATGGCAGTGTGATCACTGCATGCATTACACACAATCATTGCCAGGTGTCAGCCGACACACAAGAGTAGACTCAGATTCTCAACACGAGTCATTAGCGTGGCATACAACAAAAACCCACAACAGCAACGATTATTTACACAGTTTATCCAGTCAAGTTGTTGGTACTTGGAGGAACTGGAACTTTCTCTCCCTCTGCGTGTTGTGTGTTCACGGAAAAAAAACGTATTAGCTGGAAGCCACAGGTTTCACTTTTGGCACCTACCTGAGCCCTCTCCGTCCCCTCCCCCCTCTCTGTGGGCTGCACCCTTCATTCCAACCTCATTCATGTGGTTCCATTCACATTCAGTCCACACTCGGACCAGGATGCGAGAAAAGGAGAGTGGGGGCAAACACAGACGCTTTCCACACAAGTACGTCCGAGCGAGCTGACAGCCAGAGGAGCAGCTGACGGAACCAGCCACCGTGAGTCTGCTGATGTCTGTCTGTGAATGATAGGTAGATAGATAGATGGATAGATAGATAGATAGATAGATAGATAGCGCCATTGTAAACTTTATGTTTTTGTTTTTAACTGCATTTCATGATTTCATCAGGTCTTGTGAAAACTCTGCAGGTGCGTTTTGTTCAACTCAAAAATCTCTGTCGAGACTCAAAATCAAATATTCTGAATCAAAGTTCAGTCAACTATTGGGATGTTTCTATATACAAAGAGCAGTCCAAAGTTGGAATAATAACCGTGATTATGATATCTGAAATGCTGCAGTGTGATAAAACAAGTTTAATGTGTTCTTAAAATCTTATCAAAAACTTCCAAACTTATTTTTTCCCCCCTCTTGTTTCCATTCTTTGCAAGAAAAAAATAAGGACACAAGGTTGACATATTGCGAAAAAAAAACCCTTTATAACTTAATTGATAAACCATTACCTTTCAACATTACAATGAAGGAAATCTGTTTTGTTGCACTACGGAGCACTTTCACTCAGTTGTGTCACTCTTTAGGAGCGAGGGTGTGTGAAACAGGCCTCATAAAGTGTCTTCTTGATTGTTTCGCTCCTAAAAGAGTTGAGGGTTAAAAGGGGCAGAGTCGGGTCTTGTCCCGAAGAAGAAAATCCAGCCTTCTCACCGGGGTAAAGCGGTTTGTTTATCATCTGAACTGGAATCAGACACCGCTGCTGTAACTGGCGTTTGATGAAGAGACAGTCAGTTCGTGAGCCACAATGTCAGCAAGTTTTTCGCCAAGTCTTCGCTGACATGCTCGTGAACCACTGACGCGGCCTCGACCCAGCTGACTAAAGAAACAGATTCATGTCACTGCGTGGCTCTCAATGATAGATACGATGCTTTTTCTTGGACGCTTTTGAAAAAGATGAAAAAAATAAAATAAAATGAAGTCACAACGTGTCAAAAAAAAAAAAAAACTTTGGGGAAATTTTAACTCTCTTTCCTGGACGAGACGGTTGCGACATTTGGAATGTGACGCTGGGACGTGAAAGTCTTTTGACGCCTACTGCGTTCCCACACTCTTCTATTCACAGAGCCTTGTATAAACAGTCAGCAGGTGGAGTGAAGCACACCTGGTTTGCCAGTAGTTCACATCATCGTTCAGTTTCTACAGACAAAGGAGGCGTGGATGAAAAAAGTCGGTTAAGTGTGTCGACCTGCTCGGATTAGAAGTGCAAAGGGGGCGTGTGTGCTGAGGACTCATTTTATGAGTCTTTGATAAATAGGTGAAATTATAGGCTTTATATTTGCTACTGTAATTTGTTTACGTCAGTGTTCAATATCCCAATAATAAATAGCTAAACTGTGACCAGTTGCCACCAATCAAGAGGAGCACATGATGAGAACTGTGCGGTCAGCCACTCAACCATGAGGAAGCGTTTGATTGTTATCTGAATGTAACAGGGCTCTTTTTGTTTCATCTGCTGTTGTCTCAGGTTGACCGAGCGTTGGGCCACTTGTCATCATTGTTACTCAACACCCCCCCCCCTCCCGCCCCTTGTCTGTGAAACTTCTCTAAATGCTTAATGCAGCGAGTCGGGGCATCTCCTGTTTCATTGTCAGGGACATTAAAACCTGTCTAAACATGCTCCCAGCCAGAAGAAAAAAAACATCAACCCCACTGGTTAAATGTTTGAACCCTCAGTGCAGGTGAATTCACAGCAAACTCTTGATAGCAAAGTTTCATCCTAACTTAAAAATAAGCACAGTGACACGGAAAGTATTTATTTGCCCCGGAGGTTTCGACTGCAGAAACAGTGGGAGCGAAGCAGGTGAGGAGCGGGCTGGCAGGTCCCCAAGACAAATCAAGTCGAACAAGGAACAACCGGTCACGAAGGGACTTTTCACAACAGAAACCTTTTGTTGCTCAACACGCCGTCTCGGTGGGTGATGAATACCACATTCGATTTCCCCGTGTCCGTGAGGAGGGCACAACTTGGCACGGCGCGGGAATCTGTTTCGACACGTCGGGCGAACTCTTGACATTTCTCGTTCTCAGGCTGTGCGAGACGACGGCGTGCGGGTCATTTCTCAGGAACGTGCATCCACTTTCGCTCAACCTCTCGAAACTCACATCCAAAGTTTTTTTTTCTACCACATTCTCTCCGTTCATAAACAGCTCTTTACTTAAACCTTGCAGCCTGCTTTCCGCTTCTCCTCCTCCTACTCCTCCTCCGTCCGCTCACTGTGCTTGGCTGTGCCTGTCACCGGCTCTGTTTGTGCTGCAGGGGCTCCAACAGTGAGTGACTTCACTCTCAGGCCGGCCTGAGCGATACACCCTCAATACCCCATGGTGCTGCTCATTGTGAGCGCTCCCAACGGAGAAGTTGCCCCCCCACACACACACACACCCCCTCCCTTCACAGTGGCTCTATTGAAGGGCTCATTGAGCCCAGGATTGCCTTCATACGCAAAGGACCCCCTCATTAGCTTTCTGTCACAGTCGTCTTTCCCCCTCCGAACTCTCCACAGGTTCAGGGATGCGAACGAGACCAGAAGAAGGCATCCGCGCGGTTCCTCTCGTCTGACCTCAGGCTGCGTGCATCGGGCGTCCACACTGAAGAGGATCTTTCCTTCACGCCGAACGAGAAGTGATGTCTTGGGCTTGTTGCCGAGTTTGCAGCAGGGGGTTTTATAGCTGCCACTGGAGAGACTCGGGTAGAACTAGAAGAAAAGTGAGTGTTGCAAGATTTCTCTCCGTTGTCGAGCTTTGACTGTCTTACCTGGTCATTGGTGGTTTGACAGAGGTGTGCCGGTCTGAGGTTCCGTACAAAAATCTGAGATTCCTGTGTTTTGTTTTCAATTTTCCATCTAAAAGTGGTTTCAGTTGTCAGGTGCTTGGAACTTTCATTCAGCATAACCTTCACAAATCCCTGTAATCTGGGATTTACATTCCACAAGACCGAATTCAAAAATATCAAATAATGCCCATCACTTTTTCTGCAGGCAATTTTCAACAGGCACTCACACATAAAATCACTGCATTTGTTAAGACACCCTTATGCATTAGCGCAAAAAGTATAATATCAGCACTAAAAAATGACGTGACGAAACAGGAATTGTGCCAAGACAAATATTGTTACATGCAGGCTCTAACAAGAGAGACTTAATTGCAACAGGATTACTGAAGAGGAGGAGGATCATGTTTGTCTGTAATTTTGCACAAGAACAACAAAAACAAGTATGTTTAATGTTAAGCAAGAATAAAAGGGCCATTTGTGCTTCATTGCACAACCAAACCTGAAGAGCTCGCTGGATGTGTGTGTCGTTAACATCTTCAAGTCAGACCAGAAATCCAAACCAAAACCAAAAGTTGTTCAGATTGAAGTAAACACACGTCATCAAATGAACGAAACCAAATTGTACCAAGGTAGTGTGCAACGTCACATATTGACTGAAACTGTGTGTGAACAGAGGTGCTGTGTTCTTTTCTCTTCAGCATGCCTGCTGGTGGTTCTCAGTTGTGTCGGTGGTTTCTCTGCTCTCGCTGTGCTGGATGTATATTTGTCTGATTACTTACAACGATCGAGAGGATGTGAACTGGTGAGAGATCGCGCACGCACGCGTGCGCGCACACGCACACACAGAAACAGACACACGGCTCACATTGAGACAGATACAATAGCCCGGAATCCTCTTTTTTCTTTTGTTTTGTTCCTTTTCTTTGCCTCTTTAGTGGCGACCTTTATTCTGCTAACCCTGTGCTGCCCTCTATTCTTCTATTATCAGGCAGGGCTTCAAACAGCTGAAGCGGTGGGTGAACTGGTTCATGGTGCTGATCATCATTTCTGCCGTGTTAGCCAGCTACTGCGTTCTGCTGCTGGTAAGACTGCAGCGCTGCTCCTCTTCAAGCTGCAAATTCTTCCACTGAAATGTCACGGGCGAGAGTTCGTTTCCAAGACTGAGAGTTTAGGTGTGAATAAAACTTTACTACGACTTATTCTAATCCGTCCCTGAGATTAAACCAAAGCACAAGTACTCCATTTGGTTTGAGTCCTCTTACATCTGACTTTACTCAAGTATTTTTTCTTGCTCGTCACGTTTAATTGACTCCCACAAATGTTAACTTTTTTTACTCTTTGCATTTGTACTTTTACTCAGATAATACTCTCTTCCCTCATCTTTAATCTGAGAACACAACAGCACCAAAACAAATTTGGAAGAAGTAAAACAAAATCTTGTCATCACTCATTCCTATTTTTATCATTTCCACTTGTCATCACAGCTTTTTGCTTTGTTCCAAGTTGCCTTAGGAGAAAAACTGGACTTACACTGCATGCACAAGGTATCTGACTGTGACCCCCTTCCCCGAAACAAAACCTATGGATCTTCTCTTAGATTCACCCAAATGATTAACCAGCATGTTTGTCATTCTTCTTCAAAGCTCTTCTTATTTCTGGGCCTGATATTCCTCGTGCTTGGAGTTACGGGTATTAGTCTCAACTGGAAACAAGAATGGCCAACTGTTGTTCTGTCGCTGCAGGTACGGGCAGGATAACTGTGCATCTGTTCATGTTTCATGCGTCTCTCCAACGAGATAAGAATCTGGCGTATTTGTGATGTGTGTGTCCTCCTCCCGACAGGCCACGGCTCCCTTCCTGCAGTTTGGGGCCGTTGGAGCGTTGACTCTGCTCAGCTCGTTTGTTTTCCACCGTCTTCTGGTCGCCAAAAAAGGTCCGTGTGTCCCAGACACGTCTTTGCTATAAGCTTGATTAAGCGTGACAGAATGAGCATGACTGAGCAATTTAACCTGGAACAAGTTTCAACAGCACCAGTACGGGACGGTTTTGATGGCGTTTTAGCTGTTTTCACAGTGCTTGTCGCGTTGCTTCACGACGCCGTGACACAAGACTGCAGCTTCACACGTTTGCTTTTTGCTGCTCAAAAAAGACAGTCTGGTAAAAGAGCTTCATAATCACTCACGATAGCATGATGCTCGTTAAATAAAAAGACCAGCGTATCGAGATTTCCTGTCTGACCTAAAACTGACAAAAGCAACCTTGGATTGTTGTGTCTCCAGGCGCCAGGATCCTGATCACCGTTGTGTTTCTGGCGGTGTCAGCAGCCGTCTTCCTGTGCCCCCTCTTCATCCGGTCCCCCTGTCTCATAGACCCACAGGATTTACCTGTCAAACCTGAACTCGTTGGCCACAGAGGCGCACCGATGGTAAGCGACTCGTTTTACCTGACAACACCCTGCAGGTACACATGATACACAGTACCTTTCATACTGCCGTCACTGAAACCCCTCTCAGTTTAAAGGTATAGTCGCACATGTTGTGAAACGATCAGCTTGAGACAAGAAACAGTCCGGCTCATTAAATCATTATTTGGAGCTTTTAGACATTTTTTAACCTGAGTTTTTCCTTGGGGAAAAAATGGCAAATGTTCTGCAAAATAATAGGATTAAAGTCTTACTGTTGTTTTGATTCTAATGTGATGTCCGGGAATGCGAAGGCCCCATGTGCTGCGCTGCCCCTGTTGGTTTGCTTGACGGCTGAGTCGCCGGCGTGCTCCGTCCAAATACGGTGCACCGAGTGTTCAGGCAGCTGCGGGGTAAACAGGCCTGGTAAACACACCACACCTCCGTCTGTTCTCCATGTGTCCAGCGGGCGCCGGAGAACACCATGATGTCGTTCAACAGGAGCATCGCCTGCGGCGTGACCACCTTCGAGACGGACGTGCAGCTCAGGTACAAGAGTGTCTGAGTTGTTTGTGATGAAAAGGAATAAACATGAAAGCACGAGAAAATGTAGTCATAAGATGATCAGAGGTCTGTTTTTTTTCCTGTGCACAAAAAACACTGAGCATAAAGTACTTTTTCCTTGTAAGTCTAATTCAACTCTCTAAAGTCTTGGTGAGAACCAAACAGCTCAGTGTGTGGTTGGTTGTGCTTCAGTGCCAGTCACTCAAACTGTGCATTTACTGCCACCTCATATCAACTGCAACTGACCTCAGTTGGCAGTTTGAGCAAAGTAATAAAGTTTACGGCCCTGAAGCTTCTCTTACAGTGTGAGCGCGTCGCTCATGCACACGAATCATTTAGGCAAATTTGAAACAGACCAACTTTGAATCCACAGGCTTTATGTTATCCATCACAAGCAGTTTTACAGAAAGATGTCAAAAAATGTGGTCATTCAAGGAAAGGATTTGAATTGAGCCAAGAGTCTCACAACAATATTTGATGAGAATACCTGACGTGTGTCCTTAAGGATCACCACTGTGACTGTTTGTTGAACAAATGAATTTTAATTGGAGCATTTTTGCCCTCTCGGATGGTCATGATTCGCTCCCCTTCGTGGTTTCAGTAAAGATCGAATCCCCTTCCTGATGCACGATAACGACACCGGGTTCTTGTTGAGAACAACGAACGTGAAAGAGACGTTTCCCGACCAAAACTTCAACCGGAGCAGTGAGCTGACCTTTGAAGAGCTACGCAGTCTGAACGCAGGCGAATGGTTCCTGCAGGTGAGTCCTTTCGTAACAATTGTGTCCCCACATTGGTTGGAGAATATTGAGCCCAAGTATTTTGTGTTCGTTCCAGACGGATCCTTTCCACACTGTGTCCCAACTGTCAGAGCAGGAGAAGGACGCAGCCAGGAGTCAGAGGATACCGTCCTTACTGGAGCTGCTTCACCTTGCCAGCGAACACAACATCTCTGTGCTATTTGATCTGTACAGTCCAGACCAGGAAAATGACACAGTAGACACAGTCGACACCATCCTGAAGTCTGGCATCGACCCAGGCCTGGTAAGAGAAATCCTCTTATCTCTTGTCACTTCTTGTTGTTGCACGACGTGATCATGCCAATCTTCAAAGTGCTCTTAACGCCCTTTTTCGACAGGTTCTCTGGCTTCCTCCAGATGAAAGAGGTTACGTGAACCGGACGGCTCCAGACTTCAAGCAGGCCTACAACAACGAGGAAGACATGCGCAATGAAGGGGGGAAATACCTCAATGTGAAATACAGCAAACTGACCATGGACGAAATCAGGTAGAAACACATGCATGCAACATGATACGTTACTATCACCGAGGCGCCGGTGCCAGAGGGAGCTCCCAGCGGTGCGCTCTGTCAGAGCGGTGTGCCTGCAGCGTGCTGGGACAGAGCTTTAGCACTCACCTGAGAGGTTCAGCCTCCAGGCAGCTAAAATCCAATAAACGTCCCAACCCAGAAGTTGTGTGAAAGCGCTGAACAGACCGAGAGCGAGGGAAACAATGAAATTCATGCAACATGTTGTGAGAAGTCACTCGAAGGAGAATGATCTCACAGCATATGAACGTTTTGTGTTGGTGCACAGTTTGAAACACATTTCGGGCAGGCGTGACGCTTCAGTTTGGGAGGGTGGAAGAATGAGTGTCAGTTCTTTTCTGTCTGGTTCAAACGGAGAAAGTCTTGATTGTTGTTGTAAATTATCTTAAGTGAATGTTTGGTCTTCAAACAAAGAGTGAGTAAATCTTAAAGTATGAGCAATATGCTGAAAAAAGTCAACAAAATGGAGCATTTTGACACTTCTTATTTGTTTAAAAACCACTTATTAGTAGGTGGGATGTATCTAGTATCTGGCACATCAACTTTTTGTGCAAAATGAGAAATTCGAGTGAGTTGGACAACGGTCAAACTGTGCCAGAGCATTTCCACAAATTGCACCTCCTGTGGTGGGTTTCTGGTCTGTGGTGGTCAATATCTACCAGAAGTGGCCCAAGGAGGGTAAAGCAGGAAACCCACCTCCTGTGGTCGGAGGTTGTGGATGCGTGTGGTCCCACGGAGGCACCAGGAACCACTGGGGGGGCTTCAGTGCCTTAGTGCAGGGTTAAGGTTGTTGTTTGAACAACAACATTTGGCAGGTGCTCATTATGTTGTTCATGAAGTGTGTATCATTACACAGAATGATCCAGAGTTACCGCTCACACAGTTGCATTTTCTGTTCCAACGGTGACCCGCCTTTAATCATGTTCTGCAACTGTCCTGTTTATGGTTGTTGTTTGTTTTAAATTGCTTTTGCTTTGCTTGTACTTGAAAGAAACCTTCGGCGGGACAACGTCACTGTGAACCTCTGGGTGGTTAACGAGCGCTGGCTCTTCTCGCTGCTGTGGTGTGCAGGCGCCAGCTCCGTCACCACCAACTCCTGCAGCCTCCTCAAAGCCATCGAACAGCCTGACTGGATGATTGTGAGTCACACACACTGAACTCACTGACTGACTCATTTTTAGTTGACAATTATTGAACTTTGCAGCTCATCGGGTCTTAGTTTTGTTTCGGAGATGACCTGCTTTGCGTATCATTCATTGGGCGTGTGTGTTTGTTTCAGTCGCCTGATAACTACAGAATGATCTGGATTTCAGTCGACGTTGTGTCAGTGTTGATGATGATCGGACTCTACGTCTTTCAGCGGTAAGCTGCGCAGAAAGTCGCTGCGTGAATTCGTAAGTTGCACAAAAACTTCTCATGAAGTAAACGAGACTGACTCACCCATCTCGTCGTCCGTGACAGGAAAGCGCAATGCTTGTGCCACAGAGGAGGTCAGTTTATGTTTTGTTGTACAAACACTGAGAGAAGAAACTTTAAATCTTGTAGTTACTAACCAATCTGTAAAGATTCAAAATCATTTAATTAGTATTAATTCCTTCTCTAGTTAACATATTCATGGTATTATTGACAGTAACATTTGATTTTCAGCACATTTTCCTATAATCTTGTAACCTGTTTGTACCAGCCTCAAATCTTTATGTATCAATTATTCACAATGGAAAGAAGTTTTGAGGCTGTTCCGAAGGTGCTGTGCTGAGTTTGACCAGTGGTTCTCAACCTTGGGTTTGGGACCCCATTGGGGAGACGCATCAGAGCTGACAGGGGGTCTTTAGACTTTGATCCTGTCTTTGTCCATGGGTGACTGTGCCTGTTTCCACCAGTGCTTGGCTTCACTGCCTTGGGGGGGGTCCTCCAGGGTGGGAAATGGTTGGGAGCCACTGAGTTATGGCATCAGGATGTCCAACACCTTCAGTTTGATTGCTGTTCTTCTTTTGGGAGGTTCTCTGGAGGTTTTTCACTGTTTTTGAAACCACCCGAAGATAGGTTCTGACTTTCATCTCGACTCACCCTAAACTTTCTGTCCGACTCGTCTCAGCAGTGCAGAGGAATGGCCCTGCGGCCTGGAACGAGAAAGAGCTGTATCCCTTCTTACCCACGGGGTGATCTGATGCCAGCTGCCATCGTTCCAGCCCCGAAGCTCACGCACATCCATCACAAGTGGTCCGGAGCTCACGCAGGAAAAGAGTGAGCGATTGTGAACTGCCATAAACTTTGTTATTAAGCCATTTAAATTCGGAGACATTTTCACAGAGATCATGAAATGTGAATGGAGTGTCCTCCGATGCCACTGGATGGCAGCTTCAGATATCTGTATTCTACTGTGTAAATACTTGAACTGTTCAAATCCTGTTTCTAATTTATATTGTGACTGAATCCTCTTTAAGTGGGATCACAGATTTATATTCAACCAGTTGTAGTCACAGTGGGAACGTTGCTTGTTGGTTCTTTATATTAAGGTCTGTAGTTTTTGTTCAGAAAAGCAACATTGTTACAAAAACACAGAATTTGGTTTGTGAATCAGGAGCTGCTGCATTTTTTGTGACTCAGTAATCGCAGGTTAAACTGTATCTTAGCACGAGCACCAGTTTGATATCTTCTGTCAACAATGTCTGCAGCGTTGACAACAAATAAATAAGGCAAGAAAATCTAAACAGCACACCAACCTTTGTTCAGCAGTGAGAGCTGCCTCATATCGCCTGTGATCGTGTCATAATGCTGCCACCTAGTGTTTAGGAACTCCTTCAGATAGATTATGTTGCATTGACTGCATTTTTTACACCGTTTGTTTTCCATCCTGGTCGTCAGTCTCAAAGCACAATAAACCATGTCCACTTATTGAGCGACAGTTGCAATACAAGACTGTCACACACCAGGAACAAGTCCATATTCTTGCTCAACGACCCCTTGGAGAGGCTGAGATGTGGTATCAAACCACCAACCCTGACTGAAAGACAACCAGCAGCTAAATGAGCCACTGTTAAGATATTTGTTTTGTTCTGTTTTTGAGGACAATTGCTGCATATTAAGGCCAACGAGTCTGTACAGCCGAGGTTGTTCTTTCACGAGGTGTTTATGTATAGACCGAATGCTTCTGACAGTCTGATTGTACATCATACAGTGTAACAGGTCGGTTAGACGTATATAGTCTCTTGGTGAATGTGAAAAATAAGGCATCTGTATATCGTCATTGCACGAAAAAATGTGTCTGTATCATGAGCAAAAAGCACTAAAAACTTTTTTTCTAATCTTTATTCTGTGTCTTCTTGTTTGTTTTCTCTTAGATGTTGTTTTTGGTGGATTACTGCCTCTGTTGTCCTGGTGCTATTTTGAGCTCTTGTGATATTAATGAGTAACTGTAAAATTTTACTCAAAATTTAGTTTGAAAAGAAAAAAGGCACAAATTATTCAATATTCCTATCACTCTTTGTTGGCCTGGTGTGACAATGTGCTTGATGAATTAACTGTAAACTTTCCGCCTCAATGCTCGTGTCGTCTGGTACAACAAGGTTTTTCTCTCAGTCTGTAATTTTTTCACAAGCTAACTTTCAAGTCTGTTCATGGCTGGACGAGACATACAATTTACAACTCATTATTACGTTTTGGCTCAAGTGGCGTGACGTGTATGGCTATTTGAACCACCAGGTGCCGCTGAAAACAACACACTGAAAATTCAGTTTGGGGGAGAAAATACAAAATTACTCTAAATTCTCACGGAGCTGCACCACAGTTTATACACCACAAGATGGCAGTCAATGCAAATATTAGCGCAAAATAAGCGACATTCTGCTCTTAGAAACGTGTAACCATGAGCAACACACACATTTTTAACCCGGGAGATGATCACTGCTGATGAAGTTATGACGGTCTCCCATAAACATTCACCTAGTGTCACGTTTTATAAGCGATATGTTGCTGAAAGTGGGGTCTTTTTCCCTCCACACACAAGCGAGGCGTGTTCGTGAGGGGAGGAGGAGGAGGACGGTTAAGGCAAAGGAGGAGGAGGAGGAGAAACATGTCACGCTTTGGCTCCGTTTTGCTCCAAACTTGTGGAAAGTTGACACGAAGTAAACAGTCTCTCCTTGTCACATCCAGACCTCAGAGCGTGGGTGTGGACCCCGCAGCTGACCGCAGCAGCAGCAGCAGCGGCGGCGGCAGTGGCTCACAGACTGGGAGTGTCCTGCGACTGCGTTTAAAAAACTCTGGAGCTCACTTGTTGTGAAGAAGGCGCGACAGTTCTGCTTCATAAATTAACTCGAGAGTCAACTGACGGTTTTTCCCCTCCCTCCCGCTTCCTTCAACCACTGTTTCTTACTTCTTTCCACCCCAAATCTGTAATTTCCATGACTTTTCGAGTTGGCCACACCATGGTGCACAAATATGGTAAGTACCGTGAGATGCCTTCATCTCTCTTCTCTGGCTAAACTGCAGTAAGTCTTCGTAAAGTTGAACTGTCAAGAGTGTTTGTCAGTATTTCGCTCCGCTCAGCGTTACTGCACCAACTTTGGTTCTTGACACGCGTTTTATTTAAGGAGGGGAAAGGGTGAAATGTCAGTGAAACGGAGGAATTTAACTTCCGGAATGCGGGTTTTTGAGCAAAACGTGGATGAGGCTGGGAAGTGTGGAGTAGTAGGTTCATGCCTTCATGCTGTGCATCATCTCTGTGCAGTGTTGTTGCTCACCACCCACCGGGTTCAGCAGGCAGCTCTGCAGGCCTGCAGGAAGAGAAAAAATACCTTTATTTTGAAAGGAGGAATTAAAAAAGAGACTCTACTTCTGCTTTTCTCTTGAAAGACTTAGACTTACATGCGACATCCACACCTAGCGTTACAATGAGTAGGAACACCCGTAGCTGCTCCATAAACACTGACTGAATCTCACTCTGAGTTGTGTAAGTCGATAGATTTGTGTAAATCCTTTATGTTTACGATATTTGTCGAGGGAAAAGATCTTGGGTTGTCTGTGTATTACTGCACTTCAAAGCCCAGTTTTTTAATGTATTTTTTTCTTTTCCTTTTTAAACTTTTTGGGTTTTTTAATTTTGATCTTTGTTGACAGCTCATAATCCTGGTGAAACACAATTTTACAAGCAGTCCTGAGAGGTTTCTTGTAGCTGTGTTTATGTCAATGGTATGAGAAGAGGTGCAGACTTTGTAAATGCTGAAAGCTAAACTGAAACTTAACTTATTCCTATTCTGGTTATAAGAGTTTTTATGAGTCTGTTTTTTGTTGGCGGGGCAGACACGGAGAGGGCAGTGGGTCTGCTCAGGCAGTACCAGGCCAACCTGACCAGTCCACATGAGCAGGCCCTGAAGACCAGCGTGGGCAAAGTCTCTGCCATCTTGGGCAGCCAGCTGTTTCAAGCCCTACTTGGTAAGAAAAACACTGCAACGCTGTTCTTCTCTCCCCCCCCCCCCCTCTCGAAGGAATCGACTCTTTTCGAAACTTTACCCTCGAGCTAAAATTGCATCACTTATCTCAGTTTGATCTTTCCACATATGTTTTCCTGTTCACATTCTCGTCTCTCTTTGTTGTTGTTTTTTCTTCCAAAGAGAGTGAGCTGGTTCACCAGTTGATCTCTGTGGTTCGCCACCCTCTGTTGTCTCACCGCGTTACTCCTTTTTATAGTGTAGTTCATGCAGTTAGTGCGGTTGTATAACTGGCTGCAGGCAGACACAGGACGCAGTCAGGGTCAGGTTGTATTAATTTATATGGGAAGTTAACAGAGTCTAAATATTTCCCAATTAGGTCCCATGAAAGAGGCCTTTCAGTCCACCTCACAAAGGTCTGCTGTATGCGCCCCTCTGTAGCATACCCACATTGTAATGAAATCCCATTAAGACTGCACAGAACGGGGCCCATCTATAGAGTGAGCAGCTGTACGCTCGCACTCGTCTCGCAGGTAAGGGACAATTTTTCATTTGTGCTGGACAAAAAGACGAGTCCGGCCTCTTTTGTTGCATATTCTGTATGGAGCAAAGTGAACGTCCGGATTCGCCCACAGCAAGCACAGATAATCTACTGCCTATACTAATATTAATAATCCTCGATGAGGCCTGATTTATGCCGTTATTAAGAAGCAGGGACACTATTATTAGTTGTAACCTTCATGCCAGGTTTTGTGCTCTTGTAAGGGAGCTCAGGGGAGTATACATGGAGCTTCTCCCCCCACTCCTTTTACAGCAGATAACGCACATTACTTCAGTTTAACCAATGGTTGAGTGGTCCTTCTAATTACCACAGCCATGTTATAATGATGCCCGCCTGGCCGCCCTTGGGTCGGCTATTGCTTCTGCTGACCCACTGCTGCTCCTTATCTCGTGATCTGAGGGGGGGGGGGTTGGGGGGGGCATGAGGCATGACTCAGGCAGCAGTTAAAGAAATACTGTATAGCTATTTTTACCAGCCAGATATACTGAGAAGATTTTATGGCACAGTTTCCTGTGTGAGGCTGGAGCAGGTCTGACGCATAAAAAACAAGATTGATTACACTTCCCCCGCTCGTCACGGGTCGGAAGTTATAGTAGAGACTAATTACCCGTCATTCAAAGTGCTTATTTAAAGATCAAACATGTATCATGGTCCCTTTTCCGGGGCTCAACTGAGAGCAGCCGAGACGCGTGTTCAGACATTTGCGAGTGTGACTTCAAAGTGATTGAATGATCTTTACCAGTAGGCGAGAATGTTTATCATGAGATCAAGTCGTATTTGCCGCTAGGTCAGTACATGTGCTGGAGGTTCATGCCGCCAGCCTCACATGACAACGTGGTTTGAAGGAGTCAGTCTAAGTTGGTAAGTGGATCATGGCAGACAGAGATGAAATCAAGCGTTCCTGTTCGCTTCTTGTTGCGAATCGCAGAATAGTAAAAAGAAGTCTATTTTAAAACTTAATCTGAAACGCTGACTCCAAGCATCACATGTTGAACCAGGGTGTTCGTAAGCGTTTCCTTGATGAATGAGCCACATTTTAATTTTGGCATCACATTTCGGAGAAGCAACCCAAAGGTTACTTTCACTTCCTGAATGACTTTGATTTTTTTGACACCGAAGACCTTTGGACTGTCCAAGGATATTTTTTCAGTCAAGCATTCAATCCCGGACTTTGGTGCTGACTGAAGCATCTGAGCAATGGCTGGGTGGATGGATGGTGCGCAGATGCTAACATGCTAAACTAAGACAGTGAGCATGGTAAACATACCTGCCAAATGTCAGCATGTCAGGATATAACTGGGAAGATAAGCTGTCCACTGACAGCACAGTTACACTTCTGTCCATAGAACTGCTTGACTATACTGTTATACTTTTTTTTTTCTTTGGTTATATTTGACAACCTCAGACGACCCGAGGTTAGGAGCTCCTGTTCTATACACGCTTCAGCCAGATTAGAGTTTTGGGTAGCTGCAGTCGATTCCTGGTTTACTTTGGATGAAAGGACGGTCACACCCTGGACAGATTGCCATCTCTTTCCAGGACTAACAAAGACAGAATCACACGCTTTCACGCCCGTGAACGAATCGCATTCTCCAGTAAACCAAACAAGGATGTTTTGGATTGCGGGAGGAAGAGGAAAAGAAACAACATCCAAGCAGGAGGAAAACATGCCAAAGTCCCCGTCTGGATTCAGATTCGTGTCTTGTTGCCTTGTTGCTGTTTGGTGACAGTGCTAAACCACCAATCCACAGTGCCACTGGGCTCCTGACGTTAGATGTGATGTTCCTCGTTATTTATTGAGGTGAGAGCGACTGTGAGAGGATTAGCTTTCCAAATCGGGATTCCAAACATTCCTGACAAAAAACTGTTCAATCAGAGCCGAGCCCAGAGCGGATGGGAAAATAAATCGCTCTCGGCCGCCAAGGCCGGCCCCTTTCCACACGTCCCCCTGGTTATCTGGACCCTCTGCACATGGTGCGAGGGTGGACCAAGAGGAGGCCTGCGACCCCTGTGCTTCAGGTGGAGAGCCGCCACCCCCACCCCCCCACCCCCGTTTCAACATGTGGTTCTCATCAAGGAAGGCAGAGTGGGGGAGCAGCCGGTTCACAGCGCTAATAGGAATACAGTGCAGTATAAACATTACTCATCCTCTTATCCTCTCCTGTTGTGTTTGCCTTCGCATGCTCAGGGCCATGTGAACCGGCTCCGGCTGAGCAGAGCTGCTTGTGAGAGCGCTCTCTTGTCAAAAAAAACAAAACAAAAAGTTTCCTCAAACTCAAGACACGAATCTGTGAAGATTACAGTGAAGTATCTATCTTGAGAAGATCTCTTTAAATTTAATACACCGTGGGAAGTACAGAGGTGTTTGTTGGCGTGTGGGAACGCTCGGCACCGGCCACTTGATTGGATGTCGGCATGGTTGCGCAGTCACGAACAAAGGTTGCCTTAACTGTGCATCCATCCTTTTGTTCCAGCATAACAAACATGCAGTGGGAGGCATGAGGGGGGGAGAGCTCCTCGCTGTGAGTCGGGGCGCGCACGCAGCCACTGCAGACACATGTTAAATCACAGGGGACCCTGAATTCCTGGGGAATACTTTACTGAGGCAATGACAAGGGGGTGTATTGTTTGCACTGCCTCAAAATTGTGACCTAGATTTCCGTCAATGTGTCGTTCTGGTGAGCTGCGGTTTGCTCATCGTCATGTAAAGAACGGGGGGGCCTCTTTTTCTTTTTGTGCGTCTATGATTCACCCAGTCAGGGAGTGCAGAGATGACTACGGTCCAAATGAATAGGTGTGACAAAGAGAAAAAAGGTCTGCGAAGCATTGATCGTGCACACAGAGACTCCGAGGAGGTGCAGGAAAACCTCCAAGGAGTGTGACAAAAAAAGGCTCCGAGCTCTGACCAGGCCGTCCCAAAATAGTCCAGACATGAGAAAGGAAAAATCTACAATAATTCTTGCGACAAAGGGACTTCTGGCTCAGATCATGTATTTTGTGTTGTTGGCAGGAATGTATGTGGTCTGTGGGGGTTTGAAACGGATCGGTGGTTTTCTGGAAAGTCACAAATGCCGAGAGAAAAGAATCTGTCGCTACTTTGTGTGAATCCTGAACCAGGAACTCTTGAAGACGTGATTGAGCACCTTTGCCTGTCTTGTTACCTCAGCCAGGAATAGATGAATGATGTAATTAGAAGTGTTAGTTGTGTGAAAGCAAGCCAGGTGCTCGAGATGCAGCTGAAGAACAGAACCTGCAAAACTTAACAGAGGCGTCGTTTACAGGACTTATTTAAAGCTGAACCAGGCAGCACTTTAATGTGAGTGTAGGGTCAAATGACAGGATGTGCAAAAGGTTTCAGGCACTAAAAATAAAGATATTTACAGGAGTGTCTTCATCCTATCCTGAGATTTTATATCCACAGACCACTAAAAAAAGCTTTTTTTTTTTTTAAAAAACAGTTTTTTAAAAAAAACAGTGTTTTCAGGACATAACTGATTAAAATTGATTGTTAAAAAATTTAAACTCCATGTGTCAATTTTTTACAAATTTTTCTTGTACTCATGAGAAAAAAATGTTTATTTTTGCCTCCCAAACTAATAAATTTCATGTAAAAAGGTATAAATGCGAGTAGCTTTTGACAGCATGATGCTAAGTGAAGCTTAAAAAAAACAGGTGGTAACTTTCCAATATGGAGGGTTAAAACTGTGATTTTGGGTATCTGATGTGTAAATGTGTAAGTGGAGGTGATACTTTTATTGCACGCATACCAGAGTTTGTGTAAGAGAGGCTGGTCTGTAGTCAGCTGGTCAGCAAACTCCTCTGCTGCCCACACTTGGCTTCACTCCTCCACATTCAGACACAGTGATGAGTCACATGCTCCATTCTTACACTTTTGTTCTCACACTGTCTTGTTGGGACATACCAACTCTTATCGCTCTGTCTTACACACACGCACGCACGCACGCACGCACGCACACACACACACACACACACACACACACACACACACACACACAC
>JASSRZ010000049.1:10322856-10338162 GCA_032164315.1 Malacoctenus gilli | reverse complement strand
ACACACACGCACGCACGCACGCACACACACACACACACACACACACACACACACACACACACACACACACACACACATGTATGAGGTAGAGCTCTCTAACCTTGTACTCTGATGTCCTTCTGAAATTTGTTTTGTTTCCCATCTTGTCCTGACAGTAAACTTTTGGGAAGCTGATGAACTCTCCAGTAACCTCTTTATGTCAACACTGCAGTAACCAGGCCTGGGTTTGACATCAGCAGATTTGTCCCAGTGCATTCTCATCAAGCGGCTGCCACTCATTAGGTGACCACAGGACATGAGCCAAGCAGTGACGAGTGGAGATGAGAAGACTTTCAGAGGGGAGCGGAGCAGCTGAACAAGTCACTTGAGCTATCAGTGTCCATAGCACACTTACGAACACTTACTTTTTCAGTGTTTTATGTTCTGAAGAAAGGTTTTTGCTTATTTACCTCTTGAGTGTTTTTTTTCAATGATCAAACAGGATGCATGATGCCGCATCTCACTTTTCTGCGGAAGATGCAGCTGTGAGGAATAAAATCTGTCGGAAAAATGACTTATTGTCGGAGAGACTTAAGTGGTGACATTCATGGTCCTCACGTCCGAGCTCTGTTGCCTGCAGTGATTCCAGGATGGTTGATTTTCTGAGTTGTTGTCAGAAGTTACTGTTTGAATTTATTGCAAAATTGATGATCCACCGAGCTAATTTGGTTTAATTTGTTATTTGGTCGTTCGTTTGATTTAGTAGCATCATTTTTCTTTCCTCGGAGGTCGGGGGGGGGTCGTCCGTATATTTCAGTCCGTATATTTCAGTGCAAGCTGAGACTGGGTCCTGCAGTGGTTTAGATATTTGATAAATGGATTATAACTGCGCCAACTGAAGTCCAAGTTGTCCCTGCTACTTCTTACTGTATTTATGGGCGGAGACGACCTGCAGTCAGACCATAAATTGGTGCAAAGTTTTCCACTCAAACAAGATATCAACTCTATTTTTCTCAGTTCTTTTGTCCCAATACTTGTGGTCAGCTGATCTTTGTAGTTTCTCTAACACCCACTAAACAGACTCTCGCAGGGTGGGGTGAGGATGTGGACTAACCGGTAATCACAGACCTTTGTGTTCCGGTTCAGCTCCGGCTTCACCACATCAGTCTGATCCCACAAACACTGATGTTAGAAAACAACTCAAATCATCACGTACAATTTGTCTTGACTGTTCCTTTTAAGAGGGGGCACAGGGGGGTCCAGTCTCGGTTTTAGGGTGGTGTTTGCTTCCCTTACGTGCAACCAGAGCCTGTCAATCATGTGACACCATCACATGCCTTCAAACAGTCTTGTGATGATATTATCTCTAAATATGAAGGTAAAGCCTTGTTGCAGTTCAGGTTTTAGTCTGAGGACTTTTAAGAGGAGATTACACATGACACACTCCTCAACTCAACTAGGGGGCGCTGTCTCCACTATTTCAACATGTGTAAAATGACATTTCAGTGCAACTGGCCTACAAATGACCTACTTTGTAAATGAAAACGCTGATCAAGTGAAAGAATGACAAGGGCAGAGGAGGGTTTGTGTCAGTGCTACAGTACATAATGTTCATGTGGGATAAGATTTGATACTTTTCCTCCTGCAGACTGAGGTGATGCTTCACTCACTCAGTGTCTGAGTCATGTAGTTGAGTGAGAAGATAAGACGAACGCTTGCAAATGTGCAGACTGACTTCCGTGTAAACAGACGACTCCCACCTCCACATCTTTTTTACCCGAGGAAAGCGAGACGTGTCCCGATGTGCCAGTGATTGATCGCTTGACTCTTTATAGGCTATCAAAGCTGTGCACTTTGGGAAGCTGGCAAGTTGTGAACTAGAAATAACAATGGGGAAGCATGAAGCACGTATACGTGAGATTTGTAAGGACTCAAGCAAGGGGTGAAAAAACGAAAGAAAAAAAGAACTGATTATTTTTGTTGTTTTTCCTCACAGATATTCAACAGTGTTACGAGGTGACCTTGCAACTCAACACGGAAAAAACTGTTGCAAAAGAAGATGGCAAGCAGGATGTGTGGGAGGTAATTTTCCTGCTTCTCATTATATAGACTGGGGGAAAAAAATCTGCTTAGTATTTACATTGTTTGTGGTGTCGCACGTGCTGCCGTGTGCTTTCTGCTCGGTCGCCGATGTCATTACCAGAGTGTCCCTCGCACCGCAACAAGGTAGCGTGTTACCATGAGTCATGGCGGCTGTGACTCCGACCTGCTGAGTGAGTGTCAGACGGAGATAAAGTTGGAGGGTGGCAGACGGGGTGGGTGGGGGGGTTGGGGGACGGGGAGAAGAGGAAATGAGACCGAGTCAAAAGAGCACTGATTACCATTCGCTCATCTGTGGGCTGCTCTCATGGAACAAGGTGGTCCTTTCATTACAGCCGGTGATTGTCGTCACTCGGTTATTCAGAATAGTTTCGTCGTGGGCCACAAAAACACACCGAGGGGTGCAGTTTTTTTTTTGTCAAATAAATTATTATTATTATTTTTGTCTTGTTGAATGAACGTTAAGACGAAACAGAAGCACTCGCGCTGCGAATGAAATATCAGTCAATCCATTCACTCTGCTTCTGTATCGACATTTTCTGCTGCTCCTTGTCCCTGATCCCCTAATAGCCTCTGGATGGGCCCAAGCCCCTCACTTCATATCATTTGTGCGCTTCATTGTTGCCTTCAAACTTTCCTCGAGCTATGCCAAAATGTTAATGAGATTGATCCTTGGCTGTCTTCTATAACCCATTAACTGAATGGTCCCTGGTCTGGGTTTTTTTTTGTTGTTGTTGTTGCAGGGATTAGAAAAAATGCCAGAGTCTCTGCATAATAAGAAGTGTGCGTGCGTGCGCGCATGCATGCGTGCGTTTGTGCGTATTTGCACACACTATGGTGCAATATTTATCCTGTCAGAGAGGCGAGAGAAGTCTGGGGTCAAATTTTCTCAAAAAAATGTTTAAATGTAAATGAGAATGTATTCGCACAGTTACTTTTGTTGTTACAACCCACATCTTGAGTAAAAGTATCATTTTCCCAGAAACCAAATTTTACTTCCATTGTCAACTTGAATTCAGTCTCGACTGTCATCCTTTATCAAGTGTTCCTCGACCCTTCACTTAAATATCAGAGCATCACTTTGTCCTGAAACTCCATGAAAGATTATTGTCTCATTCTTGGAAAAACTGGGAGATTTCTGCCTCGCATTTGTTGCCCAAAGAGGAAAAGATGCTACCTGAGTGGTCGAAAGACAATCGAATCCACTACGACCAACAGTTACTCTCATCTCATCAGCACTGATTTTGTAAACTGAGTTTAAAATTCGAGTGACTGCCAGAACGTGGATGTTTGGCGCGCGGGGATAAACTCAATTTTACACACATTAACTTTAGCTTATGTTCACGGATGATGTGCACCTGAGTTTTGGGTCATGAGGTGCGAACCCATTTTTCATTGTTTCTTTTTTTCTAAAGCTTATAAGGTGAGGATAAAATTACGTAATTCATTCTTCACTTGAGATAAAATCTTTAATCTAACATCATTCCTTTATGCGTCACCGCCCCTCCCGCCTCTCAATCACCTAATGTCAGGTTATTTTTTTCATATTTATGTAAGTCCCAACCGGATTACGTGCGCTCGGTTGAAGAGGGGAATTGCAATAAACTTGTCGGGTTCCCGACTGTCTGAACAGATGCTATAGACAAAGGGTGTCCAACATGCAGCCAGTGGACCTAATCCGACCTGCCAAAGGTAGTTTTAAGGACACTGTGGAAAATACAATCATCTTCTGCATCGGTGATAACACAAAAATTCCCTGCAAGCCGTCACTGTTTTACTCCAGACATCAGGGGCTCGATCTCGATTCAAAGCAGTTCTTTATTCTACTCCTAAACGGACACAAACATCCGTACATATTCACTCTTAGGTTATCACTAGTGTTCTCTCTCCTGCACAGAACTTTTTTTTCATGCAACCTTTGCCAGTGTTTCCAACTGTGAAAACGCGACTTTGTGTTTCAGGATGCACAAGACCGTGTTGACTAATTCGATTTTGTCAAGCATTTGAACATTTAATCCTGATTGGGGCTTGATGGTATCGGCCTACTTTGCAGGAAGAACTGTTCCTTTGAAACAGTGTGATTCAATTTTTATCCCAAAATCAGTTGAGAGCATTGGTTGAGCGAGGAGGGCGCGTGTCCTAAGTTTCTGTATTTTTTGCAATGTTTTTAGAGGCCTTTTCATGAATCCCCAGTTAAATTAAATAAAAACAGTATCCACATGATTGAAACGACTGGATCAGTCACGCATGGTTTGCCGTTTTTGCCGGGCCATGTGTTCAAAATCTTTCCCTCCCCTGGCAGACGACCTAAAAATCGAAATCACGAATGTGACTCGAACCTGATTCTTCCTAAACACCTCTCAGCACGTCCCGCGCTGCACCCGGGTGGGCTCCTCGCTCAGTGCAGCGTGGCTGCTGATCCCTTCCCTCCCTGGATCCCAGCTGCTTGTGGGGGTCCCAGGCTCAACCTTGGGGGGAGGCCGAGAGGGGAGCTGATGGGAGAAGGCAGCGGCCATAGTGGGACGTTCAAGAGCCAGCAGGAAAGAGAGGTGGAGAGAGAGGGAAGGAGCTGCTTAATGGACACCCAGCGAGGCGCTCATCAGTATTCCAGCCATGCTGTCACCTGAGTGGAGGATGGGAGGGAAACTAAATGAGTCTGCAAATTCCCTGATTTGGTGCAGAGTAGCAGGTGAGAGGGGAGAATAGCTCCTTTAAAGGAAGATTAAAGAAACCACATCAGAAGAGTTTCTTTTAGTCGTCAAGTTGATTGCATATATAATTTCCCTACTAATTCCTCCAATGTCAGCAAGAAAGGTGTTATGTAATTTGTTTTTTAATGTGCAATATTATGACGTAATAACAGGAGACTGATGGGCAGCTGCAAATTGCGAAGCTTTCTCAGTGTTTGATTCGTTTAATTGTAATCAAGCAGTTCAAAGTTAATGAATGCATGTGCGGAAAGTGCAAAGGTGACACTGAACGCGACCCCTTGCTCACAGAGCAGGCGGTCAGTGTCAGTCCGTCTGCCCGTCATCACATATGGGACGACCAGCAACGCAAAGGCTTTCTGAGCAACGGAAAGTGAACCGAACGTTGCGAGGAATCTGCAAACGTGACATTAAAGCGATTTGGACGGTGGATTTTTTGCCTTCCAGCTCGCTTCCTGTCGGCTATATCGATGCCAGGCACAGCAGCCTGCATGCTCAGAGGTGTGGGTGTATTTATATAAACACTTGTCCTCTCAACTTGAGCAGAGGAGCAGCTTTTCTTCTTATTTTGAAGGAATCAGTAAGAGAGAAAGTACCATTTGTGGGGAGGGGGTTGGAGGGGGGTCTTTCAGCCTGTTGAGGTGCTTTTTGGAGCACTTTTGTAACTTTGTGGCCATGGTGGACCGCGCTGGAAGCTGCCCTCTGCTGTCAGCTGAGAGTGACTTCAAGTAGTGACTAACTTCAGTGCATCACTGGAAAGGCCTTTAAAACTCCCAACTTCTGATATCCACTTTCACTTTGATGTCGCTAGCTGGGAGCCACTTTGTTTCTTTGACATTTTTGTGCAGTTCCTGTTTGTCCTCTTCATATTTTGGACCCTCTCCCGACTGCTCCTCGTTTCTGTAACGTGCTCCATTATTAAAAAAACATTTAAACACTGCTAAAGGAATAATTACAGATGCATGAACTTGCTTTCTTGCCAACAGACGGGAAGACCGATTGCACTCTTATTCCACTGCACTGAATAATAAGGTAGAGCCAGCAGCTGGTTTTCCTTTTGCCCAACATAAAGTCTAAATAATGGAAAAGCAGCACTTGCGGTTCTGCTTGGTGGTGCCACTGATGTTGACACACCTGGTCTTAGAGACCTGTCTTGCACAGACAAGGACGTTTCTATTTGTCACTGCTTCATGTCTCTAAAATGTTGTAAGTATCCTGAAAGTCAAAGCAGCAGGGACAATTTCTTTTTCCTTGTTCAGAGGGTTTGATCGTTTTGAAAGATTCCCTGTGAACACTGTCATCTCAGACTTTACACATGTACTATGGAACCCTTTTTTTCCTTGAACGTGTTTGGTCCTAAACAATGGCTCTTTCTGTTTGCCGCAGAGTCAGGAGGACGAGGGCGTGTCTCGGGTGCGGGTCACCAGCCGGAGGAGCCCTCACAAAGTGGAGCGCGTGTCTGGTTTGGTGGCCAGATCGCATGTTGACGTGCCAAAGGTGAGTAAAGCAAAGTGAAACTCAGCACAGATGAATCCAGCTAAAAGACAAGTGCCTCTAGGAAGGTGTTTAAGTAATTTGTTGGTCCAAATAACAACACATGTGCTGTAAATCCACGAAATGATCTGTGAAAACTGCAATGTGTGGAATTTTTTGACGTTATCGCTATTTCTTATGGTTGTATTTTGTGTCGGGTGAAACGAACGACTTGCAATGCGTCATGCTACACTCGGATTGTATCACCACTGGCGAGCCGTGCGCCCGATTAACCTCTTCATGCTAAATGAAGCTAATCGCCTGCAGCCTCGGGCTTTGCATGTTGTAACTTTTGGCAAGCAAACACACAAACATACCTCCCAAAATGTCAAACAGTTTCCTTTTTAGGGTCACGACCAGCTCACCGCTCACACCAGCAACAAGCCGAGCGCTTGTCGTCTTTCCTGACAGAGATATGTCTCACTTGGCTGCCATGTTTCCTCTGTGTTGTCAGAGGCCCTTGTGTTCACATGCGTTCCCCATTACAACGCGGCCAGTGGCACATGGCAGCATCGAGGCCGCAGGCGTTGGCTTTTCAGCTGAGCCCAGAACTAGTGCAGTGGGTGGGTGGGGAGGGGGGGGGGGGTGGAGGCGTGAGGATCAAGGGACTTGGAAGGGGTAAAAGAGAGGGCGATGCAGGGTGTAAGCACATGGATCCACTGTGGCCGTACGATAACGTCGACGTAGGAACACAGTGACTGTACAGGACGGCACTGCTGTGTGGATAATATGGAGCTGCATGCGTGTGCGTGTGTGTGTGTGTGTTTGACTCCCTCTATCACATGAAGGAGGGAGGTGAGGGAGCGAGGAGGCGCAGGCAATGGAAGGGAGGGAGTGGAAGGGAGAGAAGGGGGTGTAGAGAAAGAGATAGAGTGGGGGAGGCAGGAGAGAGAGAAAGAGAGAGGGAGAGCGAGAGAGCGAGAGCGAAAGCAAGGCGGCTGAGAGGCGAGGGCCGGTGCAGTGCAGAGCTGGAACGGACACCCAGAGCTCAGCCTTCCTCGGGTTGCCATGGAAACCACATTCCTCCCCCGCCTGCATCCCTACAGACTGCTCTGACTCTCTTCCTCTCTCTATCTATCTATCCTCGCTTCTCTGTTTTTCATCCTGTCTTTTTCATTTCTTTTTTAATTTGTGTCTTTTCCTTTCTTTCTCCCCCCCTCTCTCACTCTCTCTCTCTCGCTCTCCCTCGTTCTGCTTTTACATCATACACACATTGAGCACATTCGTAGTGATGCACACTCAGCAAGCACACCGATTTGAGCAGCTTTGCACTTTGTGGCAAGGTGAATGGGTAATTACACAGTTTATTTTGCATTTGATGCACTCACGGATGCATAAGCACTTTGTTGTTTTCTCAGCATCTCTCTATTTTCTTCTCTCTATTTTTACTTCCCCTTCTGTTCAGCACCATGTTTCAGTAATGCCCCCTCTAGTCATCGCATTTCTGCCCACACACAGGGCACCTCGGCTTCGTTTCTCCACTGTTACGGCATCTGTCGTGGACCCACGGCACCCTCATCATATTTTATCAACGGCTCTCACCTTCCTGTCAGTTTACCGCCAGTCTCTTACCCTCCTACTGGCACCTCTATATTTCACAGCTCCCTTTCTATCCGCACTGCATCCATGCACGCGTCGTTCTTTGGTTGTGTTTCTCAGAGGAAACCTCAAAAATCTCCCTCATTTTCCGATTTCATTTCCCTCCACGTGGATGCTTGCTGCTCTCATTTTTCCATCCGTCGGAGGTGCTGCAGTTGGTGTGTGTGGTGGAGCAGCTGTTCTTTGCCACTAAGGCCTATTAATAGGAGTCTTAGCCAAGCCGTGTAGCTTTTGTTTCGTGCATGTGAATCACAAGAAAGGCATTGTGGTGGCTTCTCGGCAGGTTACTCCGTCTCTGAGTTCGCAACTGATGAGCTGTCTATTGCTCTCTGTCACAAAGCTTTACACTGTACATGTTCTCCGGAAGGAGATCAGTTATTCCTTCTCGCAATTTGTATCGTTATATTTTCATTTTTGCTCCTTTCATTGTGTCGCTCGTGAAAGAAACAAGTGGCTGTGACAATGCCAGCGAGAGACTCTTTCATCCCATCTTGCAGTTAGTTAAGGCTACGGTGGAGGTGCTTAGTGTGGGGCTGACGGAGGAGCTGCCGCTTTAAGACTGCCTCACTACCGACTGTCCTTTTATGGTGCTGCATCCGGTCAGGTGACGAAGGAGCAGTCACACAGCTTCTCAGAGAAATGCCTCGAAATGACTGAAAAGCTCAATACATGGTCTGTGCAGTGGTTGGGGGTTGTAATGCTCATTATTATACCGTGCGTATGTGTGTGTGTGTGTGTGTGAGTGTGTATGTGTGTGTGTATGTGTGTGTGTGTATATGTGTGTGTGTGTTTGTTGCAGGGTGTCCAGGTGGGTTTATGTAATAAGGGCTGTGCAGCCTGATGCTGAGCTGATAGTGTTGGGGGAGCTGCAAAGTGGGATGCAGAAAAGCATCAGTGTTTAAAAGCACAGGATGATTTTCTCCTTCATGTCGTCACTCAAAGGTCCTTTTTTCCTCACATTTGCCAGTGTGAGTCCAGAGTTCACAGCCTTCCTTTCCATACTGAAATGCCTAATGCTGCTCAAGCTTTTCATGTCAGTACAATATTACCAGGCAGCACACACACAACAGATTCCTCGTGAATGTTCATTTACACATGCATGTCAACATCTGTAATTCTTCTGGGTCTCCAGTTCAGGAATTGCGATTGAATGATGCGCACACACTCTCGTTTAACCACAATATGACACCGTATTAAGATTAAACTGGTGATTTTCAGATTGCTACAAGGATTACCAGGTGCTTTCCTTCACTTGTGCTTTTCACGATCATCATGTGAAGCTGCAGAAGATATGTCGCAAGCTGAAAATTGCTTTTTGTCCTCAGCACTGTGTCACAAATGGAAAGTGTTTATCATATGCGAGGCTCAATCTGCTGTTGAGTGACCATGTGAACATGACAGTCTAAATAAAATAGTTCCCATTACAGTCAAGTAAAAACTGAAGCCGCACATTGAGGCCAAAACTAAAATTGCTTGAATTTGGCGGCTCATTATGTCGTTCTGTTGCAAGGAGCTCAAAAGCATCTTGTTGAAGCTTACAATAGTTTGGTTTTACACGAGCAACGTAACACTGAAGTGTCCTTTTATTTATTTAGTCATTAAAGCTGAATGTAAAGGTCACGACAGAAGATAAAGACGTCTTGCATCCAAAACTGTCATTTTCTTACCAGATATGTGTAGGATCACTGCGTCAGCCTCCGGGGCATCTTTCAGCTTTGCCAGAGCACTAATTTGATTAGTGCATATTAACTCATATTTATCTTTAGTCTAGTGTCCTTTTGATATTGGGGAAAAAAAGCTATTGATTACCTTGAAAAACCATTTTGTACATTATGCTATGTAATATTGTAGAGGCGATGCTTGTTGGCGTCCGAGCTAATAAATGCAGTTTACATCTCTATGAATTCTTTCGCACGCACGCACGCACACACGCACGCACGCACACACACACACACACACACACACATATGCACACGCATACACGTTCAGGATCAACTCATCCAATGTAATGACTTTTCCTCTGTCGGGCACTCCTTCCATTATGATGTGCATTTATCTTGCAATTGGCTCGTTTTGTGTGCCGCACTGTATTTTTATTTATCTTCTTCCTGCAGTGTAGCCCGCCACCCCCCACCCCCTTTCCCCCGACCGCACTGATTGGTAAATGTGACGTGGACGGTTTATAAGAGAGGCAGAGCGAGGCTCGGAAGAGATGGTTGCAACATGTGCTCGGTCATGTGTGCTGTGATCAATATGCTTACATTGGTCTTTCAAGCCACTGCTTCAAAGCCCCGCCTCGCCTCTCTGATTGGCTTCGGTCGGCTCTGAGGCTGCATCATTCAGTGTAACTTGAGGCTTTTCAGTGGATTCTCGTCTCAGTTTTTACTCCCCCCCCCCCCCCAAAAAAAATGCTCCTCTCTCTGCTCTGTGCTGGTAAAATCTCTATAGGTTGGAGTGAGAGAATATCATTATAATGAAGTGAGTTACTGTTGCATGTAATTAAGTGTGGCTGAGCCTGCTGTGTGTGCCTCCTGGTAGGGCTGCAACATAATGCAGTGTGCCTTCGCCTTGAGATCTTGTTCCCTTGAACAGGCAGGATGCACAGACACATTAACACATGGAGCATTTGAAGGTGCTGTGTAATATTTGTAAATGGAACACTGAAAAGGTGCAAATATTCATGTCGGGGCACTGTAACATGCAGACTATGTATAAATATGCTCTCTCTCCTCCCCGTGCAGACACACCCAGCTCCGTTCCCCGTCACATTTCATTAATAATGCATATATGCAGGGCTTTAATGGCGACACAGTAACATTCTCTCTCACTTCTCCCCCCCAAAAAATAAACCTACACACTCGGTGTCAGGGGGTTTTATATCTAGCTGTGATCAACCCACAAATTTATAAGCATGCAAAATGGCTCACAGGCAGTCCGATTGCTTTTCTGAAAATAAAACTGCCTCAGATACATGAAAGCCATATAGTCTCTCCCTCTCTCTTGGTTCCCCTCACACATTCTCACTCTCAAGCTCTTCCTCCACCCACTCAAAAGCCCAAGCGTGTAATCTTGTTGGTTTCATACACATGTGTTGATGTCGTCATTGTGAACATAAAATAATTCCCCTATGGTTCCTAAATGAGGCTTCAAGTGTGCAGTTTCCTCTCACTGAGCTAATTGTGACCCAACACTGCACACTGGCAGAACAAAAAACATAATTCAATGGCATCGCTGCTTTGCCAGCAATAAAAAAAAAGCAAAAAAAGAAAGAGGGGATAAAGAATCATGCTAAGTAATGCAGTGTGATTCAAAGGCATCCTCTGGTGAGAGCAGGTCTAATGATCCCCAGGAGGGGAAAAGGGAGTTTCATCTGCTGCACCTACTTCTATTGTGGGATTATTTACAGATGTGTGCTGTGACACAAAGCCTGAGGTTGACTATTACGAGCACGAGAAAGCTGTTAAGTCTGCAGCTGAACTGGAGTTGACCGTGGAGGTGACCAGTGATCAGTCAGAGGGACAGGGGCGCTCATTGTAAGTTGGATTTTGGCTGCATTGGTCTGATGAAAAACATGGATTAGATTCACAATTAGTGGATCAGAGTCTGAGCTCGGCGCGGACGGATTTCCAGCTACGACCTCGTAGTCTTTTCTCTCAAACGTATCAGGGAAATAGATGATCGAAAACATTTTTTATCGTATCTTTGCTCGCAAAAAAAGAACCTTTCTTTTCGCTCGAGACAGGCAGCGGTGAGGCTGAGGTGTTGTGGCCCCTTTAAGAGCAGCTAGTGAAGCGCTCAGTCCTGTTGGTGCTGCTGCTGCTGATGGCAGCGCTGCAAGTTGATTGGCTGTGGCCGTCAGGGCTGAGGTGCTAGAGGGATGCTGCTACGTATCTCTCCCCCCCTCCTTTCCTTTCCTTTTCTGCCCCTCTCTCTCCCTCTCTCTCTCTCTCTCTCTCTCTCTCTCTCCTCTCTCTCTCGCTCGCTCTCACCATCTCCCTCTTGCTTGCTCACATCCCTCTGAATAATCCACATCTAGGGCAAGCTGGCTGAGAGGCGATCCAGAGCTCAGCTCCTCTCTGCAGGCTGAGAAAAGAGACAGAGAGCGAAAAGACAGCGATTTTCAACGCAGGAGGAAAAACGTGAGATTTTGGCCGAACGGGAAGATACCAAGAATTTACAGAGGAAGATTTTCATCTGCGGATATCATTTATTTATACATATTGTTTATATATCTATATATATATTTGTACACACACACATATAGATATTTATATATATATATACATTTATCCTTGTACATATCTGTATTTGTGCTTGTCTGTTTATATTAATATTTTTATATGTAATTGTGTGTGTAAATATATATGATATATAAACAAAAGAATATATATATATATAGATATATATAGCTATATATCTATGAATTTCTATGCGTATCACTGTGAACCAAGAGAAGCAAGAAGAAATTTCTACCATCAGGGCTGGTCTCTGATTGTGTGGCGGTATACAATATTTTAAATATTTCTTTTGATCTTCTACATCAAGAGGACAAAGACTACGTGCCCATTTTGTATTTTTGTTTTCCTGTTGCTGCTTCCCATCCTTCTCAAGCTCTTCTTTTCTACATCGCAAGAGGAATAAAGCGGAGAGCGACAGGATTTGACGGAAAAGGGAGAATCTGCAGAAATTCCTGTGATTAGTGTTATTTCCATCGGCATTAGCACTCTGTGAGCCGATCACAGTGTGCTGTGTGAGATCTGAGGAAGCAGCAGAGACAGAGTGCCACGCCGCTCATCTCAGCATCAGCTCAGCCAGCACAGCCAGCATGCACAAACACCACCACTGCTGCAAGTGCCCAGAATGTTATGAGGTGACCCGTATGGCTGCCCTGCGAAGGATGGACGCCCCGTCGTATGGAGGAGACTGGCAGGCCGAGCCCTATGGATACCCGCCTGGGTACGGAGGAGGCCAGACCTTACCCCCTCCAGCCTCAGGGGGAGGTGGAAGCATGGGAGGAGGAGGGGGCACTTTGGGGAGAAGTAAAGGCAAGATTATGTCTGGTGGGGGCCCTGGAGGCCCCAACCCAAAAGGCCAGTCCAAGGGTGGGCCCAAAGTAAATGGCAACAACTCCAGTGGACAAGGAGGATGGTGGCCCGAGTGCACCTGTACCAACCGGGAGTGGTATGACCAGGTAACCCATCTTTCTCACTCTGTTCGGTGACTCTCCGGCTGGTCGGGCCTGAACGGGGAGGCTGCGATCGGATCAGAACTGTTGCTACAGTAGGAAAAGAAACCATCGTATGTCAGCTGAAGCTGTCAGTTCACGGCAGAGGATTCATAGTTAGTATTCATCTGGAGCCCTCCAGTTCCCATTTGTTGACTGTCGTCTCTGCATTTGAGGCAGAGCAAGGCGAGCAGAACAGGAATGATCTAGTTTCACTGAGCACACATGGGCATGATCTTCATGTCTGAATATGATGGAGATGACTAATGCTTATAGATTTAACACACCGAGCGTATGTCGTCAAAGGCTCACGCTGCTACTACAGGCCAAAAAATGGTGCATTTCCATTCAGTGGAGCAGCACAGAGATGCTTTTTTGCCAATATCCTAAGTTACCTCCCGAGTCGGAAACATTACAGACAGACTTTGTAATGGAGGAAATGTGAGGGAGTGAAATTTCCCACAGATGATTGTACGATCGTCTCATTAGCTCAGAGGAGGAGAGATGATGAAATCGGTCCAAGATGCCAATTCCTTGGTATTTATCGAGCTCGTCCTGTGGCAAGAATCACTCTAAAATTAACATGTTGTATAATACAGGCAGAGAATCAGCTGTAATCTGTGCCCAAACGCTGCCTCTCTCCCGTGTCGCACCGGGTGAATCCAACTGCATCTTCACATGTGCCCCATTTTGTTTCTATTAGCTTCAAATGGTCACATGTATTTATAAAACGCACTTATTAAAAGGTCAGGAGAGCTTCAGAAGCACAGTCTTTAATTAAGCAAGGTGCATGTATGTGAGCATGAGAGTGAGCTGGGGTGGGGGAAGGGAAGGGAAGCTCGGCGAGCATGAGATTCAAGGAACGGTTCCTACTCGTGCATGAGTATGTGTATGTGCAGTTTTGTATTTGCGGCAAGTGAAGCCCCTGCATTGTTTGTCTTTCTTCCTTTTCTGTCTGATGTGGGGAGGGTTTTTTTTTTTTTTTTTGGGTGGGGGGTGGGGGGGTGGGGGAGAATAGGAAGGAGGGAAGGTGAGGAGGAGGAAAATGGAGGCTGAATTTGCAGTCGCTGTGTGGAGGAGATGCTCCTGAGCTGAGCCCCCTCGTATGACGAGCCACAACCTGGCTGATATTAGCAGATTACTACAGCCAACAAGAGGGTTTTAGCTCCGAGCAGGATAAAAGAGAAATGGACGTTTTCCCCCCGGTTCGTGTTGCGTTGAAAGCCATGGCACTGCAGCTGCACCCAGACCAATCAGGCGTATTTCATGTTTCACACATTTGAAAGCTCACAGCAGATGTGATTATGTAAGCATTAATTTTTTTTTTTACAAGGAGATTTTATTCTTCATCAGTAACACCCCCCGTTTTTTCCTTCTGCTGCTCATTTCCACCGTATTTATTCACTACTCAACTCACAGCGGAGCAAATTAGTATCTGCTTGATGAAATATGTTGTGTGACTACATTGTGATTCGTGTTGGGATCTCGTGTTGTCAGAGCCTCTTTATAATGGATAAATCTAGTCCTCTGCCATCCTAGGATGCTCGCCTCCTTGCTGTGCCATGCAAACGTGCACCCCCACCAACACCGGAGGAAGTATCCAGCCTGGTAATCAAGGCTCGAGTAAATCCCCCGTCTTTTATTTTTAATATTTTTTGGAAGACAGAGCCGGCATTGCAGGTTTGGGGGGGTGGCGGGGGTGGAGGGGTTCAGTGGGGTAAAAATGCAAAGGTTGAAACAGAGACAAGTAAGCCAATAAAGGCAAGCAGCGGCCCTGAAGAGGGGGAGGGGGTTATGTAAGAGGAGGCAGTTGGTGGTGCTGTCAGAGAGAGAGAAGCAGGAGAGGCACTCACACTGTGGACAAGCATCTGTCCCTCCATCGCTTCAAAACAGGCATGTTGAATGGCCAATATGTGCTCCCCTCGCACTGAAACCAGCGTGGACGGAAGCGCCGCACGCCCTCCCCTCCCTCCTTCCCCTCAGCGTTCCTCAGTCACCGTTACTCATCCTTGTTGGGAAACGTGAACGCTTCCCTTCCCCCCACCACCTCAACACAGCCGGAGAGCAGGGCAGCGATCACACACGCCCAACAACACACACACACACACACACACACACACACACACACACACACACACACACACACACACACACACACACACA
>JASSRZ010000049.1:10304876-10315766 GCA_032164315.1 Malacoctenus gilli | reverse complement strand
TGTGTGTGTGTGTGTGTGTGTGTGTGTGTGTGTGTGTGTGTGTGTGTGTGTGTGTGTGTGTGTGTGTGTGTGCTCGTTTGTATTCATGTGTGCTTGGGGAGGACATTTGGCAAAGCAGTGCATTTCTTACCATGTGTAGCTGTTCTGAGTGCCATCTCTGTCTAATGCATTATCCAAGCAGCCCTTCAGCCATTTGGTCTGGCCTCTCATATTTGTGTGTGTGTGTTTGTGTACGTGCGTGTGCGCGTATGCTTGCGTGCGTGCGCGCAAGTGTGTGTCGTCCCCACCTGTCCCTCTGTCCGTCCCCTCTGCCTTCTCTTTTTTTCCGACACAGTCCAAATGAGACTCTTCATTTCGGTGTGTCGGGCGTCAAACAGCTCAGGACTCGCGCTTTATGTCAGTCGACAGGTCTGTGCGAATCGATGCCAATGTGTCAGACATGCTAAACTACCATTTGAGCAGCTGGTTCCTCTAATGCAAATACTATTAAGTTTGTGGAAGGTAGCTGAAGTGATTGATATTGTGCAGGGAAAGATGCTCATTTGAGCTCACAACAGATTAAATAGTGCATCACTGCTTTTGGATGTCTGAGCTCATATTTGCAGTTGATGTGAACACTGTAGACATTCAGTATATTGAGGCAACATACTGCATGTTTAGCTCACTTGTATTTCCTGTGTTACTCCCACTGAGCTGACAGCTAATATTATCCAGGCCTGTTTTCGCTTCATATACATGGCTCCACCAATCCACTTTAAGCACCCTTTCCTATCAAGTCTGTTTCTGGCAATTGGCTCCATCTCAGCGCAGAATTTGCAAAAGCAGCGAACGCCGATCACCAACTCGGAGAGAAGGAAAAGTCACGATGAAGATGGAGCATGTCGTCACCCCATCACGGTTCTAAACAATACGAGCAATCCCAGCTTAATATCATATGTTTTATTAGACTGTTGATAAAACTCTCAACCCCCGAGTTGTTTTTACGGATTTATTACTTTTTGTTTGCTTCTGAGTGTTGGTGCATTTTTGTTGACATTACCAAGAAACCGAAGCACGTCCCTGCTCATGCTCAAACCAAACTCTGCTTTATGTAGCTTTAAAGACAATCACACATCCCAGTCATAATACATGTAATTCTTCATGTTGTTTGGAAACTAATGAAGCTGTCAGATGAAAATAATTGAGCTTACCTATTTTTTTCCATGACAAGACTTCATGAAGGCACCGCTCACTGTATGTTAAAGCTTTAGTTCAAGTTTAAATGTGTCTCTGAGAGCAACTGCAGTGTTTTACATGGATTTTGATTTGAATGTAGGTTGAGCTACAGTTTGGCTCCATCTTGGCAGTAGTTCAGAAAGCTGCAGTCCCAGAAGGTTGCCGTGTAACAGTGGGATATGGGGGCGGAGCTTCGGTGTGGTAAGGCCTGAACGGAGGGTGGCAGGTGACCCCTGACTCAGGGTCTTTGGGAGCTTGTTCCTTTTTCTTATATTAATTTCACTGATGTTGCTGAGTGCTAAGTGGCACTGGCCAGGCTCATGAGAGGCATATTACCTTTTTGCGGTTGATAGGAAACTGGTCCATTGATCTAAGGAAAAATAAATAACATCAAAACTAATAATTTCAATGATTTTTTTTGTGGGAAGAACTAAAACGTTTTTATGTAACTTCTTTTAAGTAATCCAATTTTAGCTTCTTATGATTATTAAACAGTTGAAGGAGGTACAGTAAATCCAAATTAAACCCATTCCACCCTCCTTTCTCATCTCTCCATCCTTCTTTTTTGACCCACTACATTCAGATTAAAGGCTCTCCCACCCTGCACAGCACTAAAGGAGGGCAGGAGGCATCCTGAACACTTTGCTGCAAATCCTTCTAAAATAAATCACAGTTTATTTCAGCTTCAGTCTGATTGGATGATTCAGACTCAAGTGTCTCAGTCACAATGACAGTAAAAATACATTGTAGTG
Source organism: Malacoctenus gilli (assembly GCA_032164315.1). Lineage (NCBI taxonomy): Eukaryota > Metazoa > Chordata > Actinopteri > Blenniiformes > Labrisomidae > Malacoctenus > Malacoctenus gilli. The sequence goes on along the minus strand of JASSRZ010000049.1, from coordinate 10,313,799 downwards.
TCTTAGATGTAGTCTTGTTAGGAATAATATTACATTTTCATATTGTGTGAAAAGTTGTAGCTGTTTCCTGCAATAACGGCACCTTGATGTTACTGTCTCGACATTGCGGTGGATTTTTTTTTGTCGCCTTTTCTTTGTCAGCTTCTAGTCAAAAACGTTTTACATAACTGAGTTTCTGTTTGACAGGCAAGTGGTACGATTATAGATTAATTTTATGTAACAGAACAAAGGCTAATATCATAATGTTGTCAATCATTCAGAAAAGTGTTAATGTTTAAAACCGAGACCAGAAAACAGAGCGTATCCACTGTGTGTATGAGAGTTTACCAGATGTTAGAATTAATTAAAGCACTAACAGCTTCCTCTGAGGTCACTTTATTATATAAAGGGAATAATGTGTGAATTTCAAACTTGGACTAACTGGTCTGAGATGCACGAGTGTTTCTCAGAATACAGAGGAAGACTTGCTCTCACTTGACCACCATTTAGGCTCTAACACGCTCTCATTTGCTCGCCGTGCTCCGAGATGTGTAACAGGGCTAAGCAGGCTGGAGCTGATTATAACCTCTCGCTGTCAACAGCAACAGTAAATATGTACACATGAAAAATGCACATCAGGTCGCAATGGCTTGTTTTTTTTTCCGTCATGTGAAGGGGTCACGCCCCTGAGAGGGTGATGCTTTCTGGTAATGGTGTCTGTGCAGTGTGGGAGATGATACGAGGACGTTCACTCACTGGTTTGCAGGGGTCATGGGGAAGTAACAGAATACTTTTACTGCAAAATGTACTCATCAAGCAGGAAGTGTCTGGCTGCAAATGAGGCGCGGGATGTTGACAGAAAGGTTGTGCACAACAATGTAGAGAAAATAAACACTCTTTTGTGTTTGGGAGGAGGATGAAGGTTCTGAGGTTCCGTCGTTTTGCTTATATGGATGATTGTCGAAGTATAATTGAATGGGGTTTTTTTCTTCTTCATGTCCACGTATTTCCGTCTAAGGAAAGTAGCAGGGGCGTGTTTCACAGCCGACTGACATTTTCATTAGCTGGTCTAAATGAGGCATTGTGGGCGGTGCTTGAGTCAGTGCAGAGAAAACAGAAGCTGGATTTTGATTGGATGCAGAGCAAGGAAACGCCCTCCAATACATGATGAGTCATCAGACATTCGACATCACTGTGCAGGAAGAGGAAAGGAGGGGTTTTCATGAGAAAATTGTTTCAAGAAAATTTTGGACAGAAATCACATGATGGTGTCTTTATTAGGCTTCAATTCTGCCAACATGTTAAAGGAATCGTTGATATTTTTGCCCAATTTGCTTCATTTTGCTAAATATTAGGGTAAAAGTAGTTTGCCCGTAAACACTTCAGCTCTTGTTCATCTTCAGTCGCAATCGAACTGCTTCATTTCTTCATGTAAGATCATACTTGTACACAATCTGACATGACAGTAAGTGTATCTGTAATGTGAATAGTACTCTTTAATTTGAAGGTTCAAGCTCTGTTATGTCACAATTCCTGGAAGCACAACAATTGTCTTTAGTAGAATTGTTTTGCATCGAAGACAAATACTTTATGCTCATTACGATGCATACTGCAAACCAATTAGGTAACATTAAACAAATTACCTTCATATGAACATACAGAGAGCAGACATTAGACTAATGCTGTCGTACGTCATAAAGATGCTCAGTCCTGCATGCAGATTGTCGAGGAAAGCAGCAGCAGCAGCAGCAGCAGCAGCGCTGCACCCTCCTCCCCTTCAAATGTGAGCCAGCGACTGTCTTTTATGTTGTGTCGGTTTGGGCTGCGATGATGCAAGAGAGGACGGGGTGCACAGGAGAGGAAGGGATGGGAAGCAGCAGAAAAGAGGTGAAGACATGAGAGGTGTGGCGTAAAGAAAGGAATGATCCAGTGAAGAAGAGGAATGGGGAAGGGAGAATGAAGAGGGGTGGGGGAGGGTGGCGGGTGGGGGAGAGGGAAGGAGAGCGGAAAAGGAGCCTGTGCTCAGACACAGCCCCGTGCGTTGCCATGGTGCAGGCTCAGTCAGAGCTGCACAGTAGCTCCGCTGCTCAGCTAGCTAATTACCACAGACTGCAATGATGACACGCAGGCGACTGAAGCCTTCTGGCTCTCCAAGAGCTTTTGAGACACAGCCGAACAGGTCGAGGAACAGAGCTGAAGACACAGCCGCAAAAAGCGTGTTGTAGGTACGTGGCGAACGGCGTTGCTGAGGGATGTAGTGGTGCTGTGCTGTGTCAGCCCAGCCACTTGTGTAATATGGAGAGCTCCTCTCGCCCAGAGCTTCATTGTCCGCACACTGCTGCTGCTGCTGCTGCTGCCACTGCTGCTGCTGCAGCAGCTGAGAGCCTGGAGATCCTGATCAGCCTGCTTATAAAACCCAATATGGGCCATTGTGGATTAATATTCACCATTAAAATTTCCAATTATGTAATCAGCCAAATCCAAGCCCTGCATATGTTCACTGGGCGGGAATGATTGAAGGGAGGAGAGAGGAGGTCGGAATGACAGAAATGACGCAACAGCGATGCATGAACTCCCCAGTTTCAGGGCGTGAGTGTGGACAGCGCGTTGAAACATGTCACGTATGTAGCGTGGGGTGTGTGTTGTGTTTTACAGACTCCTCACGGAGCTGAAATTTTCCTGAGATCAAATTAAATGTTCCCTCCTGCAGTGACGTCATTCAGGACATCATCTGATTCTGTGATAAAAATTTGGACCCTGTGAGTCAGTTACACTAAATACAGACAAATGCTCCGAATGATTTAATAAGGATTTTAATCTCATGACGATGTTTGTTTCCTAAGTTCAGTTGATTCAGTCGTCAGACAGCTGCTTCACAATGTACCACAGAGACATGTTGAGGCTGAACAGCAGCCTCACGTATTGGATTACAAGTTCAGTAGAAATACTAATTATGATCTGTTGCAATCCTAATCTTTTCATTCTGAGTCGCTTCTCCTGCTGTCCCTGTTATTTGTCATTATTAGTGCAACGTTTTTTTTGAAAGTATGTCAGAAATGCACAAGCTGGACCTCATGTTTGGGGACATAACAGCAGCTCAATCAGCAGAATCAAACCCGCCATTTTTTCAAACGTCAACAGCAGCTACTGCATGTTTTCTTTATCACTTTTGCAGACGTGAAACGTCTGTTTACAAACCAGACCGAGCAGTTTACCTTCGCTTTGTTGTCCTCCGTCCTTGCATTGTTTTCAGGCTGAGGCAACACGAGATTACAACAGAAAGCGACCAGGAAATAGTATCAACAAGTCGATTATCAGGCAAGCGGTGGTCAAAATATGCAACGAAGCAAATTATCTGAAGGAAGTGATATGGGTTTTTTACATTGCAACGACTCCATGCTGTGTGTACATTTGTTTTAAGAGATGCTGCCACATCAGTTTTGTTAAGTTGCTGCAAAATGTCATCTTTATTGACTGCAATGTGTGAGTTACAGCTTGAACCTACAGTCGCTCCTTATCTGGGGTGAAAAAACACCAAGTACTGACATTTACATTTCATATCCATCCATCTATCCATCGTGGATCTCTTCCGAAACGTCTTTTTCCCCTGCTGCATTTGTTTTAGAGTGTGATTCTGTCGTCATATCCCGGCCCACAGAGCCGGTTTGTTGTGTTTTCACATTCAGCCGCTTTTCAGATCCCTCTAATAAATGTGCGAGAGCACCGAAGGTTCGGTTTGATTAAAAGCTCCGATAGCATGTCAGCTCTGATCTCGGCTGAGTGGCAATCTGTAGGGGACAGCGTGTCCCAAGGTGGGCCGCAGAAAGAAAAAAAAATAAAGCAAATCTGGACCCTCGACAGGCGGCAGATTGATTTGGCAATCGCTAAAGTGCTACAAACGTTTAAAACAATGCCCTGGGTTTTTTTTTTTTGTTTGTTTGTTTTGTTGTTGTTTTTCACCCCCTCTGCTGGTTGGCGCTAAATGCATCAGCATATGGATAAATGTGCTCATGTATTCATAACTATCAGAGGGAAACTAGAGGCACGGCTCCTGTTTTTGTTGCCTCGCCCGTTGTCCTACTTACTGTAATTCTTCTTCATCACTTACAACACCTACACTTATCGTGAGCCAAAACTCAGGCGAAGGGTAGTGAATGGAGACGCGAGTGTGTGGGCGTTTCCCCAGTGGGGCTTATAGAAAGCACGAAACCTCAACCAAGACAGGGCGATGGCTGCCGCTGTGCAGGGGCCGCACCCCCCAAGAGGTGGGGATGGATGCGACTACCGGCCGTCGAGTTAAAATTGCTCCATTCATGTATTTTGTTTTTCTCGTAGTAGTTTTATCATCCTGGCATGACTTTGAACATGAACCAGTTCGGGGGGGGGGGGGGGTGAAGGTTGTTGAAAGGGTCTGACTGAAGCTCAGAGGTGTGTGTGTTTGGAAGAGTTCAGGAAGGATTTAGTGCAAATATCAGGGCCAAAGAAATTCTGTGCAAAGACCTCGGGGATCATGAGGGGTGTTTTGGGGGTCCTGGTAATCAGGGGATTGTTCTTGTTGTGAGGAGAAGGTTAAAAATAATAGCAGCAAAAGATGGAGAGGTTGAAAGGGATTTTGATGGCGTACTACAAGTTGCAGTCAACTACTTTAACTGAGCAGGATAAAAACTATTATTATGAACTATAAGGTTTTCAGTTATGTTAACCACAAATGCCTCTTTTTTAAACATGAACAAGAAATATACTCAGTTTGTGTTTTGTACCATTACTCAAAATAAGTCTGATCATTGTGGATGCAGACAACACAATAACACAGTTTAGTTTGGGTAAAACGTTGAGAAACCCATAATCTGTTACTCTCACACACATTATTCCATGTAAAAAAAAAAAAATCACACTTTCCTTTTACAAGCAACTGTTTTTGGAAGCTTTTGTGGTTTGTAGGCTTGCAGGTATTTTCAGTGCAGTATTTTTAGAGCTCAGTCAAAAACTACAACAAACGTTCATCAGTGTGAAAATGTATTCAAAACGAATCAGTTTTATTTGCCTTGGCCAGAATAATGTAACTCAGCAGACTTGCCGTTCTGATCTATAGACCGTGGCCCCAACCTCTCGACGCCCAGCAGAATTACATTGTGCATCTTTAAGTTGCTAACTCGCTCTCCCTCTCTCGCACGCCCACGCTGGCCGTCTCCCGCAGTCACTGCTCGCAATTTCCTGAATTTGTTCAAGTAGCCTCAATCACAATATAAATATTCTGCAAACACAGGAGGCGATTTTTGTTGCTGTGTGTGTGTTTTTTTTTCCCCTTCGAAAAACTGTTGTAGTGGATGTTTGCATCGTGAAGTGTCTCTCCGTGTCATGTCAGACTGAGGCCGTTACCTCAGCAACGCAGTCAGCACCCTCATAGCTTCAGAGAAAGCGGCGTTCACACACAAATCCGAGGAGACAAACAAATTAATTTAGAAAAATAAATAGGATTAAAGGGAAGATTCACATCCCGGCAACAGAATAACGCTCCCGTTTGCACGGCGTGACAGCGGAGCCAGCATCAAAATGGCAGTGCGGAGTTGTGTGCGGTTGTGCTTCGTCACCGGTACTTAGCACAGGATCCAAAACAAGCTGAGCAGCTCTTTCAGCTTAGCAACAAAGGGTAGCAACTAGTCAGGAGCGGCGAGCGAACATGCTGCAGTGACCTCTGATGTAGAGGAAGACGTGGCGGTGGGACTCTATGCGAAGCATACTGATGACACTCGCCCGTCACAGGCCTCCTTCAGTGCCGAAGCCTCGCCGTGCCGCCGCACGTGTGGGGAGTGCTCCTGTGCGCTGCAGGCCGAGTTATCCAAAGAGCAGCGACTGATGTCAATTACCAGCGCTGTAATTGCCATGATAGTGTATCTGTTTAAAAAAAAGATGATGGTGATAATTGACTGTTGTGTTTTTAGCACAACAGTCGGCTGTTGCCATGAGAGGGAGCACCTGTCATTTTATCACCCACTCTTTAGCAGCAATATTTTGAAAAGCAGGGATGAGTCAATCAGACACGTCTCCTCCAATGCTGCTTCACGAAAAGCACTTCATAGCAAATAATGATGCTCAAATGCTGTGTGTCAGTTAAGTTTGTATTATTATTAACAGTATATGTTTAGTTTTTTTGATGATTATCTCAACTATGAGAGGATTTCATGTCACACATTATGATAAAAACATTTGAACTCAGCAATTTCTTGCAAAGATAAAGTATGTGTTCAGGATCAGCTATTTGCTCTTTCTGTCAGCGACAACTCAGGAGTTTTAAATATATTGTATAGAATTTTTATAGTATTTATTCAGTGTTATTGGAGCTGTTTGCCATCATATAATTAGAAATTGTAAAATGAAGCATCTCCAAATGAGTGGGGAATATAAAATACATTCACAGATTACACAATAATAAAATAAATTATACAAAACGAATCCAGTATAAGTACAAGAATAGATATGGAATTGCATAAGGGATCATATGCATATACACAATTAATAGAAACATGGGTGCAAGTTTTGCTGTCAAATCCAATCAAATCAGTTGTTCTCTAATAATCCCACATAGGAAATGTGCAACATTACTGCAGCAAAGTGACAGTGAAAAGAACTAAAATATGCATGCCTAAGAATAAAAGGTAAGAAAATGAACAGCATATTATTGCACTCTATTTATGAAAATAAAGATGAATAGTAGAGCAAATAATGTTACGTTTATTCCAAAGCAGTTGCCTATTTTGGCAACAAAAATCAGACACTCGAGTGGTAAATGTGAAAATGTGAAGCTCACATCTTTTGGAGTTTTATTCGCCAAATGACTGCGCTCAGTCATGCTGGAGTTTGACAGTTTCGCGAGTCGTTTTGACACTCTGACTTGTCCCCGGAGCCAAAGCACAGGTGTTAGCGCTGTAACCACATTAATAACGGCCGCAGTCAGCCATGACACTGTGACAGTGGGCCAGCATGAACAATAGCCGTCGTTAATGTTATTATTTACAAGCTGTGCCTTTTCCCTACTGTGGCAGGTCAGAATGCACAATCACCCCGTGCCACACAGACAAAGACACACACATGGACACACACAGACTGTGGGGTTTGAACCTGACCAGTGGTCGGCAGGCTTGTTGGCGGCCTTCTGGAGCAACACTGTGATGAATATTTGTTACACTAAGTACTTTTCCCTCTGTGGCTGCACTTGTGAAGGTCAAACTAGCCAGCTCTCATTTGGAGCTGCTCAGCATGACAGAGAGGTAAGCCGGAGCATGCTTTTGTAATATTACATAAAGATGAGGGGGGAGCGCTGCTGACAGCTGTGACGGGCTATTAATTATGGTCTCATGGATGTGCGTCGGTGGTGTGTGTTGGGAGGGGTTGGATCGGGGGTGCAACACAGTCAAAATGCTCAATCACAGCCATCAAATCAGGAAACTTTGAGCTTTAATGGGCCTGTTTTATTGGGGAATTAATTCACTTCTCCTTCGATATGAAAGCCCGAATCCAGCAGGTTGTAAAAGGAGAGACGTTGACCTTTACCGCGCTGAGGGTTTTTTTTCCTTCTTTTTTTATTACGTCTCGTTACTGCGTCTTTTTGTCCCTGACATTGAGTTTTCGGCGGTGTCTGCAAGTGAAACATCCCTCACTGTTATGCGCTCATCCTTCTCTGATCCATCTGTCACCCTTCCCTTTACCTTGCTGCTCGCCTTGCCTCTTCCCTCTGGCACAGGAAATACAGCGTGAATGAGATGTTGGCTGCATGGTAATTGAGTAGATATTGATTGGACTGCAGCGTGGCCTACAAGAGACCAATGAAAGCCGTAGGATCAGAGCGAGCTCCGCTGACTGCATCTCCCGTCCCACATCCCGTTAAAAAACATAAACGCGGTGCCGCCAGAGGTACATTTCTAGATAACACAAGCACATCAAAGCATGCCTCGCTTTCTCTATCCGCTATTAGCTCTGACTTCAGGGCCGGGAAGGGCTTCCTTCAGCGCCGGCCGTATCATTTGACTGACTTGGCGCATCATCTGAGCGAGGTTGACTGTCATATTTCACTGCCATGTCACCGCTGGAGACTGAGCCCCCCATGTCAACGTGCTTGGGTGAGGGAGGAACTGATATGGATGCGTGTGCTAAGGAGGAAGGGGTTATTGTCCTGTCAGCATGCTATGGCTACGCTCGCGCTGAACCCTTCAGTTCGTCCTCCTCCGCTCGACCTGCGAGGAAGAGTGAAGACAGGAACTGTATCGCGGCCAGGCAAGGAAAAAAAGAGAGGATTTGCTTTTACCACAAGGGGTCACAATAACTGAGAGGGAAATGCAGGTGTTAATTTTTTTATTGTTGTTTTGGGTTTTTTTTAGTTTTAAGGTACACTTGTCTTAATCTTTTCTTGCATGCATGATCAGACCAAAAAGGAAAAAAACAAGTATTTGATCAGTATTTATTTCAGGAATTATTCAGTTTCAAAAGTTAGCCTTCACAGCTTGGCAAGTTAGCTCAACATAAAGCCTCCAAACAAGTGCAGCTCGTTTGGTTCTATGCAAACAAGAAAAAAAAATCCCATGATAGGAACCAGAGTGTTGTCTCTTTCAATCAGGGCTCTTTACAGACTGAGCCACTCTGATTTTCTTTGTAAATAGCTCCTGGGGTGCTGGTAGGTGTATTTGTTGTCAGAATAGAGTGGTGCCGGTCCTCTCACCTCGCTGTAGGAAGTGAAGTCATGAGGCAAATCTCCCAAAATGTTGCACTTTCTTTTTTTTACATAAGGCATCTGGTTAAACATGACGTCTTACATTCATATGTCACAGTAACACAGCACGTGCTTCCTTGGTTAATATTTCAGAGGCTCTCAGAGTGTGTGTGTGGGTGTGTGTGTGTGTGTGTGTGTGTGTGTGTGTGTGTGTGTGTGTGTGTGTGTGTGTGTGTGTGT
>JASSRZ010000049.1:10226504-10272436 GCA_032164315.1 Malacoctenus gilli | reverse complement strand
CACACACACACACACACACACACACACACACACACACACACACACACACACACACACACACACACACACGGAGGCATGCCGGCACTCACCTCATCAGATTCTAAAAATCTGTCGTGAAAATAGCCCCTCTTGCGTAATCAACCTGGACCTGTCTGTAGGGGGAAAATAAAGCTCAAACACACGTGTTGACAGAATCAGCCACGCTGTCGGAGTGCAGCAGCATGGCATGTATGACATAGATCATACGATAGACGAGTTCATCCTGAGCGCTTTGGAGGATCACATTTGATTCAGGTCACACACGTTGGTACTATTCATCAGCACCTCGGAGTGGATGTCCCTGTTGTTGTTTGCTTGCCTCGCATGACATTGATTTTACTTTGTTTAATGTAGATTGACAGCAGAGCTTGTTGGAGTGACCTGTGTTATGACACTTTGGGCCAGTTGCCAAACTGGATGGAGGCTCATTTAGGAATTAAACCAGGTGGCATCCTTCTGCTCACATAAATGCCGCGAGTCACAAAGGACAGAGAGGGGTCAAGGTGAAAGGACGCTGTGATGTAACACCTTAGTCCAAGTGCTTCCCGCCATTTCTGCTGAAGCACTAATACGCTTCACTTAACCTAAGCTTGATAGCTACATTACTAGATTGGTTTAACCCCAGGTTCAGCAGCAATGGACCTCACTCAGCTGGATCAGGAGTCGGTCTGTGTTATTTAATTGGAGAGTTACTGGCCAGGCTCTTGGTGCTCCTGCTTCTTCTCTATGCACTGAATCCTATGATGCATATAGAGCCGAGCCTGCTGCTGGGTGGGTGACTAAGCCCACAGTTATGTTGGAAAAGCTGTCTAGTTTGCCGGCTGATGCAGGAGCTGCCATGTCCTCGCGGCCCAGTCTCAGGAATGTGGAGGCGTTCAGCCTGTAAGGTGTGTTTCAAAAGGAGGAGAAAAAAGGTGTCACGTGTGCCAACTCTTTTCTCTACACAAATGTTGACGGGTAGACATTAAGAGATTAAACTTTTGCTTGTCAGCAGATGGTGGCAGCGCAGTGATTTGTCTGCGGAACACACTGACGCTAAAACGTGCGGTGACAGTTTCCTTCTCCCAGTTTCACTCTGCTGCTGTTGAGTTTCACTCAGCAGGAATATCTCGGCACAAATCTGAAAAGTGAAGACAAATAAGAGGATGTCGAGCACGTTGCTTCTGTCCAGTGGGCAGCTGGAGGTGGCCTCTCGGTTCAGGCTTGTAGGTCAAGTAAAGTCAAAACCTGTAAAACAGGAAAAGGAACTTTAGCAATGGCTGTGGGTCTACCTGTCAGACAAGATGGTGACGAGCGCAGACAGACTATAAACAGGACACGAGTGTTGTGGAAACTATGTGGCAGCAGCAGTTAGAAATGTCAATGAATGGCATCCTTTAATACATGCTGGCTGTCGTACTTCTTTCCATGTTTTGTTTACACAGCGAGAAACTATTGTCTTAAACGTTGGCCTCCGAAGAGAAGTTGTTCTCATCAGCTTCACATTGATCAACTTTAGCGCAGTTTGATGTGTTTAGTGCTGCCATTTTGAATTGACTTTTGCATAAAACTCAGTCAACTCTGCAGGTTCAACCTCAAACGAAACAGTGTCTCACACACTGGCATATTTCGGGCCCTCTGGTCTCCGCGTTGCCGTGTCACCTAAAGTGTCAGAGTTGCATGTTTGCCATTGCAGGGCTTTAAAAATGGCAGGCTGCTTCCTGTGAGTGAGGCTGTCATCGGTGCCCCGTTGATGTCACTCCCAGGCCAATCGGTGGCCTGCAGTGTGTCGACATACTTTCACCCTAAAACAGTTGAAAACAGAATACAGTCAAGCTAAGTTGAGATGACAAAGTGCTGATGAAAAAGTCCAATTACACGACTTGTAATGTTTTGGGTTAGTGGCAAAAGCAAAGCTCCAAATTTCATAAGAAAGTAAACAATAATTTAACAAAGATCTAATCTACACTTTTTTTAGGTTCACTTGACACACAAGCCACAAGTAAGCATTAAAAAGCTGTACAGGAAGTAGCATTTGCCATTCCTATAACGCCAAATAGTTCTGACAAGGAATTTGAATCATGTTTGGAAAAAAACGGAGGGTGATTCCATCCTGTCGCGTGTGTGCTCTCTGTACAAGGAATCAAGAGGGTAACGAAGCTTTTGTCTCGTTTCTTGCTTTTCTCTTTTTGCAGAGCTTTGTTTGACTATGACCGAACGAGGGACAGCTGCCTGCCCAGCCAAGGCCTGAGCTTCTCTTATGGGGATATCCTTCATGTCATAAACGCTTCTGACGATGAGTGGTGGCAGGCGAGGCTCGTCACGCCTCACGGAGAGAGCGAGCAGATCGGGGTCATTCCGAGCAAGAAAAGGTAGCGTCCCCGTTCGTCAGTGGCGGCGGCGGCGTGCTCACGCCAGATGACGCGGCGGCTCCCACTCGCGCTCGGGACTCAACTTTAAAAGTGTTTGTCTTTGCTCTTTCCAGAGTGGAAAAGAAGGAGCGGGCCAGGTTAAAAACAGTCAAGTTCCACGCCAGGACAGGCATGATTGAGTCGAACAGGGTAAGTGTATAGGACCAGCTGCTCCCTGCCCCGGTGCCAGAGCGGCTGTCTTCAGAGCTGCTGCTGGGCTCCCAGGGAGATGGCCTACTTCCCCCCTTTACTGTGGGAAAGGAACCAGCACCTGCTGACTGAAGCAAGCGCAGGACAGGCTCACATTACTGTATAGGTTACACAGAAGCTTGGCGGAGATGAGCGCTGTGTAACGTCCACGGCTGCTGCACAGAGCGCTGTTAAGAAATGTGCACTTGGAAAATGTCTGCACGTTTGTCATCGGCTGCCCCGTCAGATTTGATTTGCAGGAGGATAAATCAACGATGATATTGTGCCTGTTCTATCTGTTGGACAAGATTAAATTGATTGAAAATGGAACATGTTTAATTTGGGCAGCAGACGCCTGTGTCCGTCATGTTGATGTGCCATTCATTTTCACCCATTACCTGCTTCTCATTTTCATTATTTGATGTGTATTGGTGGTTTAATTTTCATTTGTTTGAGTGTGTGTGTGTGTGTGTGTGTGTTTTTCCTTTTGCATGGATGTCGAGTACAATCATTGAAACCCATTCTGTTTTTGTTTTCACCCTCTCATCGCCCCCCCTCTCCCCACACCCACGTCTACAAGCAGCCAGTCAAAGTAAAGCGCAAAAAAAGCTTCAACCTCTCACGAAGGTTCCCGTTTTACAAGAGCAAGGAGAATATTGTGCACGAGTTGGTGGAGTCCGAACGTGAGTATTTGCTGCGCGACCGAGGGGCCCGGGTGGGAGTCGTTAGCTTTCTCTCCCCCTTCATGCTTCAGGTCTGTCTCTCAACTTTCATCTTTCCGCTCATCTCCGGGGGATCGTTGGTGCGCTCGCACCGCACTCGTCCCTCTCTGTCCCGGAGAGACGCCTCGTCTGGCTGAGGACGTGGGTGTCTCTCTGGCGTGTCCGTGCACCCTGTCTCTGGGCTCCAGAGGAGTGACTTGCTGTGTGCGTGTGTGTGTGTGTGTGTGTCTGTTTGGCTGCATTAACACACAGGCCTTCTAATACTGTGACACCACTGCTTGTATAAGTCCTGATCAATTCTCCAGTCAGTCACTGACCCACAACAAGAAGAATCTCATTAACTGGACTGAAGCTTTAACACTTAACAGGTCAAAATCCCATTTTAATGGGATTGGGCTTCTGTAATTGAAAGGCCGTGGCTTACTATGAACAAAGTGGAGCTCAGGCTTAATGAGGACTGCAGCGCCATGTGTCAGCGGGCCTAGTGAGCACTGTACAGCACTCCTCTCCCCCTCTGCCCGACTTTCACTAACCTCTTCTTCTTCCTGTCTGCTTCTCTTCTCTTGGTTTCTGCTCTCACCTGTCGGGACACCTAGGACTTCCCAGGGTTAAGCGATGACTTTTATGGATCAAAGAGTTTAAGTAAGTGTGCGGTTGCACTGTGTCAAGCAGCTGTTCCCCGAGCTCAGAGAGAAATGCTTTGTCACTGCCAACCCAGCTGGAGTTGAATTAAAAAAAAAACAAAAAACCCAACAACCCCACAAAACATGCCACACACCTGAAGGGTGTGTTCACACTTGGAAGGTTGAGGTTCAACACTGGTGCACACCAACCTAGGGGAAACTGGCAGCAACCTGTTCAGGTTTGATCTGCAATCGGCGACATCTTTGAGACAAATGTAAAGAGAACACAGACGTAGGAGTGTTTGGAGGTCAGCGGTCACTCCACAAACGGTCACGATTTGGATTTCTTTTCCTTTCATTCAAATTCGGTTCAGTCTTATTTCATGAAAACAATCCTCTCACACTACTATTTTTAAAAGCATTCTTTGCGACATTATTTTCACACCTGCCCTTAACTTTTTCTCTGTACTACATGTTGAAATAGAACACTATCTCATTGCGGTTGGCGTGGGCTGATGTGTTTCAAAATAACACCGTAACTTCAGACTGTGTTTTTGCTGTCTTTGTTTTCCGGTGATATGTAAATACTGACAGCGGGGCTATTTTGGATCAGTGAATCGTTCCCATAACGTATTTTTTGGATTTTTTTTCAGACTTAGCTTTTCAGAACCTCTTGTTATTTGAAATCACATTTTGAGGCTTATTTTATCAGTGATCTTGAGGCATCAACAAATGAACCACAGTAGTCTAATGGCACTTTTCAACTGGCACTTTCTCGCTCATACATCCAGACGTTCCTGTGACACGATGCTACCTGCCAGCGAATCATTTTTGGACCAGATAATACAGATACCAGATAAGAGGAGTTAAACTGAAAATGTAACATGGGCAGACTGCAGGTCAGTCATTGGCTCCACATCGGTCTCTGTTAGAATTGACATCGGAGCAGAAACGCAGTTTCCCCTCTTTCCTCCCTGCGTTGGTTTGTACCAGGAGACACCACAAGTGTGAATACAGCGAGAGCGTGACACACAAACACAGAGTTGCGCGCTTGCTAACACAAAACGCACACGCCCACTCGCATCTTTCACTACGTATAAAAAAATGCACTCCCAAGAGAGTGTGAGTGAGCGCCACGCTGATTGTGAATGTCTCACAGGGTCCCTAACAATACGAGTTTAGCGGAGTTTTGTCACACAAGGTCACACGGAGCTGTGACACATCTGTCACCGGAGCGCGGCGTCATTCCCGCGCCGCAGTCCGCCGCCTCCTCTCTCTGTCCTCCTCTTCCGCGTTGTGATTCGCCGTCACAGACGCACACATGTAGCAGTGGGAACATCAACCAAGGAATTGCCCGTCAATGAAGACGCCGTCACAGGAAACCCTTTATTTCCTATTGCTTACACTTCAAACCACTTCCCTAATATTGCTAGAGCATGGCTACTGCACCAAGCAAGACTTCTGCTTTCTCTTCCCTCCCCGTAGTCGTTGAGAAAACCTAGCGCTTTGTTTTCTTCTGAGGCTGCCGAGGCAGGTGAAAATCCTTTTCACCCGCAAGAGGAGAATTTCTTGCATTGTGACTGTTTTTTTCCCAGACTCTGAAACTCTCCCTCCCTTGCTTTCACAGAATGCCTGACATCCAACACAAGTGACAGCGAAAGTAGTTCGAGTGAGTCACCGTAATTTCTCATGGTCTTTCTGATTTGTTTTACACTTCCCACATAGATGAATAATGCGGTAGATGTTCATAAATCCACTTGTGAAATGAAATCTGTACCTTAATGTTTCATTTGGAGCCTCATCGGCGATGACAGTTTGATTATATTTCTTTAGGCTGGTGCTGAAATGTCTGATGACGGTGTTGTGTGTGTGTGTGTGTGTGTGTGTGTGTGTGTGTGCTTACAGAGGGTCAGGAAGACACGATTCTGTCCTACGAGCCCGTCATCCGGCAGGAAAGTAAGTGACAGAGGAGATCAGTGAGAGTCAAACAGAGAGTCTGATGGGGTTTTTTCCATGTCCTCACTGGCGTTGTCTCTGATTCAGTCCACTACACGAGGCCTGTGATCATTTTGGGCCCAATGAAGGACAGAGTAAACGATGACCTCATCTCCGAGTTTCCCCACAAGTTTGGCTCATGTGTACCCCGTGAGTTACCGCCACGCGAGGCCTCCACGCAGCACGCCAGACGTAGCGAGCAGTGCCGAGAATAACCGCGTTCCGCTCGCTCGCCCCCTGCAGACACGACTCGTCCGAGGCGAGAAAACGAGATGGACGGGCAGGACTACCACTTCGTGGGCTCCAGAGAGCAGATGGAGAAGGACATTCAGGACAATAAGTTCATCGAGGCCGGGCAGTTCAACGAGAACCTGTACGGGACGAGCATCCTGTCCGTCAGAACCGTGGCTGAGAGGGTAGGCACCGCCGCCCCGCCCCCCCCGGTGTTCAGTTGCGACCGTCCTGTAACTCGGCTTGTTGTGTGCGTTTCTCCTCGTGCTTCTAATGAGAGCGTGCCTGCTTACAGGGGAAACACTGCATCCTGGATGTCTCTGGGAACGCCATAAAGCGACTGCAGCAAGCACAACTTTACCCGATTGCCATCTTTATTAAACCAAAATCCATCGAAGCCCTAATGTGAGTGAGCGCCTGCGCCTACAGTCGGTTTCTCAAGAAAAACAGCAGGTCTGAGTGTGCGTGTCATGCGCGCTGTAACTGTTGTCATTTGCAGGGAAATGAATAAGAGGCAGACGTACGAACAGGCCAATAAAGTCTTTGACAAGGCAGTGAAGCTGGAGCAAGACTTTGGAGAGTTTTTCACAGGTTGGTGGCCACGCACGTTCGCTTTGGTTCGAGGATGAATGTCAAAAAGCCGATTTGAAACTCTCAGCTATGCGATCAACGGTAACGATCAGATGAATGTTGACTTCAACAGTGCTGAGCTGAAACAAACCCGTGTGTGCGTGTGTGTTTGCCTGCAGCTATTGTACAGGGTGACTCACTAGAGGAGATCTACAACAAAATCAAGCTAATCATCGAGGAGCAGTCCGGACCCTACATCTGGATCCCCTCCTCAGAGAAGCTCTGAGCGCCCGGCCGTCCCCTCTGCGTCGCCGCAGAGCTCCCCTCCTGCCTCCCAGAGACCCCACCCACGCCCAAATAGCCCCGCCCCCCCCTCTCCTCACCTCCTTTTTGCAGATATGTTTCATATCAAGTTTTAGTGTCATCATTATGTTACTCTCTAAATGAAAAAGAAGTCTTATCACCATTACTGTGACTGTGCACACCCCTGCATGAGTTTCTCAACAAATCCATTCAAGACTGGAAATGCCATTCCAAAGGAATTTGTCAAATGAAAAAAACAAAAAGGGAAAAAGGAAGAACTCCTTTTTGTGAACTGGGACTGACTGAAGATCAGAATGTTTCGCAGAATTCTGGAGAGAGGAGTTGGGATTCAAAAAGAAGTTGCGGGGGAACAGAGACAAATCATACCAAGTTGGAACACTTTGTAAATGTTCATCATATCACATTTAAAAAGGCGGGCGAGACGTGAAGTTGAAGACCAATTAGGGTTTGTTTTTTGTTTTTGTTTCTTTTTCAGTTTTCTTTTGTTTAGTTGTTTTTTTCTAAAAAGACTGGATAAAATCGAGCCCTGCTGATGGTACTGTTGGAAAAGTGATCTCTCTTGTTATAATGACTGAGGATATTAGTGGAGGAGCTTACAAACTGGTGATCTATTTATCACAAACCAGCTTGCTGTTTGGTCGCCTGCCAGTCGTCTGCGCTGCAGCCGATAACGACGTCTCGGGAGGCAGATCGAGAGGAGGAAATGTGTCGTGAACCTCTACATTTATATTATGAAATCACAAGATAAATGAGAAAATCCTGCTGAGATTTTACTACATATTAAAAACTACGCATTTTACACTTCACTAGAATTGTCAATTTGGAGGGCTGTTTAGATGAATTCTCTTTTCCTTTTTTTTTTTCTTCTTCTTTTACTTTCTCGTGGTTTCTAGCTGCTCTGTGTAAAGGATGGGGGTAGAGACGTGTAACTGGGCTCTCTGCAAAACACCAAACTGCCTTACATCAAATACAAATTCTGTTTTGTGACTACCTGTTGTCTGTGAGAGAGGCTGCACACCACCGGCGAGGAAACGGCCAGGCGACGCTTGTCGTCCCCTTCGCCGTTTTTTTTTTTGTTTGTTTGTTTTTTTAAGCGTTCTCCTACTGTCCGGGAGGCCTGACGACTCGAGGCGGAGCCAAAAAGAAAGTTTAGCCTCTCGTGGCGCCTTTTCTCTCCCCCCCCCCCCCCTTTGCATCTCAGCCTTCTTTCTGTGTAATTTGGCCATCTGATTACGATTCGGACAGCCAGAGCCTCCCAACTCATGTTGCGCAGCAGACCACCCGATTACACGCTCTGCCTTCCCAGAGGATTCTCTTCTGATTGGTCACATGGTACTGTCCTATCTGCCGCCGTGACGGTGGCTCTAAAACGGGTAGAACAAGACAATAATTGTATTGGATGTCCTTTAAAGATTAAAGAGTCGATATAACCTGTTTTGGATTGTCCCCCTGTCCCCACCCCCACCCACCAAAAACAACACTAAAGTCAGGTTTGAGTAAACCTACATGCTTTGTGTATCTATACCTGTATGAATTCTTACCGAGTGTGTTATTGGCAGGTGCTGAACCACTGTGTTGAGCTCTCAGTGTGTCTGGGGTGAGCTAGACCAGCTCAGGAATCTCGACGTACAGATCCCACCTCCCCCCCCTGTGACTGAAAGGCCACGCGTGGGTGACCAAACACGGTTCAGAGTACTTAGCGAGACGCCTTCTCCGACTGGACGGCGCGTTCGGGTTGTTTTTGCGTGTCTTCTCTTTTCTCGCCGGGGCCCCGAGCTCGTCTCGGGCCGCCGGCTTTGGTTTTGGAGTTGGCTGCAGGTTCGGAAGGGCCCGCTTCCTCCGCCCCTGCGTGCAGCTCGCGACGTGAACGCGGGCACGTCTGAAGAAGAAGAAGGAGCGCTGCTGTGACGCCCCCGCCCAACCCCCTCCTCTTGATCCCGTGAACGCTTTCCTCGGCTGTGTTTGGGTTTTTGTTTTTGGAGAACACAAACGGACTTTTTTTTTTGGTTTTTCTTCTTCTTCTACTTCTTCTTCTTTCTTCTTCTCCCCAGAGAGCTCGACCCAATAAGAAGAGTTAAACCAGACCTCTGGGTCCCCCCGCTCTCTCCCACCCACAGAGCACCTGTACCTGCAGGCATTTTCTGAACAGGTGTGCCCACCTGCCAGGCACCACTGCTAAACCAGCTGTCATTACCTGTGTCAAAACCAGAGTTCAGGGAATAACCGAAGGGAACAGAGCCATTTATAAACTGCTTGCAGACTGTTTCAAAGGGTGTGGTAGCTGTACAATGTAAATAAGCCCCCAGCAGATCCCCTTCACCTGTGCTTCATGCATGTGTGAATCAAACTGGGACAAACATGTTTTATAGACCACAAATGTCAGGTAAGTAAAGTTTGAGCTACTCTTGAGATATAATTTCCATACAAATGTGCTGTATTGTTGGTATTTCTCTTCAAATGCCTATTGGAACACTTAACTAGTCGGACGGGAATTCACTTCCCTCATGTAGGGCCTGTCTACATGTGATTTCTTGTGGAACGTGTCTGGGTGTATAGATTTAAAATAAAAAACAAAAAAGAGTATATTGTAAAATAAAGTGACGCAGGCAGAAAACCTACACAATATCACAGACAACCAGGAGCATCGATCAATCCATTATTAGAAGCTTAGAATTGGTCCTCTCTGGTGTTAGGTTGAAATCCAGCTGACTGTTAACAATGTGTGTGGTATTCATACCTCAGTCAGCCATGTCCAAGCCCAAAGAACTTGATTTCATTTGAACTCTTTCCATTGAGGTTGTGCTACAAGATGGAACCTGAATGCCTCTGTGTGTATAATTGATGAGGGTCTTTGTTCTGATGAGAGAAATGACAACATATATGCTTTTATTTTTCGGGGTCGGCTCGGGTTGGGATGGGCGGGGAGGGGGTCAGGGTTCTTGTTTGTACTTTTGGGTGATGATATGTTTCTGTTATAGCACATCTGTGCAGTAAGTGCTTGCAAACATGAACCCTTTGATTGTACAGTAGTTTCCTTCCTGTCACTGCAGGTGGTACAGCCTATCGGGACACTTGGCCTCATGGTCTTCCCTGTCCCAGTCATGAGGGAACACAGTCCTGCAACTTTTGTTTGGGTTTTATTTTGGGACTTGACAAGAGTTTATTTGTTTGAAAATAAAATATGTGACTCAGTTATGATTTCGACGTGCCTGTTATTCCGCTTAAGCTCCTCATTGGCCTTGGGAAGGATCAAATTATTGGGAATGACAGTTTAGTTCAGACTTGAGGCTTTATTGGGTGAAAAGCGGAGGGAGAAAGCAGCGAAATCCAGTTGTGTGTTTTCAGCCAATACGAACTCGCACTTCTCGTAACATTAGGAACAGTTCGCTGCAAAACGCCAACGAAACAGTCGCATAAACTCACAACTGTTGGTCTATTCCTCCATGGTGAGTTTCTTCTTGGCTCTGTCCAACCTGTCGAGGATTTCACTGTAGAGCGTCGACATCTGAGGGGACGCAAGCAAAAAAAAGGAAAGAAAATCCTTGCAGCTTTTTATGTCTCACTGTCTGGCTGAAGCTTCTGAGTCTTTGCGCTTTCTGTGATGTTCACAATTTCGGTGTTGCTGCTGAAATGTTGAGATGCGCTGTTGACTGGAATCCCGTCCCCGAACGATGTCGCCACATGTTTTAGGAGAGGTTGTGACATCAGGCTCACGTCAATGAATGCAGGTGTCTCAAGTTAAAATTGTGACAAAGTTAAACAACAGCTTGAGGTTCTGTTACGAAACAGCCTGGTTGAGTGTTTCATCGTTCATTGGTCGGTGGAGAAGAATCCGAAAGTCTTCCTCGTTCACCCTGCTCATCGACAAGGCGGCGCTTTGTGTGTGTGCAGATCTGTTTGTGATGGTCTGTTTGGATTTGGATGGTGTTCACGCAGTAATTTCAGCTGGTCCTTTCAGTGGTGCAACGCTGGTTTTTCAAAGCCGAACAAGACTGTTTGCTATTTTTTTTTCTTCAATCAAAAGTGGTGCAAACATTGAAAGATGGACGCAATCGAATTCGCTAATTCTGAAGTGTTCAATACTTAATCCTGCAAAGCTTCTGTGTGTTTTCCAGGCTGAAGCTTATATTTCAGGCGTCCTGCACATGCAGCAGCCACCACCGTCCGTCCCCCCCCTCCTCCCCTACTTCACCGCTCCTCTACCTGTGTCTCATAGCTCTCCTGCAGAGATCCCAGGTGGCGGACGAAGCTCATGGCAAGCCCGCACCACTTCTCCGCTTCGGGGTACTGAGCCAAGCTGTACAGCAGGATCCCAGTGTTCCAGGCACGAGTCAGCAGCCACAGGGTCTCCATCTCTGGGATGGCGTCCGACTGCAGAGGAGAGCAGGAAGACGCGGAGAAAAGGCCCTTTAACCGAGGCCACCTGGGTGACTCACTTGACGCTTTCTCGAGGGGTTGAGGCAGCGAGTAAACTTTCCTCAAATCCTGTCCGCTTGTGTGTTAACCATTACTAATGCCTAAAAGCAGACCATGCACAAACTGGTTTCATTCATATTTCACAACACTTTAATCTTGTCCCTTCACTTTGATCCAAAGAATTTCACAGCTTTCAAGTAATAACGCAATATGAAAGGGGAAATATGCCTCGCTGCCTCTAAAGCAGCGTAGTGCCTCAATAATTTCATGTCTCTTTCAGAGCTGCAGCTCACCGGCAGTATGATGACTTGTACATCGCATTAACATTCAAATTGGCAGGAAGGGCTGGTGAATGGAAGCATCTGCTAATTGAAGTGCGGCTGAAAGCCCATTGATAAAAAAGAGACTTCCAGAACAGCAGGCAGGCTCGGAGTGGAAGAGAGGGGGTTAATTATATAGCAGGGAGCCGTGCTGTTGGAGGGAACAGGAGGTGGGAGTCGAGGGATGTCGCCGCGCGATTGGTGCTGACTCACTGCGGCTGCGATGACGGACAGGGCCTCCTCGTAGTAGTCCCACACCTCCTCCAGCACATGGGCCTCCACCTCGGTCACACCGCTGGGGAGGGACAGCTTGATCAGGCTGTGAATACACCGGCTGAACCCGGAACACACGACAGAGAGAGAGAGAGAGAGAGAGAGAGAGACAATCAGGCACGATTTCAACAACTTCTTTAAAAAAATGCGGGGGTCACGCGAGGGGCTTCACCTGCTCTGAGCCGGGTCAGCCTGTGGTTGCTTCTTGTGCAGGGAGAGCGCCACCCTCAGGGCTTTCTTACACAGCAGAGGGAAGTGGGCCGGGGGCTCCATGGCTAAAGCTACGAACAGAAAAAGAAGACGAGATGAAAGCTTCCTGTGAACACAGTTTAACAGCTCGATTTGTTCAAGCGTTTTAGGCAGTAATAGAAACTAAACAGGAGGAGGAGAGTCTTTGTCAACCTGCGATCGTCTCCACTACTTTGGTTTCTACGCTTTGGAGCTCCAGGACGGACTCCAGCACAGTCTCCACCTTGGGGTCGTTCAGTTTGGCACGAGCTTCAAATTCGTACAGCAGCAGCAGCGTGTCTGTCGGGTCATTGGGGAAGCTGCCTGTGAACACGCGGGGGGAGCACAGATCACCTGGAACCCTTTCACAATCATCAAGTGATTCCAAAGCAAAGAGTGACTATTGTGGAACAAGAGTGTTTATTTGTAAGGGTTTTATTGTGTTTGAGAGTTTATTTTAGCAAAATCTTGACATGTTTCAGTGCCTGTTGTTCGACCTTTGGCTTGACACAACGCCTCCTATTGCAGTGAAATCATGTTTTTTTGGGACTATTCATCGCAGTAGCTGTACCTGATGCTTTCAGGGTCCTCCAGATTTCCCAACAGGCCTGAATGTACTCCAGTGCCTGAGTGAGTGCCTCAGTCTGAAGCAAACAGACAAACAGAAAGGCATTCTGGATTCATCATCGCCATCTAGTGTTCAGTCCCTCCGCGGACGCAGAGGAGGTGAAATGAAACACCTACGCCAGCATCGATGATGTGGTTTAGTCACCTCTCCTCTCCACTGGTCCTGGTAAATTTCCATCCATGTGGACGGACCGGAGAACGTGCTAAACGGGGGAGACGGGAGGTGGGCGGCTCACCTGGGCGCCGTGAGGAGACTTCCTGCAGAGCTCCAGAGAGGCCGCAGCCGCTATCAGCAAACATGTCTTCTGGCCCATGAGCATGGTGCGATCAGGAGGACACAGCTGGGACAGCTGCAGGCGGACACAGATGGAACACAAACACAGAATAAGACGTTACATTAGCTACATTCTGCTTCCATCAAGCCAAAACTGGTCTGAGAGAAAACGAAGAAAAAGAAACTGGGCAGCAAAACTGGTTTTTGACTGCCTTTAGCAGGACCAACAGCGAACTAGTTTATTGTCGTATCTCTGACATTGAAGAGTAATCCTTAATTATGTCAGGATAAAGCAAGTTAATCAGACGAATACACTTTGTCTGTTTAGAGGGGAAAAAATGGTTCACACCAGTTTCACAGGTAATTTGCGTGTATCCGATATTCTGATTACTAAAAAAGAAACGTTTTGTTTCCCCTGCTACAGCGGCGGGCGTTCATGCACACGTGTTGTAGAAACGGCACCTTTGTACAGCAGACACTGATTAATTCATCTGACCGAGACGATAACGGCACTTGCCTGGTACGAGAGCACCAAGAAATCCTTCATCCTGTCAGGGTTGCTCTCGCACTGCAGAGCCGAGTTCCAGGCTGAAACACGGCCACACACACACACACACACACACACACACACACACCAAAATCAATGTGCTGCAAGTGTTTAAATGAGCACACCGCGTCATATTTAGCTGACGAGGAAATCAGTCTCGGTACCGATCTTTCTGAACCAGTTCGCTGCCGTCGCGCGTTGCTCAGCAGTCATGTGTGACTGGTGTGAGAGCGTCTGGAGAGCTGCAGAAATAGCAAACCAAATCCTTGCGCGTGATGACACACAGCACACATTGAGGTCTCATCAAAAATGTGATCGCACAGCTTCATGAACTCACCCATTTTTAAATAAGGCAAAAGAACATCCAGACTGACATTCCTGCATAGAACGAATGAAATGCGTTTGGAGCCGTTTGGCTCGTCAGCAAAACTGTGATTATTTTGAGAATGATACAAAAGGACTTTTGCCTTCTTTTCCCTTTTGGCTCACCTCGTCACATCGCTGGATTTCTCTATGGTGGAGAGCGAAAGGCGAACCAAACACCTGTGAAGGAAAAATGAATAAGAGAAACTGGAGTTGACCTCCTTTCTTTCACCTACTAACTGTATTATACAGAGACACACTTTCAGTGAAGAAGTAAGAATATAGGTCAGTGGATCACAGAGGTGTGTGAAAAACTAACAGACTCACCACAATCTGTGAGACACCACCAGTAAGTTTGATCACCTCGTGTGCTTACCAAACGTGGACTGATCCACAGGATTTGGTTTGCGGGGCGACGAGTGAACGTTACGAACTTCTCTCAATGCGGAATTCAGTCACACACGTCTAAATTATTGTTTCTCTGCAGCTATAAAGTGTGAAATGTATGTCAGGTTTTCTGTTCCTTTTCATTTTCTCCCATCTGAAAAAATGTTAAATCAAAAAACCCCACATCTTTTTGAACACATTTTCTTTATCTTCCTCCTCTTTTTTAATATGAGAAATGATCTTATTTGGGACAGTGGGATATTACTCTCCATGTGTATATTGTAGTTGTAACGGGGTGGTTACTGACCTCAGAGCAGTCAGGATCTGATCTTCATCCTTGGAGTTTTCACACAAACTCTCCAAAGCTTTGATGGCGATTTCCTGCTGTTCATTCTGTCACAGGAGACGAGACATCGTCCGCATCACCACTCACGCCACCATCAACCAGGCATCACCGCTCCACGACAAACCCACGAAAAGCTTTTATTCTGGAAAAGAACTGATGCTGCTTCAGTTCTTCTCAACAGCCAGCCGGCCAGCCGTGTACACGAGGCCTTCGCGAGCCAGTGTGAGTACAGCAAGAACGATCGACAACAGTCCCCGTTGAAATCGATGTCTGTGCAAGTTGTATTACTGATGGTGCTTTATAGTCAAAATAACAGCAAAAAACTGGGGTGAACGACAATATTAATATACAGCATAAAGTTTACAAGTGGTGTGCAGAAATGAGCAGTGAGTCTGGTGATGTATTGTACCTCCAGGGCCATCTGAGCAGCCAGACTGAGGAGATTGGAGGCAGCGTCCTCAGACACCAGCAGTCTGTCCTTGCTGGCGACCGGATTCTTGGACAGAACTCCCATTGCGTTCACTGCCTCGACAGCTGGTGCAAAGAAGAAGCCTCATCGCCACTGAAAACATACTGAACGTGCAGGTGAGCGCTGGAGCATGAGGGATTGGAGGTACCTTTTTGAACGTTGTTCTCTTCCATAGCGAGCGTGTAAACACTGAACTGTGTGAAAATGCTGTCAGGATCGCATCTCTCTGCCTCTCTGATTGCTTCTTTGGCCTGAAACAAAGAGTTATAATTCACTTACAAACATGATTCTCACTATCCAAATATTTTGAGGCCTTTACGCTGACAAAAAAAGACCCGCGCGTGAAATCTCACAGGCCAGCTACGAATGGTTATGGCATGAGATGCATCACCTTTTCTAGTTGCTTCAGTTGGAGGAAACATGAAGCCCTGTTCCTTTGCAGTTTGGCCAAGTTTGGCTCCATCTGACCGGCCTTGAAAAAACTCAAGGAGTAGTTATACCATTGAAGGGCCTCCGAGTAGTTTTTGCTCTGAAAAAAGGTTGAATTTCACTGTGGAAACTCAAGAGGTAGAACTGAACCTAAAATAAACTGACTCTCAAACTGTATTTTGAGGAAACTCGAATAACCACGACCAACACACGCCGAACGCTGGAAATACATGCAAACCTAGAACGCAACATCGCATCATATACCTTGATTGTTGTTCCCCACATACCTCGAAGTGTTTGGATGCTTTGTCCCACAGCATAACATGTAAGCTCGTGAGGGCCTTTGGAGTGAGCTGCTTGCCTGTATAGTGGCCTGTGATTGAAGACACGGTGGGCGTGGCTTCGTTGTAAATATGAGGCTCTGAACCAGGAAGTGAATGCAGGATGATCCTACCAGTGATGACGTCCTCTATCTTCTGTCTGCCCAGCAGCTCTTTGCCTCGCTGAAGCAGCAACTCAATATGCAAAACAAGAGCAGCTCCCAGGTCAGGGGATGACTCAAAGCGCTGACACACATGTTTCAAGTGCTCGAATGCCAGCTCTTCTCTGCAAATATCAGAACAAACATTGACAGTCTGCGTCTGAACATGGCAATAAAGGAAATGCCTGGAGTTCATTTTGACTTGAGACTTGGTTTGTTTATTTAGTCAGCATTCATCCTGAGAGACAAGAAAAGGGAGAACGTTTTATAACCTGTCTTCTGACATCAGTTGTTTCACTGAGCTCAGACAATCCTCCAGAGAAACTTTCGATTGCAGCATCTCATCAAGTCCTGAGAACATAATTTTCAACAAATTGCACTTACTTTATTAAAATCACTCAAACAAGAATAAAGCAGTTGAAGATGAGTCTGTGTGTTCGTACAACTGAAGTGTCAGTAAGTTTGTTGTTCCTGCAGGTGGTTTGTGTTGTTTTTTCGTATCCATCGCATCGAAGCCAATACCTTTCTGCTCCAACATATATGTTTCGGAGCTCAGCAGTCTTCACATCGAAGTTTAGTGCTGGGCTAAGTGCATTTGTGGGATGAATCCAGTCCCATTTTCACATACCAACAACTTACCATCATCCTTTACATCATTTCTGGAATTCAAAATGGTCATACTCAAATAACAATTCAATCTCTGCTAGCTCTGTAATGCTGTACAAATAGAGCGCTTTGGTGACATCAGCTGACCTGCTCGAATGTGCCCATCTGAGGCCCCACATCTCAGGAGTATCCTAATATTTAAGTACAGGCCAGATGTGCTAACACATTCCTGTGGAAGAGAAGAAAATAAATGAGCTCCACACCGCCCCCCTCAATCGGAACGTATATATAAATACCAAGGTGAAGATTTGTATCCCACTCACCTTGTTAGCCAAACTGACAGCGTTCAGAGCCTTCTCCTGAAACTCCTCGCAGTTCCACTCGAAATAAACAGTTGCGAGGAGCCGCAGTATCTTTGCCTATAAAGCAGGAAGTGAAAAACGTTTCATTAAAGAATCACATTTTCATAAAATTAACTGAAATTTCTTTTCCTTCTTTTTTTTTTACCAGGACTTCGGGTCGAGGTGCGTACTTTACGTTCATTTTTCCAATCTCATAACTTTGGCTAAAGACAAGAGAAAATGCCGTTCTCAATACATTGTGTCAACAAATCTCGCTGCGAGAACAAAACGTCTAGCGACCTCAGCCAAAACGCGCTGTCCTCGAATTTCCTCAGATTGTAAGTCTCGACTCCAAAGTTGTAGCACAAGAGGGAGAGGTAGGCAGTCTGTGTTGAGAAAGTATCATCACAGTTACATCCTCCACACTCCAAATCACAATATGCACCAAAAACAATATGCACTGGGAAATGCGAAGCGTCGATTGTGAGTGTTAGTTTCACAACAACAGAAGGAATATTTACATCCTTTGGGAGGCGGAGCAACATGTCCTTACAACGCCGCACGTGGACCACAGCCTCCTGGTTGTTGCCTTGACTTATGGCCTGCAGAGTCAAACATCCCAAAGAATATCAGCAAACAATCACCGAGTCCCAATTAGCCGTTGAGAGATTTCCCCCTCTCATTGTTTCGCAGTTCACATTTTATCTGTCTCACACTTCATGCTGCAAGTCTGTCAGAATAGCACTTCCCAAGCTGCCAAATATCACAAGAACAAATATTCACATTGAAGGTGTTGAACATCAGATGCACCACAGCTCACCGACTCTGCCTGGCATGAGAGGATCCGGAGCAGATCCTTCTCCACGTCCCCTTTGGTTGAACTGATGTCAGCTGCTCCTTTGCCTCTGGACGCTAGCAGGCTGTAGAGGGTTTCCAGGCTCTAGGGGTAGAGTAGAGAGACATCATGTCATACTCTGATCTGAGCTTTCTTTCGATTCTTTCTTTACCTGGACAGCACGTCTCAAGAAATGATCCGCCATCTGGGGATTCTTGCAGTCCAACCAGGTTCTGCCTGTTTTACTGGCCATCTGTAAAGACCAGTCACTGAAAATTGTGCAACGTCCTCCTTGGAACTGCTGAGTATCTCCAAAGGGAAGCGGGCTGTCTCGCTTACCAGGATCTGCTTGCGGATGACGCCCTCTGTTGGACTGTCGGGCTCACTGCAGTAAAGAAGGCTGCAGGCAACATGACGAACTGCGAGAAACAAGCAAGTGAAGCATTGCGCCAAAGACTGGCATCACTTGCAGCCCCACAGTGTCATCAAAGCACAGTGACATGAACTTTATTATCTCAATTCAAAAACTGAGCTTAGATTTATACCTTTGGCTTTGTGAATTTTATTTATACTGGCACCAACAGACTTGGTCACTGCCCAATTCCAGAGTTGGACAGCACAGTCCTCAAGCTGTAAGATGAGAACAATAAATACATATGTCACATAAATTGTGTGGACATAAAAACAGACATACAGCTGGGCAAGATCAAAATCACAGAGGTTTTTCATGAATGACATCAGGCCTCACAGAACAAACTGATGAATATTAAGATTCATGACAGTTTTGCAAAGTATTTATGTGATTTTTTTTCTTTGTAGAGAAAGGCCTTTTCTTAATCTCCTCGTTGGAGCATATCTCTGACTCTTTTATCTACTTGTGGATGTGGTATTTTGGGGAGAGCCTCTGGAGCAGAAACTTCAGAAAACAGGTTTTCCACGGCCTCTGCGTGATCTTGCAGTTGGCTGTGCAGCAACTTCTCAGTGAGACCTGTATGAAAAAAAGCACATGTACAAATGGTTCTCAAGTCATGAACACAGCGAAAGGAAACGAGAACAATCAACAGTGACAGTGCCTCTGACAGTGAAGACAGTTTTCTCTGGTTCATTTCTGGAGTGAAACAAAATGGTCAATCGTGCCGTTTACTGGAAATAAGCAAGTGATGTACAGTTTTGTATAAATGTTGACTCTGCAAATCTCCACAACAGCAGCAACAGTTATATTTGTATTCACCTACAGGTCCATTTTCTAAAGAAAGCTGTTTAAAATACCTTCCCTGTGACATTAACTGTGAACTTCGGCTAGCTACATTAAACACCATAACTCTCAAAGTGCTCGCTAGATTTGTTGCTCATTATTTGATCTATTTTTTAGCTTCAAACTTTAAATGAAATAAACATAGATAAAATTGAGAGTTGGTATCAACTTGAAGTAACATAAAATGTAGAATTAAGGGAGGTAATCTTATATAACCATAATTTATAACTTTTGCAAGGATGTTTCACAATGAGCTTGAGCTAATTCACTCTTAGCCAGTCATAACTGCTAACGAGCTGTTAGCATGTACTGAGGACTTTTTAGTGGGCCCAGTAATCATCAATATGAGTGAGTATTCCAACTTTAAATGGTCATTATTCCAGTGAATTTTGAAAAAAGGTTTTTTAAATTAATATCATGCCAAATGACACAAGCTTACTTACTTATTATCAGAGAGACCTGCTGCTCCATTTCTCAGTCCTCTCCGGTGCTGCAGTCTTAGCCTGGTGGTCCTGCTGGACTGTTTGCAGCTACAGGTACCTGCTGCTTTTTTTCCCTCCAAAACCAAGTTAAACTGCTTTTCTGTTTGTTATCACGTTATTAAGACAATACAAAAACATGTTATGTTTCACGACTTCAAATTAAAAGCTTTGTATCAGTAGTGAGGCACCACAAATCTCAAAGTATTAACCAGGTATGTTAGTGTCCAGAACTGCCTGGTATTGTTTGTCCAGGTGCTATTCTAGAGGCATGTAATGCGGAGCAGCTTCACACCCAACTCAATGTGGGGATTTTGCGTTTCTCAAATGTGTGTGGAAAAAACGGGCATGTTATAAGGTTCAAATCTCATTTGAGATGTGCCTCTCCTGTTTTATTGTAGTCATAAGATGGATTTCTTTCTTTGTAATGTTTCCAAACCAGAAAACATCAATTTGTTATTCTGCTATGTGTTAAAAAAGAAAGGTTTTGCTGGTGTTGTGAGTTCAAAGGTGTGTTTTGCTTGCCAACCTCCACTGCAGGGCTGCCTTATGAATGGGGGCTGGAGACTGTGACAGTGTTTCCACTCAATAGTCATTGGAGCAACGGGGGCAGACAGTCCGAGCCCCTCCACTTCTCTCCCGAAGAAAGGACATTTCTACTGGTTCATTTACCCAAGGAAGAGGAAGAATGCCTGCTGTGTGTGTAGAACCAGTAAGTTCCCCATCGTGTGTTTTGAACACGGCCTCAAAAATAAATCACTTTAAATCCACCCCTCTCAGCCAGCAACTTCCAGCAATTGTTCATCAGGAGACTTATCTGTTGGCCTTTTAGCCCAATGGGAATGTCTCTCTCAAGACTCTGAATTGAATGCCAGTTTGGGCCAAGCTTGGCCTCTATTTGTGCATCATATCAGCTATATTGACACATTATATATATAGGATCTGTGTAAAGGCTGTTTCATTTTGCAAGGTGTCTGTGTATGTGTTTATTCCCGAATGTAAACAGTGAGAAGGGCGGGTTAGCTGCTGTTTTGCCACCGGAGTGTAATCAGAAAGAACAAGAAGCTCCCAGATTTCTCACCTAAAGTGTGATGACACGTCCCTTTTGCAGTAATGAACTAACTGCTCCTTGTACACTAACGAGATACCTCATCGTGTGTGTGATCTCTGTTCCTGATATCACGGGATCCAAGAAAAGCGAACCCCACTCTTTACACACCATCTCCCTTCATCCACACGAGCGTTTCCAGTGCTTTTGTGACTGTGTGTGAAGCGCAATGACCACAGTCTCTCGCTGGAGCGATACAGATGACCTCAGTACAAAAACTCCACATCCAGACCCCTCAAAGTGACAGCTGTTGGGACGTGATGTGGGTGGAAAGGCAGCGGGCGGATGCTCTTCTTTACCGTCCCTGCTCGGATGACCTGTGGCAGCAACCTAATTGTGGTCATTACAAAAACAGTCTGCTGCACATCCACACTCTGCAGGGTCCCCAAAGACGATTATTTACGTTGATATAAAAAGCAGCGCATCCTGTTTCTGAGGCTGAAAATAGTTTGAGCAGTTGTTTATCCTCAACACGCGTGCAGACGGGTTTAATCTGGCATCACAGGGATTGTTTGCATTTTATTGTTTTATTGTCCAGGACAAGATAACCACAGGAACCTTGAGCCCCACTCACACAGCTGGAGGACTGCATCAAACGGAGGCGAGTGGATTAACAACAGGCACATCATTGATTTTTTAATCAAACTTGTTTTCCCAACCAAATGCAGGACTCAGAGCTATTTCATCATTTACAAATGAAAGAATGAGCGCTTGCGCAAACCAATGTTTTTCCTCTTTTTAACTTTGATGGTTTACTGGGATTATCCAGATATTCACATTACACACACATATCAACCAGAAGTTGGAGCTATAAACCTCAATAAGTCCTTTTTCTTCTCTCATAGCTGCTGAAAGGCTTGTTTCCCTTCCTGTGGAAATCATAAACTGACTCTGAAAAATAGTTCAAACCAAAACCAAACTGATTCACTTGTATTCTAACATCTGTGCAGCACAATTTCAAGTAACCTGCAGTCTATTTGGGTTTGTTTTTTGGTTTGAACCCCCTTTAAAAGCTGTATGGCAGAATACACTCAAAATTCAGTTTCAGTAAAGTTTTTATTTATTTTCTCTCAAACTGTCACCAGGACGAGACTGAAATCGACCCGACTCCATAGGAAACGATGTGGTTTCCTTTCTATGTACGGACCTCGGATTCTCCTATAAATAGACTTCAAAGGAATGCCGCACTGTACCAATACTCATCGTACTGTTTTGTCACCCAATGTGTCGCAATAGGTGGACCGGGTCGGCCATCGTCTGCTATCCAGCGGCCGCCTCGGTCCCTCTTGACGCAGTGACGTCAATTGGTGCGTCCTTCCTGCGAGTCTTCATAAAACGTGTTTCGCGCATGGACCGTGTAAGTGCTGCACAGAGGCGAGAGGGAGGAGAGCTTGTCCAAGGCGCGCTGGAGAGGCAGGGTCTCACCCAGCGGACTTTCTCTACATCTGCCAAGCACCGGACCTGAATAGCACCGGCATCATTTCTTCAACTTTTTTGTGGTTTTTTTTGTGTGTGCAGTTTTTTAATTTATTTTTCGAGCGTTGTACCCGCTAAGTGTGACTCGTTGTGTTGAGTTGAGTTGCACCTGCCGGGTTACTGCGGTCCATCCGTGCCCTCCGTGCGGGATCGGGAGGCGGACAGCTGCGCAGGAGGGCTCCCCGCGGAACGCGTCATGGGACACTGGAAAAGTACCTCTGCCTGCTCCTTGTCCACCTGAGGGTCGTCTGGATTAATAACCGCGTATTATAACACGAAGAGCCAATTTGAGACTGACTTTAAGACTCAACTTTTGTCAATCACCCGGAACCAAGAAAAAAAGAAAGTAAGAAATCCGTTCAAAGGACTTTATTCCTTCATCTTCACTTCTCGCTTGGGACTCAGAGGAAGCCGACAGGATGGCTTCATCCGACTGTGTCAAGCTGGTCGTTGTCATCTTGTGTTCGTCTCTCACTAATGGTAAGAACTCATTCATGCTTAACGAATTTGTTTACGCCAAGACAACTTTTGAGCCTTCAAGTGCCCCAGAGTCTTCTCGCATGCTTGGTTTTTCTCCAACAATGGCTGAATGCAGACTTGTTTTCACTGGCAACTGTTGGAATAAGAACCATTGTTGGTGGGTTATATTATTCTTCTGATAGTTATCGTTCTCTTGCTGCTTCCTGGAGCTCATTTTTTCGGTCTTTCTGGAGTGTAATTTTGGGGGCTGTTCTTTCACTAAGCGCGAACATGAACGCAGGACGCGTCAAATATGCTTATTTAAAGACATTCGTGCGACAACAGTTTTAGTCAGGTTGCGATTTCATCTGCAGTTTCCCCTTCGCCCGCTAGAGGCCGTCTTGCCCCGCTCAAACTCCGTGATTGGAAAGCAGTCAAATTTGGTGGCTGGCAGGTAGAAAGGTTGACTACATTTGAATGAAACACAACATCATGGATGTGGGTTGTTAATTTTGATTCATTTCCTTAGATATTTTTTGAGAAATATTTTGGAGGCCTGCAGTGTGCTTTGCGTCGCGAAGGGGGGAAGTTTATTCCAGCAATTGTTATCTGCAAGTGCACGAGATTAAATATTTTGGCTTGTGACTGCACGTTTCCTCGGACAGCACAATCAGCTACATTGTCTCAGTGTCACTCCACAAAACATGAAACATGGATGTTCCTTCACTTTGGCCCAGGTTGCCTGTGCCACCGAGACGCGCAGAGAGCTTCCTCGCCATCCCCCAAATAAACAACCAATCCAAACAAAGGAAATACTATTCACGTTAACTCCCTCCCTGCTCTACACACACACACACACACACACACACACACACACACACACACCCATACACACTTCAGCGTCTGAAGCTTTTGTCTGCAATGTTTTGGGGTAGGTTTCCTTTACTGTCCGCACACAAAGCGTGGGAAAGACGCTCGGAGGAAGCGGATGTAGGGACAAGAGGCAGCCTGGAATTGTTCTCGCCAGTAAAGGTCACGGAAATGTGACACGCTACCTGAGCAAAGATTTCTTCCCGGAGCTCCTTGTGCTACTGCTCAGCTATGTCCAACTTCAGCCACGAGACAATGGCAAAGAGGAAAGTGGGGTATTGTTTTTGCAGGGGGGGGCGCACTGCCTGGTAGAACCATTAGTTATCAATAGCTGTCTCTATCAATCATGAGGTGTGGGACTAGTTCAGTCTGCCAAGCTGTAAGGGTTTCAATGTGTCCTGCTGCACCAACATACACCAGTAAAAGTAACACTGCGCAGTGAAAGATATATACACACATTTTCACAGCCAACACACAGGATACGACATTGTTATATTTTGCCTTCTTTGCTATATTTTAAGATATATAAAATAAAAACTAATAATTTTCCAGAACTACTGGTGTTTTCATACATATTTGGGTCGTAGCTGGGTCTTATGTAGAAATGAGTAAAGGTCAAGTGTGTGGTTTCATGACCTTGTGACACCAAATTAAACGAAGCATAGCGGCTCAGACTGAGACGCTGTTTTTTGGCACTTGTCTGTAACGCGTCATTTTGCGGTAACTCTGTGGCCATTATGTTTCACTTGGGATTAAACACCCTCATATAGCAATGGTTCATTGTACTGTCAGGTGGTAGGGCATTAATTGAGGTGATTTATTACAGTGCACAGGTTGATCTGGTTGAGATTTGTGATGAGATGGTGAAGAGATTTTGCATCAGTTATTAGAGAACAAACTCTGTTATCAGCAATGTAAGGTAGAGCAATATCTCAAACAAGTAATGTTTTTATGAATGATTGAGGCCACAGCTGAAAAAGTCCTTTTTAACTCATCATGGTTGAATTTCTTTTGTGGTTCCAATTGAA
This sequence comes from Malacoctenus gilli, assembly GCA_032164315.1. Lineage (NCBI taxonomy): Eukaryota > Metazoa > Chordata > Actinopteri > Blenniiformes > Labrisomidae > Malacoctenus > Malacoctenus gilli. Next base: position 10,247,736 of record JASSRZ010000049.1, on the reverse strand, counting down.
GAGCATAAACCTCCAGTTTATTTTTCCTATGGCTAGGGTCCTTCTTTCGGAGGGGGGCGGGGGGGGGCATGTTGTGTCTAATTTGTTTTGGAGTCATTTCTTTTTTGCCTGCTTGGACACTTGAGGAGGACTGTAAAATGGGGGTGATGAGAGGTCAGCCAAGTGCAGCAGGGGTTCGTCACTCACTGGCAGTACGTCTGGATCCATGCATGCAGCTCCAGAAAAACGCACACACGCACACACTCACCTGGATTGGAAGACTTGCCAGAAGAGCAGCGAAATCATTCCCTTACGCAGAGCTATTCAACTTTACAAATTGTCCTGTGTAGCTCTTCTTATAGGATTATTCCAGCAGCTGTTCTATACTAGGCATATCCACCTTGAGCCAGCAATATATTTTCTTTGAATCTCGCATAAGATTTCAATTTCAAGGAGCTTCTGTCTGCCTACGAGACTTAATCGCACGTTATGGAACAGGGATCCTCAGGGTTTACTATTTAGCAGGCTCATGCAGGAGAATCCTGTTTGTTGGCTCTGCTCAGCTTTATATAACCTCCAATGACCACCCATCATGGCCAGATGTTCCTTTATTTTGCTTTTTTAAGAGGCATCTGAGGCATTTTGCCTCCAAATCTCCAAAGGCTAATATACGGCTAATAAAAAAGGCGCTTTCCGTCACTGTTGTCTTAACCTTGGAGTTAGCGCACCGACGGATTTTTCGGGAGGGCTCCATGTGAGGGAATACTTCGCATGTATGCGTGTTGAACAGCTCGAGCTGCGTTAGCAGCATATTATCATGGCTGCTGGGCCAAAGCTCTGTGGAAGGATTGGGATTGCATCACCATCAAGCTTTAAAAGGTTCAACACGAAACGCCTGACCTAAAGTCGACTTCATATTTGTGCAGCAAGTTGTCAGACACCACCAGAAGACAATGATACGACCGCTTGAGTTCGATTTTGTGGAAATATTCATGCTGTACTTATAAATCCAATACTGCATGTACTGCACGCACTGGTTACTGCACGTACCAGTAAATCTGATTGAGAAACAGACAGATGTCAGATGTGTTTCATCAGTTTGTGACAAATCAACCACCAATTGGCTGAACTGGTCACATAAATCCATGACACTCCGGCATACGGCTCACCTCATCTCAGTTTGGCAAACCTTCGCTCTTTGTTTCACTTCTGACGCCAGAGTCACGCTGCAGCTCAGATGAGTCACACAGAGAGTAACTTTACTCTCCCTTGTTTAACAGTTATTCCCTCTCCACCCTCTTCAGAACTATTGTTGTCACACTGGTGCAGGGAACAAAAAGCTTCAAGGTTAAACAAGGGAATCATAATTGTTGCCTCATTGCTTTTGCAACCCAATAAAAGATCTTCCATTTGGACCCTCCGTTTGTGACCGGACAAAAGCTGCAGGGACACAAAGTTTATTTTGTGCGGAAGAAATGGGAATTCCGTACATTATTTCTTGCGCTTGAAGGGCTGCGACCTGGGCTTTCCTGGTTAACTCAGTGACAGCAAGCATCTCACCCAGTAACGATGGGTTTTATTATGCAACATCATCACTTATGCCAACTTGCAAAAACTTATTCTCTGACATTGTATATGAATACATTTGTTTTAATATTTTACTTGTATCGAAGTTGTATTATCAATCTTCAGCTCCAATCAAGAACATGTGGTAGTTAAATGAACTGCATTGGTCGCTGAATTAGACATATCAAAGTATACAGGTGATTGCAAACAGCATGTATTTTTGTAATGAACCAGTTACATAACATTTATGACCTTTTTGTAATGTAAGCAATCAGATCCTCATTTGCAGCTACAATGCTGATACTAAAGCAGCTCCACTTTGTTGTTGTTTATCTTTTCTTCCACACTGAATATTTCAGCGTTTTCTCCACCACAAACATTTCAGGAAAAGAGTCGATCCTGCATTCCAACATTGTTGGAATTCTTTTGATCATTTTTTTCTCCCCCTGACTGGCAGTGAACCTACCGCCAATTTTTTCCAACCTCTGTGTCCTCTGCCACTTCCCTCAATTAATGCCGAGTGAGGACAAGGACATACAGATGTGATCCCGGTCCCTTCTTGGCCCTGTGTCAGTGATCTGTCGGACGCTGTGAAACAGGCCCAAGCGTGAGCTGACTGGAAAGCTGAACCAGAAGTCAGCCTCTCCCTCTTGCTTTATCTCCATCCGTCACTGCCTCAATCTGTTTGTTACATGCCTGTCCTCTTTTTAATGGCTCCTAATGAGAACCAGCTTCGGGCCTCTTTGAACCAACACAATAAGAACACTTTTCTGGCATTTTTCAGGCGATATCCTGCAGGAATGCGGCCCACAGCTGTTGCGGGGGGTCAGGGCTGTCGGGATGCTTGCGGAGGTCAGTGCTGGGCAGGCACTGGGGCAGGCACTGGGGCAGGTGGGAGCTTTGAGGGTTCGGGTTTGGAAAGACATCCATGGGGTGCTTTTCCCCCCTCTTTTCTCATCTTTTTAGGGGGCTGCTTGGGACCCCTGCTGATTCATCCATCTGTGGTGCATTACGGAGGAGAATAGGGAAAAAGTGGCTTTTTATGATAGCAAAGCAGCCGACCTGTTTATTGAAAGGTCAGTATGATGTTTTGTGTTTGCTCTGTTGATGGGGGTTCTGCCAGGAGATGCCTCCGTTTCTATGTGTCGGTATTTGACATGAATATTAAAGAACTGAAAAGCTGAAAATCTTTGGTTCGATTTGATGTTTTGTTTCTTGCACTTCATTGACACAAACTGGCTGCCACTGGCTGAGAGTGTGGCTCGAAAAATCCAAGTTCGATTGTTCCGAAACAACTTTTTCAAACAGATACAGTGAATACAAAAACCACTGTAAACACTACAGCTGTGCGTGATGTGCTTTTCAACACCAACCTGCCTAGAAATCCCTCTGCTATATAACCAGAAGCGTGTGGCATCACAGCATGAGAGTGCATGAGCCACAACCCTTCCCCTCTGCTTAACCTTGGACAATAAAACAATGATGTTATAATATTTTGCGAGGAAGTGGATATTGAGTGCCACTGCCAACTCTGGCAACGTCAGCTCATTCTTTGCACAACAGCTGTTTCGAATAACAGACACTTGGCAATGGGACTTGGCAAATGTTTGTGTGTGTGTGTGTGTGCGTGTGCGTGTGTGTGTGTGTGTGTGTGTGTGTGTGCACCATGTTCATTTGTCAATGCAGGTGTGCTTGTGTGGATTTCCTTGTGTGCAAGTACTCATGGAATCAATCATCTCGTTTCAATGTCTGCATGCACCTCCATTGTTTTTCATGAATATGTGCTTCAAATGCAGGCTTCCCTCAACACTGTCCTATTTGGAGGGTGGACTTAATAAGATTGTTTTTCTGGCCATAATCACGAGCAGTTCAGGGATCGCAGTGAAAAGGAGGAAATCGCATGTGGGACTGTGATCCCTCCTGGACAGCAGGGAGAATCAGTTTCCTCCGCTGATAGCTGGTGGGGAGACCTCCCAACAAACTCAGCTGGACTCACATCAGAGGCTACAACGTAGTCCAACATCTCTACCTCATATTTCCCCCTCGGGCCCAAGGTCACTGGTAAAAGGAAGAAAAGCTTTGTGCAAAAAAGTAAAAAGGAGGAGCAAAGGCTGGAGATGGTCGACTGAGAGGAAGAAAATGATACACACACGCATGAGGATACTCACCTCAGCTGTTGTCAACTGCTTTGACCTTTTTGGCAAAGTGGGCACAGTTGCCCTTCATGTCATCTTCATCCTCTCTCTTTGTCATCCACCTTGTCGTTTCTGTCTGTTTATTCCCGATCACTATTCATTCAACGAGCTGCCCTCCAGCATCAGGAACACCCCAAGTGTTCTCTCAGCGGACAATGAATTGCATCAGGGACAAGGGTGCAGAATTGCACAAAGTAAATCCACATGCACAGCACCGGCGTGATTCATTGGAATTTCCAGCAGGTTTTTCATCTTGTTTAGTGCTCTAGCGGCCGACACGCTACATTAAAGAGTTGTTGTGAATGTGCAGTTTTGCTGAACTTTCAACCTAAATGCCTTTTGTATGGGTTCAACAGGACACCCCGAGAGAGACAACTCGCCAAGGATTCACCCCTCTGAAAATCCAATCTTCCTTCAGAAGGGTGGTGTGTTAAGCCTCACTTGCAGGTACGTACCCTGATGCATTTACTTGTTTTAGTTGCAGTCAGTGTTTCAGTAAGTCTACACACTTAGCAACAACATTTTTAGAGATATATCATCAAGTTTTTACATTCCATGATCAGTTAGTTCTTGTCGATCAGTTCTACGAAGTTAAACTTTGCTCTTATCAAGTGAAAGAAAATGGTAAAGCGAAAGGAAAAGGTTTGTGGCCGAGTCTAAAGACACTTGCCGGCTGAAAGTTAGGACAGGAACGATTGACAGTGGTCTCCAGCAAGTGTCTGTTGATATTTCCCTTAAGAATAGTGGGACCCAAGTGGGCTGCCTTCTCATTTGTTAAGAATGTGGCGTGTTGCATCATTTTGGAGGCCTGCGAAGAATGTCCACGTCTGTCTAATGCAGCGCTCCCCTACAAGGCCATATGCTACGCCGGCTGGCCCATACTGTCTTGTTTTCTGATCCTGGATGAGAACTGGTGGTTGCTTGACCCAAAATTCTGCAGGCGCAGGCAGTGGTATGCGAGACATGCTTGATGATCCTTTGGGATCTCCTTAATGAGAGTTTTTTTTAATGGATTTTGTGTGGAAAGAATGTGTTAGGCGAGCACATCATTCAAGACAAACATGTTCCCATGTGAAAGTTCAGGTTTTCGGATGACTCAAGATAAACTTAAAACAAACCGAAAACGAACATCGAGTCAAAACATCCCTCGGGTAAAAGCAGCCGCTGCCATCCTGAACTAATAAGCCTGTGAGGTCATCGCGAGCTGTGAGACTTCCTAAAAATAGAGCCCAATGATGTAGCCTTTTATTTGCTGTTACTTTAATTGGAGAATCTTTAAAGGTGGGTTTTTTTCACCTCAACTCATCAAACCATGAGCCAACAGGACTGATCTCACCGTCGCCACCTTTCACCATTGTTCATCCCGCATTCGCTGTCTTCCGTCAGAGGTCATGGCTCCCTGCAATGGACACTGGGCAACGCCAAGCGATCACTCATATCGGACAGTGTGAGGTTGGAGCGGTGTGAATCCAGGCGTCACCCTCACTCACACTGCAGCAAACTGACTGTCACCAACCTGAGTGCCAACGACACTGGAAAATACAGCTGTGCATACTCTACCGATGGCTCGGACCACATCACCTCGACCTACGTCTACGTGAAAGGTGAGACCCGGTGAACGCTCATCACACGGGGGCACTGAAAGGTGGCGTCCTACTTTCTGGTTTGAAGGTTTAACATCGCCTTTAGTCCAGACTGTAAATCATGTCTCGGCTCGAGAAAGTTTGAACTCGCATTGAACTGACTCACAAACCAACACCGATAAGATATCTTTGGGGGGTTTTTCGAGTTGAACGTTGTTGATTATTTCGACTTACAATGGAGCTGTTTGTTTTTGTGAAAGTCATGGAAGAATTGCGGTGTGATTTTCTTCTCCTCTGAAAAGCGTTCACATGGTGATTGTCATCTGCCGAACTCAGCTAAGAGGTTTGATGTCGAGCTGAAGCCACAAACATAAGCACCAAACCGACACAGTGAAATGGGCAGAAAGATATCTGATGTAACCTGCAAAATTAAAGAGGAGCCAAAGATTTTTGCTTTTGAAAGTAATGACCTGAAAAAAGAAAGCCATGCTAGAAGCTGAGACAAACTGGTTTCTGTTCTGTGGTTTCTTCCGGAGTTAAGAGGTTGAGTGTGATTGCCCAGGAAGCGCTGGTCATTGGCTGTGATTTCCTGCTCCAGCTACTGTTGCACTAAGTCTTCCCCTCTGTTTGACATGGCACCAGTTCTAGTTTCACTGTAATTGAAATGGAGAATGTGTGAGGGAACAGAGGGAGCATGATGGCCCACTGGACAGAGTGGGGGTTTTATTTTTTAATTAAAAAATAACATTTCAAAACTTTGGAAAACAGAATCATCAAGTGTTGATCGGAGGCAGTTACTGTAGCTAACATACAAAACTGGGTGATCTTTAATTGACTAATAGCTTTACCTCGACTGCAGAAGGAACAGTATTCATGTGCTCTTACTGGAGCCTTCACAGTGACCACTGGGCCAGACAACTTGTATCAGCTGGTTCAAGAAAGAGGAATCTGATCAGAAGACTTTCCCATTATGTTCTGTCATGTGATCGTGTCATCTGCTGCTCTTTGGATCAAGCATTTTCTGGGTTCTAAATAAAATGAATAAAATGTACATCTTTATGGAGAGACATGTATCTCGTGTTCGTGTCTGCCAGCACTCTGTACCTTCAAGTGAAGAACTCTGTCATTCCTCAGATCCCGAGCAACCGTTTGTGGATCCATGTGATACTACACCCAGCGTGTTGGGCATCTACAGACATGAGTCCAGCCTTGTGGTCCCCTGTCGAACGTCCTCTCCTGATTTTGATGTGTCACTGAAAGGGGTAAGACCACAAATACACTTATTAGCCTTTTTTCACATCATTTTTGGGGAAGTGTATTATTTAATCGTACTTTATCATGAATAGATTAAAAAATGCCGTTCCCGAAATTTCCGTGGGCTTGGACTCGAAGGGAAATCGTTGTACGTCACTTGAGAAATCGCTGGTTATATAAGGGTTCCTTACTTGTTGTCCTTGAAAGGACTGTTTCCACTGTGAGGTTGAGGTGCACCGCTGGTTCTCACACCCCTTGTGTGTTGGATCGCTCGAGCGCAGGGACAGTCGCCAGTCTGAGGGAAGCTCAGGGGCGGCGGGGGGAGTCATCCTGTCTGCTTCCTGTAAGAGCAGGAAGGTGCTCCAAGAGTGCTTTTCTTATAATAGACCCTCCACCTAAATTTAGTTCCTTCTCTTTTACAAACATCAGGAAATGCTGTTAAAAAAAACAAAACAAAACAGTACAGCGTGTGTTCTTTCACAGGAAACGACACGAAACATTAACATGATTGCAAAGGGAGCTTCAGCAGAAATACTTGTAATCTTCATCTACAACTTAAGAACCAAACTGGAGTCATTTAGCAGTCTGTTCCTGATCATTAGGAACATTCTGCAAAATCCGTAAAGTCACTTCCAAAGATTTGACTTTTTTTGTGAGGGGTGGGCGGGGGGGGGGGGGGTGATATACAACCTTGTGTCATGGTGCCCACTGTGAATAAACAAACCTGACTGTGATTGCACTGAGACAGCTTGTGAGACCTTCCTGCTATTCGCTGATCTATTTTACTCCTCCTTCCTGCTGCCTTTCCTTCCTTGTCTTCCTTTTGTCTCCTTTCCAACCCAACTTCTGACATGAGAACAAACAGGAGGCACGTACATCCTCTTCCGAGTACGCACTTAGGTTTGCTGTTGCATAAAAGATCGCAGAGGTTAGATAAGAGAAATGAGACATTCTAACAAATACAATAATGAGATCGCAGATGGAGATGCTTTGCATTTTTCTTGCAGAACCCCAGTTTATCTGATGAAATCCAACAAGGGATGGTCTGGGACCCTAAGGTGGGCTTCACGATTCCTTTCGGACCCTACACCATTTATTCAATGCTCATCTGTCACACTGTGGTCAACGGTCGCGAGTTCACATCCAAATACTTACCTCACAGGAGAAGTAAGTTTGTTTATTTGTTTCTTGAGTTTGTTTCTTTGTCTGGCCATTTTGGCTTTAATACTGACCAATGCCTGAAAATGTTGCAGCTATAGTTATCAAAAATGTGAAGATCACACCCGAGCGCGTTAAAGTGTTGGTTGGAGATACCCTCCAACTCAACTGCAGCGGGGAGACCACCTACAACGGAAGACTCAACTTCACCTGGGATTTTCCTGGAAAGAAGGTGAGTTCGGGTCCACAGAGGCTGCAGTCCTCTGACTACCAGAGAAACACTCACATGTTCTGTGAGTGGGTTTTCATGGCATTTTCCGTTGTCTTCAGGCTCTTCAATCTTACACAGACAAGCCCCACCTCCAGATCAGCAAGGTTCTTGTCATGAGTAAATCTTTAGTGGTCCCCAATGTCACAATGGACGACAGAGGGGTGTATCACTGCAAAGCTGAGCTTGAACCCACCAAATACAGGGTCGCTACAGCAAAAGTCTTCATCTTTGGTGAGTACACTGTTCTGTTTTATAATTGAAAATACAAAACAATGAATCATTTCACATAGCTGAAGCGTTTGACTTATCCTTTTTGGTTTCTTTTAGGAATGCATTTTTTCCCCACACATTGACGACATTGTCTATGTCTCTCTGTTGCAGAGCATCCATTCCTCAACATCTCATACAGGCCTGAGCGGCCCAGTCGAATGACTGTCAAAGAGGGCGAAAAGGAGGTCGAGTTTAAGCCCAAAGTCAACGCTCTACCTCCGCCGGACTCAGTCACGTGGTAGGTTGACTGTCCAGGTTCACAGTGTGGTCATGAGAACAATAGAAGTGAGGCGATTGTTGAAGCGAAACTTTCCCCCGTCTTGCATTTTCAGGTACAAAGATGGAGTTCTCATCACAAAGAATTCCACTTGCTACAAGATGTCTGGTTTTAACTTGGTCATCATTGACGTGCAGTCCAAGCATGCTGGCGTCTTCACCATAAACGTGGCCAACAGTGAGAAGGGCCTGTCCCGCAACCTGAGCTACACGCTGATAGTCGAAGGTAAGGCAGACGTCGCTGCGACCCTGCTGAATATTGCTGAGCCTGAGAAAATGAAAAGCGGCACTTTGGCTGTGAACTGAGGCTGCCTCAGCACTGCTGCTGCTGTCAGTGCAGTTCACTGGACGGCAGGTAGCAGCTCCAGTATGAGAGGAATTTGGGGGCTTGTTGATTCCAGGGCTGGATTGACGTAGCCGGGGCAGCTGTTGTTGATTATTGAGGCTCTTTTGAAGGGGCTTGGCGCAGTGTGTAAATGGCCCGAGCTCCATTCTGCACGCAGACTCCAGCCGATCCAGACCCCCCCGGTCCAAAGCATTTATTTGCATCCTCACCATGTGTATATACAGTAGAGCTCATATAAACAACATGTTCCACACAATATGTGTACAGCTTGAGAAAAACAAGGACTGAGTATGTAATTCATTGTTTTGATTACTCTGCAGAGAAGAGTGATAGCTGTTAACACGGGGGGCTATAAATGTTTAAGCATGTCGAAAAAACCTGAATGGGGTCTGTTTGCTATAGAGAACAGAGAAGTGTATATCCATTACTTAAACCTAACCACAAAGGGGGGGGGGGCTATTTTTATAGCATTCTTCAAACATTTTCAAGGAATCCCAATAGCGTGCCAAAAAGTGGAAAAATCAGACCCCCTTCTGGCTTGTATAAACTTTTATTTATGATCCATGACTCGCCGACTTCACAAAACCTTTGCTTCATCCGAATGACGAAAAATAAGACACAGAAACGCAAATAAACACAGTGAAGACAGATTCCTGGTGTCAATTAGAGAACCGTTCTAAACTCGGTTCATCACTTGTTGCTATTTGGACTCTGGATCGTGACTGCGCTGTAGTTGCACATGCTGGTATGTGCGTGCGTGCGTTCGTGCGTGCATGCATGCGCGCGTTTGTGCGTGTGTTAGTGTGGTTGGATGAAGGTTTTTGAGGTTTCCCAAGCAAAGTCACTGGGCAACGCCAAATTTTTGTAGCTGTGTGAATTGCAGACAAAAGGGTAAGTGGCGTGGACCGCCCGCTGAGATGGCACAAGTATCTTTGTCTGTTGTTCATTACAGAACACATGGACAAATGAGTGACCTCAGCACAGGCCACAGCGGGGTCGTTCTTTGACCTACAGCTCGGGGCCCTCCAATCATCCCGCCATTCTTCTTCCTGCACAGTATTTTCTGGACGAGTGTCAGTGGCACATTGTTTTTCATGGATATTCATCATGACCGGCATCTGTCATTATAAAGACATTATAGGAGGGGGGTTCAGAAGAGTTTAGAGCTGGTTGAAGCTGTTCTCTCTCTCACTCTGTTCCTCTTTCTAATGTATTTTTTCAATGTCTTGTGTGTGTGTGTTTCTCTGTTTCAGTGAAGCCATCTTTGTCGGAGGCTGAGCTTGCCACCGTGGACGTGCAACCCTACATGTCTGGCATAGAGCACAAGCTGACCTGCACAGCATCCGGGGTGCCCCCGCCAACCATCACTTGGTTCTGGCAGCCGTGTCACTCATACAAAACGATCGAAACGTGAGTTCCACTCTGGTATCTGCAACTCTTTGCTTTTCTCCGTCGGTGGTTTTACAACTTGCTGATTGAAAAAAAAGATGGTGCCAAGAATTGTCTCCAATTTGTTTTTCCTTTTTTTCAGTTTACTCTAAAATTCACTAAAATCCCGTACAGTTCTGTTCAACTGAAAAACAGCTGAGACTTATTCAGATAGAGTGCTGAATATGTAAGCATTTATTATTCAAACTGCACAGCTCAGTACAAGCTTCACATGAAAGCGGAATTTGGACCATCTCGGCACTTTCGCAAAAACACAAACAGAAAGGATCCCACAACGCAGGGATGCAGTTGCTGAAGGCAGACGCACCAGTCCGACCCGGGGATCCCACCGTAAAACAGATCCTCTCGAACTGAATTGGATTCGTCTCGAGTACAACATGTTAATCACAGACATGCAGCCCCTGAAGAACTGTGGTTGGTGGTTCTGTCGTCTGCAGGGGAAACGTGGGGGAGAAGAATTAATCTCGGATTGCTGTCACTGAACAGAACTGAGGGTGCACACGGTTGTAAGTGGATAAACAAGATGAGCGCTGAGCTCTCGAGATCGGAGATTGTCGATGACAGCAGGAGACCCGCGAGCCGTTGTGTCCAAAAAACAATAGGCCACCATCCCGAGGTTATCAGACACTGTTGACTAAAACAACACTGTGCAGAAAGCAGAAACACTAAATTATGCTTGATGGTTTTCATCCAACACCGATCTCCGTTATTTTCTTCGTTGGCTTATGTTAAGGAAAAACCGTTTGTCCTTAACAGATTTCTGATGAATAATAGCAGAGGATCACAGAGGTCAAAGCGCCTCAAGAATAATCAGAGCTGGCACCGGGAACAGTGGCCAGGCTGCAGCAGGCACCTAATGAGACGGAGGGCCAGCGAGCGCCTGGTGGGACGCCAATTGTGCAAATTGTTTGTTTTATACAGCACTGACCCTGCAAAGTACCTGTCACTGTAAATCCAATACGGAGCCCCTCAAGATCATATCTCATCCTAATCTTGGGAGTTAGGAGAGGAGGGGAAGCTCAGGGTCTGGGGGCTGCTCAGAGGCGAGGAGGGGGGGGGGCTTGCTTTGTTGGATGTGGAATGAGGCTGATAAGGTAGAGGGGCAGAAATACAGGGATGTCTTTATCACCAGGTTGAGGAGTTATCAGTCGTCCCTTGCTGACCACCAAGGTCTTAGGATCAACCTTATCTCCTCTGACCAGAACGTGTGGGGGGGGTTCCTGTGTAAGGTGACGCACAGCATAGCCCTTCCTGTCCCTGCTGCCGTTTCCTCCTCAGGCTCTGCACTCATCAAGCTGATTGTTCACCACCGCGGGCGGCGCAGGGTTTGGGGGTTGGGCTGAAATCAAGGCTTTCTCTGGTACTTTACAACCCGCACAGGCTGGCTGAGCGCTGGGAACGACTCCGATTAATTTCTGAATTCACCATAAGCCTTTCACATTCAGCTGACAAGTTTTGAATGCGTCACATTGCAGCAAATCTCAGGAATTAGGTGAAAGCAACCCAAAGGTCTGCTGGTTTCATCATTGTTAATTTAATTACCTGTTATTCTTTCTTGCAGATGCTTTGCTTATACTGAGCCAATTATGGTTCGCGCTGAAGACAAGGAAACTAATTTCACCAACTGGATCAGCAGCATAAACACCAAACCTCAACTGGTGAAAGGAAAAAACAAGGTACCGTATGTAGTTTTACTTCACGAGTAGTCTTTCCTTTTTTTGGCCACTTCTGTCAAAAAATAAAAGTGAGCGATATTAGCGACCAGCCGAGTGCAACGTCTTATGTAACGACTGGATCTGGAAAAAGGTCTGGAGATAAACAAAATAGCCAATAGCTAAGTCCAGTGATTGGGACTTAAAAATCTGAGTCAACATCTTGAACCCACAAATCCTCAAAAATGTTCCCCCTGTTGGCAGCGGTGCAATACTTGCCTTCACTGAAAATGATTAAATTTGTCTGCCTTCGTTCTGACTTATGTAACTGTGACCAAAACCCATGAAAAGGCCCTCAGCAGTCCCTTTTGAACGAGCGCTTATTTTATTCATTGGTGCACATGAAGAGACATGATTTATTCTCGGAATGACCCAATATGTCAAAATCGCCCCGTTTCCTACACATAATGAGGGGAGGGAAGAAGCCGTATTGATAAATGCGGTACATTTACTGCATAAATCCTACGTCTGCTATCACTGCTGCTTTGGCTTTTATTACACACGTTTCTACACGGCCGTCCTGAGCGGAGTGAGGTTTCTCCCCGAGCGTTCCCGCCCGCTGAGACCCACCGGCCTGAAGTGAAGCACATATAACTGACAGACATAGTTCGGTTCCCACTACTGGAGTGATATACAGCCCTCATTTTACAGTCGCTTCAGATGAAGCAGGCCTGTAAATGAAACAGCTGCACCTTCGTGCCGGGCCAAAGATGCAGCTCTTCTTCTGAAATCAGTTCATTTATTTCAGCTGTGGAAACTCCGAAACAGGAATCTTTTATGCAGCATAAAAGCTCGATATCTGGGCCTATGTTATGTGTGGAGAACAGACTGTACCCTGTGTACACGCTGCGTTGGTTTTATTCTTCTTGCGTTTTCAACGTGTTACAATTGAGGGAGTGTTTGATCGCATCGACGATGTTAAGACCGCTTTGTTTTCAATATATCAAGTTCTTGTTTTCTGCAGAATCAGCTGTAACGCAGCACTGCAGAAGTTATCATTCGGATACATTTTTGTCTTTTTAGAAAACAAACTCAGCTGTACGACCACATGAGCCGAAACACGCCACAGACTATTGGAACCGTAGACACCGATGCGAATGTCCTGAGGAAGCCTCTCAGTGAAACTGTTCCCCCCCGAACATAATTAATCGCAGGCCTGCGCTGCTTTGCCTCCGTCTCCCCGTCGGATTAGGTCAAAGAATCCCGCTGCAGCATGCTGGGTCAAATTAGGGCACAAATTCATTTGCTAAGAAAAGCAACGGTGATCAAGCCCAACACAAATGTTTTTCTTCCCATGTTTTCGTTGCTGGTTCATGTGTTGGTGATTTATTCGCCTCTGCTCTGCGAGCCATGATCTAAAAATCTGAATCACGTCAGGATTTCTGAGTCCTTTCAACTGTAGATTTTCACAAGGCATCAGGTCTAATTGATGTCCGGCATAAATAAGGAGGGACTACTCATTTATAAGTACTTGTGGCCAGTCGCTGGTGCTTTATGAGGGTGAGGACTAAGGGTCAATGATAACAAGCGGCAGTTTAAAAGATGAGGGATTTGTTGGAAGCAAATTCCTCACTGTCACCCCACATAAATTGTGTTGGCCCGTGAACGAGAACATAGTCGGGGCCGGGCCTCCGAGTGGCTCCCCAGAAGGCCCGGTAGAGCGAGGGAGAGCGGGCGGGGTCAAAATATAAAGAAAACACAGAGGTACCGCGTGGTCACACAGGTCACCCTGTGTCTGGTCAGGTCACCTCTTGGGGACTGTGCAAAATCATTTAAATGCGTGTTTTGGATCTCGGGTTTCATCGGGGTGAGTAATAGCTGCAACATAATACCATAACACCACTCCGTCAGTGTTTTGGGAAAATGTCATATCAACACGGAATAACACCTATTCTTTTACCGCCGGGGCGTCTGCGGAGCGAGCATTGTCGGCGCAGGCACGCTGGAGGGGTTTCGCTGCTCCAGCTGGGTTTGTGATAGTCCACACAATAGTTCCTACCAGCTCAGGAAGTTTTGGCCAGCAGACTCCAGACAATACTCCCACATCATTCACCCGCTTTGATGTAGCTGACTGCCCCCAAAAAACAGATGTCACTGTGAACACTAAACAGAACCCCACGCAGTCTGGACCTCATCCAGATTTCACTCCTTTCTGTTTTTTTCTGTCTATTTGGGCCGTTATAAATGTTGCACTAAAGTTCAAATTGAGTCTGGCATTAGAAGTGCTTTCCAGGAAATGGACACGGTGCCTCAGACGTAGATGTATAGCACAGGTCTGAGGGATACTCGGTGGGCTTTAAAACTCCAGATGTATCCTTTCATTAATGTCAAACACTGCAGAGTATAAAACACACCAGGCTTGTCCCAGATCCCTCACTTATTCATTAACAGCAGCTTAAAATCACACCAGCGACCGGAACAGCAATAGAGATTCGAATTGTGGCACTGAGGCATTTGTTGTGCTGACTGTCGGTGCATTTCTATGAATGGAAGACGAATTAACGATTGCCTTTTCTCTCTCCTGAATAGACTGTGAGCACCTTGGTGATCGGAAAGGCTCACGTGTCTGGGAATTATTCGTGTGTGGCCCAGAATGAGCATGGAACGAGTTCAATGACCATGCCTTTCTTCGTTAATGGTAAGTGGGTCACTGGAATACGACAGCTGAAAGAAACATCAGCCTTTAAATCTCTCACCCGCTCGGCCGAAAGCGCGGTCATACTTTTGCGATCGCAGAGCGGACCCTACAATGTGCTGAGCTCTTATAAATGATCCACGAAGAGAGAGCACAGTATAATGAAGTGCAAAGGCAGGGAAGGAATGTGCAGATTGTATTGTGCAATAAAGAGACCAGAGGGGGGCATTAATTGGAACCATCTTCCAGCGGAGCCGGGCGGCTTCAGGGCGGAAGAGAGGCAAACATGTCCTGAGCCATATGGAGCACGATAATGGCACGCGTTTAAAAACAGCCATGAACAACTGCATTCCTGCTCCGCTGCCAGCAGGTCATTCCTCCTTCCCCGTGAGTCTGAGTGTGCAGCGAGAAAAAAACTGGACCCGCTCAGATGTGCATGAAAACCAAATATTCCCAAAAGGAATACGCACCAACACCGTTATGTAACAGGAGCACCGGCGAGGTGTCACCGCATGCGAACACAGTTCACTGTGTGATAAAGTGAATCACTTTTTTTTTTAAACCCTGAATGAATCACCTTTGCTGAAGGGCGACGAGCTGCCTTTGCGAAGACAAGGATTTAGATGTACGGATAATTACAGAGGGCATACCAAGTGCCGAGAGTCACTCTCCCAGGGTGAGAGATTTCCCAGGAGGAGCCCGGCTCCCCTCCAGAGGTGAGGAAGACGAGGAATGATGGAATGCTGCTAAAAAGAGGACAGCGTTGTAATAACAGCTGTCTTCTCTTACGGAACAGAGAATGCTTTCCAGCAAACTGAATAAACAAGCACAGTCTGCTTCCCTCGGGGTTCATATGCAGCCTCGCTGCAATCGCATGTGTGCCGAAACGCCATCAGCCATCGCTCCACGCCGGCAACGTGCTTCCAATTAACAGTGATGAAACAGGAAATAACTGCAAATTTGACATTCCTGGCTCTGTGACGAGCCACTTCGTGTCCAAAACCTTGTGTCCAAATTAGGATCTCCGTCTTGCCGGACCTCCGCGCATGTAAAACAGATGTCCAACCTTATTTATTCACCGTAGCTCTTGTTGACCTCAGCAGACCAATTGCTGGAGTCCTAATTCACCACACTCTTGCACTCTGCCGCTCCAGATCGCCCTGAGGTGATGCACATCACACCTCAGATGGCCATCGAGGGCGATGACGTCAACCTGACCTGCCAGGGAACCCGCTACCTCTACACCGACCTGCAGTGGTTGGATTCCCGCAATCAAACCGTCGTCTTCAACGTCTCCGGGCTCCAGCTCAGCAACTACTCCATATCCCGCACTCTGCATCTCCACAACGTGTCCCAAAAGAGCGCCAACGGTTACAAATGCAGAGCGCGCAAGCTGAACAAGGCAGTCGAACTCAGTGCTGTGCTTAAAGTCTATGGTAAGACAGAAGAAAACACCAAACGCTGAGTAATTCCAGGAAGTTTTTGCTGATTGCAACCACATTTTTATCAAAGTCCATCATTAATCAGCTCCTGAGCCGCTCTACTTTCTTCCTGTTTTCCTGATGTGTTTTGTTTTGTTTTTTTGCAGAGAGACAGCGTCCTTGGCTGAGTCAAAATCTTACGAATCAAGACGTGAACAGCAGCAGCACCTTGTTGCTGGCCTGTTTGGCCTCAGGAGTTCCTCACCCGTCCATCATATGGTACAAAAATGGCGTGCCGGTGAAAGAAAGCCCAGGTAACCCAGAGTGCTCTTCCACGTGGTATTACTTTCATACAAAGAGAATCATTTCGTGCAATGAAATCCGAAAGTGTCTTTATTCACAGAATGACTCATTTAGCAGTGAGTCCACAAAGTCGAAATATGTGGCCACGATTAAGATCCACGAGAATCAAACTCTCCTTTTCATGATGTCCTTCAACCCTCACGTTTTGTGTCTTTGTTTTCCAGGGGTCATGCTGGGCGAGGACGGCGCTCTGACCATCGAACGGGTGAAGAAAGACGATGAGGGTCTGTACGAGTGCGTCGCCAGCAACGCCAAGGGCGTCGCGAAAACAAGCGCCGTCGTCACGGTGCTCGGTGAGTCGAGATAAACCAGCGTCCCCCAGCGTGAGGTGAAATGTGCTTGTTACAGCTCATATCAGATGCAGTGATCAATTGTCCGTGCGATGGAGTCGCTGCATTTTCTGCATACCCAGTCAAAACCTCCCAGGGGCCTCGTGTTTTCTTGTCATCACTACAAATAGCTCGGGTCAGACTTCAGTGAGAAACGTCTCCCCTGACAGAAAATTTGTGGCTGCCAGGAATGCCGAGTGAATTCCTTCTTGGGTTTTATGATGGCGGCTCTGGCTGGGAGCCCTTACCTAGAGGACGTAACCTCTGTGAAGTGTTAAGAGGTCCACTAATGAGTCCGAAAGATTGACTGCTGCACCCACCGAGGGACTGGAGACACACTGGAGATAATTGCAGTTGAAGGCCTGTTTTCAGAGTGTTTTTGTTTGTCTCCGAGTTGCTTTTGCATGTGCGACGAATAGCACGCTGACACAAGAAGGTCAGGGACCATGTTCTGAACCTTCTTTTCTTCTTTCTAACCGCTTGGCACTGCATTACGCTCAAGGATAAACTCTGTAGTTTTTGTTTTCTTTTCCATCCTCGCTTATTTTCCAGCAAGCGTCCACGTGTTCTGCCGTGGTAGTTTCGTCAAGGGCAACTGAAAATAAGGGCCGGAAGCTGCTTTCAGATCGCGGCGATATCGGCCTTTCAAAGTGACCGCGTGAAAGTTTCGAGCGAAAGCGTTTGGAGGAAAACGCTGCATGTGCGTCTCAAAGAAACCCGATATGACCACTGACCTCTCTTTTTAATACACAAAGTCTCAGGAAACGTTCAGGGGACGACAAGTAAACAAGGAAAAGAAAAAAAATGACATGGATTTGAAATCTTGGGCTCCAAATGAAAGCCACGCATTTATTTACAAATCTGCAACAGATTTTTTTTCTCTTCCACTTGATGACTTGTTCCTGCCAGTTCAGCTTGACAACATGTGAGATCAAGAAAAGTACAACAGTGACTTTCAGAACAAAGAGGCCCAATCGTTGGATCCTGTTCTTGTGTCTGCAGGAGATGATGGCAAGGCCAACGTTGAGGTCATAATTCTGGTGTGCACGGGAGCCGCCGCAACCTTCCTCTGGCTCATGCTCATCCTCTTCATTCGCAAGCTGCGGAAGGTGAGTCGTAACATGGAGGCATTCTTCAGAGAACCCACTCGATCATCTTTCACTGAAATGTGGCAAGTGACAATGAATTTGGCATTTTTAAGTTCCTCATTCACTTTTACTGCGGCTTACTTGGTAGAGTCCAGGAAGTGGTTGAATCATTCCTCTTGTGAAATGTAGTGAGATAAGTTTAGCCAACTTCGAGGTTCCAAAGTGAAGCGTTGGTGTCATGCACCCACCCGATGAAATCCATAGCTAGAAAGTATTGCAATTCAGTGACGTGTCAAACACGAGTCCCATGATCAACATTTTTTCGAGTTTCTCACCTAAAGTGAAAACATCTGAGTGAGCTTTGGTGTTTAGGAGAATATCCGATTTGTCTTTGAATACTTCAGCAACCAGCACATTACAAGATGGGTCCTTCGATCATCATTGATCCTGACGAATACCCGCTGGATGAGCAGAATGACCTCCTCCAGTACGACAGCAGTAAATGGGAGTTTCCCCGCGATCGCCTGCAACTGGGTAAGCACTGCGCAATCACTCCAACGTGCGCCAAATTGCTGTCTTATGCCACAGGCAGTGATTACACACACCGATGGTGGAGACACAGCAGGCTGCCTCTAATAATGGAACAGTGCAATAAAGCTGCTGGAGTTTTTTATGCTTCATTCGAGCTACTCGTTAATTCGAAATTGGAAACTTTCCACTGTGTAAATGTGAGATTGATGGTGAAACAATAGCAGCTTCCTGAGTCCGACTCCATTGTTGTATCACTCTGGCGAGTCGGTACGGTGGCGGTGGCAGTCTTTTTCTTTCAAGGTTTCAGTCATTTAGCTCCTCACTCTTCTTGTGCGACGTATTCAATGATTTTTTTTTTATTATTGTCGAAGTTCCTTTGGAGAATAAACAAAACACTTAAAAACGGCAACCTTATTCACCAGTTTACAGACAGCTACAATTGTTCGCTTGAGTGAAGGTGAAAGTTCAAGTGGTTCATAGTAACATAGTGGGACAGATCAAGATACCCTGCGTGGATTTCACCCCCTCTCTGCAGCTGTTGTGTGGGGTCATTACTTATCAGTGACCTGCACTGTCAGCTTGTCTTAAGTGAACCATAAATTTCCCCAGAAGGCCTTTCTGATGATCGCAGTTCGAGCAAGTTGTTTTAATCACAGGGACCGACTGGAGACCCAGTCTGATTTCTCTGCCCCGCGGAGGGAGAGCGGTGATGTCGTCCCTCACCTCTTCCCTCTGCCTCTTCCAGGCAAAACTCTGGGCCACGGTGCATTCGGAAAGGTGGTCGAGGCGTCGGCCTTCGGGATCGATAAGCTCTCGACCTGCAAGACGGTTGCTGTCAAGATGTTGAAAGGTAGGAAAAACTCTTTTCCTGTGACCCTTAAAAGGAGGAAAGTATATATTCATGTAGCATTGAGCACAAAGAGTGACAAAGTTACTATCACAACATTTAAAACGACAAAGAGGAATCTACAAGTTGGAAGTGAAAGCTAATACACTAAATTTATCCTCTATCACCAACAGACCTGATAAAACCTGATTAAATATCACTATTTTATTTTGTTTTTAATGTTGCGGTCGCCAATTGTCGTTCCTGTGTTCTAACATCCAGATTCACAAGTCCATAAAAAAAGAATTTCTCAGTACCAAATTCAGCTTCAGTTCCTGCGACATGTGAAACTTGTGTATTTCTTTTCCATGCCTAATTTTAACATTAAGCCCAATTTTTGTATTGCGCAGTATTTCTAGTCCTTCTATGAAAGCTTGCAATTTCCAGAAAAACTTGCTGCATGCGTCTCTGACTCATAAACCATTGAAGCGCATGTCAGATTAATGTTTGGGAGACATCATTTCCAAGCAGTGCGTCCGCACTGTGTCCCTCTGAAAGTGCAGGTAGAGGTGAAGGCTACGACCCTGAAAACTGACAGCTGGATCAGAATGTCCTCAATCTGAAGGTGAAGAGTTCAAATGTGCCGGAGGACGAGGACAAAATGCACGAGAACAATATATTTACATTTTGGATGTTTTATTGGGCCGAACATGTGGAAGCAATCCTGTCCCTGGTCTGGATTGATTTAAAGAGGATTTACTCACAACTTCGTGTCTGCATCTTTGCAAAAATTCACAACAAACTCTAAAAGCAAGCTTCAGAAGGACAGCAGATTTGGGTGTAAATAGTTTTTAATCTATGTGAGGTAACTTTTTTTTTTTTTTTTGCTGCAGCCTTGGCAGTGATTTGTGACATGGAGAAGGTGTATCGGTACGGTTCGGGAACAGGACTGTTGTTTACATGTATCTCTGACTGTCTTAACATTAATCACGTCACAGCATAAATCACAGACGCAGAGAGAGGAACGGACTCCGGCTGTTGTTCGTCGGAGGTCAACCTTAATGGAAAGCAGCAGGTCTCCTCAGATTGGCCGCGTTTTAGCCAGAGACTCGCTGGCTGCTTTCACTTTGAGCTCATAAATACATTCTTTGTCAAAGCAACCCAAAAAACCCCACAAAAACAGAAGAAATAAAAAGTTTTATCTTGATATTTGTTTTTTTCTGTAAAGACATGATTATATTGCACAAATTAGTCCAACGCGTGAACATAGATTGAGCAGTTTCTCTTTTATTTCTGCGATTTTGTCAGTATTGTTTTTTCAGGCTGTGCGCCATCAGAAGCCAGTTCATAGAGCTGGAACCTTATAAAGCATTAATATTTTCTTTATATATTATATCCTCAAGTTGAAGTTCTCAGATAGTTTGTCGACTGTTGTTCTTTCCATAGTTTCAGACAGAAACAGTAGATATCTTTCCTCAGTTTTTTCAGATTAAAAATTATAGGAACTTTGTTTTTGGGGGGCCTTTGTTAATGTGATACTCATAATGTTTATACTTGACTCTAAAATTAAAGTTCTTGCTGGAAACTGTGTTTCTTGTGGCTGTTCACTCACTCACATGCTGATACTGAACACATTGCACATCTGTATTACAGGAGGCGCGACGTCCAATGAACGCAAAGCGCTCATGTCCGAGTTAAAAATCCTGATTCACATCGGACATCACCTGAACGTGGTCAACCTGCTGGGAGCCTGCACCAAACCTGGAGGTGAGCCCACCGATCCGATGTTCAACACAAAGTATTGATCTGGCTGTGAAGCGTTCTCTACTGTGGACTCTCACTTGCTGAAGCACCAACCAGTAAAATCTGTGCTGTTTCAACAGGACCATTAATGATGATCGTGGAGTTCTGCAAGTATGGCAACTTGTCCAATTATTTAAGAAGCAAGAGAGATGATTTTATTGTTTACAAGGTGAGTCA
>JASSRZ010000049.1:10214601-10226404 GCA_032164315.1 Malacoctenus gilli | reverse complement strand
GAGTTCTGCAAGTATGGCAACTTGTCCAATTATTTAAGAAGCAAGAGAGATGATTTTATTGTTTACAAGGTGAGTCAAAGACAGCATGAATTCAACCCTTTGCAGAGTTTTGGTTTTACAACAGTGTCAGTTTGCATGTTCTAATAACTAAGATTAATTACAGAATAACATTCGTTCTCATGTGATGTGGTAATTTCCCACTCAACGCTGCTGGAAAACCCCATGATTTGAATGTAACGTGACAGCGTTCGTCTGTGTCCAGAACCAGGACGGGAAGGTGGTGTCGGGATCGGGCTGCGAGTTGAGCGAGCTGATGAAGCGTCGCCTGGAGAGCGTGGCCAGCACCGGAAGCTCGGCCAGCTCTGGCTTCATCGAAGATAAGAGCTACTGCGACTCGGAGGAAGAGGAAGACGGTAAAGGCCAAGCACGTCTGGCTTCCTTTCAACCCCCGCAGTCCTCCTCCTCCTCCTCCTCCCTTGTTTGTGCCTCCTGCTGTCTCCCCACTCGCCCCCCTGCCTCCTCTCACCTCTGCTCCACCCCTCCTGCTCGGGAACCAAAGCTCCCAACAGATTGTTTTCTGGTCTGAGTCTGATGGGACGTTTCCTCCTCCCGCTTGGCAGGACAATCACTGCAGCGGGAGCCACTGTCACCCCACTGAGTCTGGGGAGGCGTCTGTTTATTTCCCGTCCTGACCCGAGTTGCGCTGCGCTCCGTCTTCGTCGCGGCACGTCAGCCATGTTGCTTCTGACGTGTTATTTCTGGTTTGATTAGCTGTTTACTCAGGTGGGCCTGTGGAAGGACTCCCCGTGAGTTCCTCTCTCAGACCGCCGACCGGCACTCGGCACTCATTACCACACGTTTCACCTGACATCTGAAAAATAGGAAGAACCGCAGTTTGTTTTCATCACTTGTCTGTGAGAGGATGTTTCAAAGGCCGAGCGTGTAGGAGGAGGCGAGTACGTGACGGGATGGATTGCTGCGATGGCGCACTGCAGCTCAGGACTGCTTCAGTTTCCCCTTGAGGATCATCATCGGTTCCTCTTATCTGATTTATCAGTTGCTGAGAGCTGCTGGTCACTGAGACAGTCTTCGAAAAAAAACCACGCCCGCACAATTAGGCCTAATGTCCCAAACGTGCAGGCTGGACTCCATAAAAAAACTCTCAATGGAAAAACGTGTTTTCCTCTTTGTTTCACAGAATCCGAGGATTTATATAAGAGGATCTTGACACTGGAAGATTTGATTTGCTACAGTTTCCAAGTTGCAAAAGGCATGGAGTTTTTGGCTTCACGCAAGGTACGTCCTCGTTCTCACTGGACCAGTCCCTGCCTGTTATTATACACGTCCTGGGTGTTTTTCTTTCTTCTTTTTTTCCTATTTTACGTAACGTCGGGACGGATCACCATGTTCAAATTGGCTGAATTAGATTTATTGGTGAAGCAAAGTATCCGAAAAGTGACAAACGTTTTCTCAGAGGTGGGAGGCAATGATTCATTTATTTTGCGGCCATCCCTAAACAAAGTTTTTAGGTGTATCTTCTTCATTTTAAAGTCTATTTCCACCTCACACATTTCAAAAGTGAATCGTACAAAGATTGAACTTTTATTGTGCATATGTCACAATTCAGTTTTTGCAGTGATTAATGAATTAACATTAAAGTGACAAACAGCCTGAAAGAGACCGTTTGCTCTGACCCACTTTATTGCACAGTGTTTTGCACAATGTGGCGTTTTGTAAAGGATGCCAATCTCACAGTTATTCATTCATTCATATTTTTGGGGAGCCCGGATGAGACTGATTAGAGAATGAGGCCATTGTTGTTTTACCTGTAAGATCATTCCTCTGCGCCTGGATCAGGCGGAAAACAAGGACTTCCTCTCATCATTCCAGTGATGACTCCACCATGTGTTTCTCTGCGCACAGTCAACCGCTCTGAAGTCAATGTTCCTCTCAAATCTGCATGTGAATTACTTTTTTCATACCATAATCATATATTGTTGTTTTTTTTAGTGCATTCATCGCGACTTGGCTGCACGGAATATCCTGCTTTCTGAGAATAACGTTGTGAAGATCTGTGACTTTGGACTCGCCAGAGACATCTACAAAGACCCCGACTACGTCCGCAAAGGAGATGTGAGTTTTATGAAAGCCTCAAGTTGTTTCCTGGTAAAAATTTATTATCTTCAGCTGTCTGGATTTTACCGTAATACAGAAAATGAACCACTAACCTTTTTATTGGCGCAGGGCAGACAAAACAGCCATCTATTACAACCTCAGCAGGCAAAAATGGCTGAAGAAATTAATTTCGCAATGTCAGACGTAATTGTTAATGTTCAATAAAAAGCGTCTGCTTGCACAATTCAAACCAAACCGTTGTACACTGGAGTTACATTGCTTGTGTCGGAAATAGTAGTTGCAGTGTTTGCAGCTGGGTTAAGAACGTTCACAGTGTCATTGTGATATTTGTACACAGGCTCGACTGCCACTCAAGTGGATGGCACCCGAGGCCATTTTTGACAAGATCTACACGACTCAGAGCGACGTTTGGTCCTTTGGCGTTCTCATGTGGGAGATCTTTTCTCTGGGTAAGCGGCAACAGGAGGCCCATAACGAACGTCCAAGGAGTGTTTCGATCTCATCTTTGGAAAATGTCACTTGTCCAGAAGACCAGACCTGAAATGAGATAATTGGATGCAGGAAGGAGGCAAAAAACAAGGCACGATAAACTGTGGTTGTAATTCAACTGACCACCTTGGTCTTGATCAGTCATTTTTCAAGCAACATGAAGAGGAAAAAAAAGCTGCTTCATTCTTCTCCAATCGGCCTTTTTAGTTCAGGTGAACATATGTGAAAAGCGATCCCTGACTTGCTGGACTCGTTGGGTCCTCTCCGCTATAGGGCCTCACCAGATGTACTGGGTAATAACTGTCTTCTTCCACTGTGCAATTGTGCCTTTGGGACAAAGAGCGCAGGCTCGCATTGTCAGTGGGAGAAAGGCCCTTTTTCCTGCCACTTGTGCAAAAAACATTAGTGCCCATGTAAGCTCATGTAAGTGAATATTAGTGCAGGCGTGGGGACTTTAAAACGAGAGGGCACCTCTTTATTCAGGCGATGCATTTCATTCCTGCAGGCAACATAAACAGTAACCAAGCAGTGCATAACACAGTAACCAAGCAGCCAGATCAGTGTAAAAGTGTGGCCCCGCTGTGCACAGCGGCCTTTAAGGCAGCATTGTGTGTCAGCCTGTGGCCGCCTGCGCACCGTGGCACTGAAGTCACCACGCGTTTCTATAGCGGGACCCAGCATGAAATATTGTATGTGCGAATGTCACCGTGGGAAGTGGCGAGAACGTCAGAGAGGGTGGACTTCGTTCTGTACTGTACATTTTCAAAGTGCTTCTTTTGAACTGGCACCATTCTATGTTTTCAACAAAAAAAAAACTGTGTCAAATCGTATATAGTCTCCCACAGAAAGCCCGGTGACATCATAATGATACCTTTTCTCTGGTCCCTCTCTCCTCCCCCCTCTCCTCTTGACACATTAACACCACACTTTCCTTCAAAGCAACACCTAAACATCTGGGTGGTGTTAGTTGGGCCTCCCCAAAAAATAAATCAGGAAACAAGGATACAAAACGACCAGGAACGATGGCAAAACAGTGAGCTTTGCAACCTGATCGTGTTTGGGGGTCAAATGTGTTTTTCAGATCACCGTGAACCAAAAGTGTGTCAGTCGTGTTTGGAGGCTTCAGAAATCCAACTTGTTAGTGTGAAAAAGTGTACCAGGCCGCCTGGTGTTTGTCAGCTTAGACACACCATCCTCAATGAACCAAATGAATCTGGTTTGCATTTATATAGGTAGTTATTTAAAGGACGACTCTTACCCGTAATGCCTCTCTCATCACAACACACATAAACTAACTTTCTTATTTCCTTCTTGAAAACAACAAAAATAAATGTTTGAGAGAAAAAAACACACTGAAACCAAACAGGACATTGATGTTGTGCTGGCAGCTCTCAGTCAGATGAGTGAGAACCCTTTGCGGCCAGGAAAGTAGGGAATAATCCCTAAAGGCTGCACTTTGGGCCACTATTTGATTCCTTCATTTTGGAGAAAATGTTGTAGTGCTTTTTTTTTTCACGCCAGCACCAAGCCCATGCTTCATGTAGACGTGATACCAGCCATTAACATTCATTTCTAGATTTAAAAAAAACACAATTTGAAAAATGGTACTTTCCACATGTGCTTTAGTTGCCTCTCCATACTGCACATCGAAGCTTTTAACGACGCCATGCTTCATGTATTAATAATGTAAGGTATGAGGCAACAAAATTCACAGTGGAACGAATAAATCATTCAATGCAGTTCACTTCTGGCTCAGTGTTTACACACGGACCCTCGCAGCAGAGAACAGGGAGTCCACTCAGGCTGCAAATATGAACTCTGACAGCTGGACCTGTAGTGTTTTGTCGACACAAATCACAGATTGTGTGTTTTAGTTGTGCGCTGCTCACTGTGGGCTCACTATGGGCTCACTGCTCACTCCTATAAATCCAGGAAACCGTTCAGACGATACATCATATTGTGCACGCAGTGATTCAAATAAACACAAACAGTCTTTAATGAATCGGAAAGTATATTGATTACATGCGGGAGAGAGAGAGAGTGTTATTTCTCTAAATCAACAAAGATAGAGATATTGGATTGAAGCTTTTGTGCAGGGAGTGAAGCATAATGTAGACTTTGGCTCAACATTCGAATTATGTTCTCATCATTCTGGTCTGAAAGTAAATAAGAAATTGTGGGTGGTTTCTCTGGATTGATGGGAGAAACGTTTGACTTGTCCATCATTCAAAACTACACTGTTATCCTGTTGTCCTTCAAAACTTTGCTGACAAAATGTGTATTAAATGATACTATTAGCTTTCAAATGTATTAGAAGACATTCAAATCATGTTAGAGATTTTGTAGTATTGCATGTTTTACATCATGTTCCTTTTTTTGTTTATTCTGCATCACGAATCCCGTCCCTGCCACTGACTGTAGCTGTGATTGCCTCCTCTGTCAGGTGCCTCGCCGTACCCCGGTGTCCAGATCGATGAAGAGTTTTGCTGCAGACTAAAAGAAGGGACCAGGATGAGAGCACCGGAGTACTCTTCCTCTGAAATGTGAGAAAACTTCTAAATTATGAGTGTTGACGACAAAAGAAAGCAAAAGACTTGCTGTCTTCCTCAAGGGAGCAGTGAAACACTGGTCTGCCTTATCTTGTCAATCTCTGTTAAACGGAGTTTGAAGCATTTAATGATTTTAGTTTCATGAAAGAAAAGTAAATGTGTTTTAAAGGTTTTATTCCGATGCTTCATTCACTCGAGCTCCACACCTCCGGTTGTATATTCTTCTCACGGCAGCTGAGAAACAAATGAAACACGAAGAGGAGGCATTGTTTTCTTCTATCTGCGGCAGCAGGTCAGAGGTGCAGGATAAGAATCTTGAGTAATGCTGCTCTGAATGCCGCAGAGGGAAACGTTAGCCTCTGATTCGCTCGGCACAGGCCGGCCTGAAGCTCTGAAGCCTTTCCTGACGGTCGTGCAGATGGACCGGAGCCGGAGCCCAAAGTCTGAGATCCCTCAGAGGGGATTTTTATGTTTTTTTGCAGGACTTGGAAGATCCCGACAGGCATAAATATCTGTGGGAGAACACAGAGTCCTCTTCTTTGGTGTCATTTCTGTCAGTCAGCGAGGCCGTCAGTCAAACCTTGGTGTTTAATACGACTCTTCTGTCCAATCTGCAACTGATTCAGAACCACGCTCGGCTCTGGCTCCAACACGTGTGCATACGTTGTGTCTGGCTTTGATTTAGAGCGACTCCCGTGGTTCAACTTCACAAGCGTTATTTATTTTGAAAGCATAATTCTGCACTTCAGCCTAATAGCGACGCGGCATCGAGAGGTCCGGGCCCGTAAAGCGTCTCGAGCCAAGTAAAGCTAAGTGAATGAATTTATCAGCAACCCAACGCAGGCCGTGATTGGAAATGAAACGCAAAATCTAATCCAGACTGTAGATTTCTGTCAGATCTGTAGATGCAGACCAACTGGTGCCAAGAATTTCTTGTACTTTCCACGGAGGTTCAGGCGGTCCACTGGCCAGCGTAGACCTGCCAGATTACATATTTTGCATTCTTATGGCTGTGGGGCCTGTCTCTCATTTAAAGGGGAGATAAAACCTGCTGATATCAGTCCAAATGGGATGCACTCAGACTCAGTGGGGCGAACCCTCTTGATCCCCCCCAGAGCTCTGCAGTTGATCACAGGTGTCCATCAGTCCAGGTTGTGACACCGTGACCCTCCTCCGAAACCCGGAATACAAGACTGATGGAAAACATGTGGAGGTTTTGCGCGAGCGGCGTCTCCTCATTAGTGCTACTTTTGGCCCCGATTCATCAGGAATGTCGGCCTCATCGCAGCTCCGTGCCCTGATGCATTGCTGAGGAATTTAGCGGATGCTTTACGCGGACTCGGAAGACAACAAATACGAAGCTCATTTCCCATCCGACAACACAAGCCGGACGGGATAAAGTGCCGCTGCTTCACAACCCCCCCCCCCATCGGAGACACCTTACTCCCACCCGACCCAGAACATGTGGCGCCGTGCTATTTATTCTCATTAAAAAACAGGCAGGAAATGTGGTTGAAACTGTGCAGTCATACAATGCGTCCGCTTCCTCCTCAATGATCTCCATGAGAGCTGCGATCATGCTCTCCACATCCTGTCACTGTCAGAGGGCTGACACCTGTACGAGCGTCCTCCACATTCATTAATATGGGAATCACAGCCGATCCGGCTCAACACTGATGTAAGGGGGGGGGGGGTCCCTGCAGCAGGAAGAGACTTCTTCAGTGTCTCAAAGCTGACAAACACTAAACAGGATGCCAAAAAGCATTCAAAAAGTCTCTACTCACGTTCAGCATTGGCTCTCTGTGGGGAAATTGTAGGATTCTGTAAGAGGGAGAAGGTTCGTGGCCCACCTCCGGCGGACCCCAGCAGTCTGTAAATGTAATTTGAAAAACAGTAGTCGTACTGCTGCACGCCGAAATTCCTCCATGAAATGAGGCTTTGATGGAAACTCGCATAAAGTCTCTGAGTCTTCCCACATGGGCAGAGATGCTGACAGCTTGTCAGCGGTGTGATCGAGTCTTCGCGCTCTCACTGGTGTTCACACCCGAGACCTGCAGCCGGTCCGAGTCCCAGAGGCTCGGGATCGCCTCTGAATGGGAGGCGGTGTGTGTGTGTGTGCGTGAATGGTGATTCAGAGTGGACCAGATGTGGTTCTTCAGTTCAAAAAAGTTTGTTTATCAAAGATCGAAAGGATAAAGGACCACCAGTCCTCAAGTAGCCGCTCTTCTCCCTGAAGGTGCTTCACTTTCCAGTCCATCAGACCTCTTCTGTCGGCTTCATGTTGCTCTTGGCACCAGCTTTGCTGGTGTGGATGATGTTGTGTCTGCGGCGCATTGTGTCCTAAGTGTTGAGTATTTCTTTGCCGGCAGATATCAGACCATGCTGGACTGCTGGCAGGGCGAGCCGCAGGAGCGACCAACCTTCACTGAACTGGTGGAAAGACTGGGAGACCTGCTTCAGGCCAGCGTGCAGCAGGTAGGAAAGGAAAAAGACGGCTGAGTGTGTGTCCGACGAAAAGGGCAGTTTTACACTGATCCCGCTGGCTGCATGGAGACCAGCTCCTTCATTATAATCAGCTGTTGAGCTGCTCTGGTGTGAATAAGTCACCTTTTCCTTCTCCCTCCCACCACATCCCGAGTTACAGAACAACTGTATTCGTATTAGTCACTCGCACAGCAGTGAGTCACAAATATTGCAGACATTTCGGAAGCAACGTTGATGATCGGAGAGCTGCCGCCACAAGAGGTTTTCGGTGCCAAGTCCCACCCGGGTGGGGGGGTGGGGGGGCACTCAGTGTAACTGAGAAAGGAAGTAACACTCAACACAAACACTCGGCTCCCTTTGAAATGACACAATCAGCCTCGCAGGAGGAACCACACTTCAAAACACTTGGAAAAACAATGAAATTATCAATGTGATGCAAGATTGCATTGTGTAGCATAAATGCTCGTAAATGTCGCGTATAATCCCGAGTGTTGTTAGACGCCTAAACATCTGCTTCAAGTGGAGCGAAGAAGCCGCAGATATTAAAGCAGGAATATATTAAAAAAACAGACTCAAACAAATGCTGGAAACCAAGTAAAGAGAAAAAAGTCTTTGTCAACAGCAGCTCGCAAGGATCACTTCACAGACTGTGTCTTCAGCTCCACTCAGATCAGAGTTTAAAGTTGCTTGTGTTCATTTTACTCCACTAAAATAGAATCACAGAGATTTCTCGAGTTTAAAACTGTTATGAAAGTATTTATTGTTGTCTTGTTTTTGTTTATGACCAAAGAAGAGAGAGCTATAAAGGATGGACTAACAGATCACTCATTCTTTCTCTACAAAACCTTGAAGTATCCACTTGAATGTTTCTCATTTCTTTCTGCTGTGATGCTTCGTAAATGTCTTCCAACCTCACCATGGTGTCCCACTGGGTTATTCTGGCCTTTTCTGCTTTACCAGCCAAAAACACGGCGTTCACACAATCCAGACTTCGTTGCTTACAGCAGTGTTTTCAGAACAAATAGTTTTTCACTTTCATGTCCACGACTAATCTATGTCACTTGGTTATTTTTAGGGGTTTAGAGGAGTAAAAATATTCCCGATAAGTCCTTCAAAATTTAAAATAACGACACTAAATCCAGTGAGTCGCGGCGGGAACACGAGTGTCCCTGAACACTCACAATGGACTCACTCTGTCCAAGTGACCCGACAGGCCGAGTTATAACACCAGGACATTGAAGCCAAAGCAGATGAACAGAAGTCACTCCGCCTGCATGAGCTCGCTCCCACCTGTGTACCAGCAAGCTATACTCAGTGTGTGCAGCGACTGTGCATTTAAAGCCGATATGAGTTCAGAGTGATTCTGAGCTTTGGGTGTATAAGAGGAGGAGTTACATGTGATTTTTTTTCTGCAAAGATCACACAAGACAAAATGTCCAGTGTAGAAAGAGGAGACAAAGACGAGGCTGAGACATCCCGTCGCAGTCGGTTTCATTACAAATGAGCCTGTGAAAACGATCTTCTTGAGAAACACCTCCGACTGGACAGAAAGAGCAAAGGAGCAGCGCGACTCTCATTAATAAAGCTTCTGTTACGGAGCCCAAGCGTCCGCCTCAAACCATGACGCTTCCTGCGCCAACTGCACCATCACACTTTTGGATATTTTCTACCAGCGTCTTGGTTTCTTTGGCTCCTCGCTGCGACATGTGGTTGTGTGTGTTTGCAGAGCACACACAGCGTTGACCATAAATCTCCCTCTTTGGTTCCTGCAGGAGGGGAAGCACTACATACCCATCAACACAGCCCTGCTGGGGAAGGTGGGAGAGCAGACGACCGCAGCACCCACAGAGGAGACCCCCACCCGGCCCGTCTCGCACCGTAGCTCAGGTGGCACCTGGTGAGAACACGGATCGCTGTTCACGGGACAGTTTACATTCAGCAGGCACCTGAACCGCAGACGTGCGTGGACAGATGCTGCTGTCCTGTCTGCTGCTCTCAGCTTCACACAGACTGCTTCTGTAGCGCCACCAGGAGGACAAACTTTAAAGTCATTCATTGAAAGATTCGCATTCGAGCATCAACATTTTACACAGACATTCAGGGCCTCATCTGTTGGGAGTACAATGCTTTGGACTACTTCAACTTTTAACACTTTATTGAAGAAAATTCTTGGAGATTTTTCCAAACTCCTTCATTTATCATGACTGTTATTTCATTTAGTCAGCTATTATTTAGTTTTGTTTCATTTTTTGTTTTATCTTCTTGTATTGCATCTAATTTTTTCAATTTAGTTTAATCTTTTTCTGATATTGAACTGAAATAAAAGTTTATCCTATTACATTGAAATCCCACCAAATATTTTTTTAAAAATTGTTTTTTTCACAAAATGTATTCTTAATCCAAGCATAATGAAGTGAGTTGAATCAGAATAAGATGATTTCAAAGTGTTTCAATCAAGCTGAGAAAAGTCCTCTTATTATTTTACCGTTGCGCATAATTTGTGCTGCCAAACCAACGAGCAGGCTACTGACGAGCGAATGCCGATTGTAGTTCAGCGCTCATGTTTGTCAAATATGCGGGATTGAGGTAAAATACTTGAGAGAGTAATAAACACAGCTGTGCTAAGTCCGGTCACACAAAGCTGCCAGGTCGGCTGTAAACTTTTGGTCCTGTTGGCTGGAATCTGCTGAGCTCCCCCATGAACTATCAAAGAGAATAAATCACCTCGTCTTAAGCACGTGTAAACCAATCCTCCGACTGCTACAGTCCAGCCGTTGCCACGTCTGTTTTCCCAGGGAAATGCCTCCATCATTTTCATCATTTCCAACTGAAAAATAGCCAAAACAATTATTGTTGCTCCAGCAGACTAAACTCCGCCAGGTCGGACCTGAGGACAATGAGAGAAACGACTGGCACCAGATAAGACGTCCTGCTCGGGTCGCCCGACGTCTCGCTGCCGCGGCCGCCGCGAGGAATTTTCCCAAAAACTGCTGGGCCGACTTCAGGATTTATGTCCACTTAAAATAATATTAGTGGAGCTCTTGGGTTTTCACAGGTCCACCAAGTGTGTTTATTGAGGAGGTGCTGAAAAGCGGTAATGACAGTTCGCCCTTAAGTCGAATTAAGCTGCCGTTTTAGCCTGCGAGTGTTGAAATGCAAAGTAAACAAGGTGTGTTTTCAGAGTACAATGTCAGAGATGCGACACAGTGTTGATCTAAGTGATTAAGTTCCTGCAGTTTTGTTGCTGAACTTTGACTTTCGGCTGCAGTGTAATCAGAGGGTCCTCTCGGCAGTACCTCCACGTTTCAAAGTATCGAGAGCTCCGAACTGAAACAATACTTGTGTTTTGTTTTGTTTTTTCCCTCAAACTCAGGAACGTCAAGATCCGTCCAGCGAGTGTGAAAACCTTCGACGAGGTCACCATGGAGGACGGCACGAACGAGAACCACGAGGTGAGATTTCGGGCCTGACATTCATCTCACACTGACTCACAAGAGGCAAAACGAGTTAGTTCAACAAAGTCTCAATTAAAATATTTTCTCACACAAATTGAATTCATTTTCAACCCAGGATAATAGTTTAAGTGCAGCTCAACAATCTTAATACTTCATAGTACATTTAGGTAAAGTTTGATCTTTCAATCTGTAAATATCTTCTCATATTTCGTTTTTGCGTCGTAGCAACATTGTTTCATTTTTACCTATTCCAACTTCAATTCAATGGGTTCGGCTGTGAAACACCAGCAATTCTGATCTTTCAGTTTATGCCAAAGTGTCTGAACTTAGGAGTAAAGACGCACACTGGTGATTGTCCCCCGTGTTCACTCTCTGACCGCTCTCCTCTTAAGGGTCACTCGGACAGCGGGATGGGCCTGTCGTCGGACAACATGAAGACACTGATGCGCTTCGAATCGCTGGCAGGTCGACCTCTGAGCATCATGGCTCTGGCGTACGTACACACGACGTCCTGCAAAGCGTCCCGCAAATCACTGATCAGCAGAGCAGCAGGCTGGCAGCAGAGTACCTGCTTGGTAACCTCCCCGCTGTGCAGGAATGCAGACCCCTATAACTGTCACACACACACACACACACACACACACACACACACACACACACACACACACACACACACACACACACACACAC
>JASSRZ010000049.1:10192702-10209465 GCA_032164315.1 Malacoctenus gilli | reverse complement strand
CGAACTTTATCCAAAACAGGCAACTGGTTCAGACTGCTGTCAGGAAACAGCGCTAACGGCTGCACTTCTGCCTGGCTTCAGTTTCATCACAGTAAATAAACGATTTCAGTGTTTATTTACATCAGTATTACTGAAGTCATAGAGGAAGTTCAGTGCTTAACACTGTTACATCAGTGCAAGGAAGTTGTTTACTTTAGCATTATTAATACTGACGTCAAAGATGTTTGTGTCATTATGAGCCAGCAGCTGGTTTCTCTTATCCAGACAGATAAACGACCTGGAAAACACTCCTGTGCTTCTGATGTGTTTTGTACTGGATTCTAAAATAGAATAAGTGGCATTTGCAGTTCTTATTGGACGAACCAAATTACGCGTCATAAGTTTGTGGTTTTTTTAGGTTTCTGAAGAAAAACGTTTGGGTGTTCGTCATGGTCCCACAGAAGTCTTACAGTAAAAGCTGCTCCAAACTCATCAGAGGGACAAAAACAAGTTAAAGTACCTGTTAATTCTATAAATGGTCTTCTCCAAATTTCTGATGAAAAATCCCAGAGACTTGGGTCTCTCGGGCATATTGTTGGAAATCCAACAATCATGGTGGTAGAGTCATGTTTACGGTAAAACTGTGAAGGTTTTGATTCATTGTTAAGAGTCACAGGTCAAACAGATTGGATGTGACCACAGGAACAGAGGGACAAGTGTCCTTCAGAGTGCAGAATGCAAAGAGGGGTTTTCAGTGCAGAGTGTGTCATGCAGACAGTTTTCAAAGGTCATCTCAGTCTGTCTTTCTCACCCAAAATTAAAATGTAATCAGGGATTGCTGTGATGAATACAAACTGTGTGGATTGAATATATTTGTGTTTACCAGATTTATCCACTAACTTCTGAGGAGGAACTCAGCTTCCTCCATTGTGTGTGAGGAGACTTCAGACAATTCTTGGCTCCATCTCTGTTGATCTCCAGATTCATTTGCTGATTATTCCCATTTGAGCGATCAAACATGAATGAAAGGGCTTGTGTAGATTGGTGTGTACAATCAGCGTCGGGCCCCTCTCCCGCTCCTTGGATGGCGAAAGACTCACTTCCTCGCCGGGACGAGGTGCCGGCAGCCTGTCTGCTCACCGGGACAATGCCCCTCCGAGCAGGAAAGGAAGGAACTCTTAATCATCCTGGTCAAGACTGGAGGACGCCACGCACCGGGACTTCCCGTGGGCGCCCCGAGGTTACCGGCACTGGGTGTGTCGAACAGGGGCCACTCAGCACAGGACGCTCTCTGCTGGCCCCGCAGAGGATTCGCCGTGTTGACGGTGAGACGAGTGCCAACATTACACCCCGATCCCTGCCAACAACCTCCGACGTGGACTATTTCCAGAGTGGGAGATACAAACAAACAAGGGAAGGATGTCGAGGGTGGAGAAAGGTCACTGTCACATATTTCTTACTGTCTTATGCTTCTGCGACTTCAAACGGTGTTTTTCCACGCAGGCACGAGAGTGAGGATCCTTTCCTGAGGAGCCTGGAAGCAGCGCTGTACAGTTTGATTGATGTCATTCATAGAAGAAACATAAAGAAAGGGTCCAGATCAGTCATCATTCATCATTCAGTGTTGGAAACAGATTGAAATGTTGAACTGAGCTCTTAAGAATAATAAGGGTCTCAACTTGCTGGTGGTGTGTGTGTGTGGGGGGGGGGGGGCATCGATTCACACCTACCAATTTGAGACTGATGTAAGACGTTAGTCGGTTGATCAGTTTTTTGAAAGTTTGGTGATTGGAGGACTGGTTGACAGGTTTGTTGGCTGGTTGAGATTGATTGGTTGGTTGGTTTCATGGTTGCTTAGGTGGTTGATTGATTGCCTGACTGGTTAGGCTCAGTTGGTTGGTTGTTATTTGTTGTAAGCCTCTTGAAAAAAACAATTTACTAATTTTATTGTTTATTTTTAGTTCTTTTTCCTCCCTCATTGTATTTTTAGCACTAAATCTTCAGTCTTTGAATTTTAACATACCAGAAAATGACTTTGAATAAATAACTGAACTAACTGATCGGTCAGGCTGGGAGTCATAAAACATGCTCAAAACACGCTACCTCAACTTAGTACGCCTTTGCAGAATCAGACAGACTGGAGGGTTTGAAAAGTAATCTCCCCAGTGAGATTTTTTCCGTTTGTTACTTGGAGGAAAACTCCGAAGCTGTTCGTGTGGTTTGTCTCTGAGGAGAATCTGGTCAGTGTTTCTGTGCTCAGATGACACGAGGGACCTTTTTGTGGTCCAAAAGAATTGGTTTGATACTTTATATTTCTAATGCAGAGAGCAGAAGAGGAAATGCCCTTTTCACAAGCAGCTGCTTCGCATCACTCATACAGTGAGTGAGTGAGAAATGTGAGAGTGAAGTCCAGCATGACATCTATTTTGTTTGATTTTTAAAAGCGGAACATAGAAAAAAAAACTTGTTGCAGTGTAAATCATTTTTGATTGTTTCCTCCAGAAACGTTTTACAGCTCAAGTCTTTTCTGCAAAAGGTGACACATTTTCCTCTCGACGGGATCTTGATCTGGTTCCATCATTGATTTCTTATCAGGACTTTGAATGAAACACATCAGACGAGCACATAAATCTGCTGACAGAAAGTCAAAAACCTGAGAGGAACCTGAGAAATAATTGCAAAGTGCTTTTGCATTTCTGACTAAAACTGAAATCTGGCTTCAATTATTTTGGTTTCAGCCAGAGAATCAACTTCATCTCTTTACAATCCATCCAACATATGACTACAACATTGCTTGACTTGTCGAGTCAAACTGGGACAGACTGGAAATGAACCAAGGAGCCCCACAGACACGAGATCAACGGATCCAGGGACAACTCACCTCGTGAAGAAGGTTTGATCACGTTCAGTTTGTGTCGCGCCCTCTCTGGATGTTTTCGTTTCCCTCATTCAACAATTGCTCTCATGAAAACTCCCCTCCTTCCTCTGACCACTTCCAGCAGCCTCTTCCTGGAGCAAACAGGGCTGCGAAAACACTTCATTAATCTCGGCGACGGAGCCGATAACGAATTCAGGGAACGTCTGGAAGGGTGCCAGAAGAACATTTGGGATGCAGCCTGAAATCTGATTACTCTGATTCGAACCAATCGGAACCATCGGGCCAAGAGAGGAGAGGGGACGAGGGGGTGAATGAGCAGTTCACCCTCTCCCCCATATTAACGCACACACAATGCTATTCCCAGACCCCCGCCCGAAGAGGTGAATGGCGAGCAGGGAGCATCCACGCCTCCCACCTAAACCCAGAACAATGAGCCGGAAACCGTCCCCTTAAAACACCTAACGTGAGTCCACCTTTAACAAGCAGCACGGCGGCTAAATAAAGACTTCGGGAGGTCCAATGAGGAAGAGGAAAAAACAAACAACAGACCAGTGGCAAGTTCACATTCTGTTTGCGCAGTTGTGGGAGTGTGACTGAAGGTGCAGCGCTGCGTGGAGGGAAAAAACCAAGATCCCAACGCAGAATTCTGAGTTTTACAAGTGAGTTAGAGGCTGTAAAGCAGCAGCTTGTCAGGACGATGGGCCCCAAGGCTCCGAGCACCACTGACCGTCTTCGTTTGAAAATGTTGCGGCACTGTTTTTGTTAGTTTGTTGACATGATCTCCTCACACAGACATGTGACAGGTTGAGGAGTCAGTCCAAGTTTATGGCACGGGCAAGCTCGAAATGCCCAAATCACGGCTGATGCAAGTAAGATGAAATGACTCAGAGGCTGAAGATGGCCGTCTTTTTGCTGAATAGGTTCTGGGTGAAAGAAAATTCCTGGGCAAGAAATGCATCTCTCTACAACCATTTAATGAGTCTGAATGGCGACTGATCTCTGGTTGCTTTGGCCACACAGTCCTGACACTGAGATCGGAAGAAGTGAACAGACCAGAGTGCCGGTCACCCACGCTGCCACACTGCACCCAGCTGGACACATCTGGATCAGGTGTCCCGTCTTTTGCTTCAGCGAGCAGGAAGTTCACCCAACGCTGCTGCAGAACATCTGGAGGTCCAAGAGCGGCACGATACGGACTCTGACTGGAACGACGGGAACGCCACAAACGCAAATCTGAGCTGTGAACTGACTCACTCTGAGGACGCCGTCTCATCAGAGGGAACAAAGACACTGAGAGACTGCAGTGGTTTCACTGCACTTTGAGGTCAGAGAGCTCCTGAGATAAGCTGAAATGAGTCCATCATATCGACTCCGCACTCGGTGTTATTTGTTGGACTTGAGTGAGATGTTTAGAGGTCCTGCTCTTATCTGACTTCATCCTGCTTCTCTCTTCTCTGTAATCACCTACAAACACAATGTCACAAAGGGAACATGTGCTATGAATGAAGCACAAGTTGTGCAATATGACTTTTTTTTTCAAACCACCCGCATACCAGCCCGTCATATTCAGAGCTGTCTGATGTTTACGGAGAAAGAGTTTTTTTTTTTTTAAGAGATCCAGTAAACGAGCATTTTAAACTTGATTACAGATTGTTTGGACTAATGCAGAGCATGTGAATCACTCAGAGAGACCAAAAAACACCTTTTTTCCATTTTCTGGACCTCTTCAGAAAACTCAGTAGCATCACCCAACTTCATGAAAACATTGCTGAAAAGCTAAGAAGGAGGCAAAAGGTCATTTAGCCTGTGACTGAAGGGGATCTGAAAAAAAAACCCTGTTTTTAACATCCTTTTGTTTAATACTTATTGTTGCTCGATCAAACACAAAGAAATGCACCTACGTTACTTTACTTCGGGCTGTATTCACTTGTGCTGCACAGAGTTTACAGATGTTATAATTCGTTCTGTCATGATGGAACATATAGAACATGTAAAAGGTATTCACATGAAGTAATGATCATTGTTCAAGTTTATTTCAGCAGAGAGACTTTAAATAATAGATGCAGTCCCACCGCGTCCATCGACTGACACTTAAACACTGCTGACATGTTTAAAAGCTGCGTCAGTTTAAATGACCGGGGTGAAAACACACGGATGCCTCTGCTCACGGAGACTTTGCTCGTGACCTTTAAAGTTAGTCAGTTTCGTCTCACTTGAAGTGAAAAATATATGACGCTGTCACGGCAGCCGTTTGTAAACAGGAACATGTTTTCTGGAGCGCCGTCAGTGTCTATTCCTGTCCTATCCTGAGTAAAACTACCCAAAAGACTTGGACATGACTCGTGTATGTGATGTTGTTCGGGACAGATGTTTCACGTTAGAAATCACAAACTCAAGATGGGTCGGCCGCGCGGGCGGCACAATCTAAAAATAGCAACACATGGTCCTGTTTTACTGCCATCACTGCAGAGACACGCTGAGGCCACTTCAATAACATCCATGGATTCCTGAGCTGCTTCGGCTCTGACTGTCACTGCTGAGATGCCTGGAGTTTCATATACAAAGTCCGATCAGTCTGACACTCAAAACAAGAGATCTATTGAGTTCTGCCCGACATCAGTCCCAATTTAGAGGCGAAAGTCTGAAAAAACAATCAATCCTCTAATGTTTGTCAGTCTCTCAACATAAACAATCTCCAATCAGCGAGGAAGATGTCCGAAAAACACGGATGCAACATGGTAGTTGCACTTGGACTTGGTAGAGGGAACATTTTAGGACTTTAGAGGCCAACAATAGTCTCTGCAACACTGAGCCGAAACGATGAGTGTTTCTAAACTTTCACCGTCTCCCTTATCTTTGTGTGCTTGAGTTCGAAAACAGAGCATGTGAACATGTGGAAGGTTTCCCTGTCACTGTGTCAGCGGACTACATAGGCTCTCTGTCATCCTTTTCATTTGTTATGTGCTCATGTCATCAGCAACATGCGGGAGTGATGTGTGACGAACTCACTCAGAGCACTGAAATCCAGAAAAGCCTTTTAAATAAAGACAATTAAGATCAGCAATTATATCAAATGAACAAAACTACACTTAGTCAACCATGAGATGACATATTCAAAAGAATATTAATATTTATAGTGTGTTTCAACCTCTTTCTGTAAAAACAGGAAAAACTTTTGATAACCTGCACATTTTTATTCAAATCAAATTAAAACTCTGACTTTTTTATGATATGGACTTTTTATTCGGAGGTTTTTTCTCTTTATTGTGGGTGTTCCTGTCGCTTACATTTGGTGGGAAAAAGTCTTTTTTTTTAAGGGGGGGAGTCAAGAAAACCTGAAAAAGGACGATAAATGGCTCAATTGCACCATCTAGTGGAAAGAGAAACAGCGGTGCTCAAATGTGCTTATTTCATTT
Organism: Malacoctenus gilli; assembly: GCA_032164315.1. Classification (NCBI taxonomy): domain Eukaryota; kingdom Metazoa; phylum Chordata; class Actinopteri; order Blenniiformes; family Labrisomidae; genus Malacoctenus; species Malacoctenus gilli. The sequence goes on along the minus strand of JASSRZ010000049.1, from coordinate 10,203,192 downwards.
TTTCAGAGGGAAAACGCAACCAATCTACAAGCTGTGAGCCGAGATGTTGTCAGTTCATTTTACAGCCGTTACAATAATTAATTATCAAGAGACTACAAAAAGAATTCAAAATGTTTTCAGAGCATATGGAAGTAATTACTGCACTATGTTGCAGAAATATCATTATGAATATAAGAAGCAAACTTTCAATGAGTGAACAAATTCTCTCCTCCGGAGTCCAAAAACACTGAATAAATCTTCTCCTGCTGGATTTACTGCTGCGATAACTTCATCCAGAGACTCGAACTGCTGTGAATCCAAACAACAGAACTGGAGCAGAGTGAGACAGAAGCCCCGAGGACCTGGGAGCACATTTTCGGGTCAAACAGATCCAGACATTTTTTTCCCAAAGCTGCAAGAAACAAACTGTTTATATCCAGATAAAAGAACAACCTGGTAAAAACTGAGAGGTCGACCTCAGAATAGCGAAGGGTACTTTTCCCTCAAAACGAGAAGCAGGACATCAGCTTGGCTGAGTACTTCTTAACTGATATGATCCGATCAGTAGACTGAAATAAGGCTGATTCGACCCTCTGAACTCATGCGCTGGTTGTGTTTTATTGGTGTGTGCTGCCCCCCTGCGGTGGGTGTCGTTCGGAACGCAAACGCCGACCTCTGCACAGTTGCAGTCGCTGCAGTTATTCATAGCTCCACAAGAGGGCGCTCTCGGGTCTGAGTTGCTCCTCTACACCCAGGAAGGGGAGAAACGACCACGGTGCAGTGATGTCATACTTTGGCTTACAAAAAAAACATTGAGCAAGTGGTTTGGATTGGAAAAAGGACACATTTGAATATTTGCTCTCTTACTTCAAGAACAGTTGGATTCAAGACTTATCTTTCAATTTCAATGCAACACTGCACAAAAGTTTGAGGACGACTGGTGCTAAAAGTGGTGAAAACATGTGAATGCAGCTAAGGAAGCCGTTTATTGTGTGAAAATCCGAGGAGTGACTCTTTTGAACAACTGATGAGGCGAAAAAAAGGTTTGGTGCTATCTATCTATCTATCTATCTATCTATCTATCTATCTATCTCTCTATCTCTCTATCTCTCTATCTATCTGCACAAGCATCAAGTGGACTCTCTGGACTAAGAGCTCAGCTGCAGTTTCAGCGGTGCCTGGTGTGTCACAGGCCGCTGTTTGTCCCAGAGGGGGTTGTTGGGGTTTCCTTGTAACCGGAATTAGCTGTGAAGTGTGACCTTGAGGTGTGAACACGGAATACTAAAGGTCCTTCTTGCTTTAAGTTAAACTCTCTCATACTTCGCGCCTCGTTTGCAAGTGAATATGCGAACAGATCCATGTATAGAATAACGTGTGAAGCGTCGCTGGGAAGAGTTTGATTCCCATAATGCCAGTTTTTGAGGCCACATTGATTTTAAATGAGATTTCGCTTCAATCTGAAAACCTGAAAACCTTTCGGACTGCCACCAGACGAGTCTGCTGTCATGATTTCATCAAAGAAGAATTTCAATAAAAACACGAAAGTGAGTCGTTATCGAAAGGCATCTATAAATGTATTTGTGCGCGCGATTACGCACGTCCTCTTCATTTTTGGGGGGGGCGTTGGGGGACGCGAGGCCTCGGGTTTATTGCGGCTCGCTTGAGCTGATAGGCCGCGGGGTTAATTTATTCAGGGAGAGGCGAGCTCGTGTTTGGGATAGGCCCGCTGTCAGGTGATGACGCCCCACTGGACGAGCGCAAGGGGACAGCTGGGCCGGCCGCACCGGTCACTCTCATTTGGATGCAAATCTGCGAGAACGGAGGAGTCGGCTGACGTCAAGAAGGCCTGAGTATACTTTTGTCCTCTTGTCAACAGAGCCACATCATGTGAGACTGGAGACGGACGGGAACGACGCCGCGTTTCACTCTGGGACCCCGTTTGGACTATAAGCAGCAGAGGGATTATTTCAACAGTCACAGGGTCACAATGTCGCCTTAATTTAAGGCCGCATCAACCCCTCTGCTGTTTTTACCCATATCAGACTTTTCTACAAATCATGTATGTGGGATACCTACTGGATAAAGAAAGTAGCATGTATCACCAAGGGCCAGTCAGAAGATCAAGCATTAATCTGCCTCCACAGAACTTCGTTTCCACTCCGCAGTACCCCGACTTTACTGGATATCATCATGTGCCAAACATGGATACGCACGCACAATCAGCGGGGAGTTGGGGACCTTCGTACGGCGCCCCGCGGGAGGACTGGGGCGCCTACAGCCTGGGACCCCCTAATACCATTCCGCCCCCCATGAGCAATTCCTCCCCCGGGCCGGTTCCGTACTGTTCGTCCGAGTACAGTCACATGCATCCGCCGGGCGCTGCGGTGCTGCAGCCGCCGCCCGACAACGTTAACGTTGCACAGCTCTCGCCCGAGAGAGAAAGGCGCAATTCTTACCAGTGGATGAGTAAAACTGCGCAGTCATCTTCAACAGGTGAGTCCAAGATTGCTATGTTTGAGTTAAAAAAAACAAACAAAAAATGTTTGATTCTCTGTGATGGAGGAAATGTTGTCGAAACGAAAGAGGGAAAGAATTTGCGCGCTTGGTGGTTTTCGGTGGATCCGGTATTTACGCAGCTCTGCAGTTCATTTTCGCTGGTAATATATGTTCTTCTCTTATTGTAAGCGACTTTATTATTGTAATTGCAAATTTGTTGATGGAACATCCAGTGAAATTAATTGAGTGCCCAGGTCTGGACAGAGATTTAAAAGAGCTGACAGGAGGCGCTCCTGGCTCTCTGTCACCCTTCATGGCTGAAAAAGGGGGCCCAGAATTTACAGAAACAACATTATTTGGTTCCTATTTTTTAAATCATAGTTCTAGATACTCTTATTCATAATTACAAGTGAACAAATCAAATGTGAACTTTGCTCCCCCCCCCCCCATCCTCCAACCCTCCCATATGCGTTGGCTGAGGTGGACGGAGGGTCAGCAGGTCAGTCCGCTGGATTCTCTCCTGTGGTGGAAATTTTAAAAAGGTGCGAGGAATCGGCGCCAGGCGCAGTTGTGATGGTAATGCCGTCGGTCTTGGAGATGAGAGGCCGACTTCTCTCCTCCATGTTTGCTGTGGAGGGAGTTATCCGTCATAGTGGCCTTTGCTTTCAACACCTCCTCACTTTGATATGCGCCTTCCTCTCCGAGAGTTATAGTACCGGAAACAGCGGCGCGTTTCTGCGGCCAATCGCTCAAACAGCTCGGAGTTTTTACAAGAGCCTTTCGGACAAATCGATTCCATTCTGTCATATTTCTTTTTACCCAAAGAAATGCAACTTCATATTCACAACGTGGTACTTGTCCCTGCTCAAATTGTTCCCAGGTTTTCAGTGGGCATCGCCTCTTTTATGGGATGTCTCTTAATTTCGGTCTCAGATTTAAGACGTGGGCTCTTTTAACAGGCCCGTAAAACTGTGAGAACACGCCTCATAATCTCAAACTAAGCTTTTGCCCATCTCCCTGCAAATAAATGACAATGACGGCGTCCCCGAATGTGTGTTTTGAGCTGGGTGTTTCCTTCGGCCAAGGGGAGGACCTGTTTGAAATTCAGTGTATTACAGCTGTCATTAGAGAGAGATCAAAAAGCCCAGTTTGCGTTATCTTTCAAAGGAAAGGCGCAGACGCGCCGGGCTGGGAGATGCTACGCGCAGATAGGCCGGTCCTGGCATGCAGCCTGCTCGGCGCAAATCTTCCTGTTTAACCACCTGGATGAAAGCAAATCACCCCGGAGAAAGAAAAAAAAAACATTACAAAACTGCATGCTTCATGGTGTTGTTTTCCTTCCCCCCCTTCCCCTCCCTCATCAGGTAAAACGAGGACGAAGGAGAAATACAGGGTAGTGTACACAGACCACCAGAGGCTGGAGCTGGAGAAGGAGTTTCATTTCAACAGATACATCACCATCCGGAGGAAGTCCGAGCTGGCTGTCAACCTCGGTCTGTCGGAAAGACAGGTAGGTTCCAGCGAGGGCACCAGAACAGGGCCGGTCCGCATCAGTCACCGCTCCGTCATTGCGGGCACATGCAGACGTTTGTTGGACTGGACCGCTCAGTTCACGTGACAGAAACATGTCGGTGGCTGTAAATGTGGCTGAACATGCAGTCAGACTGCATAAATATTCATTCCTACTGAAACTCATTGAAACTTGTAAATAACTAAAACGCAGCTTTATTTTTTTTCGTATATTATGAGTGATAATAAAGTCAATTTGTTCGTTTTTAACGACACTGTGAAAAGTTTTGCTTTGACAGCAATACGTTTTTGGACACAAGAGATTATTCAGTTTCTCTGCGTTCAGAAACTGAAAAGCACATGTAAATTTTTCTTTATTATTTAAATGGAAAGTCTAGTCTAGTCTAGTTAGCATTCTGAAAAAGCTTTTGTTTAATTTTATTTTGAAGCCCTAATTTATGTACCATATATTTACGAGGAAGTTTGAGACATAAAGTTGAAAGAAGTCACCTCTCATACCTTTATATTTTTCCTAAGTAAAAAAGGTTTATTTTGAGTATTTTATTTCGTGTTAGTCTCCCCACGTGTACATGTTGAAGGTAATTATTCATAACTTCTTGCTGGCGAACTGACTGATAATATTAAACACTGATTTTTTGCCCCCCTCTTTGCTCGTCATCCAGGTTAAAATCTGGTTCCAGAACCGCCGAGCGAAGGAGAGGAAGCTGATCAAGAAGAAGATGGGCCAGTCGGACGGCAGCAGCGGCTCGGTGCACAGCGACCCGGGCTCGGTGAGCCCGCTGCCGGTGCCGCCGGGCTCGCTCAGCCCCACAGACATCCACGGCTCCCTGTATCCTCCCCAGGGAATGAACACCTTGCCGTCTATCGGGAATATACAGCAAGTGACAGTGACTCAGTGAAGCCGCTCACCGCTGTGGATCCTCTCTATAACTGAGCACTCCGACGCGCTGACGGGACTCCTCGCAGGCAGCCAGAGGACCTGAACTCACGTCCTGAAGCACAAAGCTGCAGATTAACGTTTGATTTTATAGCAACAAAATGCTGGAGGCTCTTGAAATATTGCTTCTTTTTTTTTAAATAAAAAAAAATAGAATAGTTATAATAACGTGGGGGTGACAAAAAGAAAAAAAATCTACGTGTTTCAGATTTTAAAGTTTTAAACTGTTTGTGAGTTATTAAGATATAAATATCCTTTTTTTTGTATGTGATGGAGAGTGTTTGTGAATAAAAGGAGAATTCAGGGATAAACCAGTGAAGTGTTGGACTGGACTGAGCTCAGTCACACTGGACCAACTGCTTCGACTTGACAAATCATTCAGGACGTGTTCGCAGCGCGTTTTGTGCAAAGAGAAGCTGTTGATACGGGTAGAGGTCGTTTGTTTATTGGAAACTTTCATAGTGTAAATAAAAGGCTTTTTTTGCAGTACCTCTGCTAGTTTTTCTTTCTCTCTAAATGTGCCATTTACACTAACCCGAAAAAAAGGTGTATGCTTCTTTTATTTGGTCGATGCAATCAGCCTTTAAAACCACCTCATAAAACCTGCTTCTTATTTGATTCTCTTTTGTTATTTTATGTAATATTGAACAGCTTAATTTTAGACACTTAGGTGCAATTTGCACATGATTTCAAATATATTGCGTGGGTCCACAGGCTGCTGTTTTTATCTTTACTTAGGGACACGATTAATTTTGTTTGTTTTCTCTAGTTTCCCAATTTATATTGATATTCTTTAAGCCAAAAACACATTTGTTGTGATGCAACTATAGTGCTGTAACAAAGTTCCTGGTGTCAAGAGGAGAAAATGTAGCTCTGATTGTAGCTAATTTGAATTGTCGCTCCTGTTTTTTAGGGAAAATGTCGAGTCAGACACACGAAAATGTGAAAAGTTTCATCAGTAAGTTTGAAATTTTTTTTCCCCTGACAAGTATTTCTTCTCGGAAGTTTCTTGTCTCATGCGTGTTGAAGGATGATTTGAGGCAAAGGTCTCTTCCTCTTGCTGACACGTGAACTGAAAGAAAAAACCAAACATCTTTATTCCCCGACAGCAGGCTCGACTCTCGGCGGCCACGAGCCGAAATTCCCAAGAAGTCAGAGGGGTCAGAAATAAAATATGTAGAACAGACAGACGCACAAAACAACCCTCACAACGAGGAGACAGCAAATGAAAATGAAGTGGCCAAGTTGTGACTCGAAATACCCGGAATGCTTGTAAATTACAAGCATGATAAATCCATCGAAACGAGAATGAAGCATGAAACAACTGCAGGAAGACGACGGAATATAACACAAGCAAACGATGCGAGAGAGATCCACAGAATGTGACATAATATAGTTAGGAAAAAAATCGGGACGACAGCAGCGTTTCAAGGACATAGATTTATAACAGACATGAGGACATAAATAAAAACAAATTCAACAATTCAACAGGACCAAATATATGTTCACTTTTGTCAAAATGACCATAATTAGATCAAAAATGTTAACTGAGAGGCACCAAGCAACAGGAACGAGTTTTTAAAATAGTAAATGAAAAGAAAAACGGCTAAATATTTGTTGAACAAGTAAACATTAAGAATCAACACACACACAAAGCGACCCAAACATACAATCTCAGATATGAACAACTGCTGATTCAAATCAGTGTCACAGAAAACACAAAGCAGACACAAACAAGTGATTTCAGCCATCAATGACACGAAAGAGGGGGAATAAATTACACCCTAAACTGATTTTTGACACAACTCTAGTCACGGCAACGGAGTTGGTTTCGTTCGGTTCTGCGGCGCAGCGCCGGGATCGCGCTGTCAAAGAACGTGCGCGCCCCCGCCAGGGGGACGTCATGAGCGTCTTACTACCCAACATGGCGGACTTTGATACCATTTATGAGTTAGAAGACGAAGAGGATGAGCACGTAGTGAGCGAGGAGCACTTGCCCAGATACTGTCCGGAGCCCGTGGTGATGCGAGGGGCCGGACACATCACCGTGTAAGCAGAGCCGCGTCCGTCGCCGCTGTCGCTCCGCCTGTCGCTTTGTTTATCCTCCGCCTGCTTAGCTGCTGCTAGCCTGCGAGCTAACGCAAATCACAACAACTAACAGTTAGCCATATGTTTCCGCTGCTTCGCCCGCCGCCGGGACGTCATTGCTTCATAAACTCTCCTTTTCGGTCTTGTGTACCGAGTGGAACCGCACAGGGGGCCGTTGAGCACCAGTTATCTTCTGTTGTCAAGTTTACATGTGCTGCAACGATAACTGTAAATCTTTCCATCGAGCGTAACCGTCCATCTTCATCATGCTCACGGTTCGGTAAACTTGGTCAAAACCTGTCAAAAAGCTCACCATATTCGTCACTTTTTTATGGTGTTAGGTCGTTGTTCGTAAGGGAAAGCCATCACTCTGCCACGAGTGTCATTAAAAAAAAATCTGTTGCACTTTCTCACCGTGAAGCTCAGATTTCCCCTGACTCCTTTAGTGGCTTTAAATCTTCGTTAGCAGACCCTCCCTCATCCTCCATCCTTCACCTGAGCAGCTCCAGGCTACGCTGTGTCTTCAGACGTGTACACGCCACATCAACAGACCGAGTCAGTGTACATTCGTTGCAGATTACATATCGTTGACATCACTACAATATGCAAAGAAATTACTCACACGGATACAAATTTGTACAAAATCTGCTACAGAGTCATTCAGGTGTGTCATTTCTAAGAGGTTTGATTAGGAGAAAACGGTAACAAATGAATGAATAAAATAGCTGGTAATTATGGCGATTCTTTTTTATTATTATTGAAACACTTCAAAAACTGCAGTCTCTTACTGCCACCACTATGAAAGCTGACGGCTCAATGAATGCAGTTTGTACCAATTAAAAACAAATTAAATCACATTGAAACAAAAGAAACTAAATGTTTTTGAAACAAATTAATCAGGGAACAACATCTCTGAAAAAGTTAGTTGAAAATGTTCTCCGTGAAATTTCAGTTTGCTGGAACTGACTATCAGAAAAGAAAATCGAAGTCGTTTTCGCCTAAAGGGACAAAGTTTTGCTTTGATGGGCGTGTTCAACAGCAGCAGGAATGTCTGTGGTATTTCTCTATAAATGGGTGAACTGTGGTCACAGCCACATCACATCTATTTTGTGCATTGGATGAATTATTGAACAGATGCAAGATGATGGAGTCTCGAGGGTGTTTTTTAGGGAGCAGTCCTAGCTAACACGTGTATTTGAGTTTGTAGGGGCCCTTCAAGAACCAGAGGGTGAAGGAAGGAACCCAGTTTGTTTCTTTTTGGTACATTCATTAAAAAATCCCAGATGAAGACTTGCCGCATGAGCATCAGTTCATTAATCACTTTGAACAGGCTCCTTTTTCTTCATATACAGTCTTGTTCACCTAACATCAATAACAACTCTTGCATTTAGTTTAAGCTCCATTTCTACCTTCAGAACATTCCTCTCAATGTTTTTCTCTTGTTTTCTTCTCCAGGTTTGGACTGAGCAACAGATTTGACACCGAGTTTCCCTCCGTTCTCACGGGAAAGGTACAGTGGCTCTCTGCTGCTTTTTTTGCACTTCAGTCTTGCAGGACGCTCGCTGCTCAAATCCAAGTGGGGAGAATTGAGCAATTAAAGGTGCAGCGGCTCCTTTGTCCCTTTGGGCCTTTAACGGCCCCAACTCCCCCCCCCCCCCCCCCCCCCGAAAAAAGCGCCCCATTCAAACTTCCCCGAAGTGGGTTTGATCTGATGGAGATGCATTTTAAGTAACGCGGCGCAGCGCAGAGAAAAGGAGGCTGAATGTGCTGCTGTCCGGCTCTGTCAATGAGTAAGCCGTCTATGGGGCTCGGTTGGCGGGGACCCCAGTGTTCTGGCGGGTCCAGCTCCAGGTGATAAAATAATGAAATGAAGCCTCCGCCGTGGACAAGAAAAGAAAGCTTCCTGGGTCGGACGCAGAAACACAAAAAGGCTGCAGGGGGAAGAGCAGGCCGAGGGAAGTGTGGGGCAATAAAAAGTACCTTCAGTATTGTGACCCAGGGTGACATGTGATGGATGAGGTCACAATTATGATGATTGAAGGGTGCAGATCAGGCCCTGCTGGGCTTTATTCTGAGCTCTTTGGCTGTTTGCAAAGAGACCTTTGCATCCTGTCATAAAAGATTACGACCCCTGTTTTATGGCGTACAGACTCACTGAGGAATGAGCATCCATTCAAGTTGTTTGGCCGACACTGCCACAGGCGCTGGGCTTATCTCTCCTTTGAGTCCCTCCTTGCCTTGAACAGTCTGGAGCTCGGTGAGCAAGTCGGGGGGCATTTCGAGAGCCCATCTCAGGACAACATCTGCAAACATCTCCCCAATGGTCCTCTGAAGCTCTTTGATCCTCCGCCTCACGTTTCTCTGGAACAATTCGAAGTTTCCCAACTTGAAAGCCACAAGAAAAGAGCCCCCCTCCCCCCGATTGTCTCGCACCATCTCCCTCTCAGCCGTCTTCTTTCTCGCCTCGTGAAACGATTGAATTCAGCCGTCCATCCTCTCTGTGTTTAGGTAGCACCAGAGGAATTCAAAACCAGCATCAGCAGAGTGAACGCCTGTCTGAAGAAGAACCTGCCTGTGAATGTGAAGTGGCTTCTCTGCGGCTGCCTGTGCTGCTGCTGTACAGTCGGCTGCAGCCTCTGGCCCGTTATCTGCCTCAACAAGCGAGTGAGTCCCCGACAGTTTAACTCTCCCTCACATCGGCGCTGATTACTCCGAGGGCTGTTATAGCAATTCAGCTGCATTGATCGGAGTGCGCGGGGCCATAACTACTCGTGTTCAATTAGTGGCTCTGTGTAAAAATGATGCATTGCGCAGTGCCGCTCCTCTCCGCTGCCGTTCAGCACGAGCGTGTGTCATTTAAAGGTGGCGTTACCCTCAGAGCCGCTGACAGGAAAGTGGAAATTACTAGCTGGTAAATTGGGAGTTGAGTCCATAAATCCTCACGCTGTTTCTCTTTATTGATACCTGTTAAAAGTCGGCGTTTCTCCGCTGATATCAGTGCATTTGTTTTCTCCTCCATTAGACAAGGCGCTCCATTCAGAAGCTGTTAGAGTGGGAGAATAACCGATTATACCACAAGGTAAGTCCGACGGCTCGTCAGCACCTGTGTGGAAGTGTTCAATTGTCCGTGTCAGTGTGAGGGTGAGCTCGGTTTCACTGTGATGGATAAGGACCAATGATCTGTTTCGTAACCTCTCTCACCCGCCGCCACATCCCTCTCCCCCCTCCCCCCCAAAAAGCTGGGAGTCTGCTCTGGTGCACGAGGTCTGAGAGGACCGCGGGGTCAGCCGTAAAAGGCCATGTTAATTTTGTTTTGTCTCGCAGCAACAAATTACCGCTAGTAGCTGTGCAAAGGTATAAAGGAAGCTCTTCAGGGTGTCTGGCCACAGTTTGACCCCAGCCAGACCAGACAGTCCTGCTCCCAAAGGAGGGGAGATTCAGACAGATTTGCCATTGTGTG
>JASSRZ010000049.1:10170564-10189863 GCA_032164315.1 Malacoctenus gilli | reverse complement strand
ACAGTGAAGGTAAACACCAAGAAAAAAAAATGGTCACTGATTGTAGATACTGAGAAACATACTGAGAAAGTAAAGTTTTTCTCATATATGAGTAGGATTAAAGCCAAGTTGCAGCACTCAAATGCATGTTTTTTCAGATCCTTCTCTCTTCTGACAGTATTTCTGCAGTCGTTCACAGTGCCCGCCCCCCCTCCTGACGTGATGAAGTCACTTTCAGGGTGGTTGGTTTTTATGGTCTTTTGTGATGTCGTTTTCACGTCCACTGTCTGTGTGTGGAAGCTTAAGCATCAACCTGACAACTCTACGTTTAAGTCAGATTAAAGCTGTTTTACTGTTATTTAGAACAGTTTGATCGCTGGTAGAAAATGGAGCATTATTTTTGGACTGTTGGTCCTGGATCTTGATCAAAAGGCTCGATCAAGCCGCAGCTTGTTGTGTGACAAAAAAATCGACGTAAAGCACAAATAAGCCTGAACCGAAGTTATCGAACACCCTTGATTTATAAAAAAAAATAAAACGCACAATTTACCATAGTGGTAAAAAACGTATTGAAGAAGAACTTAGAGAGCAGGACTGAAGTTTGCAACAGACCCCGCAGCTACAGATAAACACTTCTACCATCATCTGTTTATAGAGAACATCACGTTGTGTGTCTGCGTGTGTGAGTCTCACTCTGTGTACTTTGAGCTGCTCATGAATGTCGCACTAACGTCAGTGAGCGAGGAGGCAGCGAGACCCCTTTGTCGTCATGCGTCTATGTATTTGCTCTTCTTTATTCATTCTGTCCACTAGGGGTCAGACGGAACTGTCTGATAAACTGTACAGTCAGCTTGTTGGACACTCTCCGCTGACGTCATTAATTAAGTTTTTCTCCATTCATTCTGGGATTTACTGTCAATAATCCCTCAGGAGACTCTGGATCACTCACTGTCCCCTCTCATCCACTTGGACAACGCGAAATTAGGGCAACGTGAAGCTTTTGTACCGATAAGTTAAAGTTTAAAGTGAGTTGAACTTTCCCTCAGTGTACTTTCGTTTACAAAGCAGGCCTGGCAAACGGCATCGTGCTTTTATTTTGTAAGCTTTTGTGTGGCGGTGAGAGAGTGCGAGGCCTTTCTGACGGTCAGTCAGGAATGAGCAGCACTGATGTTGATGGACAAACGACACGTCGCGCAGAAACACAAGTGTGATCTGATGTGATTTTATTGAACATAATGAAAGAGTGGACGGGTTCATACACACACTCACACACTGCCAGCTGGGTGACACTTCACAGCTTCTGTTCAGTAAATCTCACATCCAAGAGGACAGAAGACAAGGCCACTGGGAACGTGTTGACACTGATTCATGTGATCGAGGCCCGTCCTCCTTGAGTTCCTATAAACAGTTCCATAACGAGGGAAACATGATATTTGGTACAGTGACAATTTAAGGCAAGTATACATTCTGCTTTGTCCTTCACTATCTACAAGGCACCCGCTTTATCCAGAGCCAGTTTGTCATTTGAAAAGAAGAGTATTTATTCAGGTAATAAATTAAAAGCTGCTGAATGTCTCATCAGACCCAAAACATACCACATAATTCATGACGTTCTAAAGGACTTGGATTGGAACTCGGCCATTTTCTTAAGCTCCAATGTGCATAAATACAAAAATCTTACTTGAAATTAAAGCTAATGCTATTTCCTGTTGTATTAATCCAGATTACAGGGTCTACAGAGGATGTTTTGGACCCGGATGGAGTTTTGTTTAACTTTTAAGGCTTAAAAAGGCCCGGCTCTTTTTTTTAAAAATGACCTTTATCGTGACAATACACTGTGGCTCCATTTATCCTGATTTACACATTTATTGCTTTGTTTGACTTTTCACTGAAGCTAAATATGTCGCACTGCAGCTCCTGGAGGCTTTTCTGTCTTTGGCATCGGTCTTTCAGTCAGCAGCCACTTTATTACAAAAGTCATCAAGAAGTCCTCATTACAACTGTCTACATATTCTCTGGATCTCATTTTTGTATACTTTGTACGTGAATCACTTGAATCAAACCAACTCGCACAATATTGACAGTTAAATGTACATACAGCTTAAAAACAGGATTAAAAAGAAGTCCCATAAACAACAATCCTTCCAGTTCGTCTTTAGCATAAAATTCAGTGATTGTCATCATCTTCGCACCACACACACACAAACACACACACTGTAACAACGTGCTGAGATTACGCCTGTGAGAATCAGTGTTACTGTACATGGGATGGTTCTTCAAGTGCCCACATGTTCTGGGGAACACGAGTCACTCGTGGAGGAATGAGACAAAGCTGGTTTCACACGGGGTGGATGGCGAGTGTCACAGTGGAGAATGCAGCTGAACAGGGCAGCATGAGTGTGTGTTTGTGTGCACATGTGGCGGCTAAAAGGGCGACTCGGAGGTGGGAGGGGTGCGTTTGTTTCGCTACACGAGACTCCCCGGCCACGACACGACGGTCAGCGTGACTTTGTTCTTCTGCAGCTTGAGCATCGGGATCAGAGATGAGTTGTTCATGCCCACCGTGGTCGCTCCGTTCACCGCCACGATCTCGTCTCCACACCTGCAGGGGGCCACAGAGAGCGTCATGAAAGACGTAAAACAACAATAATGAAAAGGGAATGAACATGAACAGAAAGGGATGGAGGAGGACGAGAAAAAAAAAAGAAAAAGAAGGGGAAAGAGACATCAAAAGAACAAAAGAAGAAGAAAATGAGCGAGGAGGACGAGACTGCAGGAGAAGGAGATGAAGAACAAGAGAAGACGGCACTGAAGATAGAGGAAAAGATGAAGACTGAGAAAATTCTAAGAGGAGAAGATGTCTTCAACGAAAATACAGAAAAAGAAGACAGAGAAAGAAAAAACTGTGTTTGGCGTTTGCGTAAAAGAAATATGCAGAACGACGGCTGTGTGTGAGACTCCCAAAAAAGGAGTAAGAGAAGAAGTGAAGCAGTGGGAGTTCATGGAGGAGATTAAGTGCTGCTCGGAGGGTTTCACTCCAGATTAGGCCAGAAGAAAAATAACCGTTTAACACTCAGAGGAAAATTAAATCCTCTCAAAGCAGATGAAAACAAAGATAAGACGGCGGGCGCCTAAAAACCATCACGCTCTTCACAACTGGGTGATGAAGGATGCAGGAAGTTGCTGCTCCGAACTCACTTGAGGCGTCCGTCAAAGTGGGCGGGCGTTCCAGGCACGATGGTTTTGATGAAGAAGGGCTGCTGGCCGTGGCTCTCCTCGTAGCCCCCCACAATACTGAAGCCCCAGCTCTCGTTGTTGGTCTTCTGCAGGACGATGTCGCGGCACCAGTGCATGTGACTGAAATGAAAACAGACACGAGTGTTTCCATGGACGCAGAGACAAAACCAGGGACGTAATGGCGTGTTATGCCTCTCGGTCTTAAAAAGCAGCCCCGAGCAGCATTCGGTTCTTGCTCGCCGATGCAGCGTGAAGGAGGCCGTACCTGGGCAGTCCCAGCCAGCGCGTCCACAGCGGCGTCCAGTTGGGGCTGTCGTCCCGCGGGTCGTCCACGGGGTCGAGCTCGTCCTTGCTGGCGACGTCGGCGGCGTCCTCCGAGTCGTCGGAGAGCGTCTGGATGACCCGGAGCACCACCTGGGACTGAGCCGTCTGGGCCTTCAGCACGGAGACGGCCTCGTTGTAGGTCAGCTGGGTCAGGTCCACGCCGTTGATGCTCAGAAGGACGTCGCCTGCAGATGTGAATGGGGACGGACGTTTTGAACGAAATAATGGTCGCGCGTGGGTGTGTTTTGGGTTTTTTTTTAAGCTACAATCGGTGAACAGCAGCTTGTGACAGTTGAGCCAGATGGATAAAACCTGAGCAGCTCTCTGAGAGCCGGTGTGAAGCCTCTATTTCAGCTCACATCCTCTGTTTAATGACCCTCGAGCAACACATTGTCTCCCTGAATAGAAGCAGGAGAAAAGAAGGAAGCTCTAAATTACTGTCATAAAGATTTGAGGAGCAAATCCTGAGAATACCAAACTCACTGAGCCTGTTTTTTCCCCCCCCTCAACTGCTTTTCTAATTTACATCTCATGAATTCTTTTCGCATTTCATATGATTTGCACTTTCGCATGTGATGCAAATTTCAGCGTTGTAAAAGAATACGGTAAAGATTTCAACTGACGCTATATACTATATTGCACTCATGTGGAAAAAAGCTTGTTTTTTCTAATAAGAGGGGAACAAATGTGGCTATAAATTTTTATTGGTTTTTTTTATTCAATTAATAAAAATATTTTCACAAATAATTTGAATGAAACCTTTCTAATAAAAAAGCCTCCCAATGTTTGTAATTTTTTTTTTATTTTATTGAGGATTTTTTATTGAGAATTTACATAAATAGAAGCAAACAAAGTCTTCTTTCTCTCCGTTGAAGCAGTAAAAGGCTCCACAAACTTATAGTTGGGACTGCTTCAACTTTTCATCTATTATACTTAAATTCACTTAAGAAAACGTTGATAATATTTGTTCAAAGGGGAAAAAGTCGAAACTTTTTGATCCTGTTCAGGCTCTCGGAGCAGCAGCAGCTTTGTACCTCTTTTGATGGTGCCGTCTCGGTGCAGGCAGCCAACAGGCTGCACGCTGGTGATATAAACGGGCAGACGGCTGCGACAGTCTCTCCCTCCAGCGATGGTGATGCCCAGCGAGAGCCGAGGCTCCTTCTTCAGGCTCACAGTTTTCTCCTGACTGGAAAATCCTCCCGGAGGATCCTGAACAAAAAGACACACAATCGCAGTCGATCAGCGCCTCTGCTTTTCTTTTTCAAAACGCGGTCGTCTCGTTCGGTACGACCGTTGCCTCATTTGAATTGTTGAACACGTAATGCGTCAGGTGTGAGCTGGCAGTTATCTCAGCCGTTCCGGGACCCTTTGACTTAATTGATCCCTCCCGAAAAGAACCACTTGTAGAAACAAATGTGGGACATCTGAGATGGAGCTGGGAGGGAACGTGCGAGGAGCAACACTCGGCTCTCGTAGTGGAAAAGATGTGTGCAAAATGACAACTTCAACAGGCCTCCTTGTTGCCCTCTGGAGTCTATAAACCATCAGAAGGGAAGCTCGGGGGAAGGTGGGGGTCCTTCCTCCCCACAGCAGGGAGCCCATCCCCCCCAGCAAGACGAAAAGGCTCGACTCTGCAGGCGAAAGCTAACTGTTACCAGCTTTGATCCTCTGCCTCCCAAAGAAACGACCAGAAAAACAACAAGACGGTGGCCCCGCAGCGGCAGAGCCAGCAGCACCCGGGGCCTTTTGATCAGGACAGAGGGGCCTCAGAGGGGGGCTTTCATCTCTGCTCACCAACGCAGGTGTCTGCACTCAAAGCTTCTCACCCTCAACCAGGGATGGGAGGGGGGGTCGCCCTGCTTTCCCCTGGCAGCGCATGCTACCGAGTGAGAGATCGTCGCCATTACACTGAGTAAACAAACACGTCGGGTCGGGAAGACGCCGCGACCGGCGTAACTGCGAACGGCGTAAAAAAAGGGACAACAGCTGGAGGCGGCAGTGTGGACGCGGGACGAGTGAGGCGCTGAGGAGGAATCGTCCAGCTGGTGGGGGAGACGCTCAGTCTCACCTTCATGTAGGTGGAGCGGCGCCGGAAGTACTGCGGCTCCGGGACTCTCCGGGCTGCTCGGCCGTGCGGCCCCTCCCGGCTGCTTCCTCCGTCGTCCTGAGTCTCCACGGGTCTCATCACCACGAAGTTCACCCGCACCTCACTGGCCTGAGTGCACACACGGAAAGATAAACAAGTTGATAGAAAAGAGGAAGGGAACGACTGTAAGGAGAAGAGGAAGACAGTGTCTGTTTCTCTGTTGTTTATGTCCAAAATGTAATTGTCTCTCGTCCACGCTCTCCTGCGTACCTGTATGATCTGGGCGGCGCTCTCCGGCGTGCCGTGCCGCAGGTCGTGCCCGTTGATGGCCAACACTTTGTCGTTGTTCCTCAGTTTCCCGTCTTTGGCCGCCAAGCCGCCCGACAGCAGATCCAGGATGAAAACACCGCTCTCGTCCGACTTGCGGATGAGCTTGATGCCGAGCGGCTCCGTGCGCTGACTCTTCATCAGCGTCACCTGCAGCACCGTGCCGGGAGTGGGGTTGGAGGTAGCGTTGCCATGGGGACCCAGGGACGGCTGCGGCCCGGTGGGGACGGCTGAGGTGGAGGGGTGGTGATCGGAGCGCTGGTCCCGTATTTTGAAACCTTTTTCCTGCATGACGGTGAGCCTGAGGAGGGACGGCTGCCGCAGCACCACGATGGCCCGAGAGTGAGGAACCGAAGCCAGGCTGATGTCGTTCACCTGGAAACACGACGCCACAGAGGACGGACACGGTGTCACGACCACATATATACACGCACACACACACAGGCGTACACTGCTACTATGGACTGAATTGCTGCCAGCTTCACCCTGAATGTTTTTAAATTCTAATGTTTGAATGATTATTTGGGTTAAATTCATTTCTATACTGGAATGCGCATCAAAAAAAAGGCTTCAACTCTGTGTGGGGGGAGGGGGGGATCAGCGATTGTTCCACTTCCTGAAAAACAGCCTGTTAGCTGGAAGGCTTTTTTTTGCTCTCTTTTTTGTTCTTTTCATTTTTCATTTCCTGGTCTGGGATTGGTCAGCTTTAGGGGGGTAAAAGCTATTTTCCAGAGGACACACTGAAGCTGAAACAGTGTGTGAGCTCAGTTTACAGCTGTGCCACATACCAGGACGACCGCAGGGTGGAAATCCAAGGAGAAGGAGAAGGAGAAGGAGGAGGAGGAGGAGGAGGACATGACAGGGAGAGTCCAGATCACTACTTATTAGCTAATCAGTTACTTTCTGCAAAACCATTTTCCTTCAGAGGAAACTGAAAGTGTTGCTGGAAAAACAAACAAACTGTCCTTTATTGGGGTTTTTTTAAAGACCCTTTTGTCAAAATTCTTACATCTACGAAGGAGTTTTCATTGTGGTTGAGATCATTTTTACTGTCTTTTCTTCCTCGTTGAACACTGACCGTCTCAGAGCTGAAAGGTGCAGTCAGTCATTCACCAGGTGAAGGTACTGACAAGGACAAACCACGTTTGTGACTGACGATATTAGCCACGCCTTGTTTCCATGGCGCCGATACTGGTTTTTCCTGAATATCCACTTTCGCCGTCCAATGCTGGGGACTGCAGTGTTTACAAAACCAATGCAACTGAAAGTTGTTTGTGGGACTTCACGCCAGGCTGAGCTCCGTGCCACTCTGCTGTGTGCACTCATCAAGCTATGCACTCGCCCGACCTGTCCCCCATTTAAACGGGAGCCCCCCCCCCCCCCTCACCTCTAAGATGTGGTCGCCCGGGGCCAGCCTGCCATCACGGGCGGCCAGCGAGTCCCGGACGATCTCCTGGATGACGATGTTTCCCAGCGGCGTGTCTTTCCCTCCCACGATGCGAAGGCCCAGCTCCTCCTCCGGCTCTTCTCTGAACAGCTCCACGACGTTGGCTTCGGCCACCAGACTGGACCGCAGGGGGGTGTTGTCTGGGGGGGAGCGGACCACAGAGTGAAGCCGGCTGAGTTTATGTGCAGGAACGACAGAGGCCTCAGAAAATACACAGGAAAAGAGTGTGCAAAGATTGTTTGACAGTGTGTCGTGTGTGTACTGCTCCACTTCACCTGTATCACAAGTCGACATTGATGGAAAAACACCAGAAAAGTACCACAGACATGCCAAGAAATACTGTACAAGTTGTAGTTCCAAATACGACAAACATGACACGAATATAGTTGAATCTTGTGACAGGCTTATTTAAAGTGTTTGAATGTTGCTTCAATGCTCGCCTTTGTTTTATCCCTCTGTCTCGAGCCTCTTCATAAATCACACATGTATGTTGAAGGAAAATGGTTTCAGAAACAAGTGTGAAAAGTTTAAGAATCGGAGGAACGAGCAGGATGATTTGCAAAAAAGGTCAATTAAAATTTGCATTTCGTATGACCGCCTTTTGACTTCCAAGCAACACGATAACTTTATGCAAAATTTGGATGCCTGCTACATAAAAAGCGACAGAGGGCCTGTTTTCAGATGTAGGACATCATATCAGCGCTTCTCACCGTTTTTTCGAACCAAACAAATAAAATTGTGCTACTAGTTAAAAGAAACTGACGTGCAAATGTCTGAACTCTCACTCTCACTAAAAAGAACATTGTTTATTGGAAGGCAGAAACGTTCCAGTTAATTATGTTGCAGAGACGAGAGGAGGCGATCATGTCGGCCTGCCGGAGGCCTGAGAAAACAAAAGTGTTATCGTCCACCGGCGGTGACACGGGGAGCGGCCGCTGTACGAATGTGCAGAGGAGGACCGTTCACATACAGGCGAGTGGCTCAGATAATCAGGTGTTCTCCTGGCAACCACCATGATGACTCAGCATCATCTCAGCACCAGACCAATCAGATTGGCCCCTGTGTTACTCCTGACCAATTGTGTCCCTCCAAGAAAGCAAAGAGTCAGAGGGTTAAACCAACAGGCTGCGAAGGAAACCCTGCAGAATCTCAGCACACCAGATATGATTGTTGCTCTCTGTTGTTCTCAGCATTAAAAGCAAAACGGCGCGCATGTCATTAGAAAAGTTGTTTTTCTTTTTCTTCGCTTGCCGGCTCGCCTGATTTTGTTCCCACGAGCCTTCGAGCGGATGTTTGATAAAGTTTGCTGAAGAAGGCAGGAAAAAAAAGCCCAAACAGCAGAGACAAAGCACAGCCGCAGGCGAGACGGTGCGGGATGGGGGCAGGAACAGCCGGGAATGCAAAACATCTCAATTCCAGCCAAATTCCTTCATCTGCAGCGCCTGCCAACATGTCATAAAAACAGCGCGACAACTACACGTCCAAATAACGACTGGGATCAGACCATCTCAGCAGCTTCTCACAACAGAAGTCGCTGTAAATTGTAAATAATGAACACACACAGCGATCAGCCAAAACATTAGGACCACCTGCCTTGTATTTTGTCTTTCCCTCTTTGGATACAAAACACAGTCCGAGAAATAAACGGTTCTCTTAACAAGGCAACTGCCATCAGAGAAGACTGTCTCTGTAAAGGTGTTGAGAGGCTGCAAAAACACGTTGTTACGTGGCGTCACTGTAAGCGCTTGTAAGCAGGACATCAGCCACAAGCATCCCACAATGCACCCCGACAACACTTGTTTCCGAGCTCGAGGCTCACACATCTGCCTCGGTCACATCCAGGATGGTCCAATCCACGGACCACCTGCTGACTGTATCGAATCTACCAACTTGGACAGATCACCGACTGCAGCCAATCCTAACGCATCGCTGCTGACCAGAAACACACGAAATGACTTTGTTTTTTTGGTGATGACTACTTTAGTCAGTCATCGACCCACCACAATTACGTTCGTGAAACATGCTTTACCCCTCATGCTCGATCATTTTTCCTGCTTCTAACACAAACACTTTGAGGACAAAACGTCTTTCCGGTGCCACGATATAAAAATAACCAGGATCATTCACTCTAACTGATTGGGACCATGGTGTTCATTGTCTGTAAGACTTGACGAGATCAAACTTCAAGCATCAAGAAGATGAATTATTCACCAAAATGTTGGCATCTCCCTTTTCCAGTAGAGACTTGCTAACAGTTACACAACACCGCACCAACTAATAACCTGTTTTCTGGCTTTGAACAGAGTGTGTTTTTTCCTGCACAGGGTGAAGAGTAACACGAATGACACAAACCAGTTGAATCAAAGTGTCAGAGTAGCTGTGGGACAGGCCGCCTTCACTCGTAACTGGTCGAGAATGCAATAAAAAAAAAACTCGCAAGTAGTTACATGCTACAGCGAACTCCTCAGCAGCGCTTCCTCACAGAAAGGTAACGACACCCGACAGTAAAAGTGGAGTAATCCCCATGAGTCAGCTGATTTGTTGTAACTTCACTCCGAATTCATAGCAGCTGTGACTCATTGTGGGGGTCTTAAGAGATTTTGAGGACCATTTAACCCGAATGTGAAACAAACAGAGCTGATAAATAGCAGCAATACAACGTTTACTGTCAACTGTCAATCCCGTCGGACTCTGGCTGATGGTACCACATTGACAGTGACATCAGGGGTTTTTCCCATGATGCGACTGTCTGCTTGAAACACCTGTGAGCTGCTACATGTTCCTACATCTGACGGCGAGACTGATGAATCAGCTGCGACCGACAGAATCGAATCCCCGAGGCAAATCCCACAAGTGCCTCAACCAAAAACTATTTCTGCTTGAACTCAGAGCTTCAGTGAGCATTATGTCCCGTCAGAGAAACACACTCGCTTCGAGGTGGTGAATTCTGAGACCACATCGGGGCTGAGAACAGACTTTGAGGAGCAGCTCCGTACCGCCTGAAGGACTGACGTACCTTCTTCGCTCTCCTCATAGGCAGGGTTGATGAGACCAGGCTCGGGCTGATCCCGGGTGGGATTTCGGGACAGATTCGCCGAGTGTTTCGCATCTCCAGACGACTCCGCGTCACTCTTTCTTCCTTTCAGCTCATTCCAGGAGGGCCTCTTCCTCTTCTCTGCTTCCTCTCGCAGTCGTCTGAAAACGGGACACCTGAGAAAACACGAGACGGCAAAAGAAGCAGGAATGAGCGGCTGATCAATGCTGCTTCATAACAACATGAGCCTGTCAGTCTGTCGTTGGGGAGGGAAAGAAGTTTCGAGAATGGATTATTAAAAAAAGAGAAAAGATGTGCAATGCTTTTACAGGCGAGAATAGAAACACTATGCAGATGAGAAGACTTTAGCTGCATTGCAGTGAGACAGGTTCAGTCCCACTGAAGCCCTCAGAAGGGGGGGGGGGCTCCCGTCCCCTCGCGTCTGAACTTTGCCTCCTCACTGTTTGCACAGAGAAGCTGCAGCGGCAGGCCAAACTCCTGGCGGCGTCACGGCCGGCCACCCCCTCGATAAGCACCACGTTTGGACGTGTGGAAAACAAGACGGCTGACCTGCAGCTCTTCCCGATAATTACAGGTTGGGAGTTCATAGGCAGCTCTTTTTACCAGGAGTCACTGGTTCAGCTTCAAAGTGGGAAAACACATTTTGAAAGGGGACAATGAGGAGAAGCAAACTATTGGATGACAGTTGTTGTAAATTCTTCCGAAACAGTCAGAACTTAAACATACACGTTTGAACCTTCATAAACATCACTGTGTTTTGGACCAGACTAACATGAGACGATTGACTGAACTCCTTTTTTTCCCAATTTACTCGACGCAGAATTGTTCACGTTTGGTGATTTTTGGTAACTTAGAATACATGAATAAAGTTAAGTTAGGTTTAGGCAGAGCTAAGATGCTGGTACCAAAATCTCGCTTCTTTAGCTCACTGTAACTTGACCTTCAATCAAATCTGCTTCAAATGTGGTTAAAGTTCATTTCCTTTATCGAACATCCTGTGCGTCCCACTCACCTGTTGTGCAGGTGAGGCTGCAGCTCGCAGCGCTGCATCTGCTGCTGGCACTCTGCATTGTGGGGGCACATCACAGTCAGCTTGTCCAGCAGGTTCCTGACCAGCAGGCTGGAGGGCCGGCACTGGTGCAGCTGCAGCCGCTGGCGGTCCACCGGGCAGAAGTCCTGCTCCTTCAGGAAGTTGCTCAGACAATGAAAGCAGTAAGTGTGGCCGCACGGTGTGTCCATGGGTCTGAGCAGAGGCTGCAGACAGATGTGGCACACCAGTTCATCGTCCACCTCGTCCTGGTACTCGTACAGGTGGCTGTCCAGGCCCTCGTGCTGCTGGCCGCACTCCTTACAGACGCGAGCCCACGAAAGTCCGGCAGTGCTGCTGCTGCCGCCGCCAACTTTGGTTTCTGTAGTAGCCATTATTTCAGGGTGGCAGTCCAAGTGTCCAAGATCAGCGTCCTCTTCACTCCACAAAGTCGGTCTGGTGTTTTCCACAAGTTCAGATCTGCATGTCCGAAGCGGGGTCCGCTCAAACGGGGAGGCAATGATCCAGAGTGAATGTTATCTCCGCGCCTTCATCCTGATTTTCTGCAGAGAAAAAGCAACACAGTGAGGTCCACGGTGAAACCTGGACCGCTGCTGCACACACTGGCCGGCTCCACAGGAAATGACAAATCCACAAAGCAGCAGCAATATGGCAGCGAGATACAGCTGCTTCCTCTCAGCCGGCTTCCTGAGGGACAAAAGGAATTCTCATCTCAGCTAAACGTCGCCGCGCTTCTCACTGAAATCGCAAAACTGTACGAAATGAGGCAGGGGAAAAAAAAACGTGGGGTCGAGTCGAGGAGTCTCCGGCGGGACGGCGCAACGTGAGAGTAATATTTCTGAATGACCCGGGCAGTAATGCAATCGGCTTCGCTTATGATCCCTTGCACCCAATCAGCAGTGGCCTCCATCTCTTTGTACGGCGCCTAATCTCCTTTTAATTCTTTCTCATGAGCAGAGGACTGATTAGGAACACATTCTTTAGAGAAACTTTGTGATTCAAGCATTAAGCCACTAATGGAATTGGAATTGTTCATATGTGGAGTAAAACTCCCAGTCAAGCCCATCAACTATCAAAACCTACTTTAGTAGGAACATTTTAACCACCAAGAATGTGGACAAGGAATGAAGTGGAGTGATGGGACTTTGAACTGGAATTGCAGCAGGTTTTTAGTGAAACACATAAGAAACAATGTGACCATCAAAATAAGAGGCCAATAGTTACTGAATTGCAGTCGCCAGAATGGCACAAAAACATTTTTCTACAAATATCACCTAAGGTTGAAAAACTGCTTCCTAAACATCATCCGTGGGGGGGGGGGGTGGGGGGGGAAACAACAAGTAGCCTCTTGCACAACCCTTAAAAAGAGAAAACATCATCTACCTTTGACCTCTTTCTCTCCGTGACCCCCGTCCAGATTTCAGGAACACAAAAAGACTGTTTCATCCTCCGTGTTATTGAAACGACTCCGCCGAGATGATATCTTTGTTGTCAAGCGCTCAGTAGCCGCTGCACGCAAACACCAGACTCCAGCGGTCGCCTGAAGCCTGAATGAAACCGGAGCCCAGCCTCTGCGCCAGCACACCGTCAGAATTATGCCCGTGTGTGTGTGTGTGTGTGTGTGTGTGTGTGTGTGTGTGTGTGTGCAATGGTGTGGATGTGTATGAGCTTTGACTGCACTACTGTGAGGAATGCAGGCTATAACCAGGCAGTGAGAGTAGAAATAAAACTGTTTTCATGCACAATGAAAAGATCCTCATCACTCAGTTTAGAATGAGGAGATTTTTTCGGTTATCTGTTAAACAGCAAAATCTAGAGGTTCTGAATGTTGAAAAAAAAATAGATTAATCCACCTGAATTTCTGTCCTTCACTCCGATTTCATTTGTCTTTCGCATCTATGAATGTGTGAGGAACGAACAAAGTGAACAGAAATGATGAGGACATAATGTGAGCAGAAGACGAAAGAACATGACGCGCAACAGTGGAAATTTGACCCACATACAGTGTTTGTGTGTGGAGAGGGGATGGAGGGGAGGGGGTCAGACTGCTGATGATGCACTACAGCAGGTAAAGTACCCTCGCTGGTACGGTGGCTGATTGCAAACACGAGCCTGGTTACAAGTGTGTGCGCGCACACATCTCTCCACGTACATGCACACGAGCCTTTCTCCCCTTCTTTGTCTTGGCTCCGTACAGCCGATACCTGCCGCTGTAATGGATAGGGGTCACAGATCCCAGACCTCACAGAAAGACAAGAGCAGCCAAAAGCAGGCTGTGCTCCAGTTTTATTGAAGCCTCCAAAGAAGGTGGAACAGGAAATAACACAGGAAACACGCGTCTTAGCAAAGTCTGCCAAATGAAATAAGAGCTTCACTTTTCTGAGCAGACATTTTTTGGTTAATGATGAAGGGACCTGCGCTGGCTGGTCAGACGTCTGTCACTTTATTGTGCTGCAGAAGCAACACCTGCCTTTTTTTATTGGTTTTATAAAAGCAGCAGGCGGGTTCACGAGGAGTCGAGCAGCAGCGGCCCCGAGGAGAACAGATACTGTGCTGCTCGGTGTGTCTGAGGAGGGCTCGTCCCGGACCTGTCGGATCAGATTTCCGTCAGTGTTCATTATTTCCAAACTCCCTCAGCAGTGTTTTCTAGGTTTCTCAAGAAAACAGCAGGAAATCAATAGAGACACTCGGCCTTCTTCCGTGTGAGATGGAGTGCAGCATCTCACGGAGGGAAGAATTTACCCAACAGCTGGTTTTTCTAGGCGGAAATGTCTTACTTGGCTTCTTTTCTTCTCATTTGTTTCGTGAGTTTATTTGAAAGTGGAAGATTTCATGTCAGACTGGTAAACTAAGTCCTCTTCTCCATCACTTACAGGGGCTGTGTTGTCCCTTCATTACCCAAAGTGTCCCATCACACTTTCTTATATAACCCAAACTATTCATACACAATTAATTAGGACCCCTCAGCGGGGGGATGACAACATACATCTGCACACACCTTGTCAGAATAAATGTCCTATCAAACAGCAGTGCAGAGCAAAGCTGCCACCGACGTCTCCACCAGCAGAAACGCAAGACAAAAAGAGCATCAAATCCTAACAGTCAGACGCGTAAATTTTGCACACCTCTCCAAGCGTTCTTTTACCATCATCTGTTCTTCTCTTTGGCCGAGTGTTTCTGCAGGTTCTTCGTTGTGAGCAACAGGAAAACAAAACACTCTATTCATAGTGTTTAGTTTTAATTTTAGCTGCTCGTAATCTCCGTCCGGAGCCGAGATGCTGAACCTCCTTGAGTAAAGTCTGTGAGTCACTGGGAAGAATAAAGTCGCCTTCTGCTGCGTCTGTCTGCTTTGCAGGGATGCTGGAAAAAGCAGTGACTCAAGGATCGGTCGAGGGGAAGACTGAACTGTTTGGTCTGAAAAAATAGATCAGATTCAGGAGATTTGATCAACGCGTTTGAGGTGAATTAATTGGGATGTTTTTCTCTCAGTTACAGGAAGACAATCAGTAAACCACTGTGGCTGACACCTGCTTTCAAACGAGCTGCTTAATCTTTACTAGTAATATTTAGTCACTTCCTTCATGTGTTTATGTGTGTCATTTGAGTAACTTTCCTTTCCTGATGAGGAAATTCACATCTTTAGAATGACCTTCAAATAAATTGACGCAATTCACATGATGGACGAACATCCTTTTAAGATTTGAAGCCAAATTCGAGCTGGTTTCTGTTCAGACGGCCTCAACAAGGGACCGCTTCATCCACATCAAACGCCCAGTGAATCATGTGATATTGTAATCTTGGAGGGAAACTTCTGTGGCCTCACAGCCTCCTCCGTTCTCCCAGAGGATTACCCCCCCCGCCCCCAGCACCACGAATCACCTGCTTGAAAAGGCCCATATGAGTGAGTCACATGTGCCGCCACACCCTCCAGTCAGCACAGGTGAGGCCGGGTGAGACGATAATTTCTCCCTGTCCTTGAGCCAGGAGGTGTGTCACGTCTACCTCGCCGTGCGCCTGCTCTTACTAATAAACTGAGCATAAATCCTGCACATGGAAATGTTATCTCATCACCACCCAGACGGAGATGACGCTTGATTATCCCGAGTCTGACATAATCAGGTGAACACACGTGGGCAGACAAAGGGGGGGGGGGAATAAAAATCACCTTTATGGCCTGAAGCCCGACTGGAGCCTGGAAATTCATGAATAAAAAAACAACACAGCGAGCACGACTCGGCCTCAGCACAGAGGAGGAATTGTTCCAGCGTTCAAGGTAACCTTAGACGAGCAGGAGCTGGACCCTGGGAAACTGTGGAGACGCGGAGCAGAGACGCCTTATCACACACAGATTACAATGCGTGTGTGTGTGTGTGTGTGTGTGTTTCTGCTGCACAGATTCCTCAGAGCTGCTGCTAAAAGTTTGTCACTCCTGCCGAGTAAAAACAAAGAAGCAGCTCCAGAGGGTCTCGTAAGCATGGAGTGACAGCCATAGAGGTCTTTCATGGCTCCGTCTGTTATACGTTACTTATCGCCCGAGTTAAAGTTTAACATTTTCCTGCTATACTTACAAAAACAGCGGCGTCTTCACTAACCAGTTGATGTTATGCAACAGCCAAAGCCACAAACCTTCAAAGTCCTGCGCCCTTTAAAGCCACGACCAATATTTGCGCAGCATATCTACATGTGCGAAACAATAAACCCCAGCCAGCCTTTCACCCTCTGACAGACCTTAAATCCATCATTGACTGGGCTCGCGGCACACGTGGCGCTCTGTCGCCGCCTCGCCCATGAAAAACGCACACCGAGGTTGAGCTTGCGTTCACAGGGGCCTGTGAGCCTCGCACCGCAACCTGCGCCTTCAGCCGACGTTGCCTCTATTGTAGCGAGCATAAAGCGCAGGAGGGACCCGAGTTCATAAACAAGAGCCCGACACGCAGGAACGACCACTGATACAAAAACAAACAGTCTCACTGAGCTGGAAACTGACCCAGCGTGGAAAAACAGCCCCACATTTTCAATCACGTTCGGGTCGTGATTTTCTCTTTGTCCGCATCAATCTTGGTCCCATACGGCTGAACGAGGTGGCAAAAATAGATTTACAGGAGAAAAATAAAACTCCAGCCGACTACAAGAGCCGTATTTTTAGAAAGCAGACTCTAAAATAACTTCACAGCTGCACAATCAGACGAAATGGGGCCAATTTTAGCATCTGTCCTACTTCTGAGGTAAAATAAGATCTTCAGTCATTCACATCAGTCCCAGCTCGCTTTATTCACTGTGACGATGGGAGAAATATGCCGTCTGTTATATAATACAGCATTTGACAATACAGTGTGACGCTGGGAAAAGTTTTGGCATTTGAAGAGGGAGAAGTTTTCTTGCTCTAAAACTAATTTTCTGTCAAACTTGATTCTGAGTGCAGCCTTCTTGACAGTTTTCACTCACCTACAGCCATTCCTGTAATATAGACATAATTATTGATCTTTGGATTTCATCCACACTTTCAGCCCTGTGAGTGAACCTGCTTTCATGTCTTGGCGGGACATAAGTCACACTGTTCGGTGACGAATGTTTGCCGTCTTCTGTTTATAAGAAAAGCTCCAAACCACAGATAATTACCTTATCTCCTTCATTTTGGCTGCCAAAACAAAAACTTTATCTTAAATCTGACCTGAAGCTCAAAGTGAGAGCCTAGATTAAAAGAAATCAATGAACAGAATTAGTTTCCTGGATATGGACAAGTGACAATAAAGCTTCATATGTCAGCATTTTGGAAAAAGTAAAAACTCACACTGTGTTTCCAACAATGTACAGGTTTGACTGCTGCAGTTGTTTGGTTTGGCTTAAAATGACTGGAGCTCATTTTGTGAGACAGTTCACTTTGTTTGGGTCAATGATGAAGCTCATCTCTCTTGGAACTGAACTGTGGTGCAGTTTGTTCATGGAGCTAAAAGTAAAAGGAGCGGACCAGCTGACCCAAAAGAGGAACCGACGTGTGACATGAAAGTCAAAAACATCCTGTTGTGGAAGCACTCCGAGGTCATGACTTCCCGAATTACATTTATAGCTTTTCAAAGACACAAAAGTCAGACGAGTTGAGCCTGAAATTGTCAGACAAAGTAACCACAAACAAAGAAACAAACTGTCATTCAGTCACCCAAGAGATCCTTGAGTGAACTCATGAATACCGGAACCTGCTTGATGGAATAAAATGTTTGCTCTGGTCAGTTCAAGCTGGACAACATACTGGAGACACGTTAGGTTAATGATGGTTGCTTTAAACACACACACACACACACACACACACACACACACACACACACACACACACACACACACACCTTTGTCATTTCTCTATCAAAGGTTTTCACTAAAAATGTGACTAAAACCAAAGAAAAGAGAGAAAACCACAGAAATCATTATGATTGACTGTAAAAATGTTCCCAGTTTGAGCCTGGTAACAATTAATATCATTGTTTTGAATATAAACCCTCCAAACAAGGAGAAATGATCCCAACATTCAATCAAAAGTACAAATTTATGGAAAAGCTCAGAGAAGCTGTAAACTTAGGTATAGTTTTGCAGAGTGAGACTCGGTCTTAAGAGGGTGGTCCTGCATCGAGGTGATGGTCTGAGCCTGAAGCAGCAGCTGAGTGACAGTAAGGAGGACATTTGTGACCAGTTTCCAGGCTGCCCGCCTGATGTTGTCACCGGCTCCATAAATAACTCCGCCTGTCCCGCTGTGACAGCTCCTGGCTGCCGCTCTGCTCCTAATCACTCCGGCCCGATGACACACAGGAGGCTATAAAAGTTGCATCGGTGAGAGGGGTCCCGGCTGGCTGACAGAGGTGGGGGACACGTCTCCGTGTCCCCCCCGCCCAGCTCTCACTAACCTGCCGGGAGGAGGAGAGGGGGGGGGGGCGCTAAACCGCGCGACACCTCCAGCTCGGAAACTCTCTTTGCCTTCGCCGACTCCGGTCAAACCGCACGTTTCCCCCTCAAACTCACAGTCCGCGTCTCCCGTCAGCGCGTCCGACACTGTTTGGTGACATTCATCTCGGGGGGAGAATACGAGCAAAATCCGCTCGAGTGGAAGGCGAAACTCGTCTTACCTGTGTGAAGGTTGTTTTCCGGAAGCAGCAGCAGCAGCAGCAGCAGCTAACGTGTCGCAAGCTAAAACAAAGACAGCCGCTGAAAGTGGGGAAAAACCCCGGTTCGAACAGCAGCTCAGGTCTGCTCAGCGTCTCCTCCGCCGCCGGTTTGTCTCCGGATCATTTTCACCGCAGAGTGGAGGGCGAATGGCGGCAGCCCGCCGTCCCAGGTGGAGTTTAACCTGCAGGCGAAGACTGGGCGACTTTCCCAGTTTCGAGCAAACACGCATAGACGAGAGGGGAGGAGAGGGAGAGCGCGGGAGGCAGGTGAGGCACAGCCGCGCACTGTGGCCACCTTTGAGCAGCGCAGCGGCGGACTGCTGCGGCACCCACACCTGCTCCATGCACGGCTCACTTCGATAGGCACCGATACCGATGGAGCTGTGACAGCACAGGCAGAACAGTCCTCACCTGGACGGACAGCATTGTATTAGGACTTACTCCCCTGAAAATCAAAGTTAGGTCGGACAGATTTATGGTGGGTTATGTGTGTCATTTGCATTCGGGAGCACCTGGAGGAAAAAGACACATTCACAGGGAGAAGGTGCAAACTCAGAGGCCCCTCCAGGGTCTAAACCCAGGACCACCACACTGTGAAGCAAGTGCCCCAACCACCACTCACTCACTCACTCACTCACTCACTCA
>JASSRZ010000049.1:10147217-10170464 GCA_032164315.1 Malacoctenus gilli | reverse complement strand
GGTCTAAACCCAGGACCACCACACTGTGAAGCAAGTGCCCCAACCACCACTCACTCACTCACTCACTCACTCACTCACTCACTCACTCACTCACTCATCTTGATGACTTATTCCATTTGGCAGGGTCCTTGGGGGTCCTGGAGCTAAACCCAGCTGAAATTGGACGAAGGGCAGGTTATAAACTGAACAGACACACACATCCACACACATACATAGGTGGGGCCTTTCTGTGTGGAGTTTGCATGTTCTCCCTGGGGTTCTCTCTGGGTTCTTCTTCCTGCAGTCCAGTTGATTGGCAACTGGTAATCTGCCTCTGTCTTGTCCTGCAATGGACTGGTGACCTGTCCAGTGTGTACCCTGACAGCTGGATCGGCTCCAGCACAACCCGTAACTGGAGTAATAAGTGGTACAGACAATGGATGGATGGATAATTTATTTAATGTGCCTGGAGGAAACTCAAACACACACTGGTAGAACATGCAGACTCTGCCTGGAAAGATCTCATCCCAAAACAGGACCTAATTAATAATAAATGCTTTTACTTATAGTACTTTTTCCTTCCGGTCATTTCAGAGGAAGACTTGTTACTGTTAAATTTGGCCGCTCCGTGTTTTGCGCAGGATTTTTGTTCTCCTGTGTTTCAAATGATCTAATGATTGATTGCAAAGTGAGATCCCCTGCAGTATATTTTGTAATTACACAAAAATAAATTCAAAGTTATTTTTAATACAGCAGGTCTCATGTATCGTGATTTAAACTTCACTCAGACTGAGTCCATCAGTGAAGTGTGGAGCCACTGAAGAGGGAGCGAGAGGCTGGAGGCCTCAGTGAAGTCTTGAAGTTGTTCTAAATATAGCGTTCCCCTAAACTAATAATGACACATTCTGTAATTGTGTCTCTGTGAAGAGGCTGCAGCTTTGTTGCTGAGCCTGCTGACAGCAGGACACAGTAGTTTAGTGTCTTTGTTCCTGCAGCTGTCTCCGTCTTCCAACTCGGGACGCACTCATCCTCTTCTACAGCACAGTGTGCTCCGAAGACCGAAAAATGTCTCATAGATTAGAATAAAATTGAATGTCTTTGTTGTTAACAGTTACAGGTACTTGTGCACAGATATAGAAATATATGTTGATATAAAGTCACATTTGGATTCTAACAGTAATTCACTTGTCCTGTCTGAACCCTTTAGGAGCCATCTGCATTGTGTCCTTGTGCATTTCTTTCATCAGCACCATTCACTGAAAACAATAGTAAAAGGTGCCTTAAACTGTATGAAAAATGTTGCATTCAGTCCAGTTTTAAACAAAACACAAATCATTTCTATCATGTGACTTTTGTATCTGTGCACACAGAGACTTTAATTTGCATAAAATCAAAGGAACCCCCGATCAATTTAGAGTCGTGCACATTTATTTTTGGCTACTTTACGGCATCAAACTCTATTTAAATGTTACAATTTTGATTGGTGTCTGTATTTCACTCACTGTCACTGACAATTGTGTTTCCGCAAAAACGCACTTTAATGTTGGAAATATTCAAAATTAACCATTCTAAAACACCTCATTATTTATTTGGACACTAAACCTAAACAAAAAAGATCACAGATTTATTTCTTGTAAAAAGTCACTATTTAAAAGTTTTCTTTTAGTCCAGCAACATCAATAAAGTCACAAAACAGCGGTTTAAAGTGAGACAAAAAGACACAAAATCATCACCTCTGAGAAGGCGGCAGATCATGTCAAGTTATTTACTGTCAGACTCGTTCAGAGCGCAGCAGTTTACAGTCATAAAAGGCAAAGTGTCTGTCTGAACAGAGGTGTTTGGCACCAACTGTAGATGTCAGATGTGGAGACTAGTTTTGGGACTGTACCAGTTAAAAGGGGCCGCGACACACGAACGGTGTAAAGCGGCAAACCCCCTGCAGGATGGAAGGGAAGTCCGAGCCATAAAATCCCCCCGAAAGCCTGTTTCACCCGGGATTTATAGCGGTGGAAGGAAATCTCAATACAAAGTGACATTTGCTGATACAAGCCCACAGAATGAGGCCCTCCGTGGAGGCAATACAGATGTCAATTGGTCCATATTTCATAAGACGGCCGGCAAGCGAGCTGTCCTTTCTAACTGGAGTGAGGGGTTAATTGGGAAGTGTCAGGTCTGGTATAAAAAAGTACTTTGGGCCACACTTTCTGCCTCTTCACCAGAATAAAATAAAAGCGAGTGAACGCAAACATTGGCCTCGTACAACATGAGTGGGAATTTGTTTTGAAAATATGCTGTTTGTGATGCGATAAAAAGTTTATATTTAAGCTGCTTATCATAGTGTTTCAAGAAAATACAAATACACAACAGACAATAGGCAAATTAGAAAACTTGCTAAAAAAAAACAAACTCAAAACACTTTTTTGAAAACACAGCTTTTTTGGCCCAAAGTTGTAACTTCTCAGCTCTTTTCAGAAAACCTCCATAAATATATTTGACTTAGAGAAAGTGTTCCAAACCAGTTGGTGTCTGGATGATTTGGAATAAATGTCAGATAAATGGCCATCTGTCAGGAAGAGCTTTGTGGTCTTCCTCCTGCAGCTCATTTATCAATGTGAGACAGTGACACCAAGTGTTGAGAAGAGGGAATAGAAACTGCTTTTCCTGCCTGAAAACTTTGGCTTGTCACGGGTTTTCTGGTTGTTTCATGGCTGTTTAGATGCAATTAAAAGCTTGATAACAAACTCCAAAGACAAACACATTTTTATGTTTTATTGCACAAATCTAGTTTGAGCATCAAAATGCATTTCTCTTCTCCCCTTCTTTTTGAAAAAGTAATTTGGATCAGTTGAGTGATGGGACAGGAGAGCGATGGGAGCCGGTTGAAAAAGGACAGAGACAAGATAAACAATGACCCAACAATGCGGCATATCCTGCAGCTCTGTCTGGCTCGGTCTCGCTCTCGCGCACACAGAAAAGACCCACAGCTCAGTATTTGACCTGCAGTACCCACAAACAAGAAACAGGCTGTTTGTCTTTCCTGGGATCAGTAAACATCCTCTACACAAACAAGTTCCTCTGGAGTGAGAGAGGAGAAACTCACACCGTCAGGGCAGCTGCACTCTCACTCCGCCTTGCCCTTTGAAGTGCTTCAGAGAGGGTTGATAATGAAGGCTCCTTACATCTTAATTCTTTTAATTGGAGTGTGGATGTAACAGGTTGCTGATACCTCGCTGTCAGAGTCCTGGCTCCGTGTGCACAGATTTAAAGGGAGGCGCACTCCTGATTTCTCCAGTTATGAGAGAAAAGTGGGTGATTTTCCTCTAGAAATGGGTCAAATGGACGACACCAAATTAGAAAAAAAATATACACCTCAGTGAATGAGGAACTGTTTCCTGAACACGTCTCTGTCAAATGAAAACAATGAGGACTGCTGCCTTTAAAATAAAAAAAAAACAGATTGCTGCCACACAGTGCAAACTAAATTTTCTAAACAGGTTCCACATTCCACCTTCATAAAATAAAATTAAAAAAATCAACAATTAAAAAAAAGTCATTATTTGAATAATTTACTGTTATTTTTGTATGTGTCTTTTTTAAAATATGTTTTTATTTTTGTAGAATTTTATTGAAAAAATGAATTAAATGAAGGGAGTGCTTTGTTTTTGAAGTCTTCACTTTCACCTTCAGTGAAGGTTTATCATTACCATTTGGAGATGCACTGTCCTGGATAAATGCCGTTAGCAGGTGGGGAAAAAAATCGAAACATTTTCTTGAGGACAAATTGTGCTCACGTCAAATAATTACTTCTCTGCTGTCATTCATTCCATGTCCTTCCAGTATAATTCAAGAGCGAAAAAAACCCCCAAAACTATTCATGCTCTGAAAGCACACTAATTACAGCGTGATTTCACACCTGCCTGCACGATGCAGTCTGCCTTTGAAACAGGTAAAACATTCATCTCGGGGAGAAAATGTGCTGTGAACTGAATGTTTCAGCAAACATTGTTTGACGAGGAGTGAAAAATCGGAGAGATTTTTCTTCACCTTCGGATTGATGCTCATTGGGAGTCGTGGTGGAAGTGAGGCTCCGGTGAGTCTTTGCTCCTTTGTTTTTAACAGTTGCTAAGGGAGACCCGGGGCTCTTTACCTCTGCTGCAGCTTGCTCACCCCCCCCCCCCCTCTGGCTATTGAAGGCAAGAAGAGAAAGAAAGAAATGGCCTTCTTCTGTCTTGCCCTGAGCGAGACAAGCAGGCATTTTTGTTCAGGCTGTGGCTTGCGCTCCCGCCTCAGGTCCCCGCTAGCCTCCACATGACAGCTTTTAATTAGTGACCTATGAGACAAACCCCAGCAGACCACAATGTGACTTCCAGGCTTTCCTTCAGTGCTCGAGTTTGAAAGAGAATGAAGTTTGGCATTGGCCAATTGGCCAAAATGGACAGAATATGTCGGACTTTTGTGAGAGTGAGTCATTATTTGGCCAGTAAAAATCATAGCTAATATATGGAAAGGATAAACAGTCTTGTACGTTTGTGTCTGTGAGCCAGAGATTGTCACTGAGTAAATTTGCTCCGGATGATCTTCAAGGGTTTGCTTGTTTGTACCTGCTGTGTCTTTCGACTCGTCCACTCGGCATGACACCCTGTAGCTCAGGATCGGCCCCTCCGAGATCAAAAGGCTCCTGTGATTCTTATCAGATAATATTCTTGTTCGCCACCCTCCTCCTCCTCCCGCTCCTCCTCCCTCTCCTCCTCCCTCTCCTCCTCCTCCTCCTCCTCTCCTCGTCCAGTGTCCTCACTCTGTTGACCTGGATCTTGCACAGTCTTCCTTCTGGCCCCTTGGCCTTTCCTCTTCTTATCACGGCGATGGCTGGACTGTGATAAGACAGCTTCAGCCTCGGGACACAGCCAGGGAGCTGTCCACCTCTTTTTTTTTTTAACTGTTGCATAACTTTGATGCAGTGAAGAGGTTTTCTCAATTATGTGTGCACTTGCAAATGTCATGAGTGCATTTTTTGTATTCTCTCTTGAACCTGTGCAGATCATTTTGTCTTACTTGCATGTGAGAACTTTGTCCATCTCGCCTGTTTGTGCACCACGTTCCAGTTCAGCCTTGTACGAGTCTCTTTCGGGACGACACCTGCACCCACGTCTTACAGCTTAGGTTCTTGGTTAAAAAAGGCTGAAACCAGACACATTTTAGCACCGCCACGCGACAGCAGCACATCTGTCTCCGCGCTACATACATTTATGAGTATGTCGGCCAGGCAGGCAGACAGGGAGGACTGGTGTCCAAAGTCACGACCCTGCCCTGACCCGAGTGAAGGAAATGCTCACGCTGCTTGAGACAAAGCAGGGCAAAGGAGAGTCTGAGGGGCTGGCTGGTCAGCCTGGGACAATGGGTCCTTCGCTCTAAGACCGCGGGCCACACAAAGGCCAGAGAAACCCCCTCCTTCCCACTCCCACATTGCAATAGAGCTGGCATTTCACACTGGCCTGTGAACAGCCATTCAATCAAACTACTGTTTAACCTGACCCCTGGCCTGCACAGAAATCAAGAAGAGTCTGGAGGGATGTATTTAGGTAACTGACCTCACCAACTTCCCGCCGGCAGCTTGTTTCTTCACGAAACGTGTCAAACTGCAGCAAACCTGACAATGATTTCAGCCCCACAATGCAGAGCGTGTGTCTTGCTGTGTCATTACTGCTGAAAATTCCTGTGAATATTTTCCTGAAAGCGTTTAATCAATGAGCCACTCAATAAATAATCTGTCTAGTGGTGGCTAGAAGTTGCAATGGCCCCCTGGGGAACCCGAGACATGACCAGACCTTTCGTCTGGGTCATCCGCCCTCAAGCCAGGGCTGAGCGATGCAGCCACATGAGCCTCTGGCCCCTCAATGGACTGCTCCTCCCTTTTACCTGTACGGGGCTCGGATCAAGGTGTGGGCTCTGCATATCAAACAACCGGAGGGCTTTGATGTGGATGGAAAAGCAAACACTGATTTGAGCAGCGTCGTAACAGCTTATTTGTTCCCTTTAGTCATTCAATGAGCTGCCGCTTGAATGCGTGTGCCTTCAAAGGAGTGCTGCATGCATCGGCGGTACAGTAGCTGAGGAGAGCCTGAGAGATGCCG
The DNA here is from genome assembly GCA_032164315.1 of Malacoctenus gilli. Lineage (NCBI taxonomy): Eukaryota > Metazoa > Chordata > Actinopteri > Blenniiformes > Labrisomidae > Malacoctenus > Malacoctenus gilli. Next base: position 10,164,354 of record JASSRZ010000049.1, on the reverse strand, counting down.
GGCCCGCAGAGGTTGCGGGAAGGCCATCTGGCTTCCTGTTCCTGAGATTTGATATTGATTTATTGACTGTACAGGGAGAGATAAGGGGGCCGCAGCTGTCACAGGTTTTCCTCTGGATCCTCAGAGACAATGGGGCCTCCTGCTTATCCACACTTTAGCTCAATGGATACTGAAGCACTTTTTTGGATAAGGTTGTCTGTGATTTTAATCCACATATACAATATTATGCATGTCTGCATGATGTCCAGTTTATACTGGCTTTCAAAATTGTTTAAAAAAAATTCAAAGACTTAAAATAAACAGAAACTTTACTGTAGTGTTGAGACAAAAGCCTAAATCTTCCCTCAACATTGTAGCAGAAATGCATCTCACACAAACTGACCAGTAAGAAGTCCAAGTTATGACACTGTATTCTCTGCAGAGCTGTGATAACAGCTGTTTCTTTGTTTCTTTTAATGAGGTGCAAAACTACATTTACTGATCCTGACAGCTTTTCACAGTTTACACCATCACAGAAACCATTATTTTAAAATTAGGCTCCTGTGAATAACAAGTCTCCCGATCCTGTGAAGTGAGCCGGGAGCAGTTTGTCCTGAGCCTTGTGGCCAAGGGGTGTGAACATGGTGCCACACTGACCCCCCGCCTTAAAAAAAAAAGAGACAGCCACCTACAGACAGACTCTAGTGTCAGCTACCCAAGCCTGTTCCTCCTGCCCACCCCCGACCCCTCTTCCCTTTCCCCTCCCCTGCCAAAACAAGCCTGTGATGTGACTGTCTGAGATAATGAGGTGAGAATTTTATTGCAGCAGTCTGTGAGCCTGGCACCAGTCTGCGAGGGGAGACGACAGCAGTGCAGAGGTCTCCCCGTCCCCCCGTCCCCCACCCAGGTGCCGGCTCTCTGGTATTGGGCGCCCTCTGTTGACTCGGGGAAAGCCTCCGCTGCGGCTGCAGGCGGCGGCGCTCTGCGTCCTGCAGCAGTGCACTTCAAAGTGGGAGATCAATGGTTGATTTGCACATGACATCCAAAGAATGACAATGCCTCAGCCAGCCTACGACTGCTGCAAGGTGCCGGTCCCCGAGACACAAAGGCACATGCAGGCAGGCAGGCCGGCAGCTCCTGGTGCACGTCTCTTCATGAAGGAAAGCACTTAGCCAGGACAGGCGCCATACATACAGGAAGAGGGCAGTGCTCCATCTGTATTCTATACGACCAGCGGTGGGCAGAGGCGGTGTGAGGAACAGAGGAAGGGCAGCAGAGGAGACGGATTGGCAGCAGAGCCTCGGTGGCGAGTGTTTGATTGCTGGAGCATTAATTGATAAGATACAGCCAATATCACAACACTTATCTTGGACCAAAGATACCTCGTTATCTGCTGTACGACAGGACACACACTTTTGACAGTGTGATCAAAGCGTTTTTTGAAGTTGGCTGCATTGAAATTCTTCGGGAGTCAGTCTCTTTTACTCCTCCTGTCATCCTGACTCTTCAAATTGTCGTCATGTGCCAGTGAGAAAGTTCAACTGGTTCCAAACTTCAGAGAAAAGTAGCAAAGTCACTTGACAAACACCCGAAAGGTTAAACATAAAACTTAACTGCATTTCAGCATTTAAGTTCAGCTCAAAGTGCCTCCACTGCATTGAAATGTGTTCTTGGGCCTGAAGCAGCGAAAGCCTCCCAGAGACACACCCGTTCCAACCCCCATATCCATACAGAGGAGTGCGGGAAGGAGGGGTGGAAGCCCCTCTTGTGATCAGGCTGTCATTTCCTTTGGCTCCTCTGTTGTTCCAGAAAGCCATTGTGAAGGAGCCAAGTGGTCCAGGGCACAGACAGAAGGTGGGCTCCTTATGTAGGAGTTCGGGGGTGCGGGGGGGGGGGGGGGGGGTGCTGGCCAAGTAAAGTGAGCCGAAAATAAACACGGAGCTGGAAAAAGACAAAGATGTCAGACAGAAGCATCAAGTCTCATCAGAAAAAGTGGTGAGACTTGACATGAATAATACTGTGAGACAATACAGAGAAACTGTGGAATCAATAAACGAGGTGGTAGCATGTGAAAATGAAAAGGTGTCGATTTTTCCAAAGCTCTTAAAACATTTGTGGACTTTAGCTGTTCCCACCCACAGTTGGGCCTCTACTTAAAATGAGCTAGAATTTATTGACACGTTCAATGTATTGTTCAATTGCCTCAATATTCACAGCACTTCATCAGTAAACTAAACTATTAAAGGTATTTTTCAGGCATTTCAAATTCTTCATTGAGATTCTATTTTTTGTAACTCTGCTGCAACAAAGTTATTTTCAAAACGAGCTGCAGCGTGCAAACGTCTCACTTCCTCCTGTTGTTGCAGCATGCAGATGTATTTATGTACTTCTATCTTTGGAAGTGAATGACTGTGACACTTCTGCTTCAAGGGTTTGAACAGATTTCACTAAATAGTAAAGTATTTCCAAAGATATTGCCAGTCACAGCCTTTTAATGGCGAAATTCACCTTTTGATCATTTGTGATTAATCCCAGTTGAGATTCATTCATTATTTTTTGTTGATAGATGTATTTGTAGAAATAAACAAAGGAATACGATTGTCTGAATGCTAAAGAATTGATATCAGATGGTATTGAAGTATACAGCATTTGTGATTGTGTGTTTTTCTTTGTTTGTACTGGAAGGGACTGTTGACCTGTCCAAGGTGAACCCTGTCTTTGCCTGATATCAGCTGAGAGTGGCTTCATCACTGCTGTGACCTTTTGATTGAAAAGACAATGAATGAGTGAATGTGAATGTAGGACTGAAGCAGTCACTCTGTGGGCTTCCTCTGCACAGTGACCGGCCTTAGTGCAGCTCAGTATTTTTAATGCACGTCTCTTACTTGCAGGGTTTTTTATGTGTCGCAGTAAGGAGCTGTGAGACGCCAATGATCATGAAACTAAGTCCCACAGCGCCCTCTGGTGGCGACGGCCGTCTCATGCAGCGTCGTTCAAAGTGACGTGAGTTTGTCACATAACACCGCCGCCGGTCTGGAGGACAGCAGAGGAGCACCTCACCGCCGCCTATATTTAGATGTTTCCCCGGTACAAACAGATCCTCCGCGGTGCCTCGAAGAAACGGTGAAGCCCCCCCCCCCGGCTCCGAGGAGACGGCGGCCGAACAGTGATGGCCTCGGTGAAGAAGGACAACCGGCTGACGAGGTCCCAAAGCTTCATGTGCGTCGGTCTCTCCGGCTTCCTCAGCAAAACCGTCCTGTCACCGCTGGAGGTGGTGAAAATCAAGAGCCAGGTGGGCACCTTCCACTGCAAGAGGGGCTTCTGGCAAAGTTTCCTCCTCATCTACCAGCATGAAGGACTCCGAGGCTTTTGGAAAGGAAACGTCGCCTCCTGTGTCCGCCTGTTCCCTTACACAGCAGTTCATCTCACCACGTACAAAAAGTAAGTGGAGCTCAGCTGAACCCTCTCACGTTGTTCCTGCTGTACGACGTGAAGTTGTTTTCATCACAGTTTAGCTGAATATTGCTTCTAAATCAGCCGGTTGTCGAACTTAAGTCAGCTGACAGCGGCTCTACAAGTTTGTTTTGTACACATTTTAACATACTGGATGTAAAAAATACAATCAGGGAAGAGAAAATATTTCATTCATGGTGATTTTCAAACGTTTGATCAGATAAAGCTACAAATATTCTTTGTTTTTAACTGTTTGTTTGCTTCCGTTCCGCTCCTAGAGAGCTACTTCCTCTTTGGTCAGACGAGGCGCACCTTTTCTTTTGAGCCAATCAGAAGGCTCCGTTTCCTCAGCCGAGTTTTAAACCAGTGAGGGTAGATTTCGCCCTGTGTCTTGTCTGAAAGGTTGTTTCTCTCTCCCTTCACTTTTAAGAGGATGTCATTCCTTGAAACTGACACAAATAATACTTAAAATGCCTTTATCGTAATTGGTGCTGATTGGATAAGGTTAACCTGGGTTGTTTTTTTTCACAAAAAGAAAATTCAGTTGAATTGAATCGAAGTAGAAGACATCAACACGTTAGAAAGTCCGATTCAGAAGCCCACTCTCACTGTGGCATTTGCAATGATACAACAAAATAGAGCACAGCTGAATTTACCAGTGATCCAAGTAAGAGAAGCAAACAATTTAGGATGTTTTCTGCGTCAACTTTTGTTTTTGGTTCAAGAAATCTCAATCTACGTTTTGACTGTTTTTTTATTTCAAATTTAAACCTTGTTTGCTGAACGTTGGAAACTAGCAAAAAAGCAAAATAATCTGCTGTTCTCACAAAATTTATTCTGTATCATACAAATATTTCTTTCTGTATCATGAGTAAAAAAATGACCTGAAACTAGCTTTGAACCTTCCTATTTATATATATGAAGCAAAAAAAGAAATAAGACCTTTATGTTAAGACAATTTTTAACAATTTAAAAAAAAAAAAATTGGGTCCTTGAATGTAGTGACTGGGAGACGCTGCTTTCGAGACGTGCAGGTCGTTTGTGCCTGTGAGGCAAAGATGAGGGCTGAACGCCGCCTCCGTCCTCTGTCGGGTTACTGGCGGACACAACGTGCGGCGCTGCTGACAGCGTGGCTGATGAATAACATAAACACACACGACGACAACACTGATGTGGAGTCGTAAATCTTCCATCTACTGACTGAAACACACAGAGAAAGTGTCGGTCAGTCCGCTTCCTGTCACGCGCAGGGACACGTGGGTGCTTGTGACCATCCGAGCAACCGGCGGCCCTGTTGGTACATCGTGTTCCTGAATAAGAAAGGCCCTCATTACACTGTGTCTTTAACGCACACACGTGGTTCGATACTCGTGATTCGTGAGAGTAAGCTTCCTGTTATCGTTTCTACAACGATAATGGATATGAAAGAGAGATTAATGCCCGGAACAGCAGCATGTAACTCAGTTATTGTTTGCATGCAAAAAACGAAGAAAAGCTTTTAATTAAAAAAAAAAAAGGGTGCTGACAAGTGCCAAAAAACTAATTATTTGCTAATTAAGACAAAAAACTTGATATTTTTATTTTGAGAGGGAAGTTAATCAGTGGTTCAATAATATCTAAATTAAAAGAAAATAAAAGAAAAAAATGTTTTCAATCCCAAAATGTGTGTGATGTTTAATTCTAAAGTTGCATGTGATAAAGACTGATAAAATGATAAATTTGTCAGATGTTTGAGTACTTTTATCTCTGCAAACAAACGGCAGCTGAAGCCTCAACACAAAGCTAACAGATAAAGCAGAGTCGTCCGAGTGAACATCTGAGCTCCTGCTGTCGGACTAACGGCCCCCCGACTCTTTTGTTTCTGCTCCGTGTGTGCAGGCTAGTGCACCTTCACATGGATGAGGTGGGCTTTGTCTCCCAGTGGAGGGCCCTGTTTGCCGGTGGGCTGGCTGGAGTTGCCGCTGCACTGGTGACGTACCCTCTGGAGGTGGTGGAGACGCGGCTCGTCGTCCAGAACTGCAGACAGCCCACCTATCTGGGGGTGGTCCACTGTCTCTCCAAGATCTACCGGACCGAAGGGCTCCTCGCTCTCTACAGGGGGTTCTCCCTCACCGTTTTAGGTGCGTTTTTTATTTACCTACTGTTGGAGAGGTGAATCGGAGGCCCGATGTCAGCCACCATTCGGTCTTGTCGAGACCAACCTGTTTATCAGCTGTATGTTATTATTGTAACTCAGCACACATTTACCCGTCCACAGGTGCATTTCCCTTTTCTCTTGGATGCTATGCAGTCTACATGAACCTTGACAAACTGTGGCAGGAGCCCCCTTTTCGATTCAGTCCCCTGCAGAACTTCATCAATGGCTGCCTGGCTGCTGGGGTGGCTCAGACTCTCTCGTACCCGTTTGAAACTGTCAAGAGGAAAATGCAGGTAGGTCACATGGACTCGGTGACTCTCTGAGCGCTATAGAGTTGAAAGAAGGTTCAGGAGTCAGACACCGAACCTCCGCTAGTAGGTATGAACAGTGTTTGTTGAGAAACAGAGACATCTAGTGGCTGACTGGGATATAATACGGCTGTTTGAACTTTTAGCCAGAATTTCTTCTGAAAAATAGTCTGCAACAAAACTTACACTGTGCCTCATGTGTAAGAAAAACATCTGGATAAATTTGTGATGTATGAACTTAAACTGTATGATTATAAAATCGAATGATAAGTTCACTTTCAAGTCACATTTTGAAGTAACAGTAAATTACTCAGGTGTTGTAAAAATCACCATTCACAGGAATAATATATAATATTGATTGATGACTCCAAACAAAAACCACAGAATATGAGGTTCACGATTGGAAACATTCTGGCAGAAAGCAAAAAGCTTTGGACTCTGTGTAATACCAACATTTAGCCAGAAGAGGGCAGTAAATATGTGCTTAAATGCTTGATGACTTTAATCAAACAAAAAAACTTAAATTAAAATATTATTGAGGGTTTTCAGTGCTCTTAGAAATGTGAGAATTCACTTTAATTAGAAAGTTAGAGAGATTTTTATGTGTATTGTCAGTTATCACATTCATGGATTAAGATCTTTAGTCTCCTTTTCGATCAAGTTTGTTTTGTGAGAGCGCCTGAGAAACAATGGCACAGCAAAGGACAGAATACTACATCCGGTTTTATCAGCCTAATATTAGATACCGCAAGGTTTGACAGCAGCTGGGAATGCGAATGTGCCCCAGGTCTGCTGAAGCTATAGATAAGTTCTCTAAAGATAGCTGCCAGCTATCAGACAGCAGGCGTACTGCGCGCCGTGTGTGTGTGTGTGTGTGTGCTTCCAGTCCATCACACAGCCACAGCGACACCACCTCTCAATGAGGAATGATGTGTTCGTGCACGTTTTTTCTGTTGTCGTCTGTTAAACATTAATGTGGGCCAGAGAGGAGACGACAGGAACGCAGCTGTGAATGTTTGCGGAGGCCGAGGGTAATGATTTAAGCTGGGTGTAATTTAACTTAACCCCACGCCGGTGCTTCTTCACTAAATCATGGCGTTTTGATTGTCATAGTGACAATGTGTCCTTTGACTGTCGCATGATGGTCTGTCTGCAGATTTATGGTTAACATAAAGGAGACAGGGTGTCGTTTCACATTCGAGGAGTCGTATTCATAATTGAATTTCTCTGACTATTTCCTGTAATTCATTCTGTGGCTCACTGACACGTTTACATTTCTTCACGCTGCTTCATATCAGGCTTTTGTATATTTTATTGTTTCTTTACATAGTGTTTTAATTATTACGACCAGTTTTTATTCAGAATTCATTTCTTATTGAGCATTTTTCTGATGGCTGTTCTACATTCTAACCCCAGAGAGTTTTTAGCTTTCTCTGCTTTATTTGAGACACTTTTTTACGACATTGTTTTGTTGTGCATTTCCACTTTGCTGTCAGATTTTTCTTCTGTTGCTCTGATCTAATTCCGCTCTCCCGTTGATTTGCCAGGCGCAGAGTGCCCGCCTGCCTCATCTCGGTGGGGTCGACGTCCATTTCTCGGGAATGATCGACTGTTTCACGCAAGTCGTCAAAAACAAGGGCGTCCTCTCTCTGTGGAACGGCCTCGCTGCCAACACCATAAAGGTTCGGAGCACCTTCGGTAGCGCTGCTGATTTGCTGTCGTCTCGCATGTGTGGTCACTGGGGGAGGGGGTGTCGTGGTGGTCAGCCTGACGCTGGGTTACAAACAAACTGGGGCTGGAATGACCGCACGTGTTTTGGCACACGAGTGCCTCTGTGACAGTGAAAGGATTGTAACCCGTGGCCTCAGCAAAGGGAGGAATGGGGGGAGTGGAAAGTAATGCTGGGTGTGTAAATCAGAGCCAGAGTATCACGAGCAAGGTGGAACAGCATGCCCCCCTCTCCTGTTTCAGCTGTAAATATCACCACCACTGACATTGTCTTACACACAAGAGCCTGAGTGAAAGTGAAGTGCCTTTCAAAATAGAGAGACGCCGTTTCCATTTCAGGGTCAAACTGTAAATACCGAACGCTTAAATCATTTTTTTATTGGATTTTTGAGCACTTTGGTTACAAAAAAGAAACGATATTCATAAACTAATTCAAAGAATATAACTGAGAATGATTTTGAAGACAAGAAAACATCAGGCTGTCATTTTACAGTCTTATTTACAGAAAAATCTATTTATATTTAGAGCCACCAGCTTCCTGTACATTTCTATTCATATGTCTTATTTACTGTGTTGCCCAGTTATGCAAATATAGTCTAAATATTAACATTTGAGTATCTGAATATATTGTCTGAAAGTATACAGTAACAATACAGTCAAATGATTTCGTGCATGATTATCTCTGTGATTTGTTAATGTGTTTATTTTTACATAGCTGACATGGTTTTTTTCTTAGTTATTTGTGTTTTTTCAACATATATACATAATATTTCAATCGTGGATTTGACTTTTTTCAACCATTTCATCCATTAAATAATTTTTACATTTTTAATTCATGTTTATTTCTAATTTATAATCCTTTTTTTCTATTTTTTGAAAAAAAAACAAAAAAAAACAAAAAAACGATGAGGAGCTAATTTTTCTGACTGATGTCCCCACAGATCGTTCCTTACTTCGGCCTTCTCTTCACCTGCTTCGAGATGTGTAAGCAGCTTTGCCTTTACCGCAACGGTTACATTGTCTCCCCTCTGAGCTACCAGCTGACCCCCGGCGTCGACCAGAGCCTCGGGCCTCACGAGCTGCAAGAGGTCAAGCGCTACTTGAAAAACAGGAGCTTCAGGTCAGAGGGTTCATCTCTGGGAAATCGCTGGTGAAGCTTCACTCACTCGAGACGTCTGGTGGGGAAACCCCCCCCCCCCCCCAAAAAAAACGTTGATGTCTATTGACCACATTCAATCAGCGAGAGACTTGAAACTCACAAGAAGAAGATCTGCGATCTACCTCTCTCAGCATTTTATCTCACAGTATTATTCCTGTATTCGTTCTTCACTCACACCTTTTATGAGATCGTTTATTTACTAATATGTGCCTTGAGATTTTTATATTTATTTTGGAGCTGATAGCAGTATTTCGCTGCTGTAGTGTCACAGTGCCATAATGTAGTCACAGAGAGATGGTCCGAAAATACTCCTGTACATTAAACTGAAGGTGTGATGACGGCGTTGCATCACAGTCTACCTGTGCGACAGATTGTTCTGTTTTGATTGTAAATTGAATGTACATTTTTTTGGTGCTTCAGAAGGTTGAGACAGTTCTGTGCATTCGTCTACATGTGCTGACACGGGGCGAGATGGAAGAAATGTGCTTCGAGCATTAAAATGTCTCTGCTCATTCACACATCCTCACTCCTGTGATGTTCTTCTCTCCCCGTCTTTGTAGGTCTTGCTGCTATAAGTTATACAGGACGGGAATAAAAAAAATAATGTCTCCTCAGTCGATACGACTGGAACGGATTAAAGTGGAAGTTTCGCAGTCTGAAATGTCCTCAGGCTCTTCAGACTGTCATTACTTCCAATAGATTCACACCCACGTCAAACCAAACTATCACATCCAGCCTGAAAAAAAACCCCAAAGTGTTTTTCTTTAGTTCGGCTCTGCCTGGAGACCTCGTGTTCCTTCAAGCTTTGTAAGTTTCATTCAGAGTTGTTTGTTATTGAAGTTCTAGAAACTTTGGATGTCGGATTTTAATTTTGTGAACAAATCATCTTGACAAAAAGGTTGAAGTTTAACACTGAGATCAGATTTAAATGCCTCCTCTCTGACAGGGTCGACTTTTTCCTTCAGGGAGTAAAACTGCTTGATCACTCTTGCATATAATACAAAGATTTGTATGTACTGCATTCAGGTATGATCGCAAGTCGGACACGTCTATGTTGGATTCAAACTGTTTTCTGTACTCGGTGAGCTGTGAATTAGCTAGCTTCACTGGCCTCTTGTCTTCAGTCGCTGCTGCAACCTGCTGGTCAGTTCTGGATCTTTCTGTGGTCTTTTGGCTTGAACAAAAAACAACAATCACTCCTGTATAAACAAGGAACACAAGCTCAGTTTCATTGAAAACTCTGAATTCAAGCTTTTTGGTATTTTCTTTCATTTGCGAAGTTGTTTCGCAGGACACATTGAGTAAGAATGTAGCCTGCAGTAAAAGTGATTTACTAGCTCTCGTCTGCTCTGTAACTGAGCAAGAACCCCCCCCCCCCAAAAAAAATCCACAGAACTTTATCCACAGAAATGATCATCTTGTCCTTCCTGTGTTACTCGTTTTTCTTGTTTACTGAGCAGTGCCAAAACTGTTTTCAACACTCTGTAGGTCTATTTTTGATTTCCCACGACTTCCGTATGTTCAGGTAAACATTGTAAAACAGTGATTGCGGCATTAACGGCTCCATTTCTGATTCAGAGATCAAACGCCTGTGAGTGTGCCTAGGCAGGTGTTCCTGGGGGGGGGGGATCAGCCTGCTGATGGAATCACTGTGGGAAAGTCTCTGACAGTGTGAGGACTGGAACAGATGGGGTGACCTTTAGCCACCATGCTCTCACATCCTCAGCTGCTGCGGACTGACATCTGACACGAACTTTCATCTCACTGTAAAAGAGCTCATTTCACTGCTGGACCTCTGACTTAGTCCCTCCTCGACCAAATGTGCACACTTTTACTCGATCAACTTTATTCACCGATCTGCATCAGCCACTTCTGCCTTTTATCCACCTGACAGACGAGCGACAGCATCAAATCCGTGGCGTGGGGCATCTCCTGGCTCCGCCCACTTGCTCTCAGAGCCGACCAATGAGGAGGAAGAGTCGAAGTTCGCGTTTTTTCTCGCGCACGGTCTTCTTAAATCCCCCCACTTCTACGTTAGATCCGGCCATTTCGACTCCACCGGCAAAACCCCACCTACCGAGCGGCCGCACGGCACCGGACACCATCCGAAGATGAGTGAGACCGCGATTTCCTTCGCCAAGGACTTCTTGGCCGGTGGGATTGCCGCTGCCATCTCCAAAACAGCTGTCGCCCCCATCGAGAGAGTCAAGCTTCTCCTCCAGGTGCGTGTTGCCCGATTCACTGCTGTGCGCGCACCTGCCGTCCGCAGACGCGTGAGACGACGTGGAAGATGCTGCGAACTGCGCACGTCCAGCTGCAGCATCTTTCACTCTCGACGCAGCGGCTCTTATTGCTGAGGGAAGACGTGGATTTAGTTCAGCAGCTCGCAGGGACGCAGTGAGGCAAAAGTGTGGTGGAAACATTGACAACGGGCGGAGATTTCGTATCAAAAGTGGAAACTGCGCTAAAAACAGCTCCGTCAGCGCTTGGTGTGGGCGCACATGGGGAATGAGCAGAAACGAGGCGTATCAGGACCTGTTATGTAACCCAGCGGCCTCAGAGCTGCGGTCCCTCCATGCATCAGGGGGGCTGCAGTCCCACAGCAGGCGCACAGGGCCCACCCGAAGTGTGACAGCTCCGCTGCTCTACTCTGACAGGTCATAACTACGTGCAGGCAAGGTCACAGGAAGGGGTGCGCCATGCCCCCCCCACACACACACTCACACTGCTGCAGTGGGCCTGGGCTGGGCAGCAACAGCAGCAGGAGGAGGGGAGGGGGGTGAAGAGGTGGGGCTGTGAATAGTTGAATGAATGTGTAAAGAGTCACTCTCTGGCACATGGAGACAAATGTGTCTGTCCTGCAGACACTCTGGAAGACAGGGTCCCGGGACGAGTCTCGAGTGGATCTGCGTGTCGTCGTCTCTAATGCGCTGCAGCGTCTCTGCTCTCGTTTCAGGTGCAACATGCCAGCAAACAGATCTCGGCCGACATGCAGTACAAGGGGATCGTGGACTGCGTGGTCCGGATCCCCAAGGAGCAGGGCTTCCTGTCCTTCTGGAGGGGGAACCTGGCCAACGTCATCCGATACTTCCCCACTCAGGCCCTCAACTTTGCTTTCAAGGACAAGTACAAGAAGATTTTCCTCGACGGCGTGGACAAGCACAAGCAGTTCTGGAGATACTTTGCGGGTAACCTGGCGTCGGGCGGCGCGGCCGGAGCCACGTCGCTCTGTTTCGTTTACCCGCTCGACTTCGCCAGAACGCGTCTCGCCGCCGACGTGGGCAAAGCGGGAGCGGAGCGCGAGTTCAAGGGTCTGGGCGACTGCCTGGTGAAGATCTCCAAGTCTGACGGCATCAAGGGCCTGTACCAGGGCTTCAGCGTGTCCGTGCAGGGCATCATCATCTACAGAGCGGCTTACTTCGGCGTCTACGACACGGCGAAGGGTGAGTTCCTGCCGTCGCGCGTCACAGAGCGACACCTCCTCTGTGGGGGGTCCGAGTCTCCATTTTCTCGCCTTCAGGACTTCAGTTAATCCCTGTGAGTGTTTTTTCCTCCAGGCATGCTGCCAGACCCCAAGAACACGCACATCGTCGTGAGCTGGATGATCGCTCAGTCCGTGACCGCAGTCGCTGGTCTCGTGTCTTACCCCTTCGACACCGTCCGTCGTCGTATGATGATGCAGTCTGGACGCAAAGGAGGTACCGATTGAAACATGCTGAACGGCTTGACCGCCTGCTGTAATTGTACGTATGTGAAGGCGTGATGCTACGTTTCCCCCTCTGCCCCCCAGCTGACATCATGTACACCGGCACCCTCGACTGCTGGAGGAAGATCGCGCGCGACGAGGGCAGCAAGGCCTTCTTCAAGGGAGCCTGGTCCAACGTGCTCCGAGGCATGGGCGGAGCCTTCGTGCTCGTGCTGTACGACGAGCTGAAGAAAGTCATCTAAGCTCGCTCTTTTTGTAAATCCACTGTTCATGTTGTGAAATTGAACTGTAACATATCTTGTACATTTGGACTTAAAACGCAGAGCTATATTTATAGGGACCAACTGGTCTTTTGTACTAGTTGCGCCTGGGGAATCTGTTATGCACTCTCCCTCCTTCTTGGCCCATGCTTTCTCTCTTTTTGTTTCGCTCCTTCACCAGAATGCCATTCCCTGAACAACAGGAACCTTGCCAGTAACGGATGAACAATAAAGGCAACCTAACGACTGAATGTCCCGCCTGGTTTTGACTAGAAGGAAGTGGACACGCGGAGCCACGCCGTCCTCGGCCGCGGTGCGTTCGGAAAGCCGTCTGGCAGCGTCCCGTGTGAAATGAAAGCTCTGAGCTGCAGGTTGTAGTTGGGAAGGAGCCAAAATCAGCAGTGAAAGTCGACCTGCTCGGTCAGACGCTCTCACAGGAAAGTGATCCGTGGTAACGCGGGGCCGTTACTGGGTGTACTCCTGCACATGCTGGTAACTGAGCCAGACATTTTCTGGGGTGACTGGCAGCAGAGGAACGGCCAGGATTACCTGGAGTAATGGGGATTACTCCAACCTGCTAAATATACTGCTGAGGCCTGCCAAGTCTCTTCAGACAGCAACTGCTCTGACTGAGGACTTTGACCTTGAGCCGTCTGACCAACTTTACACACAAGTTGGTCCTCATCCCAGCCAAAAGATTTCTATGCACTGAAAACCTCAGTGTGAGATTTTGCCTTTAAGTTTTAATGGCAAAGATGTAGATCAGAGCTGTCTCAACTTTTTAATGGAGGGCTGAACACAAAGGAAATGCATGAAAGTCAGTATTTTAGTGAACTTGTCATTTGCTGCTTCGCTTGCTTTTTTTGGGCTTTCTCTTATCATTTTTGTTCATCCGCAGCAACTTTTCATCGATTGGCCTGGTTTTGCTTGAAGATTGCCTTCAGCCCAAAAAGCCCCACCCAGTTATTGAACTCAGAAACACAATGCAATCAAGCAAGTTACAAGTTACGTGTCCCATGTTATTTCTTAATGTGCCATGGGTTGATCTAAACCAGGCCACGGGACCGCGTTTGGTCCCCGGGCCGTAGTTTGGGCAGCACTGATGAAGATGGTTGCGTCGCTGGCAGCACAGCTGGTGTTTGTGTATTTTCGGGAGCATCATAATTTGAATTCCTCCTGATACTTGATCTGCGGAGACGTAAAAGAGCACATGATTGTGGCTTGTTGTGTCCTGTAAAGGAGCGAACATGATGCACCTTTCGCCCGCTTCAAATAGAGTCTGAGTCAGCTGTTCTGTAAGAGTCCACAGTGATCTTTACACTGTTTATACAAAGTTTTGGGCCCTTTGACATGACTGGATTATTCACAGGAAGCCGCTCTCTGCACAAACAAACATCCATTAGTGACTTTTAAGTATCTATCGTTGAGCCCGTTTCCACTGTCAGGGCTCTCACCCTGATTTCCTGGCGTTATAGCGTCGCTGTGTGCACCGCATGCTCATTATGAGGTCACGGGCACATTTGGCAGCTTTAATCAGCCATTTTTATTCACCCTTCAAAGAGCCGCTGCCCTCTGGGAACATCATCCGTCCATTTCAGGGACAAATGAAGGCGCAGTTTCAATTAGGAAGCTGCTTGACATATGCGGTCTGGAATCAGTAATAACTTGGGAGAGTGTGTGTAACCCAGGTTCCAGGCTAATGGCTGTGCAGTCAGGATCCCTGCTGCTGCAGGCCTGACAGAAATCCTCCCTGAGTTCTAGGTCACTGCCGCCGTAATTACTCTCATTGAGAGTGTGGCCACATCGTTTGAGTGAAGAAAAGTTTTATTAGGGTCTTTGGACCATTTTGTAGCTCTCAGAGTTCATTAGGAGTTTAATTCAGTCACTGGAGATGTGTCTTCACTATTTTCCTGTAAGTTTGCCCAAATGAAATCCTTCACTTCCAGAGGAACACAAAAAGTAATCAAATTAATCTTGACAAGAAACAATCGCAGCGTCTCGGACACTTAATTCGCACTGATCCTGAATAGAGGGCAGTCTCATTTTAGCAGCACTATCAGATAACATGATTTACTCAGCTGGACGCAGTGTAATCTTCTTCTGGGTGATGCACAGCGCCTTGGACACGACCTCTCCCTCAGGGAAATCGGTTTCAACACTGTTTTGACTGCTCCATCCCCAAAATCCTCTCTCAGCAGGTAGTCCACAGTTAATCCTTCACTCAGCGAGACTATCTGCAGCTGCACCATTACAGCTTCAACAGGGATCAAGGCCATTTACTCAGCCACTGTCTGCGAGGCTCAAGATACGCCGCGACTTAAGGTCGCATGAGGAACAAGTTCAGGAGGCGTCAAGTGCAGATTCTCTGTGTCACGAAGATGTAACGTTTCGAAACTCTTCCAGCAGATTCGAGTGACTCTAAATGAGGGCCTGACATCGTTTCCTCTCAGTATGAAGAGGAAATAGGAGTATTTTTTTTGCAACATTTTCATACCGATGTTAAAAAGCTTCAGGCCCAATTTTACTCTGGATCAGTCAACATAAACACCAGATGGATTTTTTTATTTCGGCTACCAATTTTTGAACGTTGTAGGTGATGATTGAACAACGAGAACATGAAGAAGTGGGCGAAGTACTTTTCTACAAGCATACACAGGATGATACTCATGGTTTCAGTGAACATTTCAGATCATCTGCAGTTGAAACTCCTACATTCATACCAACAACTGCTGTTGCTCCCTTGTTTCCTTTTGGAGAACCAAATAATTTAAGTTGCGCATAAACATATTCAAATACTAAAATCAATCATTTAAGATTGAAATTTGTGTATTTCAATTATTCAGTCAGTATTTCTTTTTAAAAATGATATCTACGCTCTACTATAATCAAATAAATATTAATCAGTGAAAGCCACATTCTGTTTCTGTGCCACAGAGAAGTAACTGCAAAATTAGGAAATCAAACACTGACCTACAAGGATATATTACATGTGTTACACTTGGATAAAACAGGTTCCTTCCTCCTCCTAAAAGGGGCATCACTGTCAGAGTGTGTACCCCCCCCCCCCCCAAACACACACACAGTCAGAATGTGGATCCACACACACTGTGTTGATCTGGCTCAGTGGAGCTGTGCTTCACTCCGGGTCACTAAAAGCCTTCTGTCACTCGGACTCTTACATAACGTCAGCTGTTCATTGGGATGACGTCACCGGTGCGAAGGGGTCGTGACCTCAGAGCTCTGCGACTCATAAGGAAAAAGGCACGCCGCTGTTTACCAGGACATGTGATTTATCTGTTTGTTTACCTCATCGTTAGGCTCTTCTGCACACCAGAGATTTTTGTTTCCTTTCTCTGGAAAATGTAATATCTGTAATCTATTTCATTGTCACTATGATTAGGCTTTTGTTCTCATTTTCATTCTGTGAGTAGTTTATATTTAATTCCTTCTGTCTGTCTGTCTGTCTGTCTGTCTGTCTGTCTGTCTGTCTGTCTGTCTGTCTGTCTGTCTGTCTGTCTGTCTGTCTTCGGCATCACCTGAAGTACAGAATCGTCTTGGAACAGTTTCTCTTTAGTTCGAGTGTTTTCGCCTCAGGCATGAATATCATATCCAGCTTCTGCTGGTTTATTTTTAGTTTATTTATTCCCTTCTTTATGTGGATTTACATCATTTTTCCTTTAACCCAGAATTTTTTTTCCCCCCTCGATTGTTGTCTGCAGTTTTTGAATTGAGACTCGACAGTGAATAACAGGCCTGTCACTCAGGGTTTCCTGTGTGACTGATGGCGCAGCATCAAACCCTGTCATCATATCTCCTATTGTGAGAATGACAAAGCAGTGTTACTTTGGTCTTCCGCTTCACTTAGTGTGCAGCTGGAGAGTCGTGCTAGTGACACCTTGTGGTTCAAACTGCACTCAGAATAGATGAATGACCCGAGATAAAAACGTATTTGTTTCTTTTAGAAAGCTTCATTTTGACACGATTGGAGTTGGTTCAGTTCAGAAAGTCAGAAACGCCTCTGGAGCAACACATTTTACTTTATAAGTAATTTATCACGCACTGAGGATC
Organism: Malacoctenus gilli; assembly: GCA_032164315.1. Classification (NCBI taxonomy): domain Eukaryota; kingdom Metazoa; phylum Chordata; class Actinopteri; order Blenniiformes; family Labrisomidae; genus Malacoctenus; species Malacoctenus gilli. Next base: position 10,147,556 of record JASSRZ010000049.1, on the reverse strand, counting down.
GAAGGCTGCAACTGAGCTGAATCCTAATGAACTGCTGAGAAGAAGATATGATGTGTTTGTCAATAAATGTGACACCAGCTGTTAAGATTACTCTCCAAGCTGGAGAAATATCCATCTTGTGATATTTCTCTTTTAAAACTGATTATTTTCACACGAGTTGTCACCACAACTTCCCTATAAGAAACTCACATTAAGATCTTAGAAGTAAAAACTAGTTCTGTTTAAGATGAAGTGATTTCTGCTCAAATTAGTCAGTGTCAACCGCACGCAAGCACGCACGCACGCACGCACACACACACACACACACACACACACACACACACACACACACACACACAC
>JASSRZ010000049.1:10107744-10146739 GCA_032164315.1 Malacoctenus gilli | reverse complement strand
ACACACACACACACACACACACACACACACACACACACACACACACACACACACACACACACACACACACAGAGGCCGTCCCTGATTGATTGTGATCTATCGAGTAGATTGAACGATTCGCTGGATTAAAATTGTTCCTTTTAAAGAGGACCTAAATGAGAACGAGACACTTCAGAATCTGAACGAGACTTCCCATTAGTTTTATTTTGAAAGGTTCCTGCTGTTGCATGTTGTTGGGAGTGTGTGCGCCACAGGTGCTTGGCTTCACTCTGTTTTGGCAAATGTGAAGATGAAGGCTCTTTTCAGAGACAAGTCTCTTGGGAAACAAATGTATAACGCACGATAACTCCTTGTATGACATTTCTATAATATTATAGCCTTTTTTCATTTTTTTAATCAACACAACTTGTAATTTATCTTAATATTTTTTATTGAAAACGCTGACCTCTATTCTCCACGTTATTAATTGAACAAATCTCATGATTATAATTAATCATGATACGTATAATTATCTCAAGCATGAGGACTAAATGGAGGCTCTTTATACCGGGCGGCGGCTCGGTGGCTGTCAGGTAAAGCTGTTACCTGTAGATGGCATCCTGTTACAATTAACAGCTGACACCGTGGCCAGGCTGCAGCCAATCACTGCGCCGCGGCAACACTTTGATAAAGTTCACTGTGAGTTCCGCCGTACGACTCGGAGCCTCAAGGAAGCTGCCTCCCGAGGATGTGGGCCGACGAACCGGTCCCGGTGACACGCGACTCGCAGCGGCTCCGCCAGAGCAGCCTGGTGTGAAAAGGGAGGAGAAAGATGTATCTATGGCGCCTCTTCATCGCCGTCGTCCTCGGCCTGGCGTGGTATTTTTCGGACTGCGGGCGCACGGTGACACAGTACCTGTTGTGCTTCGTCTTTTGTCTGTCTTCCCCGCTGTTGTTCGGAGGCGGCGGGCGGGAGAGCAGCACCCAAACTGACGAGGAGACCGACGAAATCACGCACAAGGTACTTTTTACTCCTCGTTTTTCTACGAGCGCGCGTGCAGGATCAGGAGTCGTTTGCGATAATTGAGTTCATATAGAAAGTGAGCCTGAGACTCGGTTTCTATTTTGCATGCGCTCGGAAGAGAGATGCATGCGCAAAAATGCGCACTATTTCTTTTTTCCCAAACTTTTAAAGGCAGAGACTTTTACTTCTCTGCTGTGATTCGAGACGCATTCCAGAGTCGTGAGCTCGTAAAGCTCAGTTGAGGCATCAGGACTTATAGCCTGAGGTGCTTTTATTCTCCACTCGGGCCTGTTTTAACGTGGTAACCGGGTTAAGTGACAGCACACACTCGTTTTGCTTTGCTCTCCAGGATTGCGCGGTCGGAGATCAGTCGGTGGAGGTGACTGATGGACAAACGCAGGCGGAACCTCTGGATTCTCAGTATCCACATGTGAAGAAGTCGCTGCAACAAGGTGAAGCACGTTGTTGTCCACACACACTCTAAAAGAGGGCCCCCCCAACATGTGATGTAAACATGTTAGTGAGTGCAGGCTGAGGGGGGCTGTCGAGGCGGTCCCTCTGAAAGTTAAAAGTCATTGTTCGCCCCCTGATTTCAGCTTGTTTTGTCAGCAGTTTTTTGGCTGTTTGGATTTGACACAGTTGGAAAAGGACAGTTTGGCGGAAACACAGCTGCAGCTCCAGCTCATGTTACAGTAAGGAGGGGCGTCAGTGAGAGAAAATATGAAAAACACACCCTCAGCAGATGGGTTGTATATCACCATAATGTGTTGAAGCAGGAAGTGACAGGGAGGCTCTCTGTAAAGCATAATCGCTCGTGTTGCAACAACAATGAGCTGCTTTGCATGGATGTCAACCCCCCCCCCCCCCCAAAATGAAAACAGCTTTTTTGGTTCCTTTCCCAAACACACAGTGAAAGCAACACGGGACACATATTAACTCTTCCTAAATAAAGTTCTCAGGTATTTGTACTCTGTACTCTGCTGAGGGGGATTTACATCCGACACCGCTGCTTTCATCCCTCGACTTCTAATCAGGACGCCATTCCCACATCATTTCGTGCCTTATCAACACCAATTCTGTCCTAAACAGACACTAACGCCTTAAAATGATGTTCCCTCAGTGTGGGTATTCGGTACCCCGTCTCATTCGCAGCAGTTTTTAACAAAGACGGCACAAAAAAAGCAGACGTGAAGAGATAAAGGGGGTTTGACTTGACCACAGAGGGAAACGTGATGTCAGTCACGGGGTGAAGAAGCGGCGGCGAGGCTCGGCGTGAATCACGGATAATTGATGATGGAGCAGATTCAGAATAGCAACACGTTCCCTATCCACCGCCTTATTTAAAAGCGGCTTTTGAAGTTGTTTGAAGCTTTAAGAACAGAGATGGCCGTTAGAAACGTCCTTCAAACACTGGTGCAGCACTTTGATAATATGAGTGTGTGTTTAAAGCCTCGACTCATAATTACTTGAGTCAGGAAGTTGTACCACTACGTTTTTTTTCCTGCCATGTTTTTTTCTTTTTGATTTTGTTAGGTTTTTTTTTTTCTACGCTGAATTGCAAAGTGGCTCCCAAGAGTGGCCGTCTTTTGAAAGTGACAAAAGGGGGGGGGGGGGGGGGCTTTGCTTGGTCCGAGTTTGTCGAAATGAACCTTGATCAGACATGTTGAAGGATCCACAGTGAACCAGAGAACCTTCCCTTACTCTTGATTGAAAGTCGCCAGCTTTTGTTTGTTGGTGAGTGTTTGTCAGGGAAAGTCTGCGGCCTCTCGGTTGGGGGGGGTTGTTCGGAAAGGGTGACAACCACTGATTTTGGAGGCTGACTTTGTTCAAGTTGGTGCGCGGCCAGAGATAATTTGTTATAAACCATTTCAGGATGCAAATCAGCATCCGACTGGTTTCCTGCTCAGCTCTCTGCCACCAGCAGCTGCACCCCAGTTTTAAGAGTGCATCCTTCTGCTGTCTGCTCGCGGACCTTGAATACCACATGTGATATGAAAAAAGACCTTTTTGCAATTATTTTTCTCAAAATCACTCATTTCTTTCAGTCAGGGAAATTGCATGACTACAGTTTAGCAGTGCAGTTTTTTTCTCTCTTTTTGTCTTCTATGTATTCAGCACCTGTTTCAATTCTGAGGACATCGTTTTGCATAAATGGACCAAACTATTCATAATTCCGTTTCCATCCGTGTATAATTGCCTCAAACTAGGAATCTTTTTATTCTTTTTGTTCCCTTAAAAGTACCCCTCATATCTACGCAAACAGCAGGTCATTTTCTGTGGCGAACAAAATGTTTGTACTCGTCCGTCCAAACGCTGGACTCCAAAAAGGAGCCATTTTCACACGTTCTTTCACAGGCTCAGAAAAGTGAGCATTTGCAATCGGCGACCTCACTGCGAGATGCAACGAAATCCGGCGCACTGGGCCTCCAAACTGTTCTCACCCCACACGATTTGTATCACCTCTTCTAATACAAACGCAACACAGCCCCCGGTGATGTCGCTGGCAAACCAGAATGCATGAAAAAACAAAGGAACCAAAACGGTAAAGAGTTATGAAAGCTTCAGTTTCACTGTTGAAAACCCACGAATGTAGTGGAAAATATAAGAATCAGTCAAACACTGTTTATTTGGAGAAGTTTTGTGTGCGAGTTGCATTTAAATCCTCTGCATGCCTGTGAATATGAATCAGTAACTCAGGTTTTAGGCCTCTTTGTAGGAATAAACCTGACAGGAACTCTTATCGGATGTATTTGAGTTTGACTCTCAATGATACATAAAGTTATGTTAATCTAAACAAATCATGTCTAATGTATTCACAGATGAATCGATGAGTTCCAGATGGCTTTGTTTTCATCTCCTCACCAGCGCCGCTCGTTCAGAGGAACATCCTGTCATGGGCGCTCGGGCCCACTTTTTGACATGAATAATTCGGGGGGGCGTTCTGCTGCTTAGAAGTTGTTCAGAAGTTTTGAAATGTAAAAAAGGAAAAAAAAGGGCAAAGAATAAGCTTGAATTTCATCAGGCGAGCGTGAAAGTCATCGCTGTCCTTGAGTTTGATGTGGGCGCGGGTTGAGCGCGGCGCCCTCTTCTGTGGTTGACTCTCATTGTGACGGCTGTCCGCAGTGTTTGAGTGCGCCTACGCTCAGCTGGTCCTGCCGTGGTACGCTGTCCCCGAGCAGTGCGAGGACCAGCCTTTGCACCGGGTGCTCAGCAAGGAGTTCGACTTCGTAATCGACCGCATCATTGAGAGAGCCGAAGACTTTGATGTCTGCCAGGCGGTCGTGGGCTCCATTCGCATTTTGACTCAGCACTTGCATAATGCGAAGCAGTCTGACAGGTGAGATGGTGTTTTTTTTCTTCTTCTTCTTCTTCTTCTTCTTTTTTCACCCCCTGAAATATTATGCGGGTGCTGCTTCAGTTACTCTTTGCTCCCCGTAATGTGTCTGAACCCCATAAAAACCTCCAGTAACTTTATCACCTGTGAATAATTTACTTTTATTGGATCATACCTGCTGGAACGGCTTTCCCTGAGTCGCACTTAAAGAGTGGAGCATTACATCAGATTTGGGATTAAACAGTTATCTGATCATTCGTGTTGATCTTGTGGCGCTTCTGAATGACTGCGCGTCCTCCTCCATTTGCTCTGGCTTTCAGGGAGCTCCTGTTCGGCTCCAGAGCCGAGGAGATCGCAGTTCTCAGAGAGCTGTCTGACGCTCTGGTACGTAACCTTTTCTCCAAATCTCTCTCGGGCCAAGAAGTCAACCGCTGTGCCTTAAACGAGATCCTTGCTTTGAAGGGTAAGGAAGCATTAAGTTATCTCTGTGCGCTAACACTGTTTTTACATAAGGGCTAAGCCTCGCATGGCTCATTTTAGAAGTGTGAATTGTATGTAATCCATTATTGTCAGTGGCTTTGTGGGGCTTAGACATGAATCTTGGCTTGCATAAAAGGAAGGATCTCTCCACAGCAATCCCCCAATTCCCCCCAGGGTTTAGTCCTTTTTTTATTTTAGTAACAGATAAAGTGATGTTTTTTCTCTTGGGAGTGTTGCTGTGGAAACGGTGGGGATTGTTACTCTTTCTCCGTTCCAATAACTAAACTTGCAGCTGTAGTTTACAAATGCAACCACCATTTCTCCCATGGATCATTTTGCGCATATTGAGTTGTGCACGTGCGATTAGAAGCCTCTCTTTGATGGTTCAATCACAAATCACTTTGCTTGATTTGCTAAAATGTTTTTGCATCTTAGAGTGGGTTCTAGTGGTTTGTTGGGGGGGGGGTGTGATGACTTTTACAGTGGGTACAAATTCAGTATTCAAAGTAACAAATTGCAGAAATAAGGTTTTTTTTTTTCTTGTGATAAGACGGAGAAACGCTTCAGTACTCCTGATGCGACACCAATATTTTGACTGTTTTTCACTTTCTCGCATCTTGGTCGTGTCAAGATGAGATTCCTCCTTTTTTCAAAATAAGAGCTCCTTCGTCCAGGGACGGTTTGACACTCTGACAAAAATGTCAGAAGTTCAGTCAGAAGTCACACTCGGTTTCTGTTCCCTGTTTTGTAAACCAGCTGTTTGTGCTTCGGTAGCTTAGATGTCACAAAGACGCGCTCGCACTGTGTGACTGTCCCCCACACGGCCCGTCAACCCACCCCGTCTTTGAAGGTCACTAATTGGCATGTTGGACCTTATATAATTTGCGAAGAGCGAAGTATGAAGGCTTTAGATTTTTCTAGCAGGGGATTTATAAATATTCATGTTTTATATGGCTTAGAAAAGAAGTACGAGGTCGTCTGTGATTGTGAGGTGGTCAATCTGTGAGCCCCTATTTCAACAGCGAGGCTTCGATACTGCTGCTAAGCTTCAGTATCACATGACAGGTTCTGAGACGAAAGATGTTTGCAGTCACTTTTGGAGATGCTTCTTCCTTTCTCTAGTTGTCACCATGAACAAGCTGTGGTTGTGTACTTTAACATTAAAGACGTTACAGTGGTAACGGACAAATTTTATTTCATCAAAAGCTGAGTTTTTCCTCCAGATCTCTCAAAAGTCAAAGCTACATTAAGCCCTCTGATGATGCAGCTCTTTCAACGCAGGACTCGTGTCACTCGGATGAATTTCAGTGTGCATTAATGTGGTGAACTGGCAAAAGGCTGGAGGATCAGTGCGCTGGCTCTCTCCTCAGGGTTGGGACTGCTGGTTTCGTGGCTGTCCGACCCCGACAACCTCAACCAGCTGGTGGTGAGCCAGCTGGACAGCGTGACCCCCAAAAGCTCCGCCGAGGAGCTGTGTGGATCAGACCCAGATCAAACCTCGCTGGCTTCGCAGGAGGGCACAGCAGAGGGCGAAGGCAGCGACGCGTGAGTGGCTGTCATCCTTTGCGCCCCGCTGACACGACCTGTTGGTGGTGAACCTCAAAGCAGCGACTGTAACGTTCACCTTGTGTGCTTGAAATTGGAATTGACTGCTTTTTGTTTGGTGGCTGTTTTGTTATCAATTTCACTTTTTAGGAGCTCACAGGGAGCCGGGATTTCAGCTGGCATCCGGATCAAGGGCAAGAGGAAAGGTGTGTTTATTGACCGGCTTGTTGCAACTTCTTGAAATCACAAACATGGGTGGATTTCCAAGAGAGAGAGGGGGGGGGGGGGTCCGGACCCTGCCAGTCCTGGAAAAAGAGCCAGTTTCCCTTTTGCATTTATTTCTTTGGAGAAAATTACAACCTCCTTCATCATCCGCTGTCGTAATGGTTAAGTCCAGTCTCACCTTTTACACCAGGCTCTATTCAGTCACTCCTGCGGCTGCAGCTTTCACTGACGGCAATTCAAAAATGGTACAGATATTCGATTTCATCTGTTTTTCTTCTTTTTGGTAAAATTTTCTTTTCCGGGCAGCAGATCCCACACTGAGTTTTTCTCTCTTTTAGTCCCAACTGTATGACAATGTAACTTGGACGTTGGTTGGTTTGAATTGTCTCAGTGAAAAACCAAATAAGAAGGCAGACCGAGCACATTGTGGGTGTTTAGTGGGGAAAAAAAACGCTTTCATAGTCTTTCGTGTGGCTGCAGTCGAATTACAATGTGTTGACTGCTGTGTGACATTATGATTTCCTTTACCAGCCTTTCAGTACATAATTAGTCCCTCGTTTCTTTTGTTTGTCCAGACAGCTAATTACAAACAACAAGCTGAATGCCAAACAATTCCTCTGCTGCTCAAGCAACTCTGATCTTTTTCCTTTTTTTCTCTTGTTTTTTTACTGAAAACAATCCAGCAGCTATGATGACTGAACAACAACTGATAAAATAGTGATAATGAACCCTGTGAGATGATAAATATGCATATTTTTCTCCAATGCTCACAACCTAAACTGTGAGAACAGCCTCATTTGTCATAAGAATGATTTAAGGCAAATGGCATTTTCCATTGTTGAGCTCTTAAATGCATCATTACATTGAAAGTCTGATTACAAATTACACTGCTGACATTCCCAATCGAGTGTGCAATAGGCTTCGTGAACACCTCTCGCGGTTCTCAGCTGTTGCTCTTCAGAACAAGCCAAAGTGTTGGTGAGCGTCTCGAGACGCTTTGTTATTCGCTTCATGTACGATGTCTGATAAACAGTGCTGGGGGGGAAAAAAAAAACAACCTTCCTGCCGAAATTTAGCAAGGAAATCTCATACGTTCAGGATCTGTTACTTGTCTTACATTTCAGGGAACAAGTTAAAAGAAGGATGGTCAAAGTTTGTGGACAAGATGAAGTCCAAGAAAGCAAAGAAGAAGAAGATGAAGAAGATCGAGCAGGCGCTGGTGATGAGGATCATGTCCATCCAGGGCGACGCGTCCAACGAGGACGACTGCAGCAGCAGAGAGGGCTCCGTTCACACCCAGGAGGACTCTGACAGGGTGAGGCTGATTTACATAATGCAGTATATTAAAGTGGGGACAACAACTTGTTCAACATGACAGATTCATTGCAGCTTTTTGCCCAAACGCCATTAGGAGGACAGTGATCTGGAGAACTATTTGACAAGCGTCCAAGAGGACATGATGGAATTCAAGCTGTCGTATGAGATGTGGCGTGTGGGCCGCTGGGCTGTCAGCATCCCTCACGTGAGTTATAAATATCAGCCCGCGTGTTGCGTATCCCGGAGCCTTGTTATCTGCCTGCTGAGGCCCGTTGGAGCTCGACCTCGTGCTGCATGTTAATGTTTGAGCTGCGTGTCTCTCAGGCTGACTGGGAGGATGACGAGCTGACCTTCACTCTTCACCTGGAGGAGAAAGACAGTCCCGAGAACCTCCAGTGGGACATCAAGAAAGCCTACATGGAGGTCATATATTTCCGCAACAGATGGCAGGTGAACAACATGGAGAGCAACTGTGGTGTGTTTGCTTTAGCCCGACGCACCGTCTTGTGACGCACGATTTGTCGCCAGACTGAAGACGTGTCCAACGAATCACACGAGTGCCATTTAAAGCATTTAAGTCATAAAACCTTCCTTCAGTGAGGGGGGCGAGGGACGAAAACACGCAACACTGGTCAGCGCTGTAAACTGGAGAGTTTGGGGCCAGACATGATGTAAAGTGAGTCCTGCAGTTAGGCAAAACACAGTGAATGTTGAATCTATGAATAAATTTCATCTTGCAACACCCAGACGCTCCCCTCGATCTGTGCCTGTTCCGGCCTCCAAATGAAAGCCAGCGTTTTGTGAAGTAACGCGGCAAAACGTGCGAGTTCTTTTTGGTCCCTTTGCAATCTGGGAGGAGATGCTGAACTTTGAAATCACAGGCTATAAAACTGAGGTACAGCTTCTTCCTGAGAGCTGCAGCCTCCGTCGGGCCCCAATCCGTGCCTCGCATAGGAACGTCCGACCAGACCGACAGGTCAAACTTGGGGCAATGAGACTGCTGCGACTTGATTTGACTCGGTTTGGTTCTAACCGTCTTTTTTCTTATCTTACTGCTTTTTTTGTGGTTTTAATTCATTTAAATGTTTGTCAGGACTCCACCAGCCTGCCTGAAATCCTGGTGCTGGAGGAGTCGGAGGTGAAAGACGAGGTGGTCGAACAGGCTCGCGTGTCGGTGGAACATTTCTTACAGGTGAAAGACTGAAAACAATGTTTTGAAATGTTGACAATGCAAAAGCCTTCAGGGCTCAGTTGGCATGGTTGTTCTCTCTCTCTTTCAGGAATTGGTTTCGGATAATCTGATCGGTCACACGCAGCCGGTTTTTCAGTTCCTCTGCCCTCTTGACAAACTGCTGAATGAAGAGGAACACTATGGAGGCGTGTGGGGACTTCTCAGCGGCTTGGCTTACTTCCTCACGCCCGGCCAGGAAGAAGAAGAGGTAGAGTTTCCCTCCTGAACATCTTCACGCCAACCCTTCAGGCTGCTCTGGCTCATTGTGTATCTCTGTGACCGACCAAAGCAGGTCAAAAGGCACCAGTTTTGTCACCCGGCTCGCCGCATGCTCACACTGACGTTTTCACAGCGGTACGAGATGAAGCTTATAGAAAGATTAAAGGTGCTTCATGTACGTTAAACCAGCTGCTAAACAAGGGGTTAGACAGGCCAAGCTCACACAGTGTGACCTACAATTTAAAAATAACCTGCTGCTGAAGCGGCGAAGGCACCAAACAGCAGGAAACCTCAGTTTATCAGAAATGACACGCCAAATCACAAACCACTTCCCGATCCAGTCACGTTGTACTTCCTGCCCCTGAAGTTTCAGGCGTGGCCACAAACCTCCAGGGACCCCGGCTTCCATGGAAGCTTCTCAGAACATTTCTGGGATGAACTGGCATGACGACTGACACCACAAGTTTGTAACGCGAAGAGTAGAAGCCTATTGAGTTTAATTGTTGCTTTTATGGTATTTAATGCACCAGAGCCACTACTAATTCCACTAATTACATCTGTGTGGATGTTGTGGTGATTCCTGCCAGCCCCAGTGAGCTTTTCCAATGTATTAATCATTCCAAACAAAAGCGGAGTTTCCCTCATTGTGCAGATTTGCTTTGACGTCCTTTTTGCTGTTTGGACGACTTCACTCAGCGTTGCGTTAAGCCTTCAAACCAAAACATTTTCTCAAAGACTCACAGGAACAACACAGACATCTGAACGAGATCTGTTTAGCCTGTTATCAGAGTTGATGATTCTGCGTCTGGGTTGCCTCACAATATCCTGGCGAAATGAAATGCCATGTCATAATTTATTCCAGTGACAGCCTCCATTACGTGTCTGTTTCATTGATCAGCCCGCAGCCCAAAGCGCCTGCCGCCGACACGACAAAACAAAAAGACAGGCTGAAGGAGAGGACAGCCTGACACCGCAAACATCCCATTATGCAGGAATACCGCAAAGTGTCAATCCACTTGACGAACTTGCTCGTGCGAAAGAACAACAGCAAATAGTGAAAATGTGGCTGTGTGCACTGTAAACATTCATCAGTTTACAGAGTGGCTTCCTCATTCAACTCTGACCTACTTAATGCAGAGATAAACACAGATGGTCAATCACATTTACCCTGCAGTTAACGAATAATTAGACCAATAACTCTTGTTTTTTTTGTCTGACAAATAACCGTCTGACTTTCTTTTGTAGCAATACTTCATTGTTTGTTCACGCGATTTAAAAATGTATTATCGGTGTCTCAATTAATGTTGTCTTTTAGTTTTTGTGTGTGATTGGCAACAATTTGGGGAAATTATTAGAATTGTAGGCTCTTGCTTTAGTCGTCCAGAGTTTTTAGTTTCCTGAGTGGCTCAATAATGTAATTTCATGGCGGGTTGTTCAAGGACAGAGGAAAATCTCAGGTGGTGCAAAATGTTTTGTTCTCTAAAATGTCAGACGCGTTTGGGGAAAAAGGTCCCCTGTTTGTCCAATTATTCCAATTTGCCAGATCTTTTATTTCAAGTGGACAAACGTTGACATTACCAGAGCAACATTTATTAATGCTTTTTAAGATTTATTTTACAATTAGAATTGGACAGTTAAAATCCAGCCAGACTTCAAACTGGTATGCGGCAGTGAAGCAACAGTCTGGACTTGCTTGATGAACACGGTGACCGTCTGAAACTTAAGGTGCAGAATCATTGAAACGGTAGAACTGAATCAATCTGTATCGCACTGCTTCTGCCCCTCGGGGTCGACTGTCACCACCTGATTGCTTTGTTTGTGTTTGCAGAGCTCCAGCCCCCAGACAGAAGCCCCCAAAGAGAACCTAATGTCATCCCTGCCTCCACAAAGCGCCGCTCTGTCTTCAGGAAACCACAGTGCCTCTGCTGAGAAGGGCTGCGATGTTGTCGGCGCTCCCCTCCCAGCTATTGTTATCTCCCAGTGTGAGTCCAATTCTGATCTGCCCGAGGACGCCGCTGCGGAAACGGACCCTCAGTCCACCGCTAACTCGGACTCATCCAATGAAAGCTGCTCCCAAGATAAAGCGGAGGACTCCGATAATCCTTTAACCTCCCACCTTAAAATGATAATCAAGGGGCTGACGCGCTCCAGGTCGCAGGAGTCCCTGGCCTCCACCAGAGCGGGCTGCGACGACGACCCGCCCGACTCGGACTGCTGCCAGAACGGAGGCTCGCAGCGGGAGAGCTCAGAGGGGCCGTCGTGGCTGCATTTCAACACGAGGTCAACAAAAAAGGAGAAAGCGTGTCTCAGGATGTCGAGTGGCTCGAGCAGGGCGAAAGGGAAGGAGTCGCAGGGCTCGTTACAGAGAGGAGAGGAGCCCCCGAGTCAGAGGAGCCAAGGCAACTGGGAGCAGCTGGAGGCAACCAAAGCCATATTTGATCTCCTGAAAGAAATATCTGGTTAGTTCAGTGTTTCATCACACTCGCTTGAATATTTTTTTTTTCAAGCATACTGCAGCGTTTTTGTATCGATTAATGCATCTTCCCTGAAGTCCAGACTGTCAGTTGTTTGCTTTTCATTTCGCTACGAGAAGAAGTTCAACTTGTAGAGACTTGCTGAAAATGCTTCACGGCTGCAGAGAAGATTCAGGCTTTATTAATCACCGCCTTGGCTGTTTTCATGAGACCTGGGAGACGCTGGGATAATACGCAGCTGGCAGCGAAGACGGCGATACATTTTAAAACCACACGTTACTGAAAAAGGATCAAACCTCCCTGCATTGTCGCGGTAGATTGAGAAGCCTGCAGGTTGCGGGTCAGTGGGAATAAGGTAAAATGACTCAATGAGGAGCATTAATCACATCATCTTTTGGAGTGCGGTGCCATGTCATACTTTAAAAAGCAGCTGTGACAAGGACAAATTGGGTTCAATGTGATGAATTACAGATCTCAGGCAGAGTTCAAACCTATGAAAGATCACCGTGCTCAAAAACAGTGAATTGAGCTCAAAGGTCAGAAAATGTCTCTGCTGCTGTTATGTTTTACAGGGGGGTTTATTAATACCATCGACGGTGACATTGACTCGGAGAACACTCCATCTTATAAGTGTCTCTTGAAAGCATCACAATGAGACGGAATGAGTTGAGATTTATGCCGTTGCCTTTAAAAACTGCTGCTTTAAAGATGAAGGAAACCTCCTGGAATTTGAATGATCTGAGCTGGTTTATGTTAGTTTTACTGTGTCCAGAGGAAGCAGTTCAAGTCCCACCTGGTCTGTTGGGCCCATAAAGAAACCTTGAGCTGAATGTTCCCCCCCTTTAGTGTTGTCCCCCCTTCTTTGTAAAGTCTGGAGCAGAACAGGGAAAACTGCTCAACACTGGAAACTGTTTGGGAACTGCTGTTTAGGAGATACAACAGTTACTTGGGAACTTGCACCACTGATGCATGAAGAGGAGACATATTCAGCCTTGAAAGGAGAAGCCACAAACCTCACAATGAACGCTGAACAAATGCATGCGTATGTGGCTTTTTGATTTAATTGTGTGACCGAAAAGCTCTCTGATCTCTTTGTCGTTGCAGGGAACTCCATCCTCATTAACATATTCGATGCCATTTTAAAACCTGTGATGCCCATCCTCAAAAAGTAAGTGAAACGCCAAAGTCTCCTAAAAGTGTGCTTTGGGGCTGGACACATTTCCTCTCGCGTCTACTTCCGTCACTTCCACTCGACTGGGTTTGGGTGGGTTTCAGCGATGTCATAGGACCTGCTCACAGCAACCTACTCGATCACGGTTACAAGCTAGAAATGTGACCTCATCAGACTGTAGCTCACTGATTGGATGCGGAGTGATCTCATCAGATGCGTCGTGACAGCAACTCGTTCTCAAACTGCCAATTTTTTTGGAAACCTTTTGACAGGAAGCAGGCAGGAACAGTTTTGAGGTACTAATCAACTGCGAAGTGACTCAACGAGCAGTGTGATGGAAAAGCAGAATTAGTGACCCGTGAACACGACGTTTTTGTATTCCAGGAAGGTGAACTCTTTCCTGAACAAGATGAACCCAACAGAAGCACAGATGGCTGCCTACATCGACACCGTGCGCAACAAACAGTGGCCTGAATTCCAGCCGCCAGCGCCTTCACCTCCTCGCACTGACGAAGAGAAGGAAGAGACACGAGAGCGAGCGCACAGCCTCATCAACGCCAGATGTGAGCTGCAGCTTTTTCACACAGCAGCAGCAGCAGCAGCAGCAACGAGCTGCGTGTTATTTAATGTCAAATAATCATTTGTTTCTTTTCTTTCTGCAGATTCAAATTATCTCGTCTTGAAGAAGACGGACATGGAGTCGGTTTTTAATCTTTTCCAGGAACGCGAGGAAAACAAAACGCTGGTTTATGTATGTGTGCTCATTGTTGCAATAATCACGGTTAACCGGTCATGATGAACTCTTCCTGCTCTGACTGTTTGCTTCCTCTCTCATCACAGATGCTCCTCTCGTTCCTGCTCCGAGAGTTTTTCCCCAACGAGCACTCGCTGAATCTGAGTGCTGCTGCTCTACAGAAAGTGACCAACTCCGCCAACTGATCTGTGAAACCTCGCCTGTGTTTTTAATGGTTCTGTTTGTTTTTAAACTCTCCGATTATTTATTAAGCATCTTGAAATGCCTTAAATGTTTAATGACCTTTTTATATTACTGTCAAATGCACTCCTCTGTCATTTTTTTTTTTTTACCTCAAACATACTGTGAATGTTTCGTTTTTATGTGAGTTTCAGATACATGCATCATGGGAGCCAATTTTGGAGATTGTACTTGTTAACTTCAAGAGGACAAATAAACTATTTCGTAACTTTCACACTTCACGTTTTATTGTAAATGAACTAAAGTTTTTCTTGAATAGTTTGTCACTTCGAGCACTTTTTGTATGGTGGGACTGTTTGTATCCTGATTCATTGGACCAGAATTTTATGAATAATAAATGTACACACACAATTCCTAATGGCATTAACCTGTCAAACCACGGACAGAGCCACTGTTTGAGGGAATTTGAACTGTTAATGTACTTAACCTGAATTTGTTCATAATAAAATGTTTTCTAAAAGGATTCTGCCGGCTCTATTTTTGGCCTTGTGTTAAATTTAAGCTGGAAAAACAGCCTAAAGTTAATGCAAGATGTAAATGGGAGACTAATGCCAGAAGCGCTCGTGCTTTGAAGCAATTTCCGAGTAAAAGATGATTCAGACGGGTTAAACATATTAATCCTCTCGGGAAATCCTGTTAGCGTCGTGTGAGATGGATGGAAGTAATTATGGCTGGAAAATAACGAAATGAAAATAACTTCTTTCGCATGGTGTCACCTCTCTTTTTTTTCTTACAAATAGTCACATGCAGTCAGAAATAAAAGGCTCGTTTTACAGACATTTCGCTGGAAGAACGTAATCCCAGTTGTTACTGGAGGAAACAAGAGTCAAATCTGCATTGATGTGTTTCTGTGGAGGTTCTGTGTGTAATATTCCTGCAATTACATTACTGGATTGTAAGAAAATGTAATTGCAGGATTCTTCTGGGTCAGATCACAGAGTGGAGATTAGGAGCAGTGAAACAGCAGACTTTTCTTTCCCACTTGAAATTCCCAGAGCAAGGTAACATCACGCTGATTGAAACACTGATTTTCAAAAGGGAAAAGGGGATAGCTCGTTTGAGCCTGTTGTCAGCGTCCGTGTTTATTGATCAACAGGAATCAAAACATACCGGACGCAGGCTGAATGCTAATGTTCCTGGTAGACACCAGATTAGAGAACGAGCTCACCACAATGTCCAGCAAACACACAAATCAGCCGATGGCGTCCGTCCATCTGTTATGAAAGCAGCAGATTTTACAGCTTGGTGTAAATCACTCGACTCAAACACAATGATGGCAAATGAATCTTAGCGCAAAACAAAACAACGAGAGTGACTCCAGATGGTCGTTCAGAACTGTAAAAATAGCCCAAAAGGGTGTATTAGCAACACTGCAGCCTCAGATGCCAACATTCGGTCAGTAATCACCTAATAACAGTAACTTGTATCCTGATTTGCCTCCATGTGTCTCTGGTGCTGTTTGACTGGGTCATTTGGGGGGTGCAGAAAGATACTTGTCAGCAAGGCAGGACTAGTTATGACAGAATGACACTTAATTGCTATGGGACTGGTTTAATGGTTGCTCGTAGCAACAAAAAAGTCTAATTCAAAAACCTAATTGGAACCATGACAACCGTGGTTGCTCCTGGCAACGCGATGTCCAACTGAACTGAACCACAGAACAGGACATTAGTTTCTCTCAAATAATGTCCCCCTTTTAATTTTATATATTTAATTTCTCCTGCTGATACACATCGAGTTCCAGAGGTACCATCTGGCTGATGTGAAAACCAGATTAGAATATCTCCATTTGATGAAATCCTGAGTAGGAATATGTTATTCAGATTAAGCATGGAGTAAAGACAGGCAGTTGGAAAAAACTGGTGCAAAGTGTCTGATCGTGTCCTCAAAGCAGTCAAAGGAAATAACATTGGAGGAGGAAGAAATACTGTAATTTGAATAAGAAAGATTTGAATGTGTTTGCACAAAACGGGGAACTCCTAAAAGAAGCTCTGCGCTGCAACAGACCTGCATTATTTATCCATGTATCTATATTTTTCACAACAGATGGAGAAGACCAGCTCTACTGGAACTACTTTTGACTAGTTGCTTTTTGGAAGCTCAATATTTTTCCATAAATGTCATGCATGATTTGTTTGTTTGATACCTTATATTTTTCTCTTCTTTTCGCTTTTTCGAGTTGCTGCACAATTAATTACAGGAAGCATCAAACAAATGTAAAAGTCATCTGACAAGTAGCCACAAAATGTTGCTGACAATTATCAGCCTCAGCCACAATTGTCATTTTTCACATTAAGAATTAAATATTTTGAGGTCATTTATTTTTCTATCAACAGTCGATGGAGTTCAGTGTGGAGTGGTTATAATGAGTGGCACTTTTCACAAACTGGTAGCTGGGGGAAAATGTTCTGGTTCTAATAATTTTTTTCTCAAAGTGCTACTGAAGGTACAAATGGTAGAAATATCCAAAATAAACAAATAAATAAATAAAAAGTTTTTGAACTTTGCAAAGATCATCAAGTAGGTAGGTAGTTAAGTACCTTCTGAGTTGGTAGTCGGCGTGAGAAGTTCCAGATCCACCAGGAAGTCAGTGAACACATGACGCTGCTCCTCCGCTCCGGCAGGTGGCAGCACTGAGGTCATCGTCGTGACTCGGCGTGCCGTGCTCCGCGCTCCAACATGTCTGCGCCCTGAAGGATGCTGCTAACGGCGTGAAGGTGCAGGACAAGCGACAGGTACGGACACACCGAGGCTCGGGCTGACGCGGGCTCATCGCGTCGCTGCGTGATGCGTTAGCACAGCTTGACGGAGCGTGTGTCTGTCCGAAAGCAGCCAGCGTGTGTGTGTGTTTGTGGACCTGTGAGGAGCTGCTGTTCAATGTGACTGTGGACACTCGGTGCAGCTGCTGCTGCGATTCATTCACACCAGAGCACGTCTGAATGAAGTGTCATTTTACTGTGTTTTTTCCTCGCTTTGATGAATATCAGGCTGATCTAGTGAAGGTCTGTGGCCTACACCTGAGCACTCGGTTCCCACTGCTGCTTAAATGTGAGCCAATGTTGACACGTGAAAGCACACATTAAATATGTGTCCTCCATGTCTGCCATGTCATTTCTTTCGTTTGATTAAGACTGGTTGAGGTGAACTGGGGCATGAATTCAAGTCAGGCATCACAGCACGTCTCAGGGAGCCCGAAACGTATTTGTTTTTCTTGAGCACACTCACCCAATGAGTGTGCATGTTGAGGGCAACGAGGAGGGGGTCTCGTGATGTCGTTGTTTGGTCCTTTTTGCCATCAGAGTGGCTGCATTAGTGGATTTATTCACTCTTAGACACACTTTCAGTCACTGGATGCACCAGCTTTCTGTGGACAGGACATGAAGCCAATATTACAACAATGTTGAGTCCAGCAAGCTCACTGGCTGCATTTAGTTGGTCTCCATTCATCCGTTTTTCCTGAGAATGTGGATGAAAGTCCTGAAACCTTTAGTTTTGTTTGTTAATCCTATTTTTTCATGAAAACAAGAGCAATATCAGCTATTCTGTGAGTCATGTTTGTGTGGGATTGAAATAGTAAAGAAACGACCCATCTGAACACGTACACGGAGTCCTGCAGAGATGATTTGGGTTCGTGTCAAACTCTCATGAGCGTTTGAAGAGGGTGCGACCGGGCTCTCCCTGTGTTAAGGCATTTTTTGCTTCTCCCAAGTTGTTCGAAACCTGCACAAGCTAATCCAGGTGAATAATGACAACGGTTTTTCCGTTGAGATCGGCTCTTTGTGTTGGCTGACACCCTGAAGGACTGTGGATTGATGCTGCCATTGGAAGCAGGCTCAGCAGGGAGCTGTGACCGCGATTTCAGCTCAGAAGCAAAGAGCGAACATTGATTTTTGCATTGTTTTGACTATTGACTGCTGAAAGATTGTTCTGAAACTGCAGCCCTTTGCATTCAGAAATACTAACCCGCCACGTTTTATATTGTACACTTGCAGCAATAATTACGAAGAGAGGTATAGATTTAGTCCTTTCTACGAGCCCCTTTGAAGCTTTTGTATATAATTCAAGGGGCCTTATAAGGAGTCACAAATCCCTTTTATTGCTGTTTCATGATTCAATTAAGACATTCCCACATTCATCGGAGATCCCGTTTCAATCCCTATCAAATGAAAACAATTATCTGACTTTTTTTAATGTTGCCCCCCCCCCTTCCTGTGAAATAGTGTTGAATGTCTGATGACCGTCCTACACATCACTCGTCCTGATAATAATCGGAGATTTACTTCAAATCAATACATTATTTTCTTCTCACCGATTCTCTCCAGCCGTTTACATTTGCACCGTCGCAAAGTGGTTGACCGTGATTTAACATGACCTTAAAAGTAAATGAAGGATTTTACGTTTGCAGTGACTTCACAGTGAATCTACTGCATGTGTAGTAAAAACCGACCAAAGCCTGGAAATGGGAGCCGTAGTTTACTGGTTGATCCTGCACTCGTGTGTCGTATTGATGGTTCCAGCGCCTTTTATCTGGAGCTGCTTTTCACACTTTGGTGTATTCACATGCTTTTTATCCTGCGAGGTGCAAACATGCTTCAAAAAGATGCGGTTTGTAAAATCCTTGGTGGAACGAGGCGTTCATGCTAATTTATTCAGTCAGAAACAATATTTCTTCCTGTCTCTGTGAGACTTTATCCTCATATTGCCTTTCTGCACTTTTTCACACCTCATCCAACGGAAACTCCACGAGCATTTGTGATGTTTAAAAGATTAAAAAAACAACAGAAACAAAAGCCGCCAGAGGAAGGCTGTTTTATGGGTTTAGTCATCACAGCAGCCACCAGGACTCCTGCAAATATAAGCAGCAAATCACAAACAAGATTCGCTCAGCATCTTGAATATTGTCTCAAAAAACAGAGGATTATTAGATAGCTGTCAAGATATCGAAGCTTGACCTAATTGTGGAAAAAAGAAGCACATTGTAGGATTTTCACAGACACAAAATCAATAAACGCTCTTTGCTTACGAAGACTCTAAGGTCTCGATATGGTCTTGGGTCCACTGACCAATGACTTTGTCCACAGCACATCTGGTGGGAGGATGTCCTGCTCCTACATGACTACAGATGTGAGGACTGCAGAAATATCTTTGGTCTGGATCACAGTGAATTTTCCCACCGTTGTCACAGAATCTGAAGTGCGATTCTATCGGTCCGCATCAGGCGCCGTCTTCTCGGAGGCGGAAAGGTTTTCATTTGAAGAGTTTGTGGAGACAGATTGTATCTGTCAACACGAAACCAGTGAGAATGCCGTGCCGGGTCAGTAAGTGGCGCTTTAACGCGCCGCGCAACACAGAAGGACACGGAGAGCTGATGGAACAGAGCCGATAAGAAATGAAGGCTGAGGGAGAGCGAGGGATCCTCCTTCTTCACATATAAGAGGCAACTTTCCAGATTGAGCCACTTTGTTGCTGTTTTGGTGTTCAGATTCTGTTCGTCTTTGTTTACAGACTTATCGATGTTCCTAAATCTGTTTCCCTGTGAAGAGGGACAAATTCAAGCTAAACTCTGTCACCAAAACCTGAAGTTGGAACATCTGACAGACTGTCAGCGACTGTGAAAGTGCGATGATCTTTGAGTGTCGGCCAATTGGCCCCCTTAGAAACTGCAAACTGTTTTTGTTAACGTCTGCTTTGTTTGTTTCACCGTCACCAGTTTAAATTGTGGCTCATCTTTCTGATGATGGTTATTACAGACGCACCGACAGCGAACTCCCAACAAATGTTTCTCAGTATTTTGAGTTTGAGGGACTCATTTGTTTGAGGCTTCAACTTTATCCAAGGTTCGTTGAGTTCCTGGTAATAAGCCAGCTCACCGAAAAAAATCACCAAAATCCCCCCCGATCCGTTAGTCGTGTCATCGTTTCCAAATGAACCCACAGATGTTTTCCACAGCAGGTGAAAGCTTTCACCTCGCCTTCGTTACAGCAATTATTGGAGTGCAGTGCTGCAGTTTTAATGGTCTTATTTGTCACTGCGGTTGACGAGTTGATGCGTGTGTAAAAAAAAAAAAAAAAAAAGGTCTATTTTCACTCTCTCTCCCTTCAACTAGCTGCTGTCGGACGCTCGACTCTGAACCGCGTCATGGCAAACTGATACTGTGTTGAAGAATACAAACAAGAGATGGCGAGAGACAGATTAGATGTTTTCGCACAAAGCCGTGTTTTTACAAAGGTTACTATTGTTGTCTGAAGCTGTAGATTAGCAGAGATCATTTACGCCATGAAAAGCTCGGCGATATCCAGGAAATGAAAGGCCGTTTAAACCAGATCAAACCTCGTTTGTATCAAAGACGCCCTGCCGGCTCATCACAGCGGTGCACATCCAGGAGCTGAGAGCAGTCTGCTGCGTGAGCGTGTTCGTCGACGCACTCACTGTTTCATTTCAGCAGTTGTGTGAGAATTCAAATAAGGAGAAAAGAAAAGTCTGCAGAATGAATCACGCGACGCTGTGTTTTTTTTCCCCCCGTCCTTTCTCCGTCCAGATTTGGGTGACAAAATAAGTTTATTAGTGATGCACTCTGCTCCCTTTCTGTTTCCCTAAGCACTGTGAACGGTGTGTAATCCGTCATTAGGGCGGCTTTTGTAGACAAGAGCTTAGACATGAATCTTGGGCTACATTAAGAAAAAGCGTCTCTCTGCAGCCATCAGCTAATTCACTTTCAGTTTTCATCATTTTCAAAATAAAAGCGTCTTATCTCGTGAGAGTCTTGCTGTGGGGAACGTTTTGGTTATTATGCCTGTTGCTTGGTTACAATAGGAGGTTTTTACAGCTGCAGTAAACAATTTCATGCATGTCCAGACTGCTTTGCATTCAGGTTGGTTGGACGTGGCTCGTTTTTGGCTCTTGTTCATTGAATGATATTTGCGGTGTTTTTTCAGACAGCTGACAAAAGAACTAAACTAAACTGACGTTCCTTCTTTCTACAACTTGGCTACAAGTTACTTAAATGTTCGAGTGAAGAGAGAATGTTTTGGAGACATTTTAACACCTTAAAACCTGATCTGATTGCAGTAATATATTTGACAGTTTTGAAAGGTTGATGTTGTTGACTGGCGCAGGCGAGGTCGGTTCCAAAACGAGCATCTTCCTCTTGTTTGACAGCAGTCGAATATTTTCGTTGCTTGTCGAACGAAACCAAGTGTTTCGTTTTGTCCGGGATGAACAGGTCACGTGCGACCTGCTGTCATGTATGAGCTTTATCACCAATGCACGGCTTGCGCCATGTTTCCACTGGATCATCTCGGTGCCTCCACAGTATGTTAACAAGCGCCTGAATGATTCATAAATTCGAGAGAGGCTCGGTGACCAGAGACGCCCCCCCGGCCCCCCGGTGTTACTGAAGCGCTGACTCATCTCTCTGCATGCTTCCTGCTGATTGTTTGCAGGTAAGAACGTCTGACTCAGATCTACATTCAGATGCGGCTTTTCCAAAGGCCGGCTTCCACCTGCCTGCGCTGTTAATTCAGATTGATGATCCGCCGCCCCCCACCCCCACCCCTCAGTGCTGCGACCACCCTGCCCGGGTGCAGCAGGGGCTCAGACCCAGCGGGGGGCAGATGGCTTCAGAGTTCAGAGTGTTTACTGTCACATTCTGGCCGCTGTCACACTTGGCCCGCCGTTTGTCAGCTGTAATTCTGAAGAATGAATTTGTGTAAAGTCGGAGGGCCGAGTCGCCACATGTCGCCCCGACGGCTGCGATGTCTCTCCTGTCATCTCACACGGCGCCTCCGCGGCTTTGCCTTCATCCCCCTCGGCTGACATGGCTTATTGGCGCCGTATCGCCCTCAACATGATGAAAACAGATGAATGTCTGAGCAGGAACATTTTGATTTCTTTTTCCTGCTTTTTCCACATTCAAATCCGAAATCGGGGCCCCAAACCAACACGTCCTGTTGCTAAATTGGACGATTTTTGCTGCAGTTGAGCTTTTAGTGTAACAGCCGACGCTCTGAGGCGCTTTGTGCCCTGGAGCTTGAAAAAACCTGACAGCAACATAACCACAACATACACACCAAGCTCACTATAAAATGCATGAAATGATAGTGTCGTCCAGGCTGTGTCTTTTCATATCTCGGATACATCTGTGCTGCTGGTGTTTCCTTGTTGCTTCCCCACATTTATTCTGAGCACAGGCAGTAACATGTTTATTTTATTTGATGATTATGGGCAGCAGGAAAAGTAATTCAGAAGCGCCACTAAAGGAAACGCTCTCGCGGGGGGTTTGATCACCAACACGCGGAGGACAATAAACACTCTGTTTTTGAACCGGGAGTCATCACTGTTCAAGTACAAGGTCCCGGCGGTGGCGATGATGCGTGCGCGAGGCGCCGCGCAACAACATCAGACTGATGCAGAGGGCGTCGGCCGTCCCCCACGCCGCGTACGAGTCCTTCACAGCGGTGATGGACGAGGTCGGGCTCAGGCGCCCGTGCAAGTTCTTCCGAAGCACTCTGGGAAGTCGTTCCTTCCTTTATGGAGCCTGTTATGTGCCTGCAGGGGACGTTATCTTGTTGGAACAAGAGCGCAGCTCCTGCAAGCTGATGGAGACGCATGACTGCACTGTAAATGTGCCCGAGGTGTCGGCGGCCATAATGAGGGGAAGCATCAGATGTTTCCAAGAAACATCCAAATATCACAGGGTGATGTTCAGCGACTGTGAATTAAATCCCAAACTGTAAAAACTGCGCTGGGTGTTTTTTCGAATTCAACCACGTCTGCCTGGAAAGCAGCAACCAAACAAATCTGCAAGAATATCTTTGGGCAAATACGAGTTTATCTGATGAATGCGAGACGGAATGAAATTGGATGAGATCAGAGGTGGATGTTGGGTTTTTGTCTGGCCAAAGGTGCTCGGCTCAGGAGGACGAGAGACACTGAGGCGTGTCATCGGTCGCTCCGTGCAAATTAGAAATAATATGTCCATGCAAAGGAGTCGGTGTCTGAATCACGGTGCGAACATTCGTTCGGTTCATCAGATTTCAATCTGCTGCACAACATTAACTGGTGAGCAGAAATCAAATGATCTTCATCTTCCTTGTTGCGTGACGTCTCCCTGTTTTTCGTTGCTCGATCGCTTTCGCAAAACAAAGTGAGGCTGCAACGAGCTGCTTGTCAGCAGGACGGCTGTGCTGCTTCCAAGCTCAATGTGTTTTTATTCCTTGTGCTCTAAAGGTGCCGTCAGAACAAAAGATTCATGGCCATTCGTCGCATGTCATGCTTGTATACAGCAGCAGACACACTTGTTCTTGTGGCTGGAAGACCTCAAGAATCTGTCTGTATTTGGAGCACACATTCGTTTTCAGCTCAAGATGAATGACCTTGGCTGCGTCTGTTCTTTTTAAACACACCATCTCAGTGTGGATGACACTTGTGACAGTCTTAAGGCGATACGACTCAATTTATGACAAAGTTGCTGATTGATAAACGGTCGCAGGTCGCTGCCGGAGCTCTGTGACAAACACTTTCTGGCTTCCCATCGTGAGCAGTGATATCTCACAACTTAACGACCGGCCAGGATGTTGTGTTTTCAGCGTGATTTATCCGTCTTTCTATTAGCAGGATTACAGTAAAAACGAGAAGGCTACATTTTATGAGTCATGGTGAAAAGGTGAAGCATGGGCCAAGGAAGAACCCATTAAATTTTGGAGCATATCCACAAATTATTGTGCCTCGAAGTAGTTTCTTTAGATGCAACGCAGTCCATCAATCAGCAGTGCCTGCAGACAAACATTGCAGTGGCCTGAAGATGACCAGCTGAGATTGGGTGGCGGCGTACAGCCTGCGCGGCCCACCGATCCATCATGGGGACAGAGGGGCTGCACTCAGAGATATGATGCCCCTCCACCGTCAGCAGTTCTTCCTGCGAGCATGTCTTTGGTTGAGCAACCTGGGAAAAACTCCCACGGACGCAAAGAAGACGCGCAACACTATGAAGGCCTCCATGAGGGCGTTCCTTCCGCTGTGATGCGACAGCGCCGACCACGGCACCACAGTGTCACCTTCCACAGAAATCAATGCTCAGGTAAAGACGAGCTGATTTAGGTGGTCAAAGATCCGGGTCTCTGCGTCCTCCGCTGCGTCCTGTTTTTGTAAAAAGCATTATTTCAGGAACGCGCACTCTTGATCCTTTTTAATTCATCCCAAACCGTCACCTCCACGTATAATATATGAGCCTCCACAGACCTTAATGGCGACTTTGACTTTGCTGGCTGGCAGCAGAAATGTTTCTACTCTCTCTTTTTCTTCCTTTTTTTAAAATCACTTTCATTTGTGTGTTTGGAGGTTGCGCGCGCGGCCTTCCAACGCACCCTAAAGATCAGCTGATGGTCATGACGAGCGAGGAAGTACAGTCCGTCAGAGAGAACAATAAAGGCTCGTTCACGCTCAGCTGCAGATAGCCGCTCTGTCCTTGCTTTTCATTTTGTAGTTTTTTCCGTCAGTTTCCTGGAAGCTCACCGATACGGACGGACCGAAACGACGCGAGCAGAAATGGTGGCGACAGTGCGGCTGATGAGTGGAACCGAGTCACAGAGAAAGAGTGTCGTGTAAATGATTGGAAGTGTTGAAAAAGATCCATGTTGTCAATTTGTCTCATTTGTAATACGAGAGAAGAAGAACCAGCATCATCTCCATCATGCTGTTGCCATCAACAGCCGAGTGTGAGCTGCCCAAAGTGGAGGGATGAACTCGAGTGTGAGGCAATGATGGGAACGCTGTTAGAAATGAACGCGCTCACTTTTGACTCTAGGAAAAAATGAGCTGTCAGTTTGTCACCGCAGACAATTGTGTCCAGCGCCAGTCAGTCAATTTCGCCTATTGTACTGCGGTTCCAGCTGGAGATGTGTACACGATGGTGGAGTGATTGTGTGGTCGGCCTTGATGCAGAGTTTAACTGTTACAGTCTCATTTTTACTGTTGTAACGACAAGGGTTCATTTGAGCTCCACATTGTCGAATGAACAAAAGAACCAATTTAAAATCCTTTTTTTCTGTGTCAAGAAGGGTGACTTTTTTAAAAAAAAAAACTTTTTATGTCGATTTAAAGCAGCCCGTCTGGTATCTCGTCTCAAAAACACTCTGGCCCGCTCCGAAATAAAAGCGCCCTCAGAACACGGAACCCTTCATATTGTTTGCAAACCAACAGGCACGAAACTCTCCTCCAACACGTCCTCCTCCAATCGAGCTGCAGCCTGAGCTGCTCCACCGAGCTTGGCTCAAAAGGCACCTGAGCGAAGGTAACGAGGTTTGATCAGGACCGGCTCCTCCTTAAGTGAGGACAAGACGGGCTGTCCTGCTCCTCCTCCTCCTCCTCCTCCTCCCCCCAGCACCCCCCCCCCCCCCAGGTCACTGCTGCCCCGGTGTGACTGTTCTCGACAGGGAGCTCGGCTGTGAGCGTTGTGTGTCACCGCACACAATGTTTACCGAAAGGAAAACTGCTCCTCCGTCACGTTCGGAGCGCAGCTTCGTGTCAGTCGGGGATCAGCTGAGCGTTCTGCATGCAAACACTGGAGTAAAAGCTTTTTTGTGTTTGTTTTTTGGTGCTCGGTAACACTCGAGTCGCTCGGGAGCTGCGATGAATATTTCGCCACAACCTAATGTCTTTTTCGCACCGTCAGCCATCAGTGGGATGTGATTTTAAAGAGGGGATCACTTGTTTCAGATGAGAGTTTTTCTCCCTACACAGCCGCTCCCTGCAAACAGTCTGCAGCAGCTGTTGGTGTTTGTGTTGGAGACTCAGACTTACAAGATCTAGGTGTAAACTGTGCTTATTACTGGAACGAGTTGTGGGTTTTTTTTTGTGTCTCAGGCGCACAGCGGAGGGAAGAGCGCTGATAGGCGAGACCTACAGGTTCAGATTTGAGCTGAACTGGGTCGCGCTCGCTCTTTTTCTTTTTTTCTTCCTTTTTTCCAGTCTTGAGGGATCATTCAGACTCTTCTTGAGTTCTTCGTTTTATTTGACTGGCCTTTAGCACTTGGCATTCAGCGATCAATAGCTCCAGAGCCGGAGTCGGATGGGATGAATACTAATGCAGTGGAACAGCGTATGACTGGCTCTCTATAACTTTATATCTAACGTTATCTCTTGATCTTATCGAGTGCGGCCCGCGCGCCTCGGTGAGCGATCGCAGCCCAGTGCATTTGTTCTGTTTGGTCACAGCATTAAGATCATCGATTACGCCTCATCTGTAGCTCATAAGTCATCGCGTGGCGTTATCTGAGCTGCTACCCAGAGTTCTTTGCTGCCGGCGCAGCTCCTTCCTGTGCTGTTTATCGTGGCCGTAACAGAAATCTGGTCGCTGAACGTATTCAAGGGAACCGATAATTCGTTGCAGCGTTCCAACTTTTTCTGCACAGGTGAGCAGAAACCAGGAATTGCGCTCGTGATTTTAACAGGATGGTACATTTTTCTGTCGCTCTCCAGAGACTTTAAATCCTCTCTGGTGTTTGTTCTTTTGATTATCTGATTATACCCAAAATGTTGCCGTGTGTGCAGGGGAGGGGGGGGGGCGGTAGCGACATAAAAAGTCAAACTCTTTCTAGTTCAGGGGTCATTTTTAAACCTGATTGATTTCATTGGGGCTGAAATGATCATGCAGTCATCATACCCTTTGTGATCTGTGTGCATGTTTTGACGATTTATCTCAGTTTCTTTGTTATTTTTTCCCCCTGGTGTTGTGCTCCATGGCGCCCCCTAAGGGCTGCTTGTGGCCATATTACATTTGATCTGTTGACTGTCGGTCGTCCCGCAGCCTTAATTTGACCCTTTGGTTGACTGTTTTTTTGCCCGCAGGTCGTATGTTTGGCGTCTCCTGACACGGGTCGTTGAGCTCATTGAGAGTCAGTTTTTTCGTTGAATGTCTCGTATAAAAGTTAAAGGCGAACGAAACCACCAGATGGACTGTCAAAATAAGAGCTGGATTAAAGACTTTGTCGGAGATGTTTTATCTGCTGGATAAAAAAAGGATTCTGGTCGCTCCGTCTGAAATCTCCAACAATACTTAATCAGACTTTCTGTGTGGAGAGACTGTCTGTTTAAGAGAGTCTGGCAGGTTTTATCTGTTTAAAGAGATGGAAAGCGAAACATTTCTTTTCTGCTCAGATCGAGTGATGAGAGCAGAATTTGAATTCATCACTTCCTATCAGACGGTGACAAAATTAGACCCTCCGGATGGGAAATATAAAGTAATGGATCGCGCGTTTCGGAGCGAAACCAAGAAGAGAGGCTCGCTAGAGCAAATTTAATCTGTCAAATGAAATCGTCCTAATTAGGGCCGGGAATTATCAGCTAAGCTGCAGATACCCTGTTATCTCAACACTCGGGAACCAGCAGGGAAGGAAAAGAAAACAAAGAAACGGTGTGCGGGTTCAAAAACAAGGGTCAGCCACATGAATAAAATCCTCAGTGGATGGTGTTAAAATGCCAGAATACATGTACTTTAGCTGATGTAGTGTTCATTAGTTTTAATTAGTTTGTTTACATGCCAGAATTAGCTAATTAGCAGGAACCACGGTACAGCTGTGACTCGTGGGAGTCTAATAATGTGTCTGGTATTAAGTCCAAAAGCAAAGTACCAGAAACATTAAAAGATCAGTGAAGTCGTTCCAGTCAGTCTGCGGTGAGGATGAATTTATTACGCCACAAACTCACTACAGTCTCGTTGCAGCGCAGAAAGTACTTTGCTGTGAATTTGTCTGATTATCAACAGTATTTGTCATGTTTCTGTTGAAATGATAGAAAAAAGGGACTGATTTCAGGGTCAGCTCATTGAAATGGAGACAAGTTAATCGAGTTAAAGTTGGAAGACTTACTTCCAACATGGGAGCAGCAGTGAACATGGAGTGACACGGGCACAGCGAGTTCCTGTAATTCTGGGGAAATAATGGAAGAGGGAAAAAAATTGCAGTTTTGTCGAGCTCGCTGCATTTTATCACGAACTCAAAGTTTTCCATGATGAGATTCTGTTTCTGTATCTTCACTGAAATCTGCTTCCCGAATCTCCTCAATCTGTTTGGCAATCTTTATTTCTTTTGGACTGTTGGTTCCACTTTTGCAGGATTTGTGTTTCGACGCGTCCCGTAAGGAAAACTTGCGTTGAGATATCCAAGTTTTGGGGGTGTTTTCTTTGCAGTGCAGCGGCATCAAGTCAGCTCGATTCAAACTCATAAATGTCAGGCCTGGAAGGAGAAGCCGAGGGATCGGCCGGGTCATCAAGCTCTGCCGACACAAAGTTTGGTGTCAGTCTCTCAAGCAGATGTGTTGTATAAAAGACGCCTCAAAGTCTCTGCCGGACTGCCTCAAAAGTCAGGAGAGCAGAGGTCTTCTGGCTCTTCCTGTGGGCATGATGGATATTTCCAACAAATGTCAATACACTCCATCTGTGAGCTGTCAAGGCACTTCACTCACAAATGTCATGCTCAGCAATAGTCGACCTCAGGCCGAGTCATTACGACTCGACGTCCGATAATGTTTGCGCACCGTTTTAGGGCAGCACATGAAACTCTTCCGACGCCACTCGCGTGTCTCAAGTCGGCCTTAAAAAGTCTGAGAAGAGCAATAAGCTCGAAACGAATGATCCCCATCAGCTCAACAACTGGGAACAAAATTGCTGACGCTTCTGACTGTCTTTTTTTTTTTTTAAGACATTAGGTTTTTGTATTAAAAAGATCAATAAGGAGAAGTCAAGTAAAAAGTTTACACGATAACAAAAGCTAAACCGTTTTTTATTGAGTTACAACTTTATTCCCTGCAACTATTCGCAGGAAGAACTTCTTACATGAGGAGTTTATCTATTTTCTGTCCCACCTTTCCATTTGAAAGTGATTTTCTGCAGCTAAGCCCAGTTCACAGTTTGTGAACCTCGTCTGTCCATCACAGGTCAATCGCAGAGACACAATAAAAGACACATTTTACACAATTTCGTGCCACTAATTGACATAATTTGCATGTTTTTTGACACTGTGATATAAAAACTCGCAGGAGAAACAACAGTTGGATGCAACCCTGGCACTTTTCCAGCGTGAGATGAGAGCGCTCGCTGCTTCACTGCTGTGTGCTTTTCTGCCCATTATAGTAATGCCAAGAAAAGAAACCGTAGAAATGTTTTTTTTCCCCCTCTGCTGTATTCTTTCTGGCATCAGCACGTCAGAGGCTGAGATGCACGGAGACGATGGCAGATCCCCCATCCCCCCCCCCCCACCCCCCACCTCAGAGTCTCACCAGTCCAGGGTCTCCAACCTGGAAGCCACCAAGCCAGAGTCCTCTCTTCCTTTTACTGACCTCCTCTCAGCGTGAAACCTTTGGATTGGTGTGTTTTCAGTATCGGTGATATCGGCTTTGTGACCCGAAGAAGAAAGAAAATCAGCGGTTTTGCTCTTTGCGACTGTCGGCTATAATTCGCCATTGGAGAGTTTTTTTTGCCATCCCTGCACTGAATCTTAAACACCATTAACTTATGTTCGCGCTGAGCCTCTGCAAGCACAAGTCGGGGATACAAGCTGTCGACTGGTGAGCGCGAGATCCCAGCAGCCCACAGAGGCGGTTTAAGATAGGGAGGCCGAGTCCTGCAGAGAATAGCAACGCGTCCACCTTAAGGTGCTCTGATGGAAGCCAAGTGTGAGACGCATCCAGAAAGGCAGCAATTTTCAGGTTGACGCGCAACTCCACTTTGACGAGATAATTATATTTGACTCCTCATCTCCCGTGTCTGTTTTATTGGGAAGCGTTTAACTTCTTTTCCCCGACTTTTCCGCGCCTTCTAATTGAGCGGAGATACGGAGATGAGACGGCAGATAATGTGAAACGAAGGTTATTGAGCCAGTTTTGATTGTGCGTTGTTGCAGGTACAAAGCCTGATCCCTCGGAGAAATTAATTACTATTCAGCTCCCATTTAATCATGTCGCAGCTAAAAGCTGGGGAAAGAAAACATCCCACCACAGCCCGATACAGTCTCAGTATTGTTTAAACTGCGCACGGACGCGCGGACCCAAAAAACAGCCCTTAAAGGCCGCCCTGTCCGTTGTTTATGGCCGTTTTATAGAATATCAATAAGTGTAACCTTGACTCGTGAATAAATAACAGATTTAAAAGCCTCATTGATGTCACCCACAGGTCGGCGTGTCTCTTTAATGAGGACTAAAGTGAACCTAATCGGCCAAACAACAAACAGCGGTGGGTGCAATTAGGCCCACATTTTTTAATCGCAAAACTGATTCATTCCTTTAATCAAAGTCAGCTTTATCCTTCAAATGCAGTCAGTGTTAATTATGCCGGAACACACGGTGGATGCCGCGGTTGCCGTACGATGACAACCTTCAGAAATTTCTGCAGCATAATAATGAAAAGGTGATAAAATGTAATGGCCTTTCTTTCTTTTTTACGAACGCGGGGATTGTGGCTTCAGATAATCTCTCCACAACAGCCTGCGCAGAGCCGCACATTATCGCGACAGGTGGGATTTTTCTGCCACGTTTCGCCGCGTGCTCGGGTTTATTGACATGTTTACCTCCGTCGGAGATGGCGTTTCCATCACAGTAGTTTTACTTGACAGGCAGCGGGGGAGCATGAAAAGTTCCACCTTTTTCTTGGGAGTGTAGGAGTCGGCTTCTGGTTCGGGTTGTCACAATTGATTCGATTGACAAAACTACTAAAGTTCACGAGGAAAAACTTGGGGCCAAACATTCGCGGCGGCAGCACGCGGGGTAATTTGGGGTGTCATCATCATGCCAGCGTCGCTGGTAACCTCAGACGGGGAAGAGATCACAACGGTGCTCGGCTTTTTTCTCAGGTTCTCGGCAACGAAAAGATCCCTTTGGAAGTTTAGTGTCTGTGCAGAAATGTCTGGCCTGTCTGGCTCCTTTTGTGGCTCCTTTTACCTGTTTGAACGGCTCCTCCCTTGTGTTACGTTTTGCCCGGGACCTTCTCACTGCTCCCACATGGATACCTGAGCCTCCAGCTGACTGAACGTCTTTAATTCACAGTTCCAAAAAGGTTCCTCAAGATTGGTTCTCAAATTTGGGGTTACAAGTGCCACCGAGGAGGTACTTTAAAACGTCTACCAAAAAATAACTTCCATCCCACGTTCTGATTGTTTCTGATTTGTTGAAGAGTTACAAAGTTTAAGAGATCAGTGGCTCTCTACAGTCAGCACTGTAAGCTTCTTCTTTTAACAACCAATTGATGTGCTGGTTATGGGGGTCCTCTAAGGGGGTTACACCCTCCCATCCTCACATAAAGGGTTGAAGAACAGCTGGCCTATTCATGGTCAGCTTCATTTATGCATCTCCTGATGGCTCTTTGCGACTTATGACGTACGAAGAAAGGCTGTGCGTGTGTGCGTGTGGGTCACAGTGGTGGTCTTGTCTGACTTGTCCTGGAACTTAAAGTCGCACTTCAATTTCATAAAAATTCGCATGTCGCAAACTTTAATATTGTGCCTCCAGTTTCAGTCTGTAGGAGGTTTGAGGGAACAACAGTGCAAACGAGGTATAAAGTGAACCTCGAACTACAGGAACCAACAAAAAAACAACGCCGTTTTCTTTTGGTGACTGCAGCAACAGCACGTGGGCGTGTCGCCCTACAGCTCTCGCGCTTCATACGCGACTTGAGGTTATTAGCTGGTAATTCGCAGGCTCGGTTTGTGGCACGTCATTTATCAGGCGCGTTTTAACAAAGTGCTTTCACGCAGGAACTCCACACAGCCCAAACAAATTGTTCTTTGTGTGTACTCCTTGTTATCGACGACGGCGTTGCCAGTAATTGCCGCAGGAATGTAATATTCAGCCTAAAGAGCGGCTCAAAATTGTGCCTGTTCCTTTCAAATTACAGCGGCTTTGATTTGATTATTCACAGCCAAACATTAACCCGGCTCTGATTGAGGCTTATTGTGCAGCCTTAAACTGCGTTTTCTGCTGCAGCGCCGCTAATGCAGGCTGGGCTTTTTCTCCCCTCCTTCCGCTCGAATCTAATGTAAATTCGGCGGCGTGAAAAGCACCGTCAGTGCGGCTGTGATGGCTTATGTAGGTCAATTCTTTCGCGTTCACCGCTTGGCCTTGTGATGACTGATTTCATTCTGCACGGGAACTGCAGTTTTATTATTCATACTCCAACAGAGATTGGAGTTGCGGTGCATTAAAGCATGACGTTGTCATTTCCCCACTCGCAGAATTGTTGGTCCCTTTGCCCCAAATTGGAATTTACCCAACGTTTAACACTCGTCCTCCCTGTTTTTGGCCCTCACGGTTACAGAACTCCGGTTAAGCCTCGTGCCGCCGCTCTCTTGCGGGATTCAGTCATCATTTCGCCGGCTGTTTTTCCTCGTTATTGCTCTTTCTTTTAACCTCGGAATGTGGCTTTTTTCCTCCGTCAGTCGGCGTCGCCGTCCGTGGCTTCGTGGCTCTTTCTGCCGCCGATGACTGAAGTGGCTTTTCTCACCCCACATTTAATGTGCACATTGCTGAAACGGGCTCCCAAACTGATCTGGCTGGCAACACAATTTTTCTACAGTGAAGTAGCCGAGCACATTAGGTGAGTAGCGTGAAATTGACCTCCAGAAAGCAGCGGCGTGTGTGAGTTACGCGGCGAAGGCGGCTATTGAGAGAATCCCAGCTAAATGGAATCTATTTGGGGCTCTTTCTGCTCTATGCGAATCACCTTAATGCCCTTACAAATATTGCCTCACGGTGGCTGCGCTTTAACGGCTGCTGGATAATCAGCAGGCCAGATAGAATCACAACTTTTTCTGGGGAGCCGGCTCTCCCAGTTTGTTGCTCTAAAGCAGCATGAGGTCCCATATATCTCTCTGCTACTGTCTCTTCTGTTGATCTAATTGGATACCCTCTGTTGCCTACAATGAATCATTGCTGGACCTCTTCTCCCCCCCCCTCAAGTGCTTATTTTTATTGAATGCAGGGTTCCCCTGAATCACGAGCCTCAACCTTAAAACTTGTATTTGTCCCCTGGCTCCAGCCATTGATCTTCTTTCTTCTTCTTCTTCTTCTCCGTCTGTTTTTTCACAGCTTCGTCAGTCTCACTTTTATTCCAGCAGAGGATTACAGACCCTGCTTTTATGTCTGCTGCCTCCCCAGAGGAAGGCCAGCAGTTCAGGCTTTTCTCGCCACTTCACTAATTGACTCCTAATTTGGCAAATGCATTTTGAGGTGAAGCGCCGAGTCCGACCCCTCTTTGTGTTTGTGCGCCAGGCCCCCCCCACCCCCACCCCCGTCCTCTCGACGCGTGTTGATATTGTTCCCAGCCCGCTGCTCTGCCCTTGACTCCTGACCTCCACCGATGCAGAGGCATCTCTGCTGCAGCGCGCATCGTTTACTGCCGACGCTCGGAAGGCGTTTTTTTGGCATGCGCCCCGTGAATTTTTTTTTCCCGACAGAAGTTTGAATCCTGCGAGTCCTCCGACTCGTCAGCGCGGCGAGCTTCTCACTCAGGCCGCTGATCCACACCGCAAACACCTCCAGGAAAGTGGCTGTTTCTGAGCCGATCGAAGGCAAAGATTTTTTTAATTACTCGCCTGCCACAAAATGGAAAGGCAGAGATTTCGCCCGTGGGTACCCGCATCGACTTGAGCGTATGATGTTTTAATGAGCCCGGTGTGGGGATGATTTGTTGGTGTTGCGTATGTGCGAAGGGCTAATTTGTTTGTTTTTTCCCTCTGTGTTCGCAGTGGAAGGATTCTCCGTTGACTCCAAGAAAGCGTTCGAGCTTTCCTGAGCGCCGACGATGTCAAAGATCTCCAAAGCAGCGAAGGCTGTGAAGAAATTGGACACAGCAACTGTAATCCGGGCGATCGTGAGGTCAGGCCAGGCGGCCCCCGGACCCCCGCTCGGGCCCATCTTGGGACAGGTAAAAAAATGACTCTCGGTTCCGCTTCTTGTTCCGTCTGCTCGCTCCGAGTAATCACGAGTATTAACTTAATTGCAGGAGCGGGGCTCCGTTTTACCAGCTGACCTCCCGCGCGCAGTTCTCATTAACACAGAGACGACCTGATCCTTCCCTATTTTCACTTTGCCAATCACAGAGCCGCCTCCGCTCTCCCTCTCCCTCTCCCTTCTCCGTCTCGTTGTACTCCCCCCTCCGCCACCCCTCCCCTCCCCCCCTCCACCAGCTCCATCGCTTCCTTTTCTCCTATTCATATTCCCATTCTTATTCTAGTCGCACAGCTGCATTGTGCCGGTTGGGTGCCACACACTGCCTCAGTCTGCAACTGTTTTCTCACAGTCTCTTGGCCAGAGACACTGACACCTCCATCCAGTACACCTGTCCATATACATTAGCCTCACTGTTTACAGGCGGCTTGATGAAATGGGACTGAGCCCGTGAAGGTTTTGTCTTAAATTCTTGTGTACTTCCTTCTGCATCAATCGCTCCAGAGAGACAGTGGAGGCTGTCTTGTGTTTTTTATTGCTTGGGGAAGCTCCACTACAACTTTTTCTTTTTTTTACTACTCATGCCAATTCCGAGCAGAGAAATTTATGTATTGGCTGCTACAATAATAAAAAAAAGTAGGCAGTCCTCAAGCAAGGAGCGGTGAATAAAGTGGAACGAGCGGAGGAGAGAAACTAAATTAGATTTTTTTATTTTTAGCTGTAAGTTAAACTAATCTGTTACTTAAATATCAAACGCTGAAGCTTCAGTCATTAACTTCATCTGTGTTTCTGATCACACGGGTGGTTTTTTTTTTTTTTTTTAAGACTTTTTCTGTCGAAATTTATCTTTTATTTTACCTCGTAAAGGCTCAATCTGCTGCTGATTTAATGGTCATCCAGCTATTAGAATTTGATCGTCTCCTGCGAAATTGAATGGAAGCGAGCGCGCGGCTCGTTCCATACATACAAATGGTCCAGTTAGCCTCTTTAATGGACAGTACTCATCAGCCCTGGACGCTGTTGGGCGCTTGGAAACCAGATCAATTCTCACAGTTCATCCATCTCCATGACTTAATGACGACACTCAGACGGCAGGATGGAAAACTAAACACAACGGGCAGACAGGAGGAGCCACACTTTATTAATGACACCAGAAACTACACAGATAAGGTAAATAACATGAGGGACTCATATTTTCCGTTATCAGACGCAGACGGCGCCATTACTTTGAAGTAATGTTGGCCAGCTGGGCAACGTTCACGGCAACCGGTTCATTTCGGAAAACCGAGAGCGGCTGACAGACTGGGACTTAAATTTGATGCTCGTAACCACAGTGGGTTTGTCTGCCTGAAAACATTCCTCCTCACGTATCTACTTTGTGTCAGATTCCGCTTCGGGGCTTCATCCATCCTGAGGAGATCTTTCTTTTATTGATTTGGTTTTAATTATTTTCTCAATTAATTGGCTAAACTCTTGGTGTAAGAAAAGGTCAGCCGACTGGAAAAAAAAACTGTACCCGTCTCTGTGCAAAGACTTTTAATTCCTCTTTTTTTTTGTCGGCACTTGAAATTGAATCGGGCTGGATAATAGTGGCGCGTTTGGCTTTCCTGATTCACAGTGAGGGGTTTGTAGTTTGAATCCAAATGGAGCCTCTCTGCATCGCTCTATACGTTTCTCCCTCTGAGAGTGCAGGATTCCTGCCGCAGTCCAAAAACAAACACATCAGGCCAGACGATGACTCGTGTCAGTCGGTAGATGTGGGTTTAATTGCGCGTCTTTCCTTGTTTTGAGTCGTTGAATGAAGGTGAAAGGTGACAAGTTGCACAGTAAGAATGCTTCCATACTTTTCTCGGTATAACTCTACCTTGATGTTTATATTTCTTCCTCTTGTGGATTTTTCTCTCCATTTAAACCAGATTTGGCATTTCAAGCATGCTTGATCATCACTTTTAGTCTTGGACTTTACTTGCTGCATTCATCTTTTTGCATCAAAGCAACGCAAAGACCGGATTTTAACCTAAACAGAGGAAACAAAGAAATGACCCCATAATGCTGCTTTTGTGTAGCCGTCAGAGCGCTCAATCCACGACTCGCATAAAAACAACATTAAAGGACGAGATGAGACAAAAAGATCTGACTGAGGAGAAAAGGCGCCTGTTTCGTGTGCGTGCGTGCGTGTGACAGGAAGAGCGAGCAGCTGCTGGGCTGAAGGTGAGCAGCGATGATGACGGAGCAGCAGACAGACACTCCCGTCTATGACCTTATTTAAGAGAAACGCTTGAAGTTGACAGCTTAAACAACAGAAATGTCCTTTCAAGATTCACTCTTTGAACACTTTTCTGGAGCTTCACTTTGCTTCACTTTTGCTGAAACAAAAAAGGTAAATCGATGCTTTTTTTCCTCCCTTGTGTTGCTTCTTTTACTGAGAGTTTGTAAAGTTTCGGAAACTTGGTTTGTTTACAAGGAGACCTTTCTTTATAGTTGATGGTTGATTATGTTGATATGGAGGAAGAGCTTTCGACTCTTTATTTGTCCCAACTTGACCTGAACTCAGCCAAAACCAGGCGTCCTCTAGCTTTTACCGCCAACGTGCACGTTGAACATCAGAAGGATTTTTTAATCAGTAATGTATTTCAATTAAAAAAAATGTCAGAGCAAAATTTGTATGAGATTATCTTTCAGATTTTATCGTAATAGTTTGCTGATTGTGACAAATCCAAACAAAAGAAGGCGTTGTGAGTTTTTCTCCAGCTTTCCCCCCTCATTTAACGTCTCTTTCCTTCGATGCGCTTCGTCGCTTTTAAAACACAACGTTCGTGTTTTTGCGTTTCAGATGACACGATCGAACGATCCTGTAATGCAGCAAGCCGTCGCTCAGTGTGGAGGAATCACAACATCGCAGCAATAAAGAGGTTTTATCAGCGAGGGTCTGATTCAGAAAAGCTGGAAATACAATTTGAAAAAGTGCCACATGACTAAGCAGAATAATAGATTACTCCTCGCTGTCCTGAAAACCAGTTGTAACATCGTTTTAAGCTCCAGCAGAGAACTAATTTCAGGGGGGGGAGATACAAAGAAGAAAGTGCTAAAAGTCCCCTCATGTCTACCTGCTCAGCACCTTAAACCAGACAGTGGGGACGGATGAACACAGCTGAGCATTTAGCTGCTAAAAGGTCAGAATGAATATTGGACAGCCGTCCGCTTTCTGCCGGCAAGAGCAATTACCGCAACGCGCGCCTTGCCTCCGTCGCTGCCGCGGCGTCTCTGAAACGGTGAATAAATTGTTTCGGGCGCCACATTCGCCGCGAAATGACTCGTTTCACTGTCAGAATTCAATCCATTCTGTCCAATAACATTTGGAAAGCGGCATTATTGAATTATTTTGTCCTCTTTCAAGTTACCAGCGGGCGGTGAAAGCCTCGTGGTCTGGAAATTGTGCAGCACAGTGAGATTTACCTGCTGGTGATCGGCTTAATCAGCATTGTTTGTGCTCACCTGGCAGGAGCTTGAATGTGTTGGCTGCACATTTCTATGGAGAAGTCCTCCACTGTTGGTTTTTCAGGCACTCATGGAACAGAAACACGTTTTGTTGTTGCCATTCTTTGTAAAAAGGCTTCGTCAACCAAACTATTTCTGCCCCCCTCTGACCCAAAAAGACTTTTGGAGCCACCCAGCAAATATAACATTCATAACCAGAATAAGTCTGCTTTTAGATATTTTATAATAATTTCCAAGTATGGTTCAATCACATGAAATAGAACTCGGTCAGTTGTCATTTAATGAGTGATTTCAGAAGTTTCGCTCTTCCAGTGTTGCTTTTTTCCACACGTTTGGATTTATTTAGGGTTAATTCAGCTCCTTGTTTAAACTCACCTCATGAACTTTGGGAACCGATTGGGCGGGGGGGGCGGGGGGGGGGGGGAATAAGCTCACGGCCAACCAGGAGGCTCCAGGACGCGCTAAAGAGCTTATGGCCCCCCCGCTCTCTCAGCGGCGGGTTTTAGAGTATCTGCATAAGTATTTTTATCGGATTGGCATGGCGTGCACGCGAAGACGCCGTATCGGGGAACCAAAAGCAATCGGTTTCATGAAGGGGGTCCTTGGGTAGATAAACTCAAGGACCCCCCCCCATGTGGGAACATTGGGAACATGTTATGATATGGCGGCTCGATGTCCTCCTGACGCGCGTGCACGACTGTCATCCCGGCGGCAGACGACAGGGTTGTATTTCAAAAGCTGCTCATCTTGTTTCTGCTTTTACAGCGAGATCCTCTGCCGCTCTCTTAAGAACCGACTGAAACTAAAGGCAATAATTGAAAACTGACACAGGCGCTTAAATCCACCGCAAAGACCAACCAGGTTCAGAGTTCCGCTGCTGCGTCACCGGCATGAAGGTTACAGCATTTTGAGAGGAATCTGTGGGTTTGCGCAGCTGTAAACATCTCCTTAAATGTTTTTACAGCAAACATGTTGAGGATGAGGCCTTTTTTTTTTATCTCCATTTGGATGGAGCTCATGCCTTCAGATTGGCCCGGGAGTCGTCTGAGGCCCCCCTGAGGGTCTGCAGGGAATTAAAGGAGACAGCGATGACTGAGGTTCAGCGTTATCTACTTCGCAGCCACCACCTCCTTTGGACCAGCAGGAGAGGAGATAAATGCTTGAGTAGGGTTGGCTGGTTGGTTGGTTGTTGGTTGAAGGCAGTTTGAAGCCCTTCATTCATAGAGAAAATTGCTGGTTGTATTTTAGTCGACGGAGTTCCGAGACGTTCTTTTATTTGCGATGTCACATGTGTTTGGTTGAACTCACAATGCGAGTCCCATTTGAAAGACCGTCTGCTTTGCACCCAAATTAAAAGATGAATCAGAATAACTGTATTTACATGTATTTTTATGAGCGCCTCCGGGAGCCACTGCGGGGAAACTGAAGTCGCATGTGGCTCCAGAGCTGCGGGGTGCGGACCCCCTCTGCAGGCTCTTAACCCAGCGAGTGTTGTTTACAGTTTGTTTCTGCGCTTCCTCTCAATTGGGGCGGGGGAAGGGGAGCGGGGGGGGGGGGGGGGGGCGCGCATTG
>JASSRZ010000049.1:10093637-10107671 GCA_032164315.1 Malacoctenus gilli | reverse complement strand
CCCCCCCCCCCCCCCCCCCCCCCCCCCCCCCCCCCCCCCCCCCCCCCCCCCCCCCCCCCCCCCCCCCCCCCCGCTCATGGTTGAGGAAACTTTATCCTGGAGGATCCCGATGATTAGCAGTGACTTCACTGTCGACTGAAAAATTCAGCGGGTACAGATGTGATTCCTCCCACTGTAATGCACCCAGACATTTTTATTCAACAATAAAGTGGCGCATCTTTGCTTTAATCTCATCCCATTTCGGCGCCTTTTATTCCTGCTCCAAAATACAGCAGCCAGAATTAAAGTGCTGCCAAGTGAAGAGACTGTAATAACCCAATTTCACCGTCGCCGCACTGTTTACCAGTTAGATGTATAATTGATTTTAAGATTTTGTTACTGATCGCGTTTAAAGCGCCGCTAAAATCTCGCCTTCCCCCCTCTTTGCCCCACTGGAGACCACCGCGTTCCCCTCTGAGGCAAAGTGCGTTTAGTAACGCGCTCTGGCTGTCAGTCAAGTCGCGACTCAAAAGGTCACGGCGCCCCTTTTTCCTGTTTGCAGCATTTGTAGCCGTTTATGATCTTCAAAGGTTAATTGAAAATGAACTCCTTGGGCTTTTCACCTCATTGGGCCCTACGTGACTGTGTACACCTCCACGCTGGCTGGAAAAAACGCGTTTTTTGTTCCTCTATGGGAGAAATTGCTGCTTTTTCACACTGGCACGATGGTGTATTTTTAACGGCAGCCCACCAGTAGGCATACATATAAAGTCAAACAATAGTAACCATGAATTTTTAAACAGCCCTCCCCGTCTCTCATATCATATAAACCCTGTCACAGTGACATGAGCGCTGATACGTCGGCATCAATGAGAGCTCGCGGTGTCTCTGCATGTTCTTCCCCTCAGATGCTGCTTTCCTTCCCAAAGACGCCGCGGCTACAATTTGATCATTTTTCGAGATCCTGGGATTTTTGACACCACACACACACACACACACACACACGCACGCACGCAGGCCCAATGTGCTGTCTTTGTGAGGTCTTTCCATTATCACGGTGCGTCTCTGAGCTCCGCTCCCTCCGCTCCCTCCGCCTTCAACCATCACCGCTGAGCGGAATCATGACCTGATGTAACTGAACACACATCTTCGTTCGGAGACACGCCGAGCTCGGGGACTTGATTTTCAAGCCCTTTCGCGGTCGGCCGGCCCCCACAAGTGTGCCATTGTTTTTCCTGGCTGCACAAAGAGAAGAACGAGACCACACACACACAGCGTGCGCGCCCCGGCTGCTTTACGAGCCTCAACAAGTACGCTGTGAGGTCTTAACCGCCTGTCCTTGTGCGCACGGCACTTTTCACCTCTGGAAACTTGTTCTGGCTGAACCCTGTCAAAATATTCAGTCTCGGTGAGAAACATGTTAAATAATGTATGCAAGATGCAGCTGAAGTTATTTTATATGCAAATGGTTTGGGCTTTTCCCTCTCACTTAGAGGAATGCACTTTTCCTGAGTGCAACGTTTGATTTTTATGTTTCCGTTTGAAATGTGCCGCTGAGCGTCTTCATATTTGATATTGTAATTTTGGCCTGAACATAAGAGCAACAAGAAGACAAAAGTGGTTGTTTGAGGATGTACATAGCAACATATCAGCCCGCAGACTTTTCATTTAAATTTTGACCATGTGGTGTCAGAAAATACTGACTAATAGCCACTTTCTCACTCTCAGAACCCAAGGCGACATTTTTAAATTGCACTTTTGTCAGACCAACAGTCCCAAACATGTTTCATTTTTAGCGATATAAAGTGGAGAAATATATGCTCAAGTACTCGGCCCAAATTTATGTAAGAAGTACTTGTACTTATTTTCGAGAAGTCCAATTTTCTCAAACTTGTTCTCAACCGTTTGCTTTGAATCCGGAAAAAAACGGAATAAAAAAGAATCTGCACAGATTGTCTGCGGCGCGTCCGGGGAATAACTGATGACGACTTATCAGGTTTCATCTGTTTAGTGGAATCCTAGTGTCTCTTTCGCCAGCTGCAACGCTGGCTGCTGCTCACATGTTGACGCGTCAGTGAGTCAAAGCCGGTCGTGTCTCATTCTGCAGTGACTCAATCTGCATAAATCACGTTCAGCACTTTTATTTCGACATTCATTCTTATTCAAATGCTGTTTGTGGGGCAACTCCTTCCTGCACTCTGTTATTCCTGTGTTGCAGAGATCTTAGACCGCTGTTCAATATACACTTAGATGAAACAGAGACACCTCTCATTGGGTAAATGCCACAGCTTCCTTTGTGTACTTCAAAGTAAAACACTATCTTTCTGAATAAAAAAACTATCATTTTTTGGATTTTACCTCATTTTGTATTGTTTTAATCTATTCTCTGCACCTGTGGATGTCAGCGCCGCCCCCGAGGCCCGTTTTAATATGCGTTTGTCTCCTCTATTGCATCGCATCTCATAAGCGTCTCAGATTCTTTTGCATCATTTCTGTCTCGTCGAGCTGACTTTGAAGTTCTCCCTAAAAGCGGCCACGCTGATGGCGTCTGCTATGATGAATGATTTACACATCTGTCTGTTGAATGGGACTTTCTGCCCGACGAGGTGGGACTGAGCTGGTAGTCATACTGGAGCTGTCGCTGCGTCGGGGGGTAATGAGGTGAGATGGGTTGCAACCAAGGGCTCATCCGGGCACAACGGAGCCATATGTTTGTGGAGAGGTGCCTCCTCTCGGACTGTTTGGGATGTCATTGTTGTTGAGGCGCCGTGCTGCGAGTGTTAGTCGCTCCCACCCACCGCGCGCTCCATCAAACTCGCAACGTGTGTAGCAAACGGTAAATAAATGGCAGTCGGCAGCCGCCCCGCTTGAGGCGGTGGCCCCGGCCCTTTAATCTTAGCCAGCTCTCCTCCTCTGTTTTTTCCCTCGCATATGACTAACCACCCTTGACAGGGGAAGTGCAGAGAGGTAGGCCGCCTGTCGGCTGGGGGGCAAATTTAAACAAACGAGGGAAATAAAAGAAGGAATGGGAGACAAAAAAAGGGGAAACGACAGCTTTGGTACAGGAGAATAATTACAGGCTGGAGTGAAATTAGCACAGGAGAGTGGAGGGGAAGAATGGGACGCATCGAGGAGAAAGGCAGGACAAAGAGAGGGAACGGGAGAGCAGCCCGTGCAGCTTTCTTCAGGAGGAGCTTATAGGAGTCGGTAGGAGCAAAGAGAAAATGCTGAGCATTGTATCCAGAGCTTAACAGGTGTAACAAATTCGAGGAGGTAGTCATTTGCAGAGGCTGCTGCCTATGCAGCCGCTGCTTTTAGTATAATAGAAATATGAGAAGTTGCCCAACAGGGAGTGCATCCAGAATTCATGTGTTTGAAATGTAGAGCGAGCAGAGAAGAAGGTGATGAAAGGAGGAGGGTAGGCGAGAGCCGGATGCCGTCTACTACTCCGGTTATCCCTCTGTGGCTTTTCCTTAAAGTCTCCCCAAACTGGTGAGCGAAATCCCCCACAGAAACTGTAAATGAATTCCTCTCTGTGGCAGACAGTGTGCATTAGTCTCAATACATCCTGTAAATACAGCCTGTAAATCAAGCATAAAGCAGCCCGAATAAGCACTTGGCTTTTGACAAATAGCTTCAATTTCAATTAATAGGACCATTAAAGCTCAGAGGACAGGCCGACGGGTGCGTTCAGAGCCACCGTGAGCAGAGTGCCCGCTCGCTCTGAAAAACGTCGCACACTCACTACAACTCTTGGCGTACACACACGGCGCGGCGGGAAGCACCCTCTCTCGCTTTGCGTCTGAAACATGGACAACACAACAGCACACTCGAGGATTACTGCGAGAGGAGCCGGGGCCGATGGGGCTGCCGGCGTAATTGTGATAAATGACAGCCTCTCGTCAGCGTGCCGGTCCGTGAAGCGGGGCGCGAGCGCTTTTTTTTTTCTTTTTTTTTCCTTCTTTGAATTTGCGGGGAGGCTGCCGTTCACGTCAGCCGCCCGCCCAGCATGTGAAAAACAGGGAAGCGTGGCTGCGACGCGAGGCCTGATTGACTTTAATACAGGGATGGTTTAGCAAAAATGAGGCGCTTATTTGTCCCCGGGGCCCCCTGGCCCTAAATAATTTCCTCTGACTCCTCCTGTTTTTTCCCCCCTCTTGTGAGTGTGTGTGTGTGACAGACTGCCAATAACACTCTGACATAAAAGCCAAAGAACTGTCAACGCTGGACGAGTATGAAACACTTTATTATTTTGCACTCTGTCCTGGAGGTGTAGCTGACAACAGCTGTGAAATAGCTTCACAGTATACACATGGCACATGTCCAAGTTCCACATGGTACACATAAAGCATACGGCCCTCAACATCCCAGAGGCTGGTCGCTCCACGAGGAAACAAGGCACTTGACTGGACTGTACATCCTCTACACCTGCTGCTGCTGCTGCTGTGACCCAGTAATCCCACCGCCGACAGCACCTTGATGAATGTGTGGCTAAAAGACGTCATCCATTATTCAAAGAGAATTAAAAAGTTAACTCCTTCCTTCAAAGTGAGACAAAAAGGTGATCTGAGGGTCGGGCCAGCAGCTG
Source organism: Malacoctenus gilli (assembly GCA_032164315.1). Classification (NCBI taxonomy): domain Eukaryota; kingdom Metazoa; phylum Chordata; class Actinopteri; order Blenniiformes; family Labrisomidae; genus Malacoctenus; species Malacoctenus gilli. Next base: position 10,103,104 of record JASSRZ010000049.1, on the reverse strand, counting down.
GACACTTGTGGGGTGCAAACGTTTTTCCGTTTCAAAATGACAAACACACTTCAAGACGAGTACGAGATGAGAGTGGAACGCAAATTGTGACGCGGTAAAGGGATTACTTACACTGGTTTGTGATCTTTTTGTAAACATCTAAGAAAAACAGACCTGTTGTGTAGTTTGTGGCATAAAAATGGAGCAGAATGCTTATTGTCCGTCCTTCGGCTCCGTCGGAGGGAGATTGTATGAATGCAAACTGCGTTTTTCATTGTCGGCATCTTGAATTATTCACATTTTGTTGTGATGAAACTGCTTCCAGATGGTATTAACATCAACAGCAAACACCGAAATGCATGTGAAGGGACATTATACAATGTTCAGTCACTAAAATGGAGTCATTTCTCGGTCAGTGACGTTCAAAGTTCTGCCTTTCGCGCATATAAAGATGCCGAAAAACCAGCAGCTTAGCAGGAACAATCGGCCTCCGGTCTGCTGCAGTGACTGATCTCTCTGCATAACCTTCATGTCATACAAGAGGAAGGGAGTTTGGAAGTGGACTGCATTAGAATGTGACATCTCGACACCACACAAGCTTGGAGCACGCCAGTTTTTCCCAGGGAGGTCATGATGTCATTCTGAAGCGAGATAAGAGTGGAGTACAACATCTTTTCCGGAACATTATGCGTTTATTTATATCCCTCTAACCTTTGTACTGTTATAATGAGGGAAAAACTGTATAATTTGAGCTCCTCTGGCATCTAAACGGACTAAAGAGGTAAACATCAGCAGGAGCTGTGCGTAGATTTGGACTCGGAGGGTCGCTGGGTTCGCCCTCACATTAGAAAAAAAGAAACGCACAGTGTGACTGTGAGCTCGACTGGAAAATGTAGTTAAGGTTGCAGTTCTGTGGTACGAGCAGAAAAAAACCCAAGCATCTTTCCTCTGCACTGAATTTTAGTTTTCTCTACAGTGATTGAGAGAAAGCACTAAAAGGTTGCCGTCGGTAACATGGCAGAACAGCGCCGGGCCTATTCGCAAAGAAAAACACATTTGAACACCGGGCTGTTTTCTTCCCCTCCGCCTCACTCGAGTACTGTATATGGAGCTGCACTATATAATTAGCAGGCACAGGAAATAAAATCGAAGTAACAAACAAAAGGGAAACAACGGCAGCAGAAACGAGGAGGACAGAATTCAAGCGACGGTGGCAGCTTGGGCAGAGAAGCCCAGATCAGACGACAATGAGCACTGCTGGGCTTAAGCATACATGTCTGAGACGCTCTTCACACTCTGACAAACGTGTTCACAGTGTCGACTTTAAAAGTACACTCACACATATCGCGGCGATGCATTGTGACTTAATGTGTGCACAACAAAATGTGCACAACGCCGAGCTTGCCGAATGCATTTCCACAGCTCTGTGTTATATCCTCTTCCCTTCGACTGAAGTTGTCTGTTTGGATGCGATATCGGCTTAGCTGGTCCAAGTTTCCAGTGTGAGGGTGCATTTCGCATGCCTGCTTGTCCAGAGTGCTTCCCTAGAGTTCATGGGAGATGAAAGAGGGTCCTAAAGGCGCCGCTGAGGGCTCCAGACTGACATGAGACAGCGTGTGGCTCTGGGAGCGAGTGAGTGTGTGATAATGAGAAGGAGGCGCCTTCCCCTGAGCCGGACCCTCGTCCTGCTCTGCACCCTGGCTTGGCAGGGTGGAGTCCCCCGGTTCGGCTCCCGCTGTGGCCCCGGCCCCTGCAGCCCCGCGCTCCTGCTTGTGCCGCTCCCAGGCGGAGTTGAGCTTGACTGCCAGCGCCAGCAGGTTCTTCCCCAGGAAGACGGTGGAAACGCGGGGGTCCCGGTACCACAGCATTCCTGTGCCCCTCAGGGCCAGCGTGAAAATGTTGATGGTGACTAAGCTGAGCCAAGGGTACAAAGCCTCCTTCCGGGGCCCCCTCTGCCCCGGCAGACCCGTGGCCCCCAGCTCCGTGAGCGCGACGCACGGCAGCAGCAGCAGGAGGGCGTAGCAGTAGAAGAAGACCAGGCCCTCCGCCCATATGGGCAGCTTCTGCTCAGCGAGCCCTGCGCTCCCGGCGGCGGAGCCTCCTTGGGCTTCCCACAGTCCCGCCTGCAGGTCCAGCACGTCCAAGAGGTCCACCACGACCCAGAGCAGCCGACCCCGCACCTCCTGCTTCCTGCGCTGTGGGGTCATGTGGTCGGCCCCCGTCAGGATGAGGAACAGCGAGGGCAGGCAGATGGACAGCAGCAGGGTCAGGGTCTTCCTGGCCAGCGGGTCGGGCGGCCGCCGCTCCTGCCGGTAGTTGTGGCAGACGAAGAAGAGCTTGAGCTGCAGCAGGGACAGGAAGAGGAACCAGAGCGCGTTGGCGAAACCGCGGCGTGGCGAGCGGGCCTCGGACACCACGCCAGCTGAGACGAAGCGCAGCGCGAGCAGGAAGCCCACGTCACCTAGCAACACCGCCGCGTACTGCCACACGCTCGGTCCTGCGAGCCCGCGGGCTCCCAGCATGCTCTGCTCCAGCAGGTAGAGGTCCACCACTGCCATCGTGCTCACCGTGACCAGGGTTGATACGCACACCTGGGGCGTGGGCACCATGCCTGCAAAGAGGAGCCACACACAGATGCACCATGGGACACGGGCGGAAATGAAACTGCAAACGTCGCTCAGCACGGCGCCCTCTGTACCCGCTAACTGTGACAAATCCACAGCGAAAAGCACGCTTTATTTTTTCTTTCCCTCCACCAACTTTAATTCAAAAGCACATGTAAAGGAGTTCGAAGCTTGTTGCTATGGTTGAAGACATTAGCTGCAGCGTAAGCGCCGAGCGCCCTTCATCTTTGGCCAGAGTTACATCTACCGTGGCTGCTCAAGCTGGGAAGCCTATTAAATTGTTTTTTTTTACTTCTCTGCAGCTCTTTGATTCAAATAGTGTCTTTTCTCCCCCCCCGAAAAGGTCCTAACATTGCTCCTTTTTGATTCGGAGATATTTTCCCCAAAGTTCTCTGCTGATACTTTTTCTGTTTATTGTTTCTGTTCCTTTTTTTCCTCCTCCTCCCCCAACTCCGCTCATTCATTATTAATTAATTGTGTTCAGGCGCAGCTAGGTGCCCTGTCAAAGCCTTTTCTTCCCCGCCACAGTCTGCCATGTTTATCCTCACGCCGTGCTGCAGCCTTTAATCTTCCCAAATTCCCACCTCATTCCCAATGAATATTGATAACTTGCTATTTGTTTAAAGACGCGTTTGACTCGTGTCTCTGTGTACGCTCTGTATGTCCGTGCGACTGCACGCGGGGAATGCTAATCCGGCGGAATCAGGGGGGGCTCACGTTGTTTTGTTACAGCTCATATTCCGGCCGCAGATAGCATAAACATCAGTATTGATCTCCGCATGAGAAATAATCATTGACTTTACAGCACAATCGACGGCCGGCGTCTGTTTATCGTATTTAGCTGAAAAGCAGCGCTCGGACCAGCGGGCTGTTATCTGCTCGGCAGCACCCGGGGGGGGTGTCAACCTCTCAACTGGATCAATGACATTATAATATAAAATCATTACCAGCTCCGATGTGTCCTAACGGCAACAGTTGAGTGTGATTGAGCGGGGGATTGTCAGCATGATTGCGGCCTGTGAGGAAAGTCTGCCAGAGAGAAATGCGTATTGATATCTTGCCGATGGAAGACACATCACTTCCCTCACTGTAAGACTAACAGGAGCGGTGCCATCTCTCCTCGGTGCCGTCTGAATCATTGAAGGGGGCTGAGGAACTCCGCTGGGTGAAGAACGGGCTTGGAGATAGCATGTGTGGAGGAGGAGAATGAGAATAAGACTGCAAGTGAAAGATTAATAGGCCTTTTGGCTGTCTACATGCCTAATAAAGTGTTACTGCATGATGGTAATAGTTCATAAATAAGCTCAGGGGGAGAGGGGGTGAAAGTGATGACGGAGGAACGGCTGAAATGTGGATAGAAAGTGACTTCCACCCACTTAGACTATATGAAAACATGCATTCGGAGAGCCGGCTCGGCCCGGACGGACCGGAATGCTTTCATCAGTGGGAGAATTGAAAAATCACAGACGTTCGGGGTTTGTTCTGTAACAGATGAATCAAAGAGATGAGGGGAACGAAGGATCTCGGGCTGATTAATCCGCTCGGAGGCATGGTGGGAGGACAGGCGTGGATCATGCCAGCACTCGTAATATCTGATTGCCTATGAAGCCTTTTGTCTCACGGCACACAGCAACTTGATTATCATTCCCGCTAAAGAGAGTGAATTTCACCACGCCGCAGATTGAGGGGATATTGGAATTTAGATGTGGTCATTTCTGTCTGGCAGAGGGGGAGGAGAAGGAGTTGGGGGAAGGAGGAGGAGGAGGAGGTGGTGGAGAAGTTTACAGCCAGTGTTGCAGCCGACCGTCTCCAGGTCGTTCCTCTTAAGTTATTCTCCCTGCGCTTTAAATTTCATCCTGGAAATCTCTCCGTCAGCCTGTGTTTGTGTTTTGACTCCCCGTCAACACCGCGTGTAATTTATTCTGCGGTGAGTGAGGCTCGAGACTGACAGCCCATGTGTCCACTCAGCTCATCAATAATGACCAAATTCATCATTTTGCTGTCTGCCAAGTGACACTGCCGTTGACAAGGTGAGGAAACCTGCTCCACTGTAAGCCTGAATAATGGCTTCTAATCGTGTGCTGCTGAAAGATTGGTGGATTCTTCATTTAGTGCTGAGAATCATTACTTCCTCCCACAATTTTGCCCACCTCCCCTCATTGTTCAGGTGGGTGCACATTTGTCCCACTGTCACAGCCGTGGTCCAAAAACAGCACTTAGACCCTGACAGAGATAAAGCAAAGGGGTGGAGCCCACTCCTGCGTTTGTTTTCTATTAATATTGGGCGAATCCCAGGCGGACAGAAATCCATGTAGCACACACATTAATTTGCCCCCTCCACCCCCCACCCCTCAGTTTATCTCCATAAACACACCTCAGCAGAGTCCCAAATTGCATCCAAGACAAAATCCTCCACAGGCCATCACAGGTGGCACAGGAGCACCAAGGGCATCAGGACGCCATCAGAGCCTTTAGATGAAAACTAATTAATTAAGAGAGTCGTGGGCGCAGCGTGCAAACCCGCGTTAATGCCGAGTAAATCCCCTCAGCAGACCCACAGCCCCCCCCCCTCCCCTCCCCAAAAGCCACTGGACTAAAACATCTGTTGATTTATCGGGCAACAGCCTGAGAGTTGCCCGGCGGGCTTTTTGTTGCCATCCATTCATTTACACGCTTCAATATTTTTTTTTTCCTTGAAGAAATTGTTGCGGATCGCGTGCGGCGCCGTCGGTGAACATCCTGCGTCCTTTGGTAATTTGACAGCCGCTCTTAAAGCCGCGTCCCCGCAACACCTGTTTCATAACTGGCCTATTAACAGCGGCTTTTATCCGAGCCCGGCTGGTAGTAAAGTGAAGCTTTAGTTACCCGAAACATTCGTCTCGCACTCGGGCTCGATCCGCGCAGTCTGATTTACAGCAACTAATGTGTTTCCAGCCTCGGAGCGGCGGCGCAGGCGGTGACCAATAAAGTGTGTGTTTATGGTCGCTGATGAGCCCGGCTGGGCGATAAAAGAGGGGGAGAAAAGTCCTATTCTCTCCGTCCGGGCGCTGGTTCACAGTCGGGCTCCGGGAGGGGGTTGCGAGGGGGTGAAGGGGGGGAGAGAGAAGTCAGCGCCGCCGCCTCGCCGAGCGAGTTTGTGGGAGCAGGGGGGGAAAAAAGAGCAGAAAGAAGCGGCTCATACTTATCGGGGTTTCCTCCTCCGTGCAGATCTGGCATGGCAGAAAGCTCCGTCCCTCCGCCGGCTCCGTGCTTGTTGCAGAGGCGCGATCCTGGCTGTGCGCGTGGCTCTGTCGCCTCCCGCAGTGCCCGGGACTGCTGCTGCCGCTGCCGCCCGTGGAGCTCTGACACAGCCGCGGGGATGCTGCCGCCGCTCCCGCTCCCGCTCCTTCCCTCCTCCTGCAGCTGCTGCTCCCGCTGCTGCTCCCCCTGCTCCTGCCGCCGCTGCTCCTCTGGTCGAGCTCCGGTTGCGCGGAGCTGCCGGGAAGTCGTTCAGAAGTGGAGCAGCAGCAGCAGCGGCGGCGGCGGCGGCGACGCGGAATCACTGAAGTGCAGCAGCAGCAGCAGCAGCAGCAGCAGCACCGCAGACCGAGTCAGGCGAGAAGAAGATGGCTCATGCGGGAGGAAGGAGACAGGACGAGGAGAAACTCACTCACGCTTCCCGAGTTTGGTTGTGGTGGTAATTTGTAAGCAGGTTACGTGCTCCAAGCTCAGACCTCCCACCCTCCTCGGTTTCTCTCCCCTCCCTCCCTCCCTCTCCCTCTCCCTCCCCCCCCCTGCTGCCATCAGCTGTGGAAGTTAAGCTGGAAGAAGATGCAATGAATATTTGAGAGCGCTGTGGTACAGTGCTGGTTATGGCTGATAATGATGATGATGCCACTCGCAGAAGATTAGCAGCATTGTTGGGGAGCAGGCAGAAACCTTATTTACCCTTCTCAGCTTGAAACCGGCGCGGAGGAAGTGGAGCGAAAGATGCTTGTAGCCTGTAGACACAATTTAGAGCTCAGAAGGCAGATGTTACAACTTTAATTAGTCCTCCTTCGGTCTACTGTCTTAGTCACACACTCCAACCATCCCTCTGTGTTAGATTAACTCATTACAGCGGGCTTAGCGCGGAGTCAAACAGCAGGATTGGGATTTTTTTCCTTTTTCGGGGGAAATATCGGCTGGAGAAAATTAATCTAGTGGAAACGGTTCGGCTGAGCGGAGCTCCTTGTTTCAGGACGGATGAAGTTTGAAGAAATTTGAAAGCATCACCTTGCTCCCAAGGTCCTGCTCCTTCAAGTGTGTCTGTATCCATCGTACGCCGCACCTTAAGCAGAGGCTCAAGTCGTCAGCGCCTTCGTGTCGGGGGGCTCTCGGTGGGCCAGCTTCATTTTAGACTGAGAGGTTTAATCAGACTGGTAAGAAAGGGGATGGAGAGCCATATTTCTTGTCAGATTCAGCTCTGCGCTCTGCTGGCTTCCGAGAGAGGAGAGATTTTCCATTTTCTTTCTTCCCCTTCAGCGTAGGCTTTTTTTTTTAGTTTGTTTGACTGTGACTTCTTCTCTCCTCTGCCTTCTTGTCAACCCCCCCCCCTTCACCCCTCCTCACCCCAGTCCTTCCACCTCCCCCTGTTTTCCGTCTTCTTGTTGTTCCCTGTGGGCGTGGTTGAAGGTCACTGTGCTCACTGGCTCACTCTCACCGTGGAGCGAGAGGCAGCAGAAACGGATGCAGAGGAACAGTGTGAATAGCAGCGGAGTGGGGAGGGAGGGGAGTGGGGGGGGGTGCAGCCAGGCGGTCAGGCTGTCCACAGCCCTGTGCACTCATCACTTCCTGCTTCAGACATGATTGGGGGGGGGCGGGGGGGGGGGGGGGTTTGGAAGGACACACGGGGCGGCAGCCTCTCTAAGAATGCTGAAGGCGTCAACAGAGAGCCGTGCTCCACGCCGGACCCCCGGCTGACCTCCACAGACGTGGCAGCTGTGAAGGAGTCCGGGCCGTCACCCCGCTGCTCTTGGCTCTCGCCCAGTGTCATCTCGCCATGCGAGGGATGAATTAAAAGAGAGAGCCACCGTTCAGCTTTACACTTCGGTCAACAAAATCGATGCTGCAGCAGCAGCAGCAGCTGCAGCTGCAGCAGCTGCAGAGGTGTTGTCTTTCATATGTCACACGTTTGTCTTTCTTGTCAAAACCTCGTACCTACATTACCCATAATTCAGTGTGATTGCCAGCGGTGGGATTCAGACATGGCAGCTAATGAAGCCTGGAGCTGCTTGCCTCCAGCAGAGTTGATGGGTGCTGATAGATGTGATGAGTTTAGTTTAAATCCGCATTTCCACCTTTTTCCCTTCCCAAAAACTCAGTTCCAAGTTTTCTGTGTGCCGCCTCTTATTACGCAGTCACGCTTTTTTTTGTAATCACACCACAGAAACACAAATTTCAATTAGGACAGGCTGGAAGACGGCACGATTCGCAGCACAACACTGCTCCTAATTGTCCCCGTGGGTGATTTTATTTTTTTCTGGTGTGGGGCAGGTGGAGCTGCAATATAACGGCAGAACTGCGTTTCAGACACAGCAACAACAACATCCTCTCCAAACAAACATTCATTTGTGAATTGTGCTTAACAAACAACCTTGGAAATAAAGAAGAGAATGAAAGGGGGGGGGGAGGGACGCGCCGTGCAGCAGAGAGTTTAACTTTCACAGGTAAAATCTGCCTCAAAACCATAATTCGGATGCATCCAAACGGATGTCTTTGTAATGTAACATTTTATGGGCCTAGAAATATCACATTACTCAATTCAAACAATCATCATGACGGTTTGAATGATTGTTTGCCAGTCGTGTTTGTCGTGGCTGCGCCGGACTCGCTCTCCGTCTGAGGACAGAGAAGGCAAACGGCGCTCTTCTGTTTGTTTCCATTCGTGCTGTTTTTCGCCGGGGCTGCTGTCGGCTTTTATATGCAGACTGTATGAAAGGTCAGAGGAGAAAGGTCCTTGGTCCCTGATTACAGGGGAGGGTGGAGCATTTCCGTGCGGGCATGCGGACGGTTCAGTTTCACGTTACCTGGCAACTGTGCAACAATGCCAACGAGTGGCGCAACTATCAGGTAACAGGTAGGGAAATTAATTACTTCCCACGGGCACCAACTATAGAAAATGCACACCTCATGTTTTCCTCTCACAGCGCATTATATTTGCGTTACGAGGGCAGCGCAGCGGCGTCGTGGTTCGCCGCGGAACCTCACAGCGAGAGGGCTCCTCCTCTGAAGCCGCCCCTGCGTTGTGTTGACTTGTGTGGGTTTTCTCTGGTTTTCTCTGCTCACATCGTCTGAGGACCTAAAGCCAAACACGGCGGCTCCGATGGTTAATGAATCGCTCATATGTGTGAGTTGGGTTTTTTTGTGTTAATCCTGTGATGAACTCTTCACTCGCTTGCTTGTTTTTTTGGGGTTGACCCCGAACTTGAACTTGAACTTGGATCGCCTTCAGCTTCTACAACCCAACTTGTATAAAGCAAGACTTAATGATGGATAGACGATGTATAATTCATCACGTTTTGAATAATGACCTCAAAAATCCGCACGATTTCGTTCTTTCTCCCTGATCTGTGTGAAGCAGCAGGAAGTTTCGCTGTACTTTTTTTTTCATCTACATGACATACTCTTGACATAAATACCTGCAGAATTCCAGCTGAAACACTTTAACAGTGCAAAACTCCCCATTATCTCCCGAAACACTGCACAAATACGGCTCCAGCTTTGGTAAAACACCGCAGCTGTTGTAGCGATCTGACTTTTCCCAGCCCAAGGATCTGTGTGTGTGTGTGTGTGTGTGTGTGTGTGTGTGTGTGTGTGTGTGTGTGTGTGTGTGTGTGTGTGTGT
>JASSRZ010000049.1:10077171-10087825 GCA_032164315.1 Malacoctenus gilli | reverse complement strand
TCTCTCTCTCTCTCTCTCTCTCTCTCTCTCTCTCTCTCTCTCTCTCTCTCTCTCTCTCTCTCTCTCTCTCTCTGTGAGTATTGTTCTCAATGTTGAACACTAATTGACAAGCATTCTGCTGGCTCTCACTTTTAATTAACAATGTCAGTTTGGTTCATTTCTTTGATTTTGGTGACTGCATGTTCTTTTTCTATGACAAGCATTTCAGCTTGTGTACTCGCAAATCCAAAGAACTTCTCCAAAAACAAGACAAATTAAAATCAGATCAAATGCAGAATTTGCAAGAACGAGTGCAACAATTTTGATGGAAATCAGTCAGTATTGTTGTTACAGAGGCAAACTGGAGTAAATCAGATTATCTCCCGACTCGCAGCAGTGACATTTTAATGGAGTCACATGTTGGCTCCCACATGGATTCATGTTGACCTTGAATTTGGATCCGTCCTCCAGTGTCTCATAGAAGTGTTTGGACTATGGGGGGGGGGAAGGACACTCGTGTTCAGATTCTACCAGTTGTTCTCACCTTTTTCATGGTGCCCCTCGATGGCCCCTAAAAGGTCCTGCAGCCCCCCGGACCACAACCTTTCCTCATGAAAGTTCATTTTTCAGGTTGTAGAAAGCATCTTATTCTGGTTTTGGAGACTTGGGACCCCCAGTGATCTCTGGCATCCCCAAAGGGGTTCCGGGCCGCAACACAACACCACCGCACAGTCCCTCAAACAAACAATTGTCCCAAGTCCAAAGAATTTACTCTCATTTCTCCTCAAATAAGTTGTTTGTCAATCTTTTCGTCTCTTCAGCTTAACTAATTGGCTCCTGTGTAACTTGAAATGAGACTTAGACATAAAGCTGCTCCAACATCTGCTCTCACTCCCCCTCCTCTCTCTGCTATTGAAAAATGTGTCCGCACTAAATTGTTTTTTTTTGTTTCATTTTGTGAAACCGAGACACACACACACGCAGCACCGCCAGATTGGACCCTTTGTAACCAACAGCTTTTCCACAGATAGAGAAAAATTCTGTTGCCTCCGTCGAAAGGTCAGTACAGTCAGATAACACGACTGGTGACAAATCACCTGCTCGCCAGTATCTGCGCGGCTCAGCCGAGCCTTTATTGCCTGTATTTGTTTTTCTATGTGGCAGATAAGCGATGATCTCAGGTAAACTTTCCTGTGATGATTTATTGATTGGGTTAGATGTCAGATTTTACTTAATAAAGGTCTGCCGACAGGGAATGAATCATTATTAAAAGAAAAGGGTCACAATAAATCAGTGAAGGCTGAAGAGAAGAGAGAGCCTTTGTTTGGGCTGGAGTTGGTTTCGGGGGGAAGGTGGGGGGGGCGGGGTGCATGACTGAGACAGGGGAGCAGCTGTGCAGCAGCTCCAAGTTAAACATGCACGAGGTAAACAAAACAATGAAAGCGGCGCATGCAGAAAGGTTGTTTCAAAGTTAGGAAATATTTTCATCATCCTTATAAGTCTCGCTTGTGAATATTTAATGCAGAAAAACGACGGTGCGTAATGTGACGGTTTCTTCAGCGCCCAGAAATAAACGCCGGGAAGGAGCTGCGGCTCCTTGTTTTGGTCGGTGGCCTGCAGCTCTCCGGCTCTGAATCAGCCTCACCGCTGTTATTTTCTGTCATGACAGATGGCCGTTCAGTGAGAGAGCTCAGATGAACCAGCTGAACACGGCCGACGCGGCACACAAACGCAGACTATCAAAGCTCGCAAGCTCCCGGTAAACAGTCGAGTGTTTAACAGCTACAGAGAGACTTTCCCCCCGAAAATATGACTCGAAAAGAGCGAATGCTGGGCTTGAATACAGCAGCAGGACCCATTTTAATTAGATGGTAACGCCGCTTCAAATCCCGTGGATGTAAACATAAATATTGTGTGGGTTCAGTTTCTGTATAACAACCTGATTAAGTTGAAAAAAGGTCGGCTGTTCTTCAGTGGCGCCAAATAAAATGTAATCATTAGAGTTTTAAGTTGTAAATACCAATAAAACTCCAAATGATCGCCGTGGAGGAAAAGACCAAACAGTATTTATCATGTTTTTCTGGCACAGAAATAATAAATAACGATGATGAATAATGAAAGCTAATTACTGAAGAGCTGCTTTCAAACAGTAAACGAGGAAAAAACAGAATGTCTTGATTTATGTGGAGCTAATACAGAGCATCCGTCCCTTCGTCCATCCGTCCATGTATCTCTCCATCTATCCATTTATTCCTCCTTTTAAATCCTCTTTGGAACTAAGATATTGAATTTCTGTCCATCCAGCTCGACACTCGGAGCTTTTTTCTTCCCCAGCAGACTCCAGGTGCGGAACTGACCATCACCTTCCACACTCGAGCCGGCGAAATAATTTAGTCGCCGTCTGAGCGAACAATCAGGTCGTTGGCTGATGAGAGAAGGCTGAAGTGTCCGGACACAAACTCGTGCATGTTCAGGGAAAACAAGCGACCTTCAGTCAGAAATGCAGCGATCCTGATTGGACGCTCTGTGGAGGAACAGGACTCACCACTTCACCACTATGTCAGTGAAACTCCCAGCAGCAGTAAATGTTTGGCTTAAAAAAGACATAACGGAAAGTCACGTTTTTCCGTGTCCAACTCATTCATTATTTGCTTTAAAACTCTTAGAATTCACTTTATTTTTCTTTACAACATTAAATTATTTGGGATTTATTGTTCCTGTTTTTTTCGGCTGCAGCCCCAACTTGTGCTTTGGTTTTTAATTTGCTGAAGATGTGTGGAGTTTCTGCTGAAGTCTGCGATACGGGGAAAAACTCCCTAATGAGTCATGTCTGTGTTTGAAGATCATCCGTTAATTTAGGATATTACGGAGGGCCAAAAGCTGAGTAAGTTAATCTGCTCTTTCATTAAGGCTAAAAAGATGAATGTCACATGTCTCTGAAGAAGTTTTTTCTTCGGCGACTGAGTCAGAACTTTCTTGAAGTTGTGAACTGCTTGTCGGCTCTCAGCCGCGAGGCACCGCGAGCCGAACGAGGAGGACACGAGAATCGCACCACAGTTCAGGCGCTAAATTCAGTGGATGAGAGGAAAGTGGACGTGTGACTGGAAAGCTTTCACGAGATTGAGTGAGAGCCGCTGTCAGGGTGGGCCGCTGAGCAACACTCTGAGACCCCCTGACTGCCCCCCAGGATGAGCCCGCACCAGCTTTTGGCTGTAGAGTTCGAGTAACTCTGGAGAAGCTGGATGAAATGCAGAGCAGAAAACAAAAACGCAAGTTTTGAGCTAGCAGGGCGTGGCCCCGCCCGACCCCATCCCCGCTCAGGTAAATAAAGTTTTTCTGAAAAGCCGCGATGGTGATTAGAGATCACGTGCGCGCTCCTCCCAGGGATCAATGCTCCTTCATCAGCAGACGGAACAGATCACAGGGAATAACTATTTGAAATTGTCAGTAAAGCAGGACAGCAAACTCCCTCACACACGATGAACTCTAAACTCACATTCTGAGCGGCTGAACTGTTCATGCTTTTCCACATTTAAAGATTTTGCTTATGGCAGCTGCAGATCATAAACAGCATTTGCTGACATGTTCCAGCGAAAAGACTTTTACTTTGAAATTTGAGGTCGGTCTTTTATACACAGCCTGTAACAGACCAACCTTTTTGCACTTGTGATTTTTAGCATATTTTTATTTGTGTTATTAAATTCCTCCTCAACATTTGAATTGAATCACTCAAGTCTTAAATTGGGTTTGAATGATTTCCGTAGTTTACGGGGGAGAAAACGGACGCAGCAACAACAGTCAGGCTGAGATTCTCCATCTGCTGCTTCTCCTGCGTCTCAAACATACGCTGAGGTCACGGATTTGGATTCCTACGGAAAGATAATGAACTGCTGATGTTTGAAGAAGCTGGAAGGCAGTTTAAAAATACTCACTGTTGTTCTGCATGAAGCAAAAAGAAAAAAAATACTCAGTTCGCCGCTTCAGCAGGGAAAAAAAAGACTTTCAACCTGAAACTACAGTTGAGCTGCAGAACAGAAAAATATATCTTTTAAAAAAAAAAACACTTTGCAAACTTTTTAAGCAGCAGAAAGACTTTTTCATGTCACATCACTGGAAAAGTTTCTTTTAGTGAATCAGAAAATATCACTTAGCTTTTAAATGAGCGTCTGTTTTTCGAGCATCACAGGATAATTATCGATTCAGACATTCACTCTGTGACCGACTGTGGGCAAATCACACCAAAGTACAAGATGTTCAAACTGCAGCTGGTTGAAACATTTCATTCGTTCTTGTAAAATTTTCTCCTGAAAGTGAGTCTTTCTTCTTTTAGAAGTTGCGCTGAAGTGAATCGACTGTCGGCGTGACTTCGAATTGCCGCACAGCCTAAAAACGTTCACCTGGAAGCAGGCAGTGGTCGTTACTGAATGAATGGTTGATTGCGACGTGGTTACTGGAACTGACTCCAATTGTGGCCAGTGTCTTAAAAACTAAGAATCAGAAATTAAAAGCAGAAAAAGGGAGAAATGTCAGCATTCGCTCTGGAAAACACCCCCACAGTGAAACGGCCCGCGGGTGGTTGTCTGCTGCGCCGTGTGATGAGGAGGCGGGGCCTCTGCGGGAGCTCGTAGGTCTTTTGGTTTTAAGGAAGAGATGCGGCCGCAGAGCCGATCAGAATCGGACAGGAAGACGGGGAGCACCGACTGAGAGTGTGTCCGCCCACAGTCACAACCACACAACCGCAACCAGTGTGAAGTCACCTTGAACCCAACAACACGTCTGCACTCGGGAAGAAACTTGAACAGAAATCAAGTCAGCTCCGAATAAGAACGTTTTTAAAGATTTTCTGTCTCTACCTGCCTGTGATCAGACTCAGCCCTGCACTCGAATGCTTTTTTTTCTCTTTAATTATCATTATTCGTCTTTCTTTTATTCAAATTGCAGGATTCATGCAAAGTTCTTGCAAGTCCCACGTGTATGAAACATTGACTATAAATAAAGCTGCCCTGCTTTGCTTTGCTTGGCCTAAAATTGCCTTTGCCCTGCTGTGGATTGACCCCAAGGCCAGAGACGCTGCAGGTGTGTGAGGACCACCTGCTGCGGCATCATGAGCTCTTTTACTCCTCACTCCCACGGCTGCTTCGCGCTGGCTGTGACGCGAGCGGGTCGACCTGCGCCGTCAATCATCGAGCGCACGCAGTGAAGTCACGTTTCAGCCGCTGGTCGTAAACGTGCGCACTGCCCACGTTGTAGCAGCCTCAAACATGGGCAAGCCCATAAAAACCGGGCAGAAAAAAGGCCCCGAAACCACAGCTTCAGCCATGACGTTCCCATGGTAACGCATGTAAACAGGCCCCCTTTTGATCCGTGGGGGTTAGCTGTATCTCCTGGGTGTTGATTCAGATCTCTCCTGCTCTCTGCAGCCCGACAGAACGTACGACCTGAAGATCGGCCAGCCCACCACGTCTTACTTCCTGAAGCAAGCGGCCGGCATCGCCAAGGGGGCCGGAAAGACAGGTGAGACGAGCTGCTGCCCCCCACACACCCCCACCCCCCAGCCCCCCGCCTCTGCTCCCACATCGCTTTTCACCCACTGAGACCTCTCCCGTAATGGACACCCGCCTCTCCACGGACTCCAGCCTGAGCTTTGCTCTTGATTGATGTTATATTCATGACGTGCGGGCTGCAGCAGAGGAAGGAAGCGGCGAGCGCGGTGTGTCAGAAAAAAGAGAATTATGGATCTCTGACTTTTATTTTCTGAGATTGCTCCAGTTTCATTTCAGGTGTTGAATCCTAATCACGCTGCTACGCCCTTTTTTCTCATCTCACACACCTGGACACACACTTCACCCTCGCTGCTGGAAAAATAAAAGAACTGCAGACCGGCTTCATTTTATCACCTGTTTTCATGCTGGTCCGTGTCGGCCTCACCTAATCTATATTGATCTGCGAGCCGCTGAAGCTGCTGCATAGCATGTTGTCAGTGTTGGTCGCCGCCATGCCAACAGGAAAACAGATTCTATGCATGTCGCGTTTTGTTTGAAGCAAACCCACCGTCGGACCGGCTTCGACACGACCAGCATAAACCCTCCTGGTCCCTCGAGGACCAGCATTAACCAGGAAGAGCTCGCGTTTCATGTTGTTTCCTTTTCTCTGTGCCTTGGTGAATTTTCACATTCACATACTGTCTGCTGATTTGTGTTCTCTGTGTGAAGGCCACGAGACGGCGGGGATGGTGTCGGTCAGAGCGGTGTACGAAATTGCGCAGGTGAAAGCTCAGGATGAATGCTTCAAAATGAGGAACGCCTCCCTGGAGACGGTGGTCAAATGCATCATCGGCTCGGCCCGCTCGCTCGGCATAAAGGTTGTCAACGAGTAAGTCCTGATCCCGTCCTCGGCGGAGTCTCCGAACTTCATTCACCCGCGAGTCCCGAACGTGATCGATAAGAAAAAAATGAAGACGGACAGCCTGCAATCGATCCTGTGCTCAGTGAAGTAGTGAAATGTCCGTAGATTCTGCTGTGCTTACAAATGGCCACTAGAGGGGGTTTCAACAGCCTTTACTGTAACGTGTCCAACAGCATCTTCATCAAAACATCGCACAGCTTCAGAGGAGAAGCGCTAAAACAGATAAATTACCTGAGTGAAAGGTCGAAGAGTTCCCGTTGTGTATCAGTCGCAGCCTTTCAGCCGTGTGCAACACTCAGAGCAACATCGTTTACAAGGCAGCAGCAGGTGAACCTGTAAAGACCTCTGCTCCTTAAATAATTACGATACAGTAAACACTGAGGCACTCTGCTTATGTAGGCTACATTAAGCAGGTAAATTAGAAAGTAAATTAGATTTTTTTATACAGCAGAAATAATCTGCTGGAACAACAGTGCAATAAAAAGTTGAAAAACGACCTCGTAATTTGTCCTTTAGTAAATATTTCTAGCAGCTAATTCCATTCTCAAGGCCGCTGTTCAGATGTCGTGTCCTGTTCAGAACAGTAAATAAAATCATTACACAGTTTCTCTTTTACTGTTTTATTCAGAGCGCCGCAAATCACTGGCACTCACTTCCTTTAGCTTCAGTGTTTGACTGAGTTGGCTGCTGAGAGGAGGCAGTTTAAAACACCAGATACACAAAGTGTCCATCTGTGCAGTTCAGCAGGAGCTCGTGATGGAGGCTGGATCAGTGACATGATGGCTGGTTGCAGGCGGCACTCACAGATTCACGTAATGCGAGAGGTGACGACGACAACCTCAACTTAAACAAATGTAGTTAATATTACTACTAATACTGCAAATACGAGTACTGCAAAAACTGTTAGTGCCGATATCAATACCAAAACTAACATGACGTATTACTACTGTTGATTTCAATGGCAGTGGTATTAATTCTGATCAAATAAAATGACAAATACAAATATCATTACTACTATACAAATCCTAATTAACTGTATCAAGGCTGATGGAAGGCAAATACTACGATTACTACTCAGAAAATGGTTAAAACTAATACTCCCCAAAATATTTCACATCGTAACAAAAAAACCTTCATTTGTTGTTACAATGAGGCTAATATTAATGCTATTATTAGTGATAATATTAATGTTAAGTAGACCAATCTGAACACTGATGCACATCAGTTCTATCACTGGATCATCGGCGTCACAGTTTTTTCATCCATGTGGTCGAACCCAAAGTGGTCCGTCGGTGTGTCGGCCTGCGACCGTGAAATATCCTCCCAGTCGCTCTGCATATCCGAACCTCTTTGATATCCGAGTGTGCTGCTGGACCGGACTCATCCACACAGCAGCGCGCCGGCCGCAGAGCAACGCACAGCTGCCAAAAAAACAATTATAGATTGTAGTTTGAAAGGAGCCTGATAAACACTGCAGCTGTGTGAACTGCGACCATCTGAGCCTGCGCTTTGATGGATGCTCAGTGGGGTGCGCGCAGCCACACCGTCGTGTTTACATAAAGCTGTTTGTTTTGGTCTTTGAGTTGCAAAATAGAAAACACAGCATCTCAATCAATTCCTAAACCCTGTGGAGGTTTGAGTCCGCACATCGAGCTTTTGTGCTGAATGTGTTTTGAAAGTGACGCCACGTAAACCTGCTCGCTTTCCTCCTGTTTTCCTTCTCCATACATTAGATATTCATCTCCTATCACGCACACACTCATCCAGTGTCATACACAAACACAGGCGTCCTCTTGCGCCGCCTCGCTCTCTCTCTCTCTGACTCAATAATGTTGTTCTTTTCCCAGAATTGTCTCCTCATAACTTAAAAGGTAGCATGCATTGCTGCTGTGGCACTTTATTATTTATTGCGAGTTTCTGCCAGTGGAGAAATTGGTATTTCTGCCGCTTTTACAATGGATTTCTCTCTGGATGGTTGTTGAACACTGGTGCATTACATTGAGCCCGTAAAGACGCCTGTGCTCCCTGATTCTGGAGGACTAACACCCAAAACCCAGAGGAGTTAATGTTGCAGAGAGCTGCAGGATTTACTGCTCTGGAGTCGAAATTTCTGCCCCTTAAAAAACACAGTTGCTGCACTGGAAGAATGTTTTTATTTCACTTTTTATCGTTCCATCTTGTTGCGTCGCAGGCGATCTGTCAGAGGGAGCTTGATTTTTACAGTGTGTGGTGACAAATGTGACTCCTGAATAAAGGAAAATATTTCACCAACAGATAAAAAAAAGAGCATCACATCCAACTGTGCTTAATTTGCGCTTCCTTTCACTGCAGGCGACTATTGTTGTTCAATAAAAAAAAAGACACATCTTTGCTGCATTAATCATCTTTGAATTCTCAACAGCGCAGCAACACAAAACGGTTCATCTAAATCTTTCCTGCATTAATTTATCAAAAGCTGCCAGTGACTCAGAGCTGTCTCCTCCTAGACTCACCTCCAACTCAGGATCATGTTCAAGAAATAAACAGACTTTGTTTTTAAAGGGTTTTTTCAACACAGAAATGACTTTCCAATTCAGGAAATGAAAAACCTTCTTGTTGCTTTGATCACAGCAATGGCTGTTGTTGTCGTGGCAACAAATGATAATTTAATGTCAGCCCCATCATCAATGGTAATATTCCCATTTCCACCATTAGAAGTGAAAGTGAGGAAGTATCAGAATTAGTATTTGCAACATTATTGTATCGTTGTAGTAGTGTTCCAATTCAAATGTGTGCAACTCATTTTTAATGTAATGAGGTGGAGTACTTCATGTGGAATGTACTTCTATGCTACTAAACTGAAATCCTTAAAAAGTACCAGTACCTAAAAGTGCTTTCTTACTTTCAGTACTTTGTGCATTGATTATGCACCTGCTTGTCTCTTTGAACCACCTTTGAACGTAAATCATCTTATTTTCCTGTTTTGTTCCGTCTTTAAAGCATAAATCTCCTAAATCTTTGAAAGGCTGCAGTGAGACTCTTCTTCTACATGGTGTCTGTGTGTTGCTGCTGGAGTGAAGCTCATTTTGTACCTTCCTCTCGCTCTCTCTTTGCTGCTCTCTAGTCTCCAGGCTGATGAGTACAGAGTCTTCCTGGAGCAGCGGGAGGAGAAGTTGAAAGCCGACGCTGCAGCAGCGGCAGCAGCGGCGGCAGCCGAAGCCGCATCAGGCAAAAAGAAGTGACGAGGCGAGATGCTGACCTGGCGTTCCTCTTTGTAGAGACTTTCTACCTGTTCCACATTCATGCAATAAACCTGTCCATGTTGTGTTTCACATCAGTTGTTACATAACCCGTTTCTTTGTTTCTTTTTCCTCCTCCCTGCCCTCCAGTATAAAGGTGTTTCCTCGCTTCAGAGCGTTTGTGAGCTTTAACATCGGCTGCAAGCAGACAACAAAAAACCAGCGACTCAGATTTGGAAAATATTGATGGACCTGAGTGGCTGTTTCCCTCCGAGGGGAGCAGATAAAAAATGTAATTGCTCTGTCTGGGAAGGATTTGTATTCTCACTCTCTTTGATGTTATTATCTATTATTAACACTTCCGGAAGCGGTTTGGCGTTTTGACAGATTGTGCAGATGGTTTTTCCTGCACGTTTCGCACCGTTCGGATCAGACTGGATCCTGAAGGGGTTTTATCACATCAATCATACATTATAAACCAGGAGGACTTGAGGCACTACAAAGCTTCAGCGTTACCGTACTTATTTCCACGAGAGTCCTGATCTCATCTTGTTATCGCTCTGCCAATGCCTGTTGTTGAGATTTCCCAGTTTTAAGCACTTAAATGGTGTTTTAAATGAAACATTGACCACGAGCAAAAAGACATTCGGTGTTGAGGTTATGCAAATCATTTATCAAGCAGAAGTTTAAACCCAATGAAAATATCGGGTAAATTGCTTTTATATTTTTAATTGACTTGAAGAAGCTATCAGTTTGGTGTGCACATTCTGACATTTAATTCACTTTTAATGTCACTCACTCAAAACACAACGGCCGAGTTCATTAGCATAGAAATTAACTTGTCAAAAAGGAATAAATAATTAAAGGTAAAATTATTGCGTTTAAGGTCTGACTCATCTGATCGTCGCTCTTCATCCATTAGACTCAGAAAGGCGTATTTATGTGTTCATAGTAAACTAAATGAGAGCTGGAGCTTCAAGTAGGGGAAAATTAACAACGATATTTGAAATGAAACCAAATGAATCATCTGCTCTTCCTAACATCAGCTTGGT
>JASSRZ010000049.1:10061674-10077071 GCA_032164315.1 Malacoctenus gilli | reverse complement strand
TCAAGTAGGGGAAAATTAACAACGATATTTGAAATGAAACCAAATGAATCATCTGCTCTTCCTAACATCAGCTTGGTTCAAACATTCACTTCTATGTCTGCATGTGATCACCTACAGTGCGCTAGTGTCCACATATATTCTTCATTTTACAGTGAAACTTTTAATACTGGAAATCAGTGCAGACTATCCTTTAGTACTTCAGATTTGAAGTTCAGAGAGGAGAAATCTACATTTTCTGATGAAGTCACATGTTACTTTAGCAACTCCTGGTCTCCTTATGAAATCTGGTGTAACTGAACACAACAAAAATCTCAAATTGGAGGAAGATAGCTTTAATTTAGTTCTTATGACACGGACCTGCTTGAACTTTCCAGCACACGTCACAGATCTGAGGTCCAAGCGTCAAACTGCAGAAGCGGAGAAACACAAAGCAGAAGGTGAGTGTTTCTCGTTTTGTAGTAGCTTTGCTCAGTGAGACGCTCTGCTTTTGGTTGCAGCACTTGTTTCAGCCAGAAGATAGCAGCAGTCAGCTGCGCAGCTCCCTCAGCAGCACTGCAGCAGGGACTGACGGCACAGAATGTTCACTTGCAGGGAAATAATCTGGATACTTGGTGGTTTTCATCCGTATTTCTGTCAAATTGTGTGTGAATCTCTGTGTGACGGAGGGTCGGACTTGAGTCTCCTTCAGGTTTTAATTGTTTCTCCTTCACAATTCACAGGAGGCAGCACCTCCATGGTTTGTGGTTTTCACCTCTGAGTTTTGGTCACTGTGTGGCGATGGAGCCTTATTTTGTCCCCCCCTGCTCTCTACTGTACCTCTAATTTTAGCCTCCCCCCTTTCCTCCTTTGTCTCCCCTGCCTTTCCAGCCCTCCCCTGCCTGATGCTTGTGAATAGAGGCTGAGAATAGATGGGAGGCTGCTTCAGTCAGAGCTCTTCAGCAGGAATGCCTATATATGGAGTCTTACACCACGCCGAGCGCTGATAGAGTGAAAGGTACATCAGTGAATGTGGGCTACTTTGATTTGTAAAAAAAAAAAAAAAAAGAGGGTGGTGGGGGGGTCATATGCCTACTATTATGCGTGTGCGTGCATCATCATAAGTGGGAGGCTGCCTGTGTGTGCCTGCGCGCACCTCCCCGCACGCAAAAACCTCGATGCCAAGCGTGTGCGTCAGTCTGAGTCAGATAGTGTCTCATTCTGTCTCGTCATGTGTGTGCGTCAGTGCTGTTGCTGAGCGAAACTCGCTCCAGGGGAAGAAATGGAGGAGAGTGAAGGGGAGGGAGAGAGGGAGGGAGGGAGGGAAGGAGGGAAGGAGGCAGGGATGGTGGGTTGATGATGGTGGTGATGACGACGATGATGAGGCCGAGGGAGGAACGAACGGGGGCCTGACTGTGACGACACCAGTGCATCAGCAGCATTAAGTGCACTTTAATATAAATGCATTTGTATGACAACCAAATACACTTATAAGCATCACAATAGAACACTGGTCCACAATGTCCATTCTGCAGTAAGTAAGATGTTCGAATATATTCCATCTTATGCGATAAAAATCTCTTTCTGGTATGTACAGACCAAGAACTGTTTCATACAAATGTACAAATGTGTACAACCTTTCTGAAAAGAGCATATGCCTATATCCACAGACATAATGCATATGCAATAAACATCTTTGTCAAATATCACACGTACAATAATATAATTTTACACAAGTATATCAACTTAGCCTTGAATAGCTAGAACGTAGGAATCAATCCTTTACTTGACCGTAGACAACTCTACGTGAGCATGTCGACACCATGGGAATTGTACCATTCTCAACCCGTGTCGCTTGGTAACTGAATAGAAATAGCACCCCGTCCCTATTTTCATTTTTTAAAACAAAACTTTTGAATTCTAACCCCTCTCAAAAAAGAAGAATCGCTCATTCACATAGTCAATTGTGCCTCAACTACACCGCGCTCCAGTGGAGCAACGATGTGACTGTCCATGTTGAATGGACAACGATAAAGAGTTCAGAGTTCAGCAGGTCAGGGCCGTTTCAGGCACGCAGGAGCCGCTATAAGCTGCCAGCATTGCAAATATTGATGCTGCAAGAATATCCAGCCGACTGCCCTCAGGCCGGGAGGGACCTGAAGAGCCCACATTCAGAGTCTAATGTACAGTACGACGGAGCAGTGGAGTTGTGGTGTGTTCAGAGTCCCGGCAGACTTCCCGACAATCTCGTTGTGTGGCGTCGACCCTCGTGAGAGCAACGGACACCGTCGACATTCTCGAGATCTTCGCGTGCCAGGATCTCCTCGCGTGTTTTCTTCTTCTTCTGCTTCTTCTTCTTTTTTTTTTTTGTTTGCACATCACATTGATACACAAAGATTTCAGATGGAGAGATAAATATGAAATGTTGAAGATCTGAAGGCGCAAACTCAAAGCTCAAAGCATCTCAGGCTTAGTTTGAATACTGTTTGTCGGTTTCGATGTGGCCTTGAAGGCTCCGAGGAAAAAGTGCTTTCAATCCAGAGCGGCGACGGCTCTGAGGACTGGACGGAAGATTTTCAACTGGTGGGATCTTCCTTCGTTGTAACTGTTTGTGGTCATCCCAAGGATGTTAAGATTTGTAAACATTTGACTCCTGATACATTTGAGGTTTGCGTTTGCGTTACTGCATGTCAGGCAGAGTGCTATATTCATCTCTCGATATTAACATTGCAACAAATGGTCTTTTTTTTTTGTTCACAACATATTTTTCACTACGAGTGAATACAAATGCGCGTCTGGAAGTCGAACAGCGCTTGGAAATTCCGAGACATTTCTCAGTCAGATCATGTCTGAAGCTCATGGAACAAGAGAAGCTGAGAGACACCACATGGACCCAGAACCCAGTCAGTTGTGGGTCCATGCAGTCGCACCATCATGTGAATGTTGCACCAGGTTTGTTGTAGTTTACAGATTAATGACTGAACAAAAATATAAAGCCAATCTTTGTTCTGAGGAGACACGTAGGAGTTAAAGTCCTTAAGTTGTATATACATTATGTATATTTATACACTTAATTATTTTTTACTTTGCAGTAAAAGGGGCTCCACAAAATATGACAATATGCCATACTTAATGAAGTAAGTCACAGACTTATTTTAGAACGGAGGAACACTTCCACTCCCATCTGAAAGACACAAAAAGGAGAGAAAAATGTTAGCGACACATTTTTTAAATGATATTTTTGGATGTAACATTTCTTTCGAACCAAAGTGAGAAGCAGGGCGAGTTCTCACCTTTGTGGAAGCACTGTGGCGATGGATGACATTGGAGTTGATACAACTCAGGTTGTTGCCCTAAGCCAGGGGCGATCGAGGCACCTGCCCCAAACATGGGTTCCAGGACGGCCAGTTCCTCCAGGAGGGACTGAGTGCAAGACACGGCGGGCGTGGGCGAGGCGATGGGCATGGAGGTGGCGGGGCTCGGGGAGGCAGTGAGGATGAGAGGAGGGGAGGCTGGGATGGAGGAGCAGGAGGACACAGGAGATGACACCACCTCGATCTCCATTGCTTCCTCGGCCAGCCCCTCCCCTTCCACCTTTACCCCGGCCTCAGCAGCCACAGTCGCCCCGCACCCAGCCATGGAGTTACATTGCGCCGATTGGACGCTACAGACGTGGCCCTCTCCCTCGAACTGGGAGGGTTGGCGCCAGCACACTGGGGTTTGAGGAGACATCGGGCTGGAGGGATCGGGCATCGGCGAGGTCAGAGGGGAGGAGAGACCCGGTGACTGAGGAGGAGCGAGGTCGTCTTGGAGGAGGGTCTCTAGGATGCTCTCTTCAAACAGAGAATCATCATCGTCGAGGAAGATGGGAATGTCCAGACCTCTCCATGCCTTGATGGGATAAAACTCCCTCAGCATGTGGACTGATTCAGCAGTTTCCATGGCTGGTGAGAGGAAGGGGGAGGGAGGGGAGGAGGAGGGGGACACGGAAGGGGGAGAGAATTTGGACAAGAGTGGGTCAAGGTAGAATCCCTCTGCCAGGGAGCTAATGTGTTGGGCCAAGAGGGAAATCTCTGCCCTCTCCTTCTCCCTCTCCAGGGAGAAGAAGGAGAGACAGGGCTGCTTGCCAGGGGAGGCCTCAGGCGTGAGGAGGCCTTCGGGGGGACACTGGAGGGGGCCCAGTGGCACATCTACATACAGTGGACCCCGAACCTCAGGCAGGGTCATCACTGTGCAGTCCCCGTCTCCGGGGCTGTCTGGTGTCGGGGGCAGTTTCTCGTACAGGGAGCCGCTGCAGGGCTCCACGGGGAAGAGGAGGTCAGGAAGAGCAAGCGGGAGCTTGGTGGAGAGGGTGCTGGGAGGAGCGGGGCTGGGGGTGGTGGTTGGTGGGGCTGTGGAGGACGCTGAGGGGGCCAGGGAGGTGGTGGCAGTGGCAGTCGTGGCAGAGGGTGGCGGGGTTGTGGTGCCAGTAGGGTCGAAGCTGAAGAGCGGCTCGCCAAATGGGAAGCTGGCGCCACCAATCTGGGGCGTGTAGGGGGGAGTGCACACAAACTCTTTGGTCTGCTGAGCCTGTGTGGTGGGCACAGGGGGGAGAGGGAGCGGGAGAGCTGGCAGTGGAGGATCGAGCTGGAAGGAGGGTGGCAGGAGGATGTTCTGGGTTAAAAAGTCTAAGTCTGCTACTGTCTCAACAGTGACCGGAGTGGGGGAGGAGGCGGCCGAGGGGGTCTCAGTGGGATGTTGCTGAAAGAAGCTCTCCTCCTCCAGAGAGGAGATACTGGAGCGAAGGTCACCCTCCAGCTGCATGGGCTCTGCGGTGGAGCTCCCCGGCTCGTCGGAGGAGCCCACGCTGCAGCCGGCAGTGCTGAAGTCAAAGGACTGGGCGGACAGGCCGCTGCTGCCTGGCGTGAAGACCTGGTCGGGGCTGGACAGGGTCTCGGGGGACTGGAGGCTCAGGCCCTCCTGTTGGGAGGTGCCAGTGCTGAGCACCAGGGTCAGCTGATTCTGCTCGGAGCTGAGCTGCTGACGCACAGACCAGGCCTCAGAGTCACTGAGAGAAAGAAGGAAAAACCGGAAAAACCGAGAGTTCAATTTGTGCTTTTGTCACATTTGTAAGTCCATGTACGCGTGAACTTGGATGTGGTGCAGTCGGAGGAGGAACCAGTGAATACCTGATGATGTAGTTGTTGCTGCTGATGGGGATTTCTCCAGGCTGCAGTTGAAGCACCATGTAGAGCCAGACCCACGACTGGTCCTCGGCCTGCACTCGCACCACCATCTCCGCTCTGCCCTCTCCTCCCTCTCTCACTGTGGAACAACAGTCACAAGCACAAGTTGGCATGAGTGTGTAATCCTATTAATCATCGTGTTCTTCAGTGTGTGGATGTGTCAGTGGGCACAATGTGTGTGTGTGACTGTGTGGGCATGGACGGTTGTAACTGGGAGGTATGTGTGAAGAGTACACTTACATAGGCTACGGTGCTGAGCAGAGGCATGTGACAGATCCTGTGGGTGGAGGAGGCTGTACCAGGAGCGAGAGCGTAAAGCTGTCACATCAAAGCCCAGATAGGCGCTCACACTGCGGGGAAGAGTGGGAGGTGATGCGTTAGGAGCATAATATTTTACCACTGGAGTTATATAATGCGCACATTAACATACGAGTCCGTGCCGAAGCAACAGGTGGAAGGAAGCGAGGAACTTGTGCGCTCACCTGTCCTGCGCTGTTTGCAGCCTCAAGTCGCGGCCGTGCTGCGAGTGGAAACAGGCCAGGAACAGGTTGGCCTCGGCCAGCGTGGGGGTGGAGGTGGACTCCCGTTCGGCCCCGGGGCTGGAGCGGCTCGGGTGGGGCTCCAGAGGGGAGCAGAAACACACCCACACGGGGTTGGAGGTCCAGTACGACCCCGCGGCGGCCGCGCTGGCGGGGGGAGAGACGCAGCGGGCTCGGATCAGAACCAGTTTGTTTCCGGCGCTCTGCCTGCGCACGGACTTGGAGGTGTTGAAACGACAGCGGAAAAGACGATCTGTAGAACAGAGAGCGGCACAAGTTATAACAAAAACATCTGCATGAGAGGATTTTTTTTTTTATTTCGACTCGTGATATTTTCGCCATTTAATTTTTTTTCTCCTTATTTTCTGTCTTACCCATCTCGATTGACGTGGAGGTGGACAGATTGGTCCTCATGATGAAGTGGTCCGTGGCGTCGATGATATCATACACGCTGTCCCCCTGTGCAACCAGATCCACCTGAAAAAAGGACACCCATACAACCATGTCGTTAATGGAAATCAAAAACTACGGCGTGGCTCTGCCGAACCACTCATGCGTCATTTCTGCGTGGACTCACCATGGAGTGTCCGAGGTGCTCGGAGACGCTGTCTGACAGGTAGAGGAGCTTCCCCTCTCCGGTCAGCAGCATCAGGAAGCCCGGCAGCGTCTGCACCAACTCCGACAGTTCGTGAAACGACAGAAACCGAGCGCTTTCCTCCGGACTGGCAGCAGCCCCCGCTTCTACAGCAGAAAGATCACAAGAAAAAATGGCAAATCTGTTTAAAAACCCAGTGGATCCTGTGAGAAAGAACAGAGTGTATCTGATCGCTGCAGTGTTTTTCAGCACCGTGGACAGCGTCACGGCCGCAGTAACGAATTCTAGCAATTCAGCACCACGGACAGAGATTTGTTCCTGAAATAACTCAAATCGGACGTGTTTTCAGCTCGATCTGTGTTTAATGACAACTAATATGTCACAGCCGCGCAGTTTATCCCCGAATCATATTCCTCTGATCTCCCGCAGTACCTCTAAAACACTTGTTGATTTCGCCGCTGTCAGACAGCGCTGCGTTCATGCAGCAGTAGGAGACTCATCAACAGGTCGCTGGTATGCAGAATAAATTCTTTCTTACCTTGAGTGAAGAAGACGGATTTCCTGGTGTACATGCAGGCGAGGGACATGATGTGCAGGTACGACAGCCGCGCTTTATCTGCCTCAGATATCGGCAACAAGTCCTTCAGGTTCCGGATCTCGGCGTTGATCTGGTCCCGTCTGGCCTTGGATGCTCCTTTGGTTGAGCGGTACATGGTGGCCGGTGCTGCTGCGGTGAACGGTCGAAATCCCTCCGAAGGAGAAGTTGGAGAGTTGCGAGCGGAGTGTTGTTGGTCGTCGAGCCTCGGCGGAAGAGCCCTGTCTCCGAGATGTGTTGAGAGACAGGTGGTCGAAGTGGAAAAGCTCTGGAGTGTGTTATTGGACTCTCATCTCAGCTGCTGTCGTTTCCCAGAGAAAGGTTTAAAACCTTCTCCTCTTCAGTCTCCGTCAGCCGCAGCTCCTCCGGGGCGTCCAGCTCGGATGCTGGCCGGCTGCTGAGTGTCCCTCCTTGCGGAGTGCAGGTGAATCGGCGGCTGGTGGGAGCCGTCTCTCGCACACAAGTCCAGGAACCCGTAAATCTGGTTGAGGGACTCTGCTCGCCGGTCACTTATATAGCCTGGGACTCCGCCGGAGTAGGGGGGCTCCCAACGCACCAACACCGACGTAAAAGGGAGGGAGGGGGGTGTGGAGAAGGAGGGGGGCCGAGGGGGCTGGATATGTCTCTCATCAGTGTTAGTGATGGAGAGAGCCTCCCCCCTCCCTCTCCTGTGCCCTCTCCTCTCGGTGACTCTTCCTCGACGTCAGCTCTTCCCTCTACTCGGTGATGACGTCGGGCTAAAATCGGGAGCTCCGGCGACGCAAAAAGCCCGATTTGGACAAAACCGAGTAGGGGGCGGAGCAAGCGTAAAACGTAAACGGAGTCACCGGACTCCGGTGTATTGGAGGAGGAGGGGGTGTGTGGAGGGGGATGGGATGGGAGAGCGGGCTGCATACGAACGAGGTCTCTGTGTTTATAGGCTATGTCTGGCACCCGAGGAAGGCGAGCCCGTCCGCGCCTGTTCGCCCCGGATCTGTCAGTAAACACGGCAGGTGCTCGTTAGGTGCGATTCCACTTTTCATTCAGACCGAATTTATGCTGTCATCGTGTGAAAGGTGCGACATTGATGCTGCACCGCAGAGCCGGAGGCAGCGCGCTCAGGCACCGAGGCGGCTGGCGCAGGAGGCGGACACGGAGGCTGAGGCTCCCCGCTCCGACTCTCCGCCGACTGAGATGAATAGAGGCGTGAAAAAGACAGAAATATGAACCTCGACTTGCTGATCGCCAACAATTGGTCCGATAAAACACAGATATCGCGCCTCGATCACTCTCTCGCAGCATTTTTATATTTCCTTTTTAACCAAAAGCAATTTTCAAACATTTGGTTATAACATTAATCAAATATATACAAGTATGAAAAAAGTGAACACGTAGAAATCTGCGGTGACTGTTTCTGCTGCATGTTTAGGTTCAATTTCCATCGTGTGATCTACGTCAGAGACAGATTTCCACCGCTCCACTGCGGTGAACAGTAATATGTTTGTGAGTCTGTGACAATGAACGACTCGCTCTTTAATTTAACAGCAGATTTTTTTTCCCTCAATGCTGTTTATTTGGGCCGCAGTGGAGACGAGTTTAATGGCAAAACTGTCATTGTGAAAGGCTGCTCCTGCTCGGAGATCCGAAAGGATGAAGTGCCATCGATTCAGAATTTCTGGGTAAAACCACCTTGTATGTCATTCGACAGACATCATCCATTCAGTCAGGACATTTCTACGAGCCTGCTGTTATTAGTCACTCCAAAAGTCAAAGCGACGGCGTCCCAAAATCTCAATGAAGTCATTTTAATCAATGACATTCATGAATAATTTGTGTTGCGCGCAAACACCAGCCAGTATTGCGCAACCTGCAGGCAGTCTCCGGTCTCACGTGAGGTAATCGCTGCTGTTTCTAAAAATAGACCTCACCGGTGACCGACGCGAAGACTGTGATGCGCGCCCCCGCATCCAGCTCCCATCGTCCTATTTATAGAGAGGAGATTTCACTTTTAGCCCCCCAGATTAGACCCCGCGGTGCTTCAGACAAGGAGCCGTCCACACCTGGACCCTGCTCTCACACGGAGACACAATACGATCCCGTTTGTCGCACCCATTTTATTCCCTCCTTCTTCATGGTTGTTTCCATGCGCTTTTTTGCAGAGACGAGGACGTGTGGTGAAAAAAGGTTTTGTCATTTTCATCCGTCCGGAGAGAATAACAGAAAAGTGGTCTATAAATCCTGAGTCTCTGCGCCAACTCATATCCCCGCATAGCAACAACCTAAATGTGTTTTTGTGGAATCTGAAGCCTCTGTTGACAAAAAGTGTAAATTAAAACTTTCACAGTTTGAACGATGTGACTATGAATCAAGTGAACACAGTGTTCTCTGTGGTGAAGGGAACCAAACACAGACCTGCTCTGTCTTATCTACTGTTTTGCAGATTTTATGGGGTGAAGGAGGAGTCAAAAGGATGAAGCCCATTTGGTAAACAATATTGATTACTTTGCACCACTTGTTTACTCACAGTACTTGACATGTTGGGGAAATCATGCATATTATTCACTCTGGGGACATTCAGTCTTTTCCTCATGTGTGTGTTTGTGTGCTTGCCGCTGTGTTTTAGCAGACAACTGTGCACCTTCTGCTTCTATATCATCCAAAAATAAAATCACATCTGCACCATAAAATTCACCCTAAATTAACTTTTTACAATGACTTGTTCTTCCATTTTATCTGCCCAGTTTTAATTTGCTCCCCCCTCAAAGCCCCCTACAGCTGTAGAAATGAGGGATGTGGGTTTGTCATCTGTGCTGCACATCGGATGGGTGAGCAGCGCCCCCAGAGCAGAGACAAAAGCATCACGCACCAGTCTGCTGCTAAAGCCGGGACCATAATATGTCAGGACAGAGACGTCAGTCTTCCTTTTGGCTGTTGTGGGTGCAGCGTCACACTCAGATGAGGCTGACATTGAAAGGACAAACACTGAGTTACGCTCTTTGTTTCAGGAGTCGACAACAACAGTCAGTTCGCTTTGACGTGTCGCAGATCATCCGGCGAGCTTTCCGGTGTCACTTGAGCTAAATCTGTCCAGGTGGGTTCAAAAAGACGCGTAATACAGACAATTCGTAACGCGCATCTGTTTGTACCATGATATGAATGGGCCAATTTCAGCCAAAATCAGCTTCTTTAAATCTCACAGACACGAACAGAGTAACTCTTTGCATTGACGTCACCAAAATGTGCATCTGTTTCAAAGCTGTTGGTCATGGTCTACAAAATTACTTTCGTTGGCAAAGGAGCACATCAGCCACGAGAGTGAAGCTGGAGCATCAATCTGTGCATCGCAGCCAAGTGGCAGGCCTCTGCAGGTGATCACTAAAACTGAGGGAAGCCAAGACGGTCGGCAGGAACACCAGATGTCCACTTTCATTCTTTTCAAAGCCCCGTAAAGAAAAAAGGAATCTTCCAGGTAGAAGAATATGTTGACATTAGTAATACTCATGCCCACCCCAGAGTGCACCGGGCAACACTGACTTATTTGCCACCTTTCTTTGAAAATGTTCCTCTGCAGTAACTTTTTTCCCCTGAAAGTTGACTAGTTTATGGGTCCAATGTAACGTCAGATCACATTGAGCTCAGGAGTAGAGCTCATCGATGAGCCTGAAAGGATCAACAGTGCTGATCACCCTCCACAGTCCAGTCTGGTTCTGTTTAAGTATAACGTGAACTTACACAATGAATTGTAAAAATAATAAACCGGGATATTTTGCCACAATTACACTGATTTAAATCAGAA
The DNA here is from genome assembly GCA_032164315.1 of Malacoctenus gilli. Lineage (NCBI taxonomy): Eukaryota > Metazoa > Chordata > Actinopteri > Blenniiformes > Labrisomidae > Malacoctenus > Malacoctenus gilli. Next base: position 10,066,366 of record JASSRZ010000049.1, on the reverse strand, counting down.
CCAGAATCCAAAACATTCCCAGTTTCATGTGAAGCACTTTTTTGAAGGCTGCAGGCTCTTTATAAAGTTTCTGGTTTCTTTGGTTTCGTAATCTCGAGGCAGCTCAGTGGAGCAGTGGTCAGCTCCGATGCTGCTCGGGAAGAAGATGTGTCGTTGAACTGCAACGCGAGTGTGAGTGTGTGTTCAGGCGATGGCTCCAAGATGGTTGCATGAAATGTTGGCCTGAGACTCTTTCAGTGAAGGCATCCGTCAGTCCGCAACTGTACTTTGCACTGAACTGGTCTATAAGTTGTGCTGCTGTATATAAACGTGACACTTGAGTTATTTTTTCCCCTGTTTGCTGTTAAAAAATACTTTGACCTTGGAGGACATACAGTACATGTTGGCACAAAGCAACGCTGAAGAGAAACAGAAGCTTGTTTCACTGCATGTTTCTATAGCGCAGCTATTTTTAACCTGCGTTTTATTACGAAGGCCATCTTCGCCATCACTGAGCCACAAAGCCTGAAGTTCAGGGGACCATGAAGTGAGTCCTGTGGCAAACATGAGCTCTCTGCAGTAATGTTGGGACGATTTGGGCTGTTTCAGGAACACACTGCGCACATTAAGCCCGCACAGATGCTCCGTTTCAGCAGTGAAGCAGGTTTGTTAATAAGGTTTTAGTTGTTCTCGTGGATTATGAACCTGTGCCGATTTGAAGCCCCCACAGGCAGGCAGAGCTGCATAAAACATCTCTATAGCAACTGACACTGTTAGCTCAACGGCGAACATCGGTGCACCATTAGTGCAGAACATCACACCGTCGTTTGGCAGGAATTACCCCGCATGTCTCCAGTCGCACTCCTAAGTTCTCCCCTCGCTGCTGTAAAAAGGTTGTTTATTGTATTGATCTGCAACACTTTTATGTCTCCGAGCTGCTTTTTTGAAGCACCAAACTGTCACCGCGTCGACCTTTTTTCTCATCGCAACCTCGAGCTGCGTCATGTTGTTCTTTTCCTGTTGTTCTGTTTTGTTTGAAAAATCTTTTAATTTAGCTCCAGAATTCACCTGAAGTCTCTCCTGCTGCCATGCCAAGTGATAAATCGCACTTTGCCGTTTGTACTCTGCAATAGTACTTATAGTCCTCTGTGTTCGGTGTCATTAGTACAACCATCAAATTATTCATAACGGTTCCAGAGCTCCTCTTTTCTTTAAAGAAACTAATTAAGCAGACAGCACATTTAGGTCTGACGCATCATTAACTAGCCAATAAGCAAGTTTGTCTCAAATGTGCCACTATGGGGTCCTAAATAAGGACAGAAACCAGTTTCGACTCTTCCAGACGAAGGTGTCTGTGCCAATCCCAGCTCAGGTGAGAGGAAGGCCGCCTGTATGTCGGACAGGTTACCGGTACATCACATGACAAACAGCAAAAAAAACGCATCATCACCTACACACATTGATGCTTGTTATCATCTGCAGCCTTTCTTCCTGAATCCCCTCAAATCGCTCCAAAATTCCCCCTCTCACCATTTTAACAAACTGAAGTCAGTGACAACAGTGAACGTCTTGACATCAGTTCATGACTCCTCAGTTATCGATGCGCCGGCTGACCAAATCTTGTCCAGATCTCAGTGAGGCTTCAGTTTGGCCTCTCTTATTCTGCATCAGCTGCGATGTCGTTTCACCTTCAATACCATTCAGGACACAATCGAATGTCTTTACATTGCCAATATCTACCATACTTTGTATGTAAGTGTGTGTATTTTGTGTCAACGTGCTGTAGAAATGGTGTTTGATCACCGTCATCGGAGAAACTCTCTATAAAACACCGTCTTGCTTTGTCAACTTATCTGACGTTTAACAGCAAAGTGAATAGACTCTGACGAAAAAAACAAACCATAAATCAAACCGACAGATTTTGGAGCATCTCGACACAACCCATGTGTTTCTACTTATCATTTTATTCATTATGATCGTTACATTTATGAATCATTGAGGTGAGACCTTCCACTTTACCTTCTGGCGTCAACAGGTAACGATGAGCCCTGACAGCTCGTATTCATGAGATACATTGAAAACACAAAAACATCCCCTTTATTTGTGATAGCATTCAAATCTGGTCCGATGAACTCCTCAGCTGACCTGATGAGCGAGCACTTGGAAAACAGTGTCACGTTTCAGCCACTAATTCTCTGGCCTCTCGTTTCACCTGCGTGTCTTCTGACCGAACACGTGACATTTTTCCTCCTCATGTCGTGTGTTTTCCGCGCTTGTTTAAGAGAAGCGGCGCTGGCGGACTTTCAGCCGGCAAAAATAGCACACATCCTCGCGCAGGAGCTCCCAGAACGAAAACACTCAAAGTTGTTTGTTTTTCTCCGCCCGGCAGTCTCGTAGGTACTTAAGCTGTCCCAGTGTCCCACACACTCCAGCGTCTCAAAAGCCGCCATTGTTGTGGTTGTCATGTGAATCTCTGCCATCGGGAGACGGCGTTGTGTTGGTATCATAGGTGGGAGGCAGCGAGGAGCGCGATGGTGGAGAGGATGGATGAAGAGCGAGGAGTTTGGGGGGGCTGAGTGCCTCGTCTCCCTGACAGCAAATGGACTCAAATGAATCCAATTAGTGGGCCGTCTTTGTGCCAGAAACTCCTGTTTGTCTCAATATTCATGGAGAGGCTCATTTAGTCTTATAGCCCTCTTTAGCGCGACCGCTCATCCAGGCACATTAACTCAGCCTCTCGCTCATTCACTCACTCATTCTCCCACTTGGATCCATTTTTCTTAATCAATTCCTCCCTCACTTTGTTTTTCTCGCTCGCCCTTTTACTCGCAAACGCAGGAGGACGTCTGGTACATTTGACCTGCCTGGTTTCCAAATGTAATTCATATAAAAAGACAAACACATGTCCCTTCCTCTCGTCGACTGGAACGATTTTCTCTGCGATATTTGCAGCTTTTTGCAGCGGTGGAACAAAAGAGGCCGAATGACACCGAGTTTTAAATGTGTCGCATCTGCTAATGGTCAATAACGAGGAGAAGCGAGTCAGATTAATTAATCTATGGCTGCTCGGATTCAATCACTGCTTGAACTGGTTTTGACTCATTTGCAGGCAGCTGAAATGAGCCTTATAGACACACGAAGTGCACAACGTCTTGTTTGTTCGGTCGAACTGATGCAACAAGGCGGATATTTAACGGCTCGGAATTGATGAAACGTGTCTAATTTTTAAGATGTACGACTTCATGCAGAAGCATTTCTCTCACAAACGTGCTACCATTCATTTATTCACTCGCTCATTCATTCATTTATCTTCTGTCTCACTCTCTTGAACTACATGTCGTGATGTGCTTAAGCCGACTCAAACTGAGCTGCAACATCCCACAAAACTACATGTAGGATTTATTGTCACTAATTAACCGAAAATACACAACAGCATCAACCAGTTCTCCGCTTTGATTCTCTCTCAACCTGCAATAAATGATGAAAAACTCTTTTGTTCACTTTGAGAGCGTCCTAAAATAATTTCACTAATCAAACAAAAGGTTTTGTTTTAACTTCTGACGACATGAAAAAGTAAATGTTGTTGAAAGTTCACATTCTTGTTCGTAGCTCCGCCGAACAATCCGTCAACGCGTATCGATGGGATTGTTTCACCCGAACAGAAGTTAAATGTGGATGAAGAGTGTTGTGCTGGGCAACATGACGGGTGATCACAGCTTGTGATCCGGTCTTCACTCACTTTCACTCTGTCACTCACCCACATGTTGCCTCGAACACCCTCTGAACTCATTCAGTCACATTTTACTAATTTAGCAGCTCACAGAACCATTGATCACACTTACACTCTGTCACTCCCCTTCTCTCTCTCTCCCTCTCCCTCTCTCTCATGCACACACACACACGGATCAGATGCACAAAGGCCACCTCTTTTTTCCCTTTTTCCGGCACTTTCCGCGCACACACTTTTACCCGCAGCCAACAGGTGTGAGTTTCACAGTTTGGGTCGTTGGCAGCAAGTAAAACTGTGGATGAAGGACGAGCAGCATGTTCCTCCACAACCTTAGTCATCACATCACAGGGAACAAGGCGGACAGCTCATCAGGCTCCACAGCAGCTCCGTGGTGTGAAAGTTTATTCCAGATATCCCATTTAGCTGATTACGAGACATCGATTGTGTTTATCTCGAATGTAAATGCGGCTATAAATAAGCCGATTATTTTTAGCCCACTTCAAGGTGAAGGGGGGGCTGAGAGGAGGGAGTTGTCCGCAAAATATTTTCAGAGTAAACAAAGAGTGCAGCTCTCGTGGCAGAGGTGAATGACACTTGTCCTTTTTCCTCTAAGATTGTCTTTTCTTTTTCTGTTTATTTTTACACCCAGAGAGTCGAGGTCTGCGCTCTGCTTCTTGAAAGGAACGAGCTAATCTGTCGCCTAGCAACACCTCCCACTCCTGCATTGGAGACGGAGCAAGAGAGAAAAGGGGGGGGGGGGGGTTAGGGTTCATTTGGATCGAGAGGGAAACTGACCAGGAACCACATGGACACCATCACCAAAAACAAATAAATGTCAAACACTAAAACCCACACAGCAAAGTAAAATATTTACACAGACACACACACAGACACACAGACACACAGACACACACACAGACACACAGACACACAGACACAGACACACACACACACACACACACACACACACACACACACACACA
>JASSRZ010000049.1:10043323-10054156 GCA_032164315.1 Malacoctenus gilli | reverse complement strand
GTGTGTGTGTGTGTGTGTGTGTGTGTGTGTGTGTGTGTGTGTGTGTGTGTGTGTGTGTGTGTGTGTGTGTTTGCGCGAGTGCGCGCACTGGGCGGGGAAATGGCAGTGGACTGTGAAATAAGGGCTTCCCCCTCTCTCTCTCTCTCTCCCTCTCTCTCTCTTTCTCTCTCTCTGTTTCTTTAGTTTTTTGTGGGTGAGGAGGATCAGTTAGCATTCTGGTGAAGTGCTGTGACAATAAAAATAGATCAGAGGCAGCAGAGCTTCAGTCCTTCTTGTCTCTAAAGTTCAGCCAGGTACCTTTTCACTGTGTAACTAAACGTTGTTAGCTCGATAATGAAGGGAAATCCCAAAGGGGAGGAAAGGCGCCTCTTTTTTTATATCAGTATATGTTATTGATATGTTGCCGAGCTGCGAGATTTCAAGCTGCACCTGATGGCGTAACAGGAGCCCGCGCTTGTTTTGCACACAAATCACGACGTTGTAGCACTTACTGTGTATATATATATAAATCTTTGCACTGCAGGCTGGTGTCGAGTGTGTGGGTGCAGAAAAAGAGGAGGCGGTTCTGGGACGCTAAAACATACTGTTGAGTTGTGTCGTGGGCCAGCTCAACGAAACGCTGGTAACGGAGAGGGGGCAGCTTGATGAAACCCAGTTTCACGCTCTCCAAATCGAATGAAACTGTTACAGAAGCGAGAGGCCGCTGGGATGGATGGGTGCAGATAAGCAGGGACTCTGAGCTTCAGCGTGAGGAAAAGTTTGGCGGTGTCGAAAAAGTTCCTCCTGCTGTTAGAGGCAGAGATGGAGGATATCGTGAGCAGACGCAGGGCAACTTCAAGCCTGATGAACAGCATCTTTGTTTAGATAGCTGGATCCAAAAAGAACATAAACATCATTCTGGTAACATGCGTCGTGGCGGAGGTTCTCACTCTACCGAGTGCCCTTCGAGTTACCTTGTGTTTTTGCAAGAGGAACAAGTTCTTTTATTGAGAAATTCTATAATCCACTCTGCCACTTTATCAAAATGAGGCGGAGCTTCTTGGGCTGTTTGATTTTGCATGTTTCCGTCCACACACTTTCATGATCAACAATACAGCAGCTTCTATCCAGCTGTGTTTTACTTTCTTCCCTGAAAAGGTTGAAAGCTTGAAGTAAAAACTGACTCCAGGCATGAATTAAAAGGTATATTGTTTAATTTGGGTTCGAATCTTCGAGACAAAAAAAACAAAGTAGAACTCGTGTGACAAACGTAGCGAGGACGGAGAGCTCGAACATCAGAGTGACAGTGGAGGGTGGAGGAGGAGCGCGCGTGCTGAGGTCTGATATGAGTGGTTACTGAATCACGTCTGTCAACAGGAAACGGGTCTGACAGGAATAAAGTGACAAACCGGAGGGGGACGAAAGATAAGGACGCAAACGGGAGGGGACGGATCAATCTGGCGGAGCCGGGCGTGAATCACGCCGGCCTGAAGGCGGCGGGAAATATGCCACACAGATCAGATATCACCCCGAACAGATGTGAGGGAGAGAAATCTTCAGTGACTGACCACAGACACATGATGTTGGAGAGATGTGACATCATAAAAACAATAAACAAAGAACAACATGGGAACAATCTGGATGGACTAATGATATTAAGGCTTGTGAGGCGCTGCTGCTACGATGTGTTTGTATACTGCACTCCATTTATATTCTCACACTTGACGCAGGCTGACAGAGAAGTGTCACTTTCTTTGGAAGTACAAAAAGCTATGAGTGTAACATCACAGTGACTGGCTGAACTGCATGGACCACATTAGTTTTACAGCTTGACTTTCCCCCCTCGCTCTCTCTCTCTCTGATTTCTTTAAAAGGTGTACGGCCCCACGTAGATGGAGAGTCTGAGGGCGGAGCTGGTCTGGTAGTTGCCCTGGTAGCTGAGCAGAGGGTTGACGGACACCATCTCCAGGTCCAACGTGTACTCTCTGGGCCCGGAGACGGCGCGGGCGAGCACCAGCATGGCGCTGATGTTATTGATTTGCTGCAAGAGACGAAACAAACACGAGTGAGCGCTGCGCTGGAGCAGGAGGAGCTGACTCATCCCACCGTCCTTGTGATTCGGGTCAGTGAGGCACAACAACACCAGCAAGCTGAATCCGAGGCAACTGTCGGTGAGAGATCTTTATCGCTCACGTTCACACGCACAGTACAGATGTTTTCACTTTTTTTCTGGCCAGTTAAAGATCTTCTCAGGTCAACGCTTTGCGCTGAGAGTTGCATCACTGAAGTTCATGAACCGATGAAAATATTCGAGAGCGTCGTCGTAGCCAAACAGCTGCTGCAGAAACTGGAGGAGTGAAGGAAATGTCAGCCAGTGGAGCTCCGGCTGTACGCGAGGGGGTCTGACGAATTAGACAAATCAAATGCATGTGGAAAAATGTGAGCGTGAGGACTTCAAGTTGGATGTCAGTGTTTTAATGGGGCACGCTGCTGATTTTACACAGTAAGATTACTCACTTATCTGTGGGGGATCAAAACAGAACGCAGTATCTATAGTTTCAAGGAGCCAGAGGACTCTTAATCACAGGCCCTTCCACACACAGACTTAGAGTATATGAACAGCTCGAATCAACCCTAAAATTGGAATTCGTGACCATTTTCATGGGTTGATTCTCACAGTTATCTGCACTGTTGCTGTATTTTCTCTTCAAAGAGGGAAGATTAGCTCTTCTCATTTTGCATGAGAAAAGCAGAAACTTGTCTTTGCAAGAAGCAGCAGGTTGTTTACTGACCTCGAGGCGACCCAGACGTCTCAAACGACTGTTCTTCAAATAGACAAAACCTTCTTTTTTCACCGGCTGAGACTTGCACAATAAGCACGCAATTCCTTCCCTCAAACCAAGTGCAACTTAAATGTGATTTTTGGAGGTTTTACTTTGAGAAGGGGAAAAAACACATCACGTTGAGCTTCGGAGACAAGAATACTGAAATCGCTCATAGAAATTGCCTCGTGTTGTAAAGAGTTAACTTGTGACTTTGACAATGGTGACTGAATCTATGTAATGGTTTAAAAGGACGCCTCGAATGAGTGTCCCCTTGTTTCATGGTGGAAACACGATGCAGCACAATCAGAGTAATGACTCCGTCAGCAGATACTCTGGATATCTGATCTGAGCTCTGTCACTCTCGTCTCTCTCACAGCTCTCACCCTGATGTAAAAGTCTCCGTTGTCGTCACCGGAGCGGATGCGGAAGGTGTTGTAGGCCCCCGCAGAGACGCTGGTGGCCTGAATCTGGAAGATGTCTGAGGGGACGGAGCGCTCCGAGGTGATGCTCATGTAGCGGTGCACGATGGAGAAAGGGAGGTCCCTGCAGGCGGGCTTGTTGACCGGGCACACGCAGCGGCTGGGTGCAGGAGGAGGAAGGAGCGAATGAGCAAAGGGTGAGGTGAGTGTTCATACAGCGGGAACGTACTTGTTTGATGGAGAATTGTTGCTGCAGTTCCTAATTCAACCAGCAGAGGGAGCGGTATGACCGAGGGGAACGTAACCAATACCTAACAGTAGCCATTTTCCCTCATGCTTTTCTAAAACACATTTATTACCACCAAATCATCTGGGATATGTTAATAGTGACCCACACCTGCTACCAAGCCAGCACTTGTTCACAGCTTTAACAGCTTTCTTATTGCGCTGGAGCCGGTTCAGAGGAAAACGCTGAAAAGTTGGACGCACGTATGGAAAGAGTAATTGGGGCAATCTTGGAGTTTGAGCCACACTCAGCACAGGGGCTGATTATATTCAGAGCTGATGGCCAGCGCATTTTTGAGTAATTGGGAAAAGGTGTGTGCAAGCTAGTGTTTACCTACGGACGCACACACGTAAGCTTTGACGAGGTGTCACTCACTTCTCGGACACTTGTACGTAAGGGTCTTGGCAGCGGTTGTTTTCCACACACTGGTATCGTCCGTGGATGTTTACACAGGTCTGAGTGTCGCCGCACTGATGTTCACCAGTTTCACATTCATTTATATCTGGGGAGGACAGACAGCTTACGATGTTTGACCCAACACAGCCGGAGGACGAAGAGTTAATGCGTTGAGGCTCGCTCGCTCGCTCGCGGGCCTGAGAGCGCGGAGGGGAAGGTGTTAGGTTAAAGGAGGCGCGTGTGCTTACCCTGGCACATTCTGGTGCCCAGCAGCTGGTATCCTTCTGGACACACGCAGGAAAACTTCCCTGGTTCGTTGACACACTGGAACTGGCACAGGTAACTGGAATAGCTGCACTCATCGATGTCTGGAAAGGTACAGGTCCAGGTTATTTTACCGGCACGCAAAAAAAGGCGACAAAAACCCAGCGTGAGGAACCGTGGCCGGCCACAGTTCAGGGTGTCTCACCGTTACAGGCGAAGCCGTCGGGGCCGAGCTCGAATCCCTGATCGCAGCGGCAGAGGAAGGTGCCGTAGGTGTTGTAACACCTCTGTGAGCAGGGCGCCCCCATCTCACACTCGTTCACGTCTGAAAGCAGCAAAGGAAGATTTCACAGAGCAGATTTGAATTTGAAATGCAGCTGGAAAAACCTTTTTCAGGCTCAGGATCAAAAATTGTTAGCAGGAATCAGAGTCAGAGGTCCAACAAAGAGGAACTGTCTGAAAGACGCCTTGTCCCAATCAGCCTGTTACAGAAGTGAGACACAATTATCATCGCAACTAAAACTGAATGTTTTTAAGTTGAATGTCTGTGAAACAATGATGCCATCAGCAACAGCTGTAAGGCTGATTATCATGACATTCAAATATCATCAAAACAAACGGATACTACTGAATTCTTCAATACTGAACAATTAAAAAATAATTTTCCTCAAATGTTGAAAAACTTGAAATAGCAGACGTCCCCTCCACAGCTTACTGGGCGGCAGGAGCAGCTGTGACAGTCGACTGAGAATTCAATTTTTAATGCAATGAGTCTTTTAGTGTCTCGTGAACATGAAATGCCTAGAAAGTGTGATATTTTACACACAGTAACATCACAGAAAGGCCTGAGCTGGAATGGAACCGGGTGACAGGCAGACAAGCTCACCACTCTACCAGCAGAGAGTGATAAACACTTAACACCGTAAACTGGTTCTAACAGGCTCCTGATATAGACAGTAGGAAAATAAATATTCTGGGAATAAAAACAATTATTTTGCTCCATCATTAGTTTGCTCAGATAAATGCAGCAGACATGATAATACCCCTTATATAACATGTAATGATAATAATACTCTGACTGGGCCATTACTGCCAGATGACAAGTACTCTTACCTCTGATACCACGAGTAATTTTGCTGTTTGCTGTTAATACGTTTATATAACAGGCTCATGAATCTGGTGTTGCAGATTTAACACTGCTTATTTTAGAAAATATGTTCAAAGATGTCTCACTTCATGTCGCAGCAGCAGTGGAACTGACAGGACAGAGAACAACGACGTGCCTGATGTTTGTTGTTCCTTTTTTTTAAATTAAATATATGTATTTGCTCACCACTTGGCTGTTAGCTGTCAACTAGAAACTGCTGCTAAAACTCACCGATGCAGGAACGGTTGTTTCCTGCGATCTGGAATCCGGGTTCACACTGGCAGGAGAAGGATCCGGGGACGTTGACGCAGCGATGCTGGCAGTACCTGTACCGGCACTCATCGATGTCTGAGAGACGCAAACACAGTCAGGGGAGGCACTTCCACATTCCCGCAGGTTGAGATCGGGCTCAATCCTGCGGCTACGTATTCGCGTCAGACTTGGTGGTCAGAAATAGTGAGAAGTGTGATGTTCAGGCGCAGATGCGCGACGTCTCACCGATGCACTCCGTGCCAACCTTGCGGTATCCGTCCGGGCACTGGCAGGTGAAGGCGCCCAGCGTGTTGACGCACTGCTGACTGGGCTGGCAGTCGTGTTCGTCCCGTTCACACTCGTCAACATCTGTGCACATGTGTGGAGCTCGGTTACTGTGAGTATTGTGAGTAAATATGGCATCAGTGTGGCTGTCGGAGGCCCTGATGTTCCCCTCACTTGCACCCAACAGCTGAGAATATCATGTCGAGTCATGTCGAGTTTGCTGTCTCATGCAGGCCAGAGGCACACCTCGGCGTCCTCAGGCCCAGAGACGTTTTCCTGACAACGCAGCAGCTGTCCTGGTGTGAAATCCTCCAAATTCCTGCTCAGCCTGTCTGTCTGTCTGTCTGTCTGTCTGTCTGCCTCCCGCGGACTCATGCTCACTCACACCCACACAAATTGCACCAACACGCCGCCTCCGGTCCCAACACCTGCCACGGCCACCTGTCCCTCACAATCTGTGGCCGCCAACAATGAATTTACACAATCACACAGGCACTCAAAGGGGCCTAATGATCGCTCGTCCTGTGGCCACCTGTCCACCTCCGAGCCTCAGACACCCACCCACACAGCTGTCTCCGTGCGGCTCGTAGCCCAGGGGGCAGGGGTTGAGGGCCTCGGTGGGCGTGATGGGGGGCTCTGGAGCTGGGATGACTGACGCGGAGCGAGGAAGGCACAGGTAGCCCCCATAGTGGTTGAAGCACTTCATCTCCCCTTTGCAGGCATCTGGAATGGTCTCACACTCGTTTATGTCTGATGGGAGACGCAGACATGGAAATGTAATCACAGAGAGTGGAGAGGAAACACTTTTTGGAAGCAAATTCGGAAGGCAGGACGGCATTTTGGGGTCAAGAGGGCGACCAGAGCTACATGTGAGGACGAGGTGCTGAAGAAGAAGCAATAAGTGAGCGTTAAACGGAGAGCTTTACCTTTACAGTGCTCAGTCTGAGGGTCCCAGTGATACCCATCTGTGCATTCCTGCAAAAAGAAGCACCAAGCGAGAGAGAGAAAGAGTGAGAAAGAGTGATGGAAAGAAGGATGCGAACAATTCCGCGGAGCCAAGTGGTTGCATAATATATTCATAATGCATAATAAATCCTCAGTAGTGGGACATGAAAAAAAAAGAAGCAGGGGTTCGGGGGAACTTGTTTTCTCAGCAATCGTGTAAGAGTGCCGAGCCAAAGAGAGGAGAAGACTACTTCTGTTACAGGATGTGTGACATTTTAAACAAATCTCCTGAAGCCATACGCCACTTCAAAAACAGAGTATCCGAGGCCACAGTTTGAAAAAGGGTCACCATCAATCAGGAGGTAAAATACAGCTGTGACTTGCATGGAAAGAAAAACACGAGCCCAAAGAAAAACAGTGTTGAAGCCAAAATTACCTGCGGCCGTGATCAGTATAAAGTGCTGAGTGGCAAACATTGAGGTAGAACATTGAACATGAGGAAGTTGAAAGGCATGAATAGTGGAAAATAGCATGAAGAGCGAAAAAGGGAGAGTGGGGGGTGCAACATTTCAACAGGAAAGCTGCAGTGGGATGAAAAATATTGAAGCAAATCAAAAGAAATGAGGAAGAGGCAGAAGAAGAGCGGTTCATCCTTACCGTGTAGGTGTCACTTTCTGTATGATGCTGTGAAATTGCACTGTGGAGGAGCACCGACACACATATACACACACACAAGACGGACACACAAACACCCTGCATACTAACGCACTAATTGACGGGGAGGTCGGACAAAACATGCACACACACGCTCACACACACACAGCTCTGAGACAGGCGGCAGCCCCCTGAAGACGACACTGTGAGGTGCGGAGCTGGTTTCTGTGTTTCAGAGGGACAAACAGAAGAGGGGACAAAAACACAACACCATCAAAATCTGAGGAGTCACAAAACGATTTGATTGGACATCAAAACCCCTCCTGTGCTTTAAGCAGTTCCCACAGCTGAGGTGGTTAAATGAAGTGGAAGCAGAAAGCAGTGGAGCCTCTTTTTTTTTTTTAAGCAGGCCAGTCTGAACACAAACAGTGAGCTTCTTGGACGCGGTTCACCGTTTGTCAACCAAACAGTTCCCCCTTGATCGCCGCGAGAATAAATGGAAGGCCTCGCTCTGCCAGGTAAAAATATAAACACTGTGACGTACTCCAACCTCCAGCCCAAAATAGCCGAGTCAACATCAGAGAAATACTTTCATATTAGCTGCTCACAGAGGGGCCTCTGTGTGTGCAGGCTGGCAGCCTCTGCAGTGACAGTCCCTCTGCGCTCGGCCTCTTCAGGCTCACTTCACTGTGGACCAACGCTGCCTCGAACCTGGCCACTACAGCACACGTTACAGCAGCAGCAGCAGCAGCAGCAGCAGCAGGGGGTTCTGTTGTCCAAGCTGTTCCTGTTTATCATCGGTCTGATCGATAGGAGGAGAGCTTCTGTCTCTGCCCATATTGGAGAGAAACCGAGCACATTTACTGGAATACTTCATGGTGGTTTTTCAGTCCTTGATTCTTTCCTTTGAATGGCACTTTATTACCCATAACAGTAACCTGACTACCTGATCTTGTAGTGACTTTGATCCCACACATGAAAAGTGGCTGATAAAATCAAACATATTCATTTGATTTTGTTCTTCAGTGTTTGTTTACTTCTTTGAAGTCCTGGAGAAAAATATCATGTAGTAGAGGCTTTGAGCAACATTTCATTTGTTCTTTTGTTTTTGTGTGTGTTTATGTGAAAAGTACCTCAATAGTATATCACACTAACACTAACAAATTGAAAGATTTGCACACTTCCTTCACTCAACCTGAAGTTTAGTTCCTCCTCTGCTTCTCAACTTCTTTGCTGATGCACATAGTGAATTATAGCAGTGAAACTTATTTCACCGTATTACCTCTGGAATCAGGCTGCAGGTTGGGGAGAAAAGGTGCGTCTCAAGTCATTCTCTCTGTCTCATGCCTGCCTCATTTGACTCCGAGTTCAAACTGGTGTCTCTCTCTCCCGCTCCGTGGTTTCCAACTTTTTTAACCTCTGTTATGCACACAAAAAAGCGCCGACTGGGACTCGCACACACGTATCACCTTTCCACTGCTTCACTGTTTATTCAGGTTGAAGTCTGTTTTGATGCTGAAAAGTCACAGAGTGAAAACATTCATATTTCTACTCAAATATTAGGTTTTATTGGAACAAAAGCAACAAACTTGCTGAGAAAAACAATTTGTAACGACAGATGAAATTTGTTTAAAAATGTTGGGACTCAAAGCAACTTGTTGAAGAGCAAATGAAAAAAAACCTACTGCAGTACAGTTACAAAACTGGAGTTCTCTTGCCTGTAACGTGGTTCTCACTCGACTGAAATGGTGCGATCAGTTCTTCCACGTCTGGGCTTCGCCGCGGTGTTCTGTCCCGCGTGGTGTATTTTGAGGCAAATTCGTGTTGTACGATGTTTGTTTAGCACCCTGATGGCCTGGGCTTCAGTCCCAGCAGAGACACAACCATCCCTCAGTTAATGTTCCTGAAAAGAGGCTGCAAGTGTTTAAACTGACTCTAAACATAAACAAATCACCCATTCCAGCTCTGGCACGCCAACAAGGAAGAGGCAGTATATAAAAATTATTATTATTTCTTTTTTTAAAGCAGGCCAATGAGTAATGAAAATATTCGGAGCGGGTGCTGTCGGCAAAGTGAGTGAGATCCAGTGAAAATACAGAGGAGGAAGGTTATAATCACTGCCTGTCTACGTGCACACGCTCAGGCTCTGACATAAACTCCAGAGGCCCATTTGTAGCCACTGCTTATTGTTTTATTTCAGGTTTGGACAAACAGAAGGCCGCAGGGTGACTCGGACACCCGAAAATACCCTGCGGATGACATCACTGGCCATTTGTGACCTTTTGCATGGCGAAGAGCAGCATAACATGCTCTCATCCCCAAAGCGCAGACGGCAACACATACCACCGTGCAATCAGCCAGCCGCAGTGCGTGACCTCGCCGGAGAAACGGCCACTTACAACCAGCAAGAATGCGACTCCTAACCATCCGAAAACAAACTGACCATCAGTCTGGGGTCCAGTCAGTCACTGGCTCCTGAGTGTGGGCAGCAGGGATGCATGGGTGTTGCCCTGCTGCCGCTGATGACCAAGTGGCGGTGGACCTCTGGAATGCCCGTGGCAAGGATGTGGGCGCCGGTCCTCAGCCGGGATGCCCTGCCACGGCAGAGGTTCCCAGGGTATCGGGTTCTGGGAAACCCCCCATGGTTTCAGAAAGTAGGAGGACAGCTGGTGCCAAACCTCCGGCCACCGCTCCCCGAACCTCTCATCCCTCCGCAGGATGTGTAGGAGGCTCTGATGCAAGAGGTCGTTTTGTAAGAGCAGAGTGCGTCAGAAACGCATACTCTTCCCGTCACCTAGAGGCGATGCGCTGAAAAGTCGTCCGATCACTCGAAAAAAGTGCTCAGTAATATGCCAGGTCAATGTTTCTGTGCTCAGGCTTCACTCAGAAGATTTTCCAGCATTTTGGTTTTTTTGTCAAAGTGAAACTGTGGTGCTGTGAACCATTTAACCTCTTGAGAGTCCAAAAATAGCATGTTATGGAAACTGTAAATATTTGTTAATTTTTGTTCGTCATCGGCTTCATGTTTCCAAAAAGTTACATTTTATTGGCCTCTTGAACCTGTAATAGACTTTGTTTCATTACTCAAGTCCTGAAGACAATTTCCATCAAGTGCTGACCAGCAAGTGATTGATTTAAAAAAAGAGAGACAACAATCAAGTCTTTTCACTATTTGCTGCTTCGCTCGGCCTTGAAACAGCAGTTTGAGACCTTTTCGAAAATCATTCAGTCAGCAAAAAATAACAAGCAAAATGTCAGGAGGCTTTTAAAAGTGACCACATGGGAACCAGAAAAAACACACAACTGGACCACACACACACACACACACACACACACACACACACACACACACACACACACACACACACACACACACACACA
>JASSRZ010000049.1:10012196-10043064 GCA_032164315.1 Malacoctenus gilli | reverse complement strand
ACACACACACACACACACACACACACACACACACACACACACACACACGCACACACACACACACACACACACACACAGTGTGTTCGAGGAAACTTTGCAGGTGATGAATGGTGGGCTGCAGAAGAAGCTGACGCTGTTACAAACATTCCCCCCTGAGGTGATGCTGCTCCGTCTCTCCGCCTGCGCTCAGCTCCGCCTGAGATGACGGGCCGCCCTCGTGGGAACGCTTGACTGTCGTCTTTACATATTCCACATGATTTGCAGCACTAACAAGGAGCTGCTTGTGTAAACAGCGATAAAAATATACCCTCAAATCACAGGGTGACACAGTGAGGTCATCCAGGTTTGCAGTGTTTTATGTGCGTTGGCACCTGTTTGCATTCAGGAACTCCGCTCACAGCTTCGCCTAAATCATCACTCTGTGACTTCCTCCAGCCTCGTGATTAAACCAAGATTGTGACACTGACTTTGAATGTCATGAACGAGGGATGAGGTGGACGGATTTTGCAACATACGGCATAATAATACGTACTCTGTGAGTCACTGCCTCTCTTCCTGTCTAACCCCCTATTATAGTCAGAGCCAGAAAGCAAACTACACAGCCACGTTATCTTGGCTCTCTCAAAAGGAGCCAAGTGCAGCCGGGAGAGTGAGAGCAGAGAGCGGCTGTGTTGTAACCGTGACGTGTATGGCCTGTACCAGAAAAGTGGGTAAGAGGTACATCTCACTTCCCACACTGCTCCTGAAAGCACTCACAGGCCTGCTAAGTCATCCAGCAGCTCTGAGTTTGACACGAATCCCCGGGAACATGTGTGTAAGACATTAGAGGAGCAGGAAAACTCACGGCTGAGGCTTCTCCCGGTGGATCTTCTGTCTCTGAGCTCCCCTCTGACCGGCCGGTCTCTCCTGCTGTCTCGCTGTCCTGCTGCTGGCGGCGCTCGTCCCGGCTGAGTTGGCGTACAGAGGTGGTCCCTTAAACTCCTGCCTGTGTGACCCTGAGAGAGTGAGTGGGGAGACCGACAGCTGGAGCAGCTGAACACATGCAAAGGGAGGGAAGGAGAGAGAGAGAGAGAGAGAGAGAGAGAGAGAGAGACGGTGGAGGAGCAAGAGGGAGGAGAGAGGGACAGCCCATTCTTACCCCCCCTCTGGCCCCCTGTACTGCCATCCTCCAGTCGACAAACCCCCTCTCCCTGACCCCCCAGGACGCAAATTCCTGGTCTGCGGCCCAAACACCCAAATTCCAAATCTGTCCAAATCGTAGGCACAACAACTCCTCACAGATTCACACACATGCCCCCCATCCTCTTACCCAACGCCCCCTCGCACTGGTCCCACAACACACCTGGTTTCATTTAGACTAAACCCTCGCAAAAGCCCAGAGCTCTCCCACCCTGCCCTCCCACCCTTTTTCCCCATTTACCCCCCATCTATCTATACTTACCTCCCCCATCTTTCCCCTCTTTTTTTTTTCCCTCCATAAAGCGACCGAAGCCCTCGCTCTCGTCCAATCTGACAGGCAGGATATTTATAGCCGTGGAGAGAGGAGTTAATGGAATGTGGACAAAAATTAGAGAGTGGGAGCGAGTGAGTGTGCAGACCTGCTCGGAAAATTTGTCAGCTTATTTTCTGCAGAGTAACCCGGCGCAGCTTTCTGGGATAAGACACAGAAAAGAAATCGTTACTCTGGACCACTGAGAAAACTCTGCTCTTCCCTGTCAGCATGTGACTAATCTATTACTGAATGTGGAATCATTTCCAGCAGACTTTTTTTATTGCAAAATTTGTAGCCTGTTATGTTGCAAACTGATTAAGAAGTTGCTTAACTCACATGAGACCAGAGGTGGAAAGTATGAAAGAATTATGTGTCTGTTATTTAACTTTAATAACCCTTTCATGTATGTGTTCCCTACTTGACTGCATAAATATCTTTTGCTCTTGAAGTTTTGATATTTTGACAAAAAATATCCAATTTTTTTGCCCCTTTTGCTTTTCAGCTCAGCTAATTGGGCAATATCACAAGAGGGGGGGGTGTTGTTGTACTGAGTATCAGCATTGCAGTGGTTCTTTCTAAGAAAAGTTGCTGATATTGAGAACAACACAGTGTAAAGTGGGATGTTGCTCCCAAACAGTTGTTACACAAACACAGTTTCTGGGTTGATCTTGTTTTGTTCCTGCAGTTTAACTGTAGTACTGTAGTAACCGTAGCAGTTTTTCTTCAAGAAGCTGACACAATGTTAATAGACACAATTTGTGTTGATTTTCCATAAAAAACAGTTTTCAGTCAAGTAAAAAGTGATTTTTATGAGCAATCTTAAAAAATATCACAACGTCCATGTTCAGCAAAAAATTAATGTCATTCGTCTGCAAATTATTTCTAGCCTGACTCGTTGGCTCTTTTTTTTTGTTGTCATATGAACGTCCAAACTTCTAAATGGGAATTTCCCAACTGGTGAGTCCGCCCCAGCTGCAAGGATAAACTATTGATAGCAGCAGGACTGGAATGTATCTTGTTTAATCAGACTATTCCATTAAAACCTAATAGTTCTGTAATTTCATCTCTGTGATAGTTTGACTTGACAGGGAATGCTGTTGTTCTGCCATTGCAGGGTGATTTTCCAACTTCAGAGTTCAACATGACAAGGTGCACGAGTAACCCTCGGAAAAAGACCGGTGAGTAAAAGACAAAACAAGACGGAACAGACAAAACCAGTATATATTCATATCCATGATCTTATTTCAGAGGAACTTTTGAACTTCTTCGCTCAAAGAACAAAAAAAGATTGCAATATGTGCTTCTCAGAGCCACTTTTTTGCTTTTACACTTTACTTTAACTTGAAAAATGAAGCTGAGTCAGTATTTTTTCCATTCCCTGGCACAAGTTTTTGTACTTTTACCTAAATAGTCTGTGTACTTTTCCAACAGCTGTTTTATGGCATCTGTCAACTTGATTTCAGTCCTCAGAATAATCCCTTTTTGGTAGCAAGACAAAAAAAAATCCCTGGATAGACGAACAGCAGCAGCTACATAAATGTAAATGTAGCTTCGCCTCCAAAACGCTACACAATGTACGGCCAATCACGAGACGAGACCCTGCATTTAAAGTTTACAGCCAAATATTTGTGATGGAGGTGATATTCTCAGCAAGAGAGCAACTGCTGTTAGTCCCTCCTGTTTATTGTAACGTAAACCTCCAGTGTTTTGGTTGAGAAACCTTTGCTTAGCCTCAGGTTGTTTATCCGCCCCGTGTTTCTGTGTGGTGGCAGAAATGGCAGCTGTCATTACGGGGGATGTTGTTAAAAATCACACTGACAACCCCCTGGTTGGACCAACTGTCCCCCCCACCCCCACCCCACCCGCTCGCTCTCCCTCCCTCCCCTTAGTCCATGACCACACACAGACATCCCACACACTGGCTGTGGAGTCTCGCTTCGTCGTCCTATTTGAGTTGTGAGCCACGAACGTAATTTATGCTCCCAGAGAAAAGCTTCACAAATCTGCCATCTTCAATGTTACAGCATGATTTGTATCACCTTTCGCTTTCTGCCTCTTATCTCCACCCAACATCCACAACATCAGTAAATCCTGAGTCTGGGCGGGATTACTGATAACATCTCTTCCATGAAACACTGCAGATGAAACGCAAACGTAAAACAGAGAGACATGCTAAATTGTAAAATCAAACAAAAAGACATTCTGATGTAAATATGTCCATTTTATTTACAAACCAAATACACAGACATTGAGGGGGAAAAGAGGGTCCAAACGGCTGTGGGGCAATAATGGGAGTTCAGGGGGGAAAAATTATCACTGAAGCACAACCGAAGGAACAAAATAATGGCCTCAGCAAGCAGAGCGCGCAGGGGGAGCAGCGAGGGGCGAGCAGCGAGGGGAGACGTGTCAGTCGTGATACATTTTGAAGATACAGCTTTTGATGACGCCCATGTAGCGGTCCCACACAACCTGATGTCTGCGGGACAGAAGAGAGAGACAGAGAGGGAGTTAACAGTGAGGAGGAGGAGGAGGAGGAGGAGGAGGAGCAGAGGAGAGGTACTGTAGGTCTCATGACACTGTAATTGTGAAATCGGGGTGAAGCGAGTAAATGAGGCAATCTTGGTCCCCTCGGAGTAATCGGCAAGGCTGAGGGGGGTCTGTGTTTCTCTTTATGAATATCTCTTTGTTAGGCTTGTAGTGGTGCAGGCCTGTGTAAACCCTTAACTACATTCCTGAGAGTTTGCATGCGAAACAAGGTAACTACAGTATAAGAAATTGGGGCGTGATCGGGAGACACCCACCAGCAGTACAGACGTGTGTAGCGGATTTTAACAAACAACCCAAATCTTCGGCTGTGTTTAAAGACTGCCATTCTGTTTTGTTCTTTCATGGGTATCTTTTCAGTCTCTCCAAAATCCTGGCTGTATTTTTAGCAGGCGATCCCCCCGGGGGGCTGTGAACCCTGGCGGGAGCTGCTGCCAGGCTCTGGCTGATAGCATTAGAGGCTGAAAACCACCTTTACTCACTTGAATGTGTCGAGTATGTGTGCAGAGTTGGTGTAGTGGGTGAGGTAGAGTTTCATGTCGGCGGCTGTCCATCGGTCTGAACGGCACGGCTCAATAAACTGAAAGTTAGAAGAGAAAAACTCGGTTTGGATCATCAAGCCTGACAGGCGAACTGGAGCTGGAACAGAAATGAGAGACACTGAGCCAAATAAGATGTTCTTAGTGAGAACGTGAAAGATTCACCTTTTCTACGAGATCGATGAAGAAATCTCGAACATCTTTTGTGTTTGTTAATTTAGCTGCAATGTTGACGAGGCCTCTCGAGAGATTCTGCAAAAACAAAGTTGACAATTTAAAAAAAAATCAAACTGTTCCTGACAGATTAGCGTCATGACGTCAGGAGAGTGAAGCGTTTCTCACCTTGAAATTAGCCTCCATCTCATTGAAGGTTTTAGTTTTCCCTCTGAGAGCCGTACAAACCAAACTGAGCAGAGAACAAACACGACGGTGTAAAAAAAATGCTTTAATTGACAATCAATATGTTTCTCAGTAATAAACCAAATTTTGGTTTCATTCACCTTTTGTGCTGATCAAGAAGATCTTTGTCAGTGATTAAAATCTTAAGTTCTTTCAGTTCCTGCAAAAACTCTTTATCGAGATCCACGTCCATGTCTTCCACCATGTTGTCTGTGAACAAGTCAGACATTTTCATTTTTATCAAAAAAAACAACCAATCTTTTCTCCGAAAATGAAATCAAACTAATTTAACAAACATTTTCACTTAGCTCTTTGGTAACTTGGGTTTAAGCCTCATTCAAATGGAGACTGACAAAACCTGAAGGACCTCTGGTGGTCAGTCAGCTCACACACACCAGAAAAGAAACCATTTGGTTTGTTCTCATCTGAGAAGATTTTCTTGAACCCTTTTTGACTTTTATGGCAATTTGGAGTATTTCACATTCTGGTGCTTTTTGGATTGTTTTCAATGTTTCAGCAATCTTAAACTTCAGCAATCTGTAAAGTGACTTTAGATAGACTGAGACAACACTCTTGACTTAAATGTTACGAAACAGCTAAAAAAAATTGCATACATGCCCGTTCATGTCTTACATCTAAAAAGCAGCCAAAGGAAACAACAGGAATCGCTCACCAACAGCCCCGACTGTCCAGTTGTTGATAAGCTGCCCGGCACAGAAAGCAAAGTCCTGGAATGTGAGATACTGCAGCTTTCTTTTCCCCGTTTCAAAGCGATTGTTGGCAAAGAAAACAATGGCGGCGTAATCCCTGAAACAAGGAGCACAAATATGAAATGTAACAAAACAGAACAAGAAAACCGGATGGGTTTTTTTTAAAACAATATCTCGTAAGTGATGGCCTTTATCGTATTAACTCTGTTAGTTTGTCACAAAAATGAGCAAAACGTTTCCAAAACATCAATAACAAACCAAAAGCAAAGAAGTTAATGAATAAATGGTTTGAAAAATCAACATGAGACATGAAATGTTGTGGTCAGTTCCCCTCCGTGATCACCTGGCAAGCTTGTCTGAAAGAAGGAAGTGCTGACGTATGTTCTCCACCAGGGGTCCCTTCAGCTCTTCCACAACTTTAAAAACACGCTTAAAGTTGTCAAACTGAAATTAAAACACAGCATGTAGGAGATTTATGTGATTACAACAATGTGACTCTGTAAAATCAGCCCAAGTATTTTCTCTACCATAATCTGTCCAACCATAATAACAAACTGCACCAACTGCCACAGAAATCAGATTGATGACAAAGACCCAAATTCACAGCATAAAAAAACTTCTGCACTCGTATCCATAATGAAGATGTTGTTTACTGTAAACACTTGCAGTGACGCTGAAAGGCAGGCAAGTGCGACATTCACAGGGCAGATGAGAGCGTATTCACCTGTCGTCTGCAGCTTTTCAGTGTCACGCATGTCTTAGCACTGATATCATCCAAGTCTTTCTTTGTTCCTTTGGAGAGTTTCTTTCCCAGGACTTCACGGACAAAAGCGTCATCAAAAGCATAATATCTGAACAAAAGGAAAACAGACGCACACAGAAAAAACTCGTTTTTCAATCCCATCTACATTATCAGGCAACTTTGTCACAATAAGGGAGGATTAGATGATAAAATCATGCAAAGACAGCATGTGGCTCTACCGCAGACGAATTGTTTTCGGCACACACCTGCAAGAGCGCACACGCGCGCGCATGCACACACACACAATTTCTAGAGGAGAAACCAGATAAATTTATTATAAGAAACGAGAGGATCGGTGTTGCACCTTTCTATGAGCATGGCTTGTCGATGAGGTGGGATCTGGAACAGCAGCTGGTTGGCTAGTTTGGCCGGACTGTGCAGCAGTCGCTCGCACATCTGGAAGGTCCTGTACTGGTCCATGGTATCACTTAGCAGAACATCTGCACTGGCCTCAAACTCCTCCAGCACTCCTCCCTCCATTCGTACTTTCACTGCATCGTTCACTGTCAGACAAAAGTACAGTAACTTGACTGCAAAATGCAGAGGTGTCTCACAGGGTCCACTGTGTATTTCTTTATATATTTTGTCTTTAACTTTCTTCTGTCTTTTTAATGCCACTTTTGCATCCGATTATGCCTCGTGCGTTTTGGTCCCTGACAATATAAACTGTACATTTTCTGGTTACATAAAGGAGTCTGCTGTGCAAGCAGACAGCTACAGAGTCTATGAAGAGATCCCTACCTGTGTATCCATCCAGCCAGAGTTGGTACACCTCCTCGTCCATGATCGTGGTGTTACCAACAAACACATCAAGCTCCACAGCCATCTACATAGAATAAGACATCAGGTTTAGCGTTTACAGAACTGACCACCAGCCTAAGAGGCTTTAAAGTCACTGACTGAATAAATACCTTGTTGAGAGTGTTATCCAGGTAGTTTCAAGCGACAACTGAACGGATTCGGTACAGTCAACACAGAGTGATGAATTAGCTGAGGCTAAATGTACTGTCCATGGCTAACTAATCAGCTAACTTCCTGTAATAACGGTTAGCGGGCGACGTTAGCTCGCGCCAAAGCAGGCAGCGGTGTGCGCAGAGTAAACTAACAGCCGCACAAGAAGTCTGAGGATTAGCACCAAAATAGCACGAGTTCAGGGGGGCGCGTGGCTGTAAGAACGTAAGTTCACAACACGTTCATGAGTTAGATGGCACTGCGCTACACCAGCAGTGTCAACAACAGCAGGCACTCAGCGCACACTTCCGCATCCGTGACGTCAGCACGCAAAGCCTTTCGTATTGTATTCAGAACTGTAATTTACTTGTCACGCGCCTCTTCCGTGAACTGGCCAATGTACTGTAACTATGTACTGTAGCCTGCCAAGCAGGTTATGTTTTAGGGAGTATATCTGTCTCCCTGTCCGTGTCTAAGTCGTTCTGTCCGACTGTCTGCCTGTTTATCAGCAGTGTCTCTGCACGCAATTTGCAGTCGGCTGGATTCTTAATTTCTGCTTCTTTTTCTCCACACAGGTAAGGAAGTGAAAAGCAGTCCTCATAAACCAACGCTTATGCCTGAGAGTGGTTCATACACAGCCTGGCTAAAAGGGAAACTGTGATAACAAAAAAGGAAAGAAACTTGTGAACAAGAAAATTATTAAAAACATATAGTAGGCTTTATGGTGAGATGCCCAGGATTCACTTGTCGGGAGCCCTGACAAATGAGCAGTTTATGTGGGTACAAACAGGATTTCATATAAAAACCTTCAACTTTGAGAATCAACTGACATATATATATATATTTTACATTTTTCTACAGGACATCTTTTATCAGTAATAGTGTATTAAAAATGGCAGTAGCCTACGTTTAGACTTTCATCTGCTGTACTGGATCGCTGAAGTATTCATATTCACTTCAGAGTCCTGTCTTACATTATTCCTGCTCATAAAGTGTTAATATTTTTGAGTGAGTGTATCCACAGAGAGGTGGATGATAAACCCATCTGACTGCAGCAGTGCCATCATTTTACAGTAACCTATAATCCCAAGTAACACAACTCAGTGTTGCCACATCATGTAAAAATAACCTTTATAACTAGAAGGGCACCAGAAGACAATTCACAATTACCTATCATGGTGGAGCTTTGAATTACTGCATAGTAATTGGTGCTCTTTGACCTTTGGTTTGCAGGTGCAGTCTTTATGAAACGTGTCAGATCACACAGAGGCTTCAGGGTGAACACCGGGCCCCCGTTTGCGCTTTGCTCTCTGCCTGCGTGTACACAATCTGCTCTCTTTTCCCCCGACGATTAATCTAAATAAATCCCTGCAAATCCCCATGCTCACCCTCCCTTTCTGTGTTTCTGCATGTGTCCTTCAAATATCGCTACATGGGACTGGAAACAACTCGCTCGACGCGTCTTTTTGTCGGATATCTTGCTGCAAAATCAACACTCATTTCTAACCTCACATGACACCCTGATTCCATCCCCAGATCCCCCTTGCTCGGTTAACACCCTACATTGTTATGGCCTCAGCTGAACAATGGAGGTGGGACAGAGGGCGGAAGGATGTGGCTGAATGCCTCAGCATTACCGTTGGAAAAAAAAGGCCTGCAGTCACACTTTCCGACAGTGTTCTTTGAAAGGAAACGACCAGGAGTCTCTCATGATACAGATGTAACTGTATGTTGACCCCTTTCTGGAGCTGTAGGTCATGTGTCTTCATTTCCAGGGTGAGATCACTGAGGAAAAGATGTTTTGACACAGAAAGTGTCCCTCCATGCTGTTTTGTTTTCACAGACTGCGTTTTTTAAATACAGTTTGGAGTCCAAATGGGGGCGCACAAGTTTCCCACAGAGGGGAAGCACATGGAACAATTCCTTTATCCTCCAAACCTCCGGCTTTTTTCCCTAATGTTGAGCGTCACATCAGTTTCACCACAGAGTCCGAACCCGTTCGTTTGAGCCACTCAGGACGGCGTTGTAGGCTTTAAATATGGCATGTCGAAAAGCCACAGGAGGCATCAAAGAAAACCACAAACATTTTTTCTGATTACTATTAAACCGATGTGTCGATTGCGACGGATTAGGTCGAACTTCCTGTAAAGATCGGGCAAAATAAAACCAGCCACAGTGAAAATAGTAAATCTGTTGTTTTAATCGGTTCACAACCAAAGGATTTTTAGCCGATAAATTTTATGCTCCGGCATATTTCCAAAGGGTTATTTTCCACGGCTGTTCCAGGACAGGTCTGATTGTGAAGCGTGACAGGCTGATGCCTTTATATTGAAGGCGCCGGAGAGAGTTTTCCGGTGTGAAGCTGCGGTTGGACGCGCAGGAGTTCTGGCAGTGGAAGTGGCGGAGGCGGACATTGTTGTGGTAACGGCACAGCTCCGGAGGATGAGTACAGATGATGCACTTATTCTGAGCGGATCACGGGTGAGATCGGGGCTCGCGGTTTTACTGTCGATTTTTTTCAGTCGGAACCAGTGATTTTGTCAGAATAAGCTGCTGCGCCGTTCCGACCCTCCTCTTTTTTTCCCCCTTT
Organism: Malacoctenus gilli; assembly: GCA_032164315.1. Lineage (NCBI taxonomy): Eukaryota > Metazoa > Chordata > Actinopteri > Blenniiformes > Labrisomidae > Malacoctenus > Malacoctenus gilli. The sequence continues at coordinate 10,033,037 of JASSRZ010000049.1, read as the reverse complement.
TCTTTTTCCTGCCCACCAGAAAGCTGAGTTCATTCAGCCGAAGCGAGCGCGGCGCTCAGCCCGATGAGACGATGCCAGCGACGTAAAGATCACAACATCTGCAGGGTGTGCGTCCGAGGGTGCCGGATAAAACCTCCGTGGATCGACGGGGGCCTTTTCTTTGGCCACATCGGGTCCGGAGAAGCCCACGGGGCGGGTGTCGCCTTCAAAATACAGCGAGAGGAGGAGGTGGAGGGATACGGAGCGGAGTGCTCCCGGAGGCCTTCGGAGAAACACTGCTCGCTGAGAGGATGACAGATTGACATTAATGGGGGCTTCGCGCTGCATTTCCATACGCGACTTCATTAAGGCATCGTCCGCGCGGAGCAGACAGTGAGCTCGGCGCAGAACAGGACCCGAGTCACTGCGCCTCGAAGGAAAACAATCTAAATTGAGACATCACATGTTCCTGCCTTGATTTTTTTTCCCTCCCTACCGCCGGTGCTGTAGTGATTGCATACATGACATCTGGAACACTGTGGCTGCAGATGAGGGACGTGGTGGCTCTGTGCTGAGCTTGAAATCTACATCCATCTCTGTGCTTATTGAATCTCAGGTACCCAGAGGCGTCGCCTCGGTTCTTTCAGTTGCTGGAAGAAGAAATTTCCCCCCAAAAAATTAAAAAAAAAAATGGGGAGCGAAGGTGAGATAATAAACAGAGAACTGTCAAAGATGTCCGACGAGGATCTGCTGGCGTGCTCCAAAGAGGAGCTGGTGAGCCGGCTGCGTAAAGAGGAGACGGAGAAAATCTCCGCTCTGATCCAGCGCGGCCGGCTCATCAAGGAGGTGAACAAACAGCTGCAGGGACACCTCCTGGAAATCAGGGAACTGAAAGTCATCAATCAGCGCCTGCAGGAGGAGAACGTGGAGCTGCGGGACCTGTGCTGCTTCCTGGACGACGACCGGCTCAAAGTGAAGAAGCTGGCCCGGGAGTGGCAGCTGTTCGGCCACCACGCCGCCAAAGTGATGCGCGAGGACCTGGGCGGCTACTTGAAAAAGCTGGCCGACCTGGAGCGCATGCAGGACGGCCTGGTGAAGGAGAACCTGGACCTGAAGGAGCTGTGCCTCGTCCTGGAGGAGGAGTGCGTGAGCAGGAGCGACTCCAGCCCCGGGGGGTCCACCGAGCTCAACCTGCCCTGCATGGTGGCCCGGGACCTGGGGGACGGCAGCTCGAGCACGGGCAGCGTGGGCAGCCCGGATCAGCTTCACCTGGTGTGCTCACCTGACGACTGACGGCCAGGTGCGCGTCAGCACAGAGGGCTTTTCCATTTCACGGAGGAGGCCGGGGACTGACGGGCAGAGGCTCTGTCAGGCAGTACAAGACTAATCCGCAGAGGAAAAACTAGCATTAGGGCTTTCTGAATGCTGCAAAGACTCGTGTGCCACTATCAATTTTGACTTGACAAGGACTCAATCACACCTCACATTTCAGGACTTTACCAGGACATTTATTAGATGTTTGCCAGATGAAGATGTATCTCAATTTTACAGTGTTTTTCTAATGACTCTGATTGAAATGTTCCTTTTTCAGTGGTCTGTTATTGAGAAGAAAAAAAAAAGAAAGAAATGGGACCAAAAATTGGGTCACATATATAAATTTATCTCATGCACTGGACTAGCCTACACTGGTAGAAGCCTTTTTCTATTGCACTGGACAACTTCATCGTGGATCTTTAAATCGCAGAGCTAAAGATTCATTTCAATCCAGTTTTGAGCCATATTAAGTCCACTGAATTCCAATAGCACTGAAATAGTTGAGTTGTGATTAGAAAAAAAAAGAAAAGAAAATATTTGATATTTGCTTTTTGCTACGTGCCCAATAATGTGTAATATTTTATGCACTCACTTCCTCAGGAAAGGATTGGAGTGCCATATGTGCATGATGATCGTCACAATTTGTACAGACCTGCAAGCCAACGGGACGGGAGGGGCCTTCAGGTTCACTGTGGGTGGGGCTGCTGTGCACACTGTAACACGTGCTGGAGCCGGGGCTGAGCCAGCACACTTGTTAAGGTCTGGGATCAGACACGATAGATGTCATAGGACCTCATTCAAATCTGAATAGAAGAAAAAAAAAGTTCTCACTTTTTATAAAAACTCAACTGGAAACTTTGTATTGAACTGGAAGGTCTTTGAGTTCTGCTGATTTTTATTCTATCCAAACAGAGCTGTTTAAATTCACTTGTAGGACATTTTTTATGCCGTTGTTGTTGATGTTCAATTGCATATCACGGAGTTTGTTTGGGTTGGCAAATGTCAGCTTTTTCTTCTGTAATTCATGCTTTGTATTTAATCTGTAACACTAGGAACAAGCTTAACTTTGACCCTTCTTTATCTTGGTTTATCTGTATTAACTAGCATTACTAACCAATTTCAGTTTCAATCATAGATAATGCACATGGATTAGAAAAGGTTTCTTTTGTTGTTTAGCTGTTTTCTTGGTGGGCTATGCTCGTGGTGCACTGGAGAGCTTTAAATACAGTGGGTATGACACTTTGTGCTGCTCTGACCTTTCTTTGCGTGTTCAAGTTAGCACAAACAGGCATTTGCATCTACATGACACAGAATGAAGGATTGATTTCTGCACTTGTTGTTTTGACCTTCATGTCTGAACCAACTGCTCGTGATTGATGCTCCCTTCATGTCATACAGACTTGGATGGATGTTCATCAGTTTTATTTTTGGATCCCTATTTGCACAGTCTGGAGAGCTGAGGAGGGGAGTAATGCTTTTACTCACTTAGTGATGCACAGACGTCCTTTGACAGCAGCATGCACGCTGATTTTCCCCCTTCGTGCTCTCCTCTCTCTCTCTCTCCCTCCCTCCCTCTCTCTCTCTAACCCCATTTCAGCAATCCAATGCTCTGTGAGCCATGGCTGTATTGGTTAGAGATTTGCTTCATTTTTTGAGGGGAAATGAAGGAAGACAGATCACAGTGTCCACAGCTAAGGGTCAAAAATAGTCGTTGCAGTGTGTTAAAATAATCCACAGTCATCAAACCTTTCTTGTCACTAACTATTGATTTCGCCACTAAATATCTGACTCGTTAAATTCTGTCATGAGACTGTGAAATGCAGTATGCCAGGACACCAATAGTGCATCCGCTGCGTGGACTTACTGGAAATGCAGGCCAGAACACCACCTGGACAGCATGTCAGTCCGCCTTGCATCATGAACAACCCAGGAACCGGGGAGACTGAGGGCCCAAAGGGCCAAACGTGTGGTGAAAGCCTGTGTTAAGGAGGTGGGGCGGTAAAGTGGCTCCTTCATGGCTCCTAAACCAGATGGTACCCAGTGAAGACCAGTGAGTCTGGCATCAGCGCTAGCAATGCTTTCCTTTGCAATGAATCTGCAAATGGCCACAGAGGACAGCTGAGAAAAAGGGAACCACATTTGAAAAGATACGTGAAAAACACAAGACTAAATCTGGAGTCGGTTCATCCTGTTCAGTCCTGCTGGTTCAGTGGAGTTTTTTACAATTGCTCACCTTGCTCTAAACCACGTTTCCAAATTGTCCCCTCACGCTTTCAACGATTCTGCAGCATCAGATGATACATGCTGCTTTGGGTAAAACAACATTCCCACATAGTTTGTTTCACCACAATAATTTTACACCATCATACATTTGAGTCTTTTTTATTTTTGTTTGTCAGAGAAGTAGAACAGTTCAGACAGAAGACAAGAGTAAGGCACTGCCCTCCAAATCAGGTCTTTTTTTAAATCTACTTAGAGAAAATAAAAACATTACTAAAAATATTATATATTAAATCCTCCAAAAATAAATATGTTATTCTATCTATATCAACTCCTATGGCCCAGCCTTAGTGGTCAATGATTTTCTTATATTATTAAATTGCTAATCGTTTCTAAGAGGTTCATACAAAAATAAGGACCACTTGTAAGTACTCCAAATTTCTTTAGGAAGACTTTTTTTTTTTATAAAGTGTTGAAAAATGTCATAGCAGTGTAACAAGTTACTGAATGTAACATTATTGAGTCATTACTAATAAGATATGATTAGTTATCACAGTCAGTTCTATAAAGTTTGTATAAATTCTTAGAGAATATATTCAGCATGCAATGCTTTCGTAATAAACCTCAAACACATTAATTCCATCTTATAGCTTTCAACACCAGAAATATAAAGACTCTTTATGAAAAATACAAGAGTGTAACATTCATTTCCTCATAATGCCACTAATTTGAATGTTAACAAGCTAAATAACTTTCGAGAGGGACGCAGTGAAGCAGATGCACACAGCTCATTATCGAAGGGTTTTTGCAGTCATTAACTCCATCATGTTGAGGTCATTTCTCCCACACTGTGACTGCACTGAAATGCACATTAGTGTTTTGCTAAGACGACGCTCCCGTCTATCACAGAGTGAGGATGGTCGGTGAATGGAGGGAGTGATCCGATTGGTCTCCGCTGCTGCTGCTGCGGCGGTGGGCGACCCCGCAGGGCTGAGGCTGCTGGATGTTTCCGTGATGCGATGTGCTTTGGGACGTGTTGGAGGCCATGGTGTCAAGCGGGGCAGACGGATAAGTGAACACCATGCCGGCTGTGAGAGACAAGAGCGACGGGGTGGAAGTGAGGACCGGAGTGTGGAGGGACTCTGATTCAGTGACAGCAGCGGGGAGGGTGGATGTCGGAGGCTTGGCAGGAATGGTTATCTTCGGTTTGGGCTTCTCCATCTTTATTGGGAGTTTGGTGGAGGGTCCGGGTCGGCTGCATTGCTCTGGTTCCAGTTTGATGGCTCCCAAAGAGGAAATGGTTGGATTTGGGTCAGAATCAGAATCAGAGTCCTCTATTTTACAAATGGGACGGTGAGCTTCCAGGACTAACTCAAGCTTCTCTTTCTCCTTTTGCAACTCAGCTATTTCTTTCTGCAAACGGGACTTTTCATCTTCCAGCTCATCAGTTTCCTACACAGCGAAAAAGTAGAGATACACAGAGAGATTCAGATTCATTCATGCATTATTGAGACCAACATCTGCTCTTCAAACTCTAATCAATCAACTCACTTGCCTGCACTTCAAAATCACAGTCTGATTGAAAAAAGCAGCACCGACAATGCAAATTCACCCATAGATTACAATAACAGAACAAACTAGTCTTCTTACAGATGACCAATCTCATCGCCACGACAGTAGGACAAATTGGAAATCTTCGACAAGCTGGTCCTCAGAAATATACAATTTGTCTTTTGTCAGTCTGAGAAAGTGTCTACAACCATTCACTTGTATTTCAACATTAACATCTCTTGAGTAATCGTCCCACGTCATTGATGTTTTAACAGTGGCACAATGCTCACTCACATTTTGCAGCGAGTCTGTCAACTCCCGACGTCGGTTGCGACATTTTGCTGCTGCCAATTTATTGCGCTCCCTCCTCACTCTGCGTCTCTCCAGTTCTTCATGAGATAGCTGTGAAGACAAGAAAGAGAATTTTCATCAACCGCGAACAGTTCAAAAAAAGACAATCAAACTTCAGGCTTGTTATCTGCTGCTTTGCTTTTGGGGACTAATTCACTATTCCAAGCTACAGGGAAGTTTGTAGAATCCAGGATGGGCGACATGACACAGAAGAAATACTACCACCATGTGTGCGCACTGAGTCATCACAGCAGGGCAGTTGAATGGTTTTGATACGTCTGTGCTTTTGTAACATCCCAACTCCGACTTCAGGCAGCACCCATTGAGTGAATGCTGTTGATCCAATATTTCCCGCCCTTTCACCATGGTGAGTCACGTTCAGACCCGAGCGGTGACTCAGGTGTGAGTCACTGAAAATGACTTGCCTCTGTGAGTCACATGACAGTCTACTTCCTGTAGGCATGAAATTACAACTCTGCGATGCCAATGCGTGCCAGAGTGTGTCTGATGAAATACTTAAAAAGAAACTGACAAAACGTTGGAGGTGACAATGATGATGTCCCCTGATAAGCACTTTAAATAGATCCTTTTATCGCCGAGTTTTCACACATAAGCTGCTCTGCAAGCTACGAGTCCACAAACATGCAAACAGTGGGATAACTTTCCAATGTCAATAATGACTCAAGGGTAACATCGTGAACAAACAAAGAAGTCAACAAAGTGTGCTTACTTGAAAATGTTTAACCAAGTTTCAATCTGACTCAATATGGCAAATTTACATCATAATTCATTTCATTTGTCCCATTTCTGTTTGTACAGCTCTTATGTGCTTGTTCCTTCGGAAATGACACAGTTGTGTCATCGACAGTAACAGGATATTACGCAGTAGTTACTCAGAAAGCATTGAGCCACCATCTATACCTCTGTATCTACCTCAGGGGAAAATATGAATCCCCAGAGGTCTTCTTTAGCTTTGTCTTACCTTAAGCAACTCTCCCTTTAGAAAGAACAGATAGACAACAGATCAACAACAATCGGCGCTTATTCTACAGGATTACTCTCTTACATGTTCGTCATTCCTTCGCCTCGTGGAACTGACTGAAGCTGCTCTTATGACCCCTGGTCTCAGGAAGTGGCTCTGGGAAGGTGGGTGACCCAGTGGCCGGACCCCTGACAGGGTTGGGTAAGGAGGCACTGGAGATCGAGAAGGGCCCGGTGGATGCATGAGGGAGGGCTGGACCAGCCACTGGAGTTCCTGGTTAGTTGTGATGGCGTTTAGACTGGGAACAAACTGGCTGCTACCTGCCATTGTGAATTTCTGTGGAAAAAGGCAGGAATGATAAGAACACAAGAAAAAATGACAAGAAGTGCAAGTAGCCAATTTGGGATGCTGATTCAATTTAAAATATTTTGATTCAAGTTAAGTTATCAAGTTATTAGCTTGAGTAACTTCACAATTATACTCGTAATATTACAGTGTCAATGCTGTCATTTTATTGTATTTTTGACAGAAATTTACAAAATTATTATCATATTATAAATACATTGATAAAATAATAACTTCTATAATAACCGAGCTTCTAGAAAAACAGATGCCAACCAAAATACACGATAACTGTAAAATATATATAAATATAACTGAATGAATCAAAAAATAAAAATAAGCTCCATGTAACACTGTTGTCACCTCTAACCTGTAGCACAGTGTGATGGCAGCACACCTACCTGCTCTTGGTGAGTGATGTAAGAATATCAGTGTAAAAAAAATCTAATAACTTTGTATGGTACCAATAGATATTTGGCCTATGTTGCACTGATGTGACCTCTAACCTGTGGCACACCATCCTGATAGCACACCTACCTGCTCCTGCTGGGTGCTGGGAGTGCTGGTGCTTCCCACAGTGGCAGCGTTTGACCCAGATGCGCTGCCCGTGTACGGCGGGTTTCCTCTTGCTTGACTCCCGAAGTTTCGATACATCCTCTCTCTGTTTCAGCGAAAAAGAAAATTGAGTCCTACTGCGGCGATAACAGCTCAGTGTCTCACTAAATGAATTTTGAGTAGGAGTAGTGTGTGTCAATTCAAATACTGGGCAAGCCCACCTTATTGCGGTAATCGGTAGAGTCCAAACAGCACAGTCTTCGAGGGGGAAAAGGGAAGAAAAAGTGGCTCCACTTTTTTTCAAATCGCTCTTAAACGCTCGAAAACAATCTTCGGTTCACTCTGTGCTTCTTAGTCATACATCCAGAATCGGAAGTCTGGGAATGATTGTGAGGTTGTAAACTCTTAAAGTGGCTCTTTAGGTTCACCACGCCCCTCCTCACTTACGGGAATTTAGTGTTGTCTGGAATCTCTCGCATCACGTGGCATACGTCATTGACCATATTTGGAGAGAGTTTCCTCCCGAGAGTAGCGCCAGGGATTCCTCCGGCGGCTTCACCTCATGTCTGAAACTGAGGTACTCTGTGATCTCTGGGTTTTTATCGCCGCAGTGGAAATACTACGACACTTTCCAGTTACAAGTGGAAGTGCTGCTGCAGTTAACTCGCCGCAAGGACAGATTATTACAATCTACACAGTTTTTATCAAGCCGTCAGGCGACAACACCGGACTAGCTGACAAACAAGAGTAGTAAATATGAATTTCATACAAGTTTTTTCCCCCATCATTTGATGTAAAATGCATATATATAGATGTTTTTTTCACTCTTGTCGAAAAAAGGTCTTAATTTCATACAAACCAATGTATTTTTAGATGTTTACAATTTTTGGGTTGTCTATATCACAAGCTTTTACATTCTGACGGTTTTATTTCCCAGATAGGATTATCTATGTTACACACGTGACAGTTGACAGCGAGAACAGATGAACTCAAAGAGTGACTGCCATCCTGTTCAAGTGCCAGAAGTTCAAGTTTCAGTATGACACAGTGCAAGTACATTTTTTGTTTTGTTTTAACTGTTAAGTTTATCAAGTGGAAAATGTACCTTAAACACGGAGATCTTCTACTTTTGCTTTGAAATGAAGAAAAAAAAAATCCACATGTAGAAACTTGCAAGAATTCTTTTGTCTTACAAATTTCTTAATAAGAAATATTTGACAAAAACCCTTTGACGTAACTGGAGTAACCTCCACCCTTCTCACGTTTCGTCATATAGCTGGAAGCGCCTAATTCCTCAGCTGAAGTGACATTTCAGTCGTGAACAGGATGAGTTGTGAAACAGATTGTAAAATTTTGCAAAGATGGGTGTATGTTCCCGATGGTGTTGAGACTTTTGGCAGTCCCTCTCACTTTCAAAACCACATCAGTGAGCACACATGCTTGTGGAAATGAGTCAGTGGAATGGCAGAAAAGCTCCTCAATCACTCCACCACCCATTTCAACGTCTTTTTCCTTCTTGCAGGCAGAATGTAATGAAGATTCAAATAATGCACGGTGTCAAGCCGGTAAGCTTAGTCTGTCCCAACAGCTGCTGACCTTGCAGTCCCCGAGGGCACAGTTCCCGGCATTAGCTGATTTCTCCTGACTGTTGTACTGATGTCTCATGTTTCTGCTGATTTGCTCTAGAAGAAAACCTGTCCATGTTTTAAAGGTTAAACTTTTTTCAGACAGCTCCCCCCCCTCAAATAAATGATTGTATTTTCTAGTACTAATCACCACGTCATAGAAATAAGACACTGAGCTTGACCTGAGGTTCTCGCTATCTTGAGATGACGATTGAGACTGCAATAACATCTGTTTCGGCCCCTCGGGGTGGGACATTTTACCAGGTCTCTACCTGTCGCTTTGGCGTTCACATGACTGGGGCTCAGATTTCAACAATAAAACACTGTAAAAAGAGCACACACAAGATACTTTTCTTTTTGTTTTGTTTTTTTGACATTATCTGACGGTGTTGTATGAAGTGAATATGGGGTAAAGGTGAGCGTCTAATGACTAATGTGTCAGGAATGCAATGATGACACTGCCATTTGCCTCCACTGGTGAACTAGTCACAACTTGTTGTGAGCCCTGATTACACTTTAACTCATCCGCAAAGGCTTTTATGACCACTGTCTAAGCAAGCTTGTTTGGTGTAAATGAGATTTCTGTATTGACTGATAAGACTTTTTCTTCAAATGTTAATTATTGTGTACAAGGATTACTCAGTTCTTGTTTTCCATCCCCCTCCACGTTTTCCCTCCAAAAGTGAACCGTTCCTTGGTCAAAATGAAGGGAGTGTAAATTCCTTTGTAATTTACTCATCCAAGAGGGCCACATGTGCACGATCACCCACCAACCCACCCACATTCTCACCCACACATGCACTCCAGAGCTTTTTTGTGCCCGACAATAATGTCATGCCACATCGTTCATTTATATGGTGAAGCAAGTAATCCTATTCCCAGACATAGGCTATCTGTTTTATTTTACAGTGTCCTGAACATGTCCTGAACATGTCCAGAACATGCTGTTTTCCCTGTGCTCATAATATCTGTTGATATCTGTGTCTTTTACACCTCCCCGATGCACAGAATGCTCAAAACACAATTTAATATAAGTTAACTCTGTCTACAGGTGTTAGTGAGAAAACTTTATTTTCAAACCATTATGCAATTGCACTTTTATTTGGGTGGATAGGTGGGCTTAGTGTTTGCTTACAGTCATTTTGGAAATAGAATGTTGCCTTCTCAAATAATAAAAGTGAAAGTACTTCACATTCATCATGCATTTGGCAGAATGGACTATAGTCTTGAGTGTGTGGGCACGCTTCATTGATAGGAACAGGAACAATATTGTCTTCCTTTTAATCCAAACTCCACCAAAGCTGCCGGCAGTGGAAAACATTTTTATATTTTATGGCCTGTCATCTAGTGACTTTAGATTTTGTGAGGTCACTGTTTGAAATTACAAAGTTCAACCTCTTACACAAACAGTACACCTAAAATACTATGTTTCAGCAATTGTAGTGCAGTTGAAACTGTGCTAGACTTGTTTATGAACAAAAAAATCTATTGATGCAAGTTAATGCTGTAGGATCATAAAGCTTTTAATGATTTTGGATTCTTCATTTGAAGGACTTGATAGTCCGTTTGCAGTGGATTCTTTTTAAATATGTTTACATATATTGACAGAAAATGAAAATGTATGAGATTCTATCACAAGCCAGGACAAGGCAGTGAAGTAACATCCGTTTCACGAAATCAGCTCCACCAAATAAAGAAAAATATAATTAAAAAAAACCCAAAACAAATATGAAACAACGATATACGTGGTGCATTTTCTGCTTGATCCACAATTGGTGACTGTTTATTCAAGGCTTTGATCACAAGTAGGGCACCAAACAATGCAACGTGTTCAAATTTGTTTCATACCTCTAGTTATATCTTGTGCCTCTGTGAGAGTAAAGTGAGCCGAAGAGGGGCTTTAACTTAACACCAGTACAGTGAAACCATGTCCTAAACTAACACTGGTCATGCGTGCACTTGTGACTGTGAATAACCGAGGACTCGCACAGTTTTGTGCCACGCAGGCACACTGAAGTGAACCAACCGCGGTGGATGGGTGGGATCACACGCAGCATTCTGATAGCCACGTCGCTAGCCGCCAACGTTAGCTGTGCGGGTAAGTGCGCCTATTGGAAACATTTTGCCGCTTACCAGCAGCGTTTTACCGCTCGATATAAGCTGCGTTTATTCGTATCATGGTGTCGTATGAACTATTTTTATCTACATAAATGTTCTAACGAGCGTTAGTTTATAGATACTGTTCTGGCGTTAGCTTGTGTGGCTAAGTAGTTAGCATTCTATGGCTACGTTCAGTAAGTTATTATGTAGGGCAGCAGGAGAGTTAAACGTGAGGGCTGTCACCAACATCTGAATTTAAAAGTATTTTAATTACCGAAGGAATTGTCTCCTCATCATACGGAGACGTGAAGCCAATGAGCCGGTGTGTCGCTAACGTGTCATTGTTTTTATTGAAGGCTAACAGCTGTGGACTTTACAATGGACCCGTCACATCAGGGATACCGAGCAAGTAAGTATGAGTGTGAATCATCGTGTTAAACATTTTTACCACGCATCCACTCGGTTTGTCCAGTTTCCTCTTTTTGGTTCTGCAGCAGCTACGCGCAGATGAGGTTTGACTGTTACTGTTAGCTGACTGGTGCAAGACAGCAAGACGTTCCCGTTTCACCTAAACCTGAGTCAGTCCCACTGTGTCCATACAAATGAAAGACGAACCGGGGAAAAACCGGAGTATCAACGCGATAATGAGGTCATCCAGAGCATAAATTGCCAGCATAGGGTCTGCACCCCCCCCCCCCCCTTAGTAGCTATCAAAGGAAGGTCCCAATACTTTATAGTCTGTCTGCTCTGTACAACCTAATGCTCAAAATCACCTTTTGTGTTTGAACGGGTACTGAGCAATAAAGCTACTTGAGTTGTAAAGTGTAGTATATCCCAATGGTATAGTGATTTTGTGAACAAGATTAGACCTTTTATGGGCTGACAGTTGCCTGTTAATTAAGATATGGTCTTGTCAATGCAGTGGCCAACCTTAAGGTGCTTTATGAGGTTGTGTCATCGCTTACTTCATGTAAAAATGAACTCATCACCAAACTCCTGACTCTTTTGTTTCACACTCACACCCTTTCATTCCAGCCTCCACACACAGCCACTCCTCTGCCTTCAGCCTACTTTACTTTTTTTTTAAGTCAATGAACAAGAGGTGTGGTTCAGCACAGGTTAAATTTCCAAATCAAGTATAGCACCAGGAAACAAATGAACTTTCCCCTGCTTGCAATCTAAGAAAGCAGGTCACAGATGTGCAATGAGGCAATGGACCAATTCTTGAACTTACGAAAAGCCCAAAGCAGAAGGACCATAGTGAAAAGGAAGTGGATTCTTCAACATAAGCAAGTGAACAAGCTTTCAATGACAACTTACTGACAGATGAATAAAGGTAATGTTTTTGTAGACCGGAGTTTGGGGATGTTTCTTGACTGAAATGGCACCAAATCATTTTCAACCCATGTGGTCTAATGAAACGCAAAACAATGAATTTTCCAGGTTCTGGGATACATTTGGAGTCACGTGACACTACAAATGATTTAGTATTGAAAACTGTACTGTTTGTCGAACTGTTAAGTACCTCTGTCAGGTTCTGTTAACATTATTTCCATACAGTTCTTCATAGGAGATAAAGATGACAGTGAATATGTCCATAGGGGACAAAAGTTCACTGAATAGTTTGACAATTATAAATATGATGCTAGTGACATGTTTCGGTCCCTACAGTCAGAGATGAGAGCTCGTCTCATTTGACTTAGAGTGACAGCGCTCTCTATCATCATTAAAATTCACCCGAATAGGGAATATCTTTTGGATGAACAATGACTATTCCGCCATCTGAGCCTCAGAAACTGGGAATTAAATGTAGAGGCTAATTGAAGCTGATATTGCAGCACGCGGGTGTTCAGCACCCCACTGTGATAAGTGTTTTTAAGAAAGTGTTTAATCACTGTTAGTTTCTGTCCAAACTCAGCGATGTCCATCTGATTTACTTCTCCTGTTAGTTTAATGCAAAACATTTTAAAAGCAAAGTAAAACATCAGGAGTATTCCTTTGCGCATTCTGTAGCACTTTGTTGATGTGTCGTCTTGTTTGGAAAAAAAAAACCAAGATGAGGCTCCAAAGCTTATCATTGACTCCCTTGTTTGTACTTTCAACAGCAAAGCCAAGAGCTCGGGCAGCTCCTCCACCGACAGGCTCGGTCCTGTTTGAAGACACCAGTTCAGGAGTGCCAGCAGCAAACAGTCAGGGATATTACACTCCTGGATACAATATGGAAGGAACCTCCAACAACATGCAGGGAGGCGCTGGGATGAACAACCTGTTTGCTGACCCAATGGCCAATGCCGCCATGATGTACGGCTCCTCCTTAGCCAACCAAGGAAAGGATATGGTGAACAAAGAGGTGAATCAAAGCAGGGACTCCTCACACATGATGTCTTCAGGGCACTTCATGACATTCACTTGGATTTCCAATAGATTTGGCTCAACAGGTGTCCTGTAAATTTATCTTTGCAAAGGTTGAATGTTCCATTTTTCCCTCCTCACTGAAAGCCACACTGGTAAAGCACGGTTGGATTTAATCATCAATCATCAATTCCTTCATTCAGTCAAAAATTGTTTGAAATCGGCTTCTCGGAGTGGTTAGTTAAGAACAGACCTCAGCGCTCTCACTTGCCATTTCTAACGACAAAAAGATGATGAATTAAACCAGCGCTGCACTCTTGCTGCCACATGCTGGGAAGGTCTAGTGGTATCCGATTTGTCACTGCAGGGGCTCCTTTGTATTTGTCAGTCAGCGGGTCTTAAGTGCACATCTTGTCTTCAAAACATAACGTGTTTGCCAAAAAGCTATCATCGCAATAACTCATAACGTATTTCTCGCTCAGTTGTCACCAGCCTCCTGATAACCACTTAAAACCTACAAGTTCAAAATAGACACATAGTGACGTTAAAGCGTTTTCTTGTACAATCTCAAGCAAAAAGGAACATTATCTTTATGAATAAAAGTTTCGTGACAGAGCTACAGCAGTGGACCACTTTTGGTGATAAAACTGTACCTCATGAAGTGGTGATGGGTGCAACTTTATGCGTTTGAACGGAAGAGCAAAAGTAAAGCCGGTGACCTGGAAGTAAGTGTATTGACTCTATTGGGCACTGGCACCATTTTAGTCCGACCACAGAAACACGTCCTCAGTGAATCAACCGCCAGTCCGATGATAAATATTTCACAAACATATTTTGGATAGCCATTAAAACCCTCCATGCATGTGTTCTCAATTATTAATGGCAGAAACTGTGGAGCTCATGAATGTATGTCAAGAAATGTCATTTTCAAGCAGAATTCCAGTTAATCACCAAAAAATGACCTGAAACAACTTGTTACGGAATAAGTAAATTCCACTTTTAAAATGGGATTTTTCGGAGGTTCTTCATTAATAAAATAATGATTATTTCTGTGATTCGATCGAAAGCGACCTCTGATCATCTGGAGTGCAGCCATGCCAACATCAGCGTGGTTATTTGGCCGTTTTTATTCACGTGCGTTTCCCCAAAGATGACTGTCGCTGTCACGAGTGAAAAATTTGTCTCTGATCCTGGAAGAGCACACAGATGTGTTATTTCAGTGGATCTACAGGAGCAGTCTCATACTTCCTGCCTCTGAACTACCCTCCAATACTCGAAATATGAGTCATATCCAGAACTTATTCAAGTGGAAGCTTCAATATGTAAGATGTGTCATCCCTGTTTGGCAGGTTTTCAGTCAAACAGGTCCATTCGTGGCCTGCGTTTGAATATAAGGTTGATGATTTCATCAGAGAAAAATAGCAAAAGAAATGAATGTGACACCTGTGGGGAAATAACTGGTGCTGTTTCACTGGATTGACAACTCCAGTACCCTTCATGCCACAGTGATGCATCACTTTGATAGCATGCACAACTTCCCCTCTGATGACTCAATATTTTTTATTTTTTTACCTTTGGCAGGCTGTCACTTCTCACCTGTGAACTTAATATTCACACTTCTTTTTCCTTTCAGATCAGCAGATACATGTCAGTGAACAAGCTGAAATACTTCTTTGCTGTGGACACCAGATACGTGCTGAAGAAGCTTATGATCCTCATGTTTCCTTACACACATCAGGTAATCTGAGTGTCCCTTCGTCAGACTTTGTCCCTCATCAGTGAAACAAAACAAATTAACAGCGAAAGACGGTGCTGCACTTTCGTACTGGTGTCAAATGCCTAAACACATATCATATTGAAACTGCGCCCGAGATAATCAGCCACTTTATCACTGGCCAGCTGTATTTATGAACATTGTGATGTTGTCCTCATTGCGTGGACTTTAGAAGCATATTGAGATCGCTGCATTCGCGTTAACTCACTCTAATCAAGTGAACACAACAAACACTCGGTGTCCTCATAATGTGCACTCGGATCAAATGCTCCTCTCCAGTCTCACAGTATTCACTGTTTGATCTAACTCACTGTTTACTACTACACAATGATTACAGCTCAAGACTGGAAACTTCTACAGGCAGCATGTCTGGTGTTTTTTTGTTTATCTTACTCATGGTAACAAAACACAGAGACAACAACGATTTGTTACTGAAAGCATTTTTTCTGTGGAGCTGGTTGCTTCTCATCATTGAGCTCTTCAGTTCTCATTCTCATCACACAAAGCGTTCACACTGGCTGACATGTTCCTCCCTGATAATGAACAGGCTCCCTGTAGCTATTTTGACCACATATTCAGTTCCCTGAAATGTTTCAGCAAAGTGTCATCTGTGTTGTTTAACCAGCAGTGAGACAGAGCGAGAGGTTAAGTTTTCTTTCAGCCTATTTTCTAGCTGACGTGTAATTATTAATGTATACATTTTATGTAGACATGGAATTCAAATAGAGTCATGAAAATTTCAGATGCTGAATAAAAGATTCATCAGTAACATAGTTAGTGTAAAGTAATGTTCCCATTACTGCTGCAGCTCAAGCAAGCACAGACCTGAACGTCGTCATTTTCAAGTAGTCTATTTCGGTTACATTTGTTAAAATATGTCTGCAAGGCTTGGAAAGAATTTGTTTGAGTCTGTATATCACCCAAGAGGGCACCAAAACACATCATGCATTGAAGCCATGAGGACAATGATACCTCTCATTGTACAGCAGTACAATATATCATATTCAACATTTTACCTCTTCTCACTAAATGTTACTCATTCTTGGAAGTTTTGAAGGCAGGTATTGATTTAGGGTCTCTACAAGATGAAATGAAAAGTCTGCAAAGCCATTACCTGAACAATCTTTTTTTGAAGATGACTTGTTTTTCGGACTTATTTAGACCCATAGGCAAATGAAGCCTCACTTGAATGTTACTCATGATTCATGCTGTGTTTGTGTGCTTCTGGCAGGACTGGGAAGTCCGCTACCATCGAGACACTCCATTGACTCCAAGACAGGATGTGAACGCACCTGATCTCTACATTCCAAGTTGGTTCTGCATAAACACTCAAACATCAGCAAATACTTTGTTGTACTTATGACTGTTAAACTGTGTTTCCCGTGTTCTTTTAGCAATGGCTTTCATCACCTACATTTTGCTTGCTGGAATGGCCCTTGGCATTCAAAAAAGGTTGAGTAATTCTTCCTCACGTGGCTTTCATTATGTGACTCACATTGAATATGTTTTGTCAGATAAGCTGAATAAGATGTGTGTGTAGGTTCAGTCCAGAGGTTCTCGGATTGTGTGCCAGCACTGCCCTCGTGTGGATCATCATCGAGGTCCTGGTCATGTTGCTGTGCTTGTACCTGCTGACAGTTCACAGCGACCTCTCAACTTTGGATCTCGTTGCCTACAGTGGATATAAATACGTTGGGTAAACAAACCCCGCTTGCACTCATTTCCAGATTTGAAGTAAAACTAAGTGACCATCATTTCAGTGTTTCTTTTGTTCATTCAGCAGTTGAAACAGTTGTGAAATTTCCCAATTTGTTTGACGTGAATGTTTCCTGTGTTTTTCCAACTGCAGGATGATCTTCACCGTGTTGTGTGGCTTATTGTTTGGCAGTGATGGTTATTTTGTGGCGTTTGCCTGGTCCTCCTGTGCCCTTATGTTCTTCATCGTGAGTAATTCTGCTTGATTCTTTTATTTTGAAGGCTCTTGCATTTGTGTTCACGAGCAGCTTACGAAAGCTAAAAAGAAAGCTTAGGTCTTTATTAAATTGGGGTAAAAATGATGTGTCCATTGAAACATCACAAGTTCATATAAATGTCAAAAGTTTCTTCTGAGAGTTTTCATCAGGAAAGATCTGATACTGAATTCAAGTTTGGTGACGTCCTCTACAGGTGCGCTCTCTGAAGATGAAGATCCTTTCGTCCATCTCCTCTGACTCTATGGGAATGGGATCAAGTGCCAAACCTCATATCCGCCTTTATATCACTGTGGCAACTGCAGTGTTCCAGCCAATCATTATATACTGGTTAACCTCTCACTTGGTCAGGTGACTGTGAGGCATTCGGTCACCTTCAGTCCAAATGTACTGACCCCAAAAAAACCTGGTCGTTGAGTGATTGTACACCTGTCTTTTTACGCTCTTTTGTCAGTAAATTTGGTGCATATGTAGTCAGTGTTTCGCGGCAGCGTGTGTGGAGCTTTTCAGACGAACGTGTTCATAAAGGAATGGTTTCTCTGATTTAACCCGCCGATGTGTCGTCTATGGCTGTACAATAAAACGGACGATGCTGATTTCTGACCACCTAACTCTGAACATAAGGGCTTTAACGGAGAGATTTGTTTAATCAGAGTGGGTTCATTTCAGCTCTCGCTCTGTATAAAGTCTGTTGACACACGTCACAGTATTCACACCACAGAGACAGAAACTCGGGTAACATGATTGGAAAACGATTTTTTTCTGTTTTGATGCTGCTGCTCTCCCTGAATATTATTTATCTACATTTGACAGTGCATGACAATGTTTGGATTTTTGTAGTAAAAAAAATAAATCTATTTAGCTTTGTGTATTGACTTTAAACAGTTTCGGAGAGTTTCTGCACCAGTGGTATTCTCACTAAATCCTGATTCTGTGATTCAGTTTTGGAGAAGAGGAGCTTTTCAGTTTGTCCGCTTGTCAGAAAAACAACTCGTGCCCCCCACCCACCCACCTGCTGCACTCTGATCAGTAAACCAATTAGATGTTGGTGTATTAATGGTGCAGCTGTCATCATCCGGGCTAGATTATCCATAAGAAGCATCCTTGAAGTGGTGTGGGACATCAGCCAATCAGGACCACCAAGTCACTACAACAAAGATGAAAGAACTGTAACCGCAGTGACATTAGTACCTAATGTGAAGAAACAATCCAAATGTGTCTATGAAAATATATGATGTGCTGTGAAGAAGTGGCTGATTCACAGCTTTATACCTTTTGAATGTATATATGCAACAAAAAAAATACATTTTGCAAGTACTTTTCCAAGAAAAAAAATTAGAAGACTTTTTTTTTCTTGAACAAAAACGTCAAAATTTAAATGTCTCTTAGCTTTTGCACACAAGTAATGAAGTCTGTTTTGCAGTTTTAGTTTTTACAAATCTTACTCTTAAATCATCAACATCAAACACGCAATTTGTTAAAATTGGAAAAATTTATCAGCTCTGAAATCTTTCTCACAAACCGCCAGAATAAGTAGTAACTCGCTTTACAGCATTTAAAATCCTGATAATACACAGCAGATAAGGGGCTTTCTGAACTTTCTCTTGAAGAGTTATCAGGAAGTACCCCGGTCGCAACAACTCCTGCAGAGCGACGATGGCCTGGTAAGTCCTTCCACCCTCTGACTTCAGCTGAATCACACTTCAGGAGCAAGTTCATGCCTGGCTGCAAGTATGCGGCTCCCACGCCGCAGCATTTCGCGCTGTGTGCCGATTTGCCGGTGCTTCACGGTGCAATTGGTGCGGGAGCGCGCATGCATGCGTGCACCCCAGAGCGTCCTTTGGGTTGCCTTGGTAACGTCGGACAGCAACACAGCCCGGAGCGAGAGAGAGGAGCCCGACTGCACCTCAACTCCAACACATCAGGGTTTCTGACCTGAACTTGTTTTGCTTCGTGTTCTGCCCTGTCGGGGGAGGTCCGAGTCCTGGCGCAGTCTCCGCTCAGCTGGGTCGGTAAGTACCGGGTTATTTTAATGCTCATTGAGTCGCCCACCGCTCCGAGTGGGTTACCTGTGCAGGGGGGAGGAAAAAGGCGGCTTTCTTGACTGGGCGAATGAAACTTTATATCGACCCGCCATTTGCCCACTGAACTGCTTTGCAGAGCCATGTGACTTCACACAATGACTTTTAGACCTGTTTTATGTTATGGTTTGAAATAAATGAATCGGACCGAGAAAGTGCACCGTCCATGATACACCAAAGATAAGCAGCGACCCCCTCAGACGCCACACCTGCTCTCCGAGCCCGTCTGACCTTTTTTAGGATAGGGATTAAGCCAGGGACCTTTTGATCTTCAATCAAATGCTCTCCCAAATTAGGTATTTGTCCTGGGGTTCATTCAAGGGTTTCTATTAAATTTATCTTGGGGTTCTGGTTAGGGTTTCTTCAAAGGTTGCGGTTAGGTTTAGGGTCAGTTTAAGGGTTTCTATTAAAGTTAACATCAGCCCCATTTTGAGTTGGTTTAAGACAAAATGTTAGCGTTGTGATTTGGGTCTCTGGAAAAAAAAAGATTCCTTTTTAAGGAGCCAGGCTAACGCAGCCTCACACTGGAATTGAACTAATCATTAGTCCAATACCCTCCAACTGAGCTGTTTATCCTGGGATTTGGTCATGGTTTTCTGTTGAATTAAGCATAGGATCCCGGTTTGAGTTGGGGTTAGAGGGAAGGTCCGGGTGAAAGACTGATGCACTTTGAGGAACTTGGCAATTGAAGGGTCACACTGGGATTGAACCAGGGACCTGTTCATCAGAAGTCCAATACCATCCAAATTTACCTATTCTGTGAATTTTACAAGTAATGCTGGTCAATTTAGCAAAGGTCCCGGTTTAAATTGGGGTAAGAGTTAAGGACTGGTTGATAAAGAATTGCCCTGTAAGGATCCTGGCAGTTGCAGATTAGCATTGGGACTGATCCGAGGACCTTTTGCTCTTCAGCCTGATACTCTCTAAATGAGCCATTTGTCCTGGGATTTTTAGGTGGGATTTGATTCAGTTTATCATGGGGTCCCGTCTTGAATTGGGTTAAGCGCTAAGGGCCGTTTGAAAAGTAACTATCCTGGGACTGAACCAGGACCATTCGCTTCTCAGCGCAATACTCTCCAAATGAGCCCTTTGTCCTGAGATTTTTTCTAGGGTTTCGTTTCAATTTATTATAGGCTCCCTGTTTGAGTTTTAAAACAAATGGAGCCGCTGGCGACCCTAACACAAGAGGAGGGTTAATAGTGGATGTGGTCCTGTTGGAGGACTTTGGACAGGATGTGGACTCATCGGAGGGGAACGAGTGGCAAACCATTAACTGAATCAAGCCAATGATTTTTCTTCTCAGGTTTTACTTAAAATTCAGGTTAATAGCAAGCCTGGTGTCGTTGACTGGACTGTTGATTTTTGTTAAAAGTTTAGGGATTTTATGGGGGGTTGGAACCCTAAAAATTTGAACAGTACAGAAATACATATCACTTTTTTGTTTGTTTAAATAATATTCTTTATCATATTTTTTTTTCAACCACATCTTACTTTAGCACCTGTCTTTGATACTTTTCACAAAATGAGCATATTGTTGCTGCCATATAAAATATGGTTGAAGTCATTCATAGAGTTAAGAAAATCTGTGATCATACAAAAGTTGAAAATGATCTGAATGAATGAATTGTTTAAATTGTTTTAATGA
>JASSRZ010000049.1:9995398-10012096 GCA_032164315.1 Malacoctenus gilli | reverse complement strand
TAGAGTTAAGAAAATCTGTGATCATACAAAAGTTGAAAATGATCTGAATGAATGAATTGTTTAAATTGTTTTAATGAATTCATGACAACAGAATATACATACAGTGTTTGTTTTATAACAATGTGAATCAAAATGAATAGATTTCAGTGTGTTTGAGTCCAGTAACAGTTTTTTTCTTTTCTTGGCTTCTCATTTGCCGAGCTGTAACACTGGCAGTTTCTGTCTCATCTTTCAGCAGCAGTGCAGCTGAATGAACCAGGAGGTTTTATCCTGAGAGACAAACAGATGGAGAACACACTGCCACCCTCGTCCTCTCATCCCGCCACATATGGAGAGCCTCTGCTGCTGTCATCCTCACCCCAGCAGACCGCCCCGGATGGCGGCCGCGTCTCCCTCCCACCCATCTCATTTCCCTCTTCCCCCATCTCGCTCTCTCCAGCGACGGCCGACTCCATTCACTCGTCGTCCCCACTTTCACACTGCACTGCGTCTCATTGCCTGGAAGGACAAAACACACAATGCGTCAGCCCAGAAAACGTACCCGACCAGGACGACCTGACCTGTCTCAGCTGGCTGCACCAGAGAGGCAACCTGCTACCGCTGCAGCCCCTCGCCAGAATAGCACCGCTGCCTCAGCACGGGACCTCCAACCCTCTCACTCCTGCCTCCTCCAAGCCGCCCTACTCCTTCAGCAGTCTCATATTTATGGCAATAGAAGAGTCTCCAGACAAGAAGCTTCCAGTGAAAGACATCTATGAGTGGATTGTGAACAACTTCCCCTACTACAGGACGGCCACTGGAGGCTGGAGGAACTCTGTGAGACACAATTTGTCCCTGAGCAAGAGTTTCTGTCGCATTCAGAGGGACAAGAGACAGGTGGGTGCATAGGAAGGGAAAAAATTTAAAGAATAGATGCCGCTAAAAGCATTCAAACCATAAAACTTTCTTTAAGTAACACACTGCATCCAGATATTCTGTTGTATTAACAGTTTGGCCTCCCAAAAGAGAAATCAGGATGTTGTCTCCACATGGTTAACATCTGCGTCTGATGTGTCTCAACTGGACTTCTGTGGCTGTTTGCAGTCAGTGGGAAAAGGATCGCTGTGGTGTGTGTGTCCAGAGTTTCGGCCGGCGCTACTGGAGGTGCTGAGGAAGACCCACAGTTATCACAGCACCAACAGCAACCTCATTAACAAGCCTGAATTGTGAGTTTCATTCTTTGTCAAGCTGTTGATATCAGTTCACTTTCACTGATCTTTTCCATCATGAATTTAATCCCAGCTGCCATAAATGCTCAAATGTTTAGATAATTAGGTGACACTAATAGAAAGACAGAAAACTTAAGCAGATAAATTGTGTGATGGATTACTGGAACCAGCAAATATTTGTCAAATGATGTTTATTATGACATTATAACGGTGACACATTTCACTTTTTTGATGACACTTGATACAATTTTGACTTCCTACACTGAGAAAATAAAAGCTTTATGGTACAATTCGAATCTTCACACAGTCCTTATATGATCTCATTTGCAGGTGGATTAATTTCAAATTTGTTTGTGAGGGGAAAAAGTGTCAGAAATGCTTCCAATTATTTTACCCTTTCAACCACATACTTTTTTTATAAACACACTTCTGTCATGTATTTGTGTTGTACAGATGTGTAGCGTCATTGTTGTCCTGTTTGTGTTGTGCGTAGGTTGGAAGGAGCTGACTATGAAGTGCCTGCAGTGTGTGACTCGATTGAGATTTCAGGTTAGTGACTTGCCGACTCACATCATTGAAATTACCATTTTGGTCTGATGCCAAATATGTTTGGCAACGTCCTGCATGAACACTGACACAATTCTCAACTCACTGAACGTCACCCATATTTCCTCTCTGTCTCTGTCTCTGTCTGTCTGTCTCTCTCTGCTACCAAATCTGAAAAAAATGGTGAAATGAGATGTTGCACAAAACAAAACCTAAGTTTTTGTTGTTTTTATTTTTTTAATCTCCCATGAACTCGTGATGGTCGACGGTGGTTCATCATTGCAGTAACAGCCCTCTGTGGCACTTTTATTACCTGCAGGTTTCTCAGCATGCAACATTGTTCCTGTGTTTGGGTTTCATTGTCATGACAACTGACGTCAAATACCATGGCAACCCACCAGCAGCCCGGCTCTCAGTCTCTTTATGAGTCCCCTGTTTTATTTCCATACCTCTCCACCAAACGAGCCCACGTGCTCTCTGAGGAGTCTGGCCAGCCGCTGCACACCAAGACAGTGCAACATGTGGTTTTCTGATAATGCGTCACCCGCTCTCAAGTCTGAGTTCGTGTTTTTGTTCATTTGTATCTTGCAGATTCTCTGTCCCACACCCTGCTCCTCTCCACCTCCTCATCCCAAATCCTGACTGCTGATAACCCAACTTTTGCTGACAACCCACCCTGCCCTCTGACACCAGATCATGAGGAGCTCGTCACCATGGAGTCCACTGAGTACCAGCAGGAGGAAGTGGGTGAGGAGTTGGAGAAGGACCCCTTGTCGGACAGCGGCTACATAGAGCTACACTATTACCAGTCCAACCAGTACCAGTACCTGGTGCTGCCCAATGACACCGAGCTGGACCTGGAAACTGTGGAGATCCTTCAGCTGGATGCTGAGGCTCAGGAGGCCGCGGGGTCACTACTGGACCTCGCAGGGGGTGGATATTAATTTACATACAGTACAACAAGCACAACCTTCAACCCACTGTGAATGCAAACTCTACTAAATGAGCTTCACGTGGGAGTCCACCTGTTGAGACTTTGCTTCTAGAGGTGTGGACACTGCCTTGAGGTGTGTATTGTTTTGTAGTTCAATAATTTACAGTTAACAAATTGAATTAACTTACTAAAAATGTCACATCTTGAATGCACTTAGAATACACATGATTTATTGAAATATCTCATAACATAGTAGCATTAAACTGAAACGACAAAATGGAAACATGGACGAAAAGGACACAATTTTATTCCATCTGATGAAAAAGTATTAGCACTGTTTTTTTGTTTATTTTTTGAGGGTTACCACTGTGATTTTCTTACAGGTTAGGTTCATTCTCAGGGGAGGAAGGAGTGCTTCCAGCTCATGCAAATGTACTGTTTATTGATCCAGATGTTTTCCAAGTTAAGATGTGATAGACCTGCACCAAGAAGTGTACACAAAGAGTAATTCATTGACTCACATTTACTTTGTCACCATTTAAAATGAAATATGAGTTGTTGATAAGGTCATACACTGTGGGAAAAACATTGAAAACAATGTATTTTCCTTTGACTCTGTTACTGTAACCATTTTTGACAACACTATTTTGTTCACAAAATTAAGTGTAACACCTAGTTGAATTATTTATTTACAACGCCATTAGAATTATGATATAGCGTCTCAAAGTACAAGGAAACACATCCTACTTTAAATGGGGAGTTCAACCTTTACTTGATTATGTTTTTAATGCCCATTGTTCTTCAGAAAACATTTGGTAGAGTTAATTATCTGTTAATGATTTTGACTATGTTCCTGACTGTCCTGGTTTCTGAGATATGAGTTATCTGCAATATAAGTTATGCTATATTCAATCAGGAGTAGTTTGATTGGATAGTTTTTAACTCACTGCCATTCATGACACTTTACATTTCAGGGTACTCCAAGATCTCTTTGTAAATTGTCAATATTTTCAGAAGCTTTCAATTTTGTAATCTAACAAATAAAATCTGTGATGCAGTTCTTGTTGAATGAATTTACTTGTGATCAGTTTCTGAGAATATCCAATCAAAAAGGAGGAAGGATGAAATAACTAACAAACTGCAAAATAGGCGTGCAAGTCCAGCCTAATGGAGATGTGTCAGTTACACTCTCACATTCAACTTAATTAGTCTGAAAACAAAACTCCAACGAACCTGTTTTACATCACCTGCTCGGTAGTTCCGTATTCGTAGCGCCTCCTTCACAAAAAAACTACATTTCCCATAGTTTGACCGTCCAGTTTGTGAAATGGGCTCGGTGTAGTTCCGAGAGGGGAGGAAGCGCATGTGTGGAGCCACGCTGAGACTACGTATCCCATGAGACCTTACGCGGGCTGGAGGCGGAAGAGTGCCGTGGTGGAAAAAAGTTCTCTTCGTTGTTTTGATGCCAGTGCAAAAAGTTACGTTTCAGTGGTTTGTCGACTCGCAGGACAGTGCGTTGGAGCCGTTTGGAGTCACCAAAGGTAACGCTGCGCCAAAAAATAACAGCTGAAACAATGAATTACAGTGTTTACGAGGTCATTTTATCTGAAACGCATGAAATTAGGACCAGGCTGTCAGCTTTACAAGGAAATTAACGGTTACATGTGAATGTTGTGGTTATTTTCGTGAGTCGGCTGCCCGTTGGTCGTTACCTTGTCTGCTAGTTTACTGTTTTTGTGTATCCGTGAGCTGTTACTGTCTTGGAGAGACAAAGCGACCCACTGAAACACACAACTTCTCATGACATCCGGGCTAAAGTTGGTAATATGCGGAGCTTAGCTGCTCGCGTTAAGCTGATTTAATCACTAAGAAGCTGTGGTGCACTTTTCTTTCACATCACATGCACATTACAGCGTGAGTCTGTGCCTTGAGTTGCAGAGCGGTTTTAGTAGCCTGGTCGGACACAATCACTGCGGAGAAATGGCTGGCATGCTGCTTCTCCTCGCAGCCACACCTTTGAGCTGCTGGGCTTCCAGTGAGAGCACGGTGCCAGCTCCGGGCTTTACCCAAACACGCCAACTCCGAAAAGAGCGCCTCCCCATCTCAGTCGTCGTGGGAGAGGGCGTCCTCAGATCTACTAACAATGGCTGGCATTGAAGCCACAGCAACGACCACAGTGTGCTGGTTTAACAGGCTACGGGCGGAGCAGCATGACAGCCATGAGAGCAGCCTGCAGGCAGCCACACACTGGCTCCAGTGATGCTAACTGCTGCATGTCTGATTTTAGGTCGGACACAGCCTAAGTGATTTGCGCCCTGTAAAGCGCTTTGTGTGCGCACATCATTCAAATTCACATATTTCCAGTGATGTTGAGGCACATGTTCACTGTTCAGCAGCTGGACCTGAATGTGCTGGCTGTTTTTTTGGACTGATCATTTCTCTGATGACAAGGTTTTGTTTCGTCGGGACTAACGGGACACTTGTTTTGCTGCCTTGGCTTCTGATGTGTTGCTGCAAAAAACACAACAAAATACAGTAACTCCTTCAGTTAGAAAACAAACCACAAACTCTTTCTATTACTAATTTGCAAAAAGCTTCACCTTTGATACAATAGGTACTTGTTGATTATTGTGAAGCATATACTAATTTAAAGTCAATATTTGGATTGAAGTTGTTTCCAAATATTTACTCAATAGAAGTAATTCCTATTGTTGTTGTGCATATTTCCTTGCTTTATCTTTCATTAAACATTGAGCAGAGGGTGGTTTAGTTCACCACAAGGAAAACGAGGTAAATGAAAGTTGCCTGAAACAATATTTCACAACTAAGAGTAAGAGCTGTCATGTCATTTGCATCACACCAAAGTTAGAAGCTTCAGGAAGAACTGATTTCAAACACTTGTGTTATAATAGGTCATTTGAATGTAAAAGCAGTGCCAATGTTGCTAATGATCCTTTAAACAACCCACTTTGTTTGTGATGATTTCAGGGACCAGAACCTCTGAATAATGGGGAGCAAGCCACGAGCAGTTCAGATCGTCACAGTGTGTAAGGAGGACCACTCCTTTGCTTTGGATACTGAGGCCTTGTCTCGAATCCTGCTGGCTCCAGAGGTCCGGGACAAAAATGTGGTGGTCCTGTCAGTGGCAGGAGCTTTCAGGAAGGGGAAGAGCTTCCTGCTGGATTTCATGATCCGTTACATGTACAGACAGGTGAGCTGTTTGGCACCATTTCTTGCTCCCGGTACCATAGATCACAGTCCAAGAAGGGAGTCGCTGTTCCTCCTCTTAGAGGAAATACATCCTCAGTAAGCATTATCAGGCCAAAACATTGAAGCAAAACTGCACAGTACCAAAAAGTCTTAAAGTCCTGCAAAAGTAGTTACTCATGAAATGATTTCATCAATGTTTAGTGCCTTTAGCGACTGTTTACCAGTCTAGTTTCCACTCAGATACAAACCACACTTCTTGCATCACCAATGCAGAGTTGCTGGCTTCAACCTGCAGTCTCATGTTCAGTCTGCTGCAGTTTGGCCATTCAAAGGGCGCAACATGATTCTGGCTGAGATATAAACAAATGGAAAACGCGCAATTTGGAGATTTTACAACTTTAAATCATTGAAACCTGCTGAATTTAAAAAAAAAGGTCAATGAAATATCAGAAAATAAATCCATCAAGCATTTTTTGCTATTCTTTTATATATTTCTGAATGTCGGTGTTGGCATTGAGGCTGGCTACTGAGGGTGGAGCGACTCAGTGCTTCAGAGCAGCCCTGACGAGTTTGTCTTGTGCTGAGACTTGACAACCCGGAGAACCACAACAGCAGACAGCGCATCAGCAGCCACACCATGTTATTGCCCATCCCTACTGCAACATGTGAACTGACAGGTTCACCAATACATGGTATTATCCTTGTATCTCCTGTGGTGTCTTCTCTTTGTGTTTGATAAATTCACTTGGTCATACTGAGCGTACAGTCTCTGTGCTGATTGATCAATCTCATTGATTTTTAAGAGCTCCATTATCTCCCCTGTAGTGCCGCCATCCGGCAGAGAAATATCATGACCATTAAATCAGTGCTGCGAAACAAACAACCGTGGAGCTCATTATGAGCGGAAAGCTGCTTAAGTAGTGTCCTAAGTACCTCTTTGTATTGTAAATGATGCACAGCAGAGGGAATTTCCATTTTCACATCAGAGCAAAAAGACTGCTGTGGCTGTTATATTGTGGAAAATACGTGACATCCTTTCGTTCTGAAATGAACCTAGTATATCTTTGAGGGCTCCAGACTTCCTCCGACCGGAGCTGAAAGCATAACTTGTGTGTCTGCAGGGTGACGAGAAGTGGCTGGGCGAGGATGACGAGCCTCTGACCGGCTTTTCTTGGAGAGGAGGCTCGGAACCAGAGACGACTGGCATCCAGCTGTGGAGCGAAGTTTTCCTCGTCCCGAGGAGTGACGGATCAGAGGTGAACAAACTTCAGAGACTTTTAGCCTATTTTCCGTTTTTAGAAATACTGTATTTCAGTATTGCAGCAAGTGGTTGAACCCGATTGTACAGGTTATGGTTTCAGTTTGGTCACCATCTGTTTGTTCATTTTTTGCCTAAATCATTGATACACAGGTCGGGTTTCTGTGTCCATTCTCAGTTTCATGGTAATCCACAGTATGTTCATTGTTATTCTGTCAAGTGCATATCTGCTCATTTCCTTGAGACTCTCTTTTGAGTTGGCATGACGAGATCCTCTCTTTATTCGCACACACTTTCTGTATTTTTTACACAGAAATGCAACTCATTTAGTATATTTACTCAAAATTGGTGGATGTTCCCACTGTGTGGGAGATTGCTCACCCCTGTGCAACCTCACTGTGATTGTGAGCGTTTCCAGTCGTCGGCTCATGTTGCAGCACATCGCTCACTCAGCAAGCCTCAGTCAGAGGTCGTCCTTTCAGGCGCTCTGTGTCTCTCCTGTTGCAGGTGGCCGTGGTGTTGATGGACACTCAGGGAGCGTTTGATGACCAGTCCACCGTGAAGGACTGCGCCACCATCTTTGCCCTCAGCACCATGACCAGCTCGATACAGGTGTGACAGGGCTCCTCTGGCTGTCACTCATTTAATATTTACTACATGTTGTAGTGAAGAGAACTCAAGCGTTTCTTCTGGTCTTGTAGATCTACAATCTCTCACAGAACATTCAGGAGGACGACTTGCAGCAGCTACAGGTTTGTGTGTGATCATTAAATGACTAAATCAGCATTTCTTTACATGCTACGATTGCATATTAATCTTTACCATTTAATTGTGTGATTTTCAGTTTTGTGTTGTCCAATTTTGCATATTTTTTCATATATCAAAGTGTCTAGAAGGAACTGGATGAATAGTAACCACAGATGTAAAGCAGGCATTAACAGAAACATTGCTGTGTTTCCTCCTGGCAGCTCTTCACGGAGTACGGCCGTCTCGCAATGGACGAGATCTTCCTGAAACCCTTTCAGGTGATCGGAAAGTCACAGATTTGGTGCATTTGGATAATTATAAGCAGCTGATTGAGTTTCTTTTCAAAAACATGTATTTTAAAGCGACACTTCCCTTTTCCCCGGTAGTCTTTGATGTTTCTGATCAGGGACTGGAGCTTTCCCTACGAATACGTCTACGGCTTTAAAGGTGGCGAAGAATTCCTGGATAAACGTTTGCAGGTAACAGCTAATGTCTTGTTTGCCTGGCAGATCTGTTGTTAGTGCCCCCCCCCCACAACTGAGAACAAAAGTGATAAATTTGTGCTTGAATGGTCTTAACTACTAGGTTTATGATTGTGTGTTTGAAGGTTACCGACTCCCAGCATGAAGAGCTGCAAACCGTGAGGGAGCACATCCATTCATGCTTCACTGACATCTCCTGCTTCCTGTTACCTCACCCCGGGTTGAAGGTTGCAACCAGCCCCACATTCGAGGGCCAACTTCGTGGTAAGGTCCTTAAAAATTCTAAATCTAATTTGAGGCAAAAGATAAAATCCTTACATTTCAAACAAGACCAAAATAGACACTCTCCTGTGTCACAGGAGTCATTTTGATGTTTCCTGCTTTGATTTACCCTAAGCTTCTATCATTGAAGTTGTCATTTTTACATTCCCATTTTTTATTTGCATCCCAGCAGTCACAGTTTTCTTTGTAAGTATAGGCAAATTACCTGGACGTAGGATCTCGGCTGGACCACTAACTACTGTTCTGCACGATGTGTGTTTTTGTTCAGATGTCGCTCCAGAGTTCAAAAATCAGCTGAGGAGCCTCATTCCTGAACTGCTGCATCCAGACCGTCTTGCTGCAAAAGAAATCAATGGAAACAAAGTGACCTGCCGGGGCCTGCTGGAGTTCTTCAAGGTAACGTCTACTCGATTCGAGCGGATCCCCCGAACCCGTGTCAGCTCGGCCTAATTTGTACCGTCTGTGTCGTCAGGCTTACATCAAGATCTATCAGGGGGAAGATTTGCCACAGCCAAAGACTATGCTCATGGTAAGGTGCACAGTTAGTTCCAGGAACTGTAAATGTTTTCCTCTTGGTGTTTTGTGTCTCACTCCCATGTGTGAAACACATCTGTCCATCTGCCCAGGCTACAGCTGAAGCTAACAACCTGGCAGCTGTGGCCACAGCCAAAGATCAGTATTACAAGAACATGGAGAAGGTGAGTTCATGCTGAAGTTGCATGTTGACGTCATGGTAACATTTGGCCTGACTGTTTCCTCATTGGCCGACGGGAGTCAGTCACCTTTGTCTTCAGGCAGTGAGTCGCTTTTTGCTGTCCTTGTCTGCAGGTGTGTGGGGGCGACCTCCCCTACGTGGCTCCTGAGTCTCTGGAGGAAAAGAGCAAGTTTTTTGTGAAGGAGGCTCTTCATAACTTCTCATCCACCAAGAAGATGGGAGGACAAGAGTTTTGTGACCGTTACCAGGCGCAACTGGAGAAGGAGCTGGAGGACATGTGGCAGTCCTACAGCAAGCACAACGAAGTGAGGCTTTACTCCCTTCTGATTGTGTTGCATCTGTTCACTTACATGAGTCGTTGTGTGATGTTCTTTGAGAGTTACTCTGCATCACCTGTTTTCTCTTCAAGTCCAAAAACCTCTTCAGCGCCTTCCGGACCCCCGCAGTGCTCTTTGTCCTGGTCTGCCTCCTCTACGTGCTGTCAGGCGTATTCCTTTTCGTTGGCCTGTCGACCTTCGCGTTGGTGTGTGACTGTGCGCTCGGCGTGGTGATGATAGCCATGCTGGTCTGGGCCTTCATCCGCTACTCTGGTCAGTACAGACATGTGGGAGGAGCCATCGACCAGGCGGCAGGTGTTGTACTGGAGCAGGTGAGCGTGAACGGGGTGGTGGGCAGTTTGTTTTGGCGGACGTCTGGGCCAGCATGACTGTACACGTTTATTGTGATATCGAGGTCATCTAATAGCCACTAGAGGGCACAATTGACGTGAGATAGAAAAACAAAATGGAACCCACCATCAACAGGAATGCAAAAGAGGAAGCACAAGGTGCTGACTCAGCAGTTTCCAAGTGAAGAGCAGTCGAGGACACTGTCACATTAGACAAATCAAACCAAGTAGATTCAGTTTTTGCGCTGTTTGTAGTGACCCATTTGTTTACTGGAGAGCAATTTGTTACAGAAACCAACACGTTTAAACAGTTAATTTGGTAATACCTCTACACTTTTTCTCCACATGCTGGAGAAACGTGATGGGAGGGGTTAAGGATCCTCCAACTGGGGCAATACACTCAAACTCCGTTTCTTTTCTCTCCTTTGTTTGCATAAACAGTAGCTGATGGATGTGTTTTTCTATTTTTTTGTCCAAGTTGCCAATCAGTTATTGCACAATTGCCTGGCTGCAATCATTTCAGATACTTGAAATTGCATCCATTCTGCTGTGTGTAAATAGTGGAATCAAAGCAACTGAAAAAGGTACATTTCCATCACCGTGTGTTCAGAGATCTTGATGAATTAAGGTTTCAATGATAGTTTTCCCAAAAAATGTGTTTTGCTTCCTTGTTCAGCATCATTACATGACATAAGAGGGAATTTCTGCTGTCAACTGTTGGTCAACATTTAAACCCTTAAGTTTTCAGATGGAAGTTGCCCATTTAATGTGTATGTGGTAACTCTTGCATCAAGGCGTAAGTTGTGGAAGTAACATGACACCACAGCTCCAACATCATTTTGGTTCTAAAGTGAAGACAAGTACAAAGTCTTCTTGGAGAAACTCATCTGTTCATGTTCCAGCTATGTGAACCGGAATTATGAAGGAAAAGTGTAAGCTGTATTATGTGCGTCCATGATGCACATGATTACTAGCAACATTTTTAATAGTCTCTCACGCTGACTAAAATATTTACTGCCATCATCAAATCTGGTAAATGAATCAACTTCAGATAAGTGACTTGTGATAAGAGTTACCAAAGAATGTCTTGTGAAGTTGTAAACTGTACTTACGTTAAACCTTTGTGCCAGTGGATCTGTCACCATTTTCCATTGATTTGTCTCTCTGTGCTGGACAGGTGGCCGATGTCAGCTTCATCCTGACATGGTGTCAATACAAGTACGCTTCCATGTCCTGAAAGGAACTGGCAAAAAAAAAAAAAAAGATTATAATCAGTCAGAAATGTGTTTCTGGAAACTCGCGTTGAAGGTTAATCTCTAAAGAGACGCAAACGCATCAATTCTTCATCGAAATATATAAGATGAGAGCTACTCTCCAACACTGCAGTTTTCCTGGCGTAGCTGGATTAAATGTACTTCACTCGTGTGGAAGAGCTTCACTCACACAATTGGAAAAAAAGGGTCAGACCCAAAACACAAACCTACAACTTTTATATTGTACAACAGTGCACTCTACCCATTTGAGCAACTGCCACCCCATTCTGGTAACATTTATAGCACTATTATGTAACATTTAGGGGTTTTTGGGGTATTTTTCATAGCTGTAATGTGATTTAATGTTGTGCCACTTTTGTAACATGAATGGACAGTGAAATTGAGAGCCGAAAGCATGTAAAAGTCGAGGGTGAAGAGTGGTAATGTGGTAAACCACTGATTCATATTCAGATACCGAATAAAACCAAACCTATTAGCACTGATAACAATTCATTGATCTAAATTTGCCTCAGAGCTGACACTTAGATTCTACAAATATTCATGTATAAATCCTTTAGCAAATATACTGCCCCAAAAAAAGAGGTTGCACTCTGTTGTGGTCATTGGTTTGTCTTGCCGCACAGTGAGAACGTCCTGGGTTCATTCCTTGACAGAGCAGTGCTCTGACCAATCAGGTCGCTGCACCTTCCCTCTGTTTTCACTACGAAATGAACAGGCTGCACTTGCAATTGCATGCAAAGCACAAAACGTAGTGAAGACATAATGAGACCATCCCCCCTTTCATACCGACATCAAAATAGGTCCCAGTTTAGATAAAACAGAGGTTTCCATGGTGTTTGCAGCCACAGTAGGAGTGCACAGCAAGTCCTTTCCTGCTTTGTTATCGCATCACTTCTAATCCTACACCTGCCTTTAGGAATGATTAACAGATTCTAAAGGAAGTAAATTAGCAGAGTCATTATTGTTAATGATTGAGGAAAGCTTTTTGAATGGGAGTGGTACGAGACGGACCTCCAGAGCACTGTAGTCTCTCATGATTTCATGATCTGGCTGCATCCATCTTGTTTCTAAGGCGAGGTGTGTTTTACTGCAGTCAATAAAGTTTGCGAGTTAACCAGCAGCTCCGATCTTTATAGTTCAGTGAATCCAGTCTGGCTTTTCACAAATGAGCAAAATGGCAAGTTAGGATCCAAACACAACTCAGGACCGAGAAGTAATAGAAACGAAAGAACAATCCTTCAGTGAACAGAGGGGGGATGTCTTGCTTCTGTTAAACTCTCAGTAAAGAGTGAAAAAGTAGGTTTAAAAGGCATTTCTGTTCTTGTGGCATTTGCAAACAGCATTGTAGAAACTTGCATGTGAAATGAAATGTGAAAGAAAATCCTGAAGAAAACGCAACGAGATTTATCTGCAACAGTATTTCCTTTACTGGAAATGATCGTGCAAAGTCAGTTTTATAAGAGTGTATTCACTTTTTAGTGTGGGAGTTAGTCCCGGAACAGACACATAGGAAGTATGAGTATTTCTGTGTCCCTCACAAGTTCACTACCCTGACCCAAAAAGCAGAAGCAGCTTGATACCAGTCACGCTCTCTGTGAGAGTTGCGAATGTGAATCGGTGAGCAGTTTCAGCAGAGCAACCACGATGTGAAAACGGAAGTCAGGAAACATTGCAGGCTGAAGTTCACACAGTGAGCAGTCAGATGAACGCACTTCCTCTTTTCGTCTGTTTTCAGGCCACTGTGGCGTTGAACAAGTCGAGAGGGGCGAGCGTCAGCGACGTGAAGAAATCCAGCTAGAGGACTTCGGCGCGGATGCAAACGGCGCACAACACAAGCACACATTCAGCACTAAAGCCTTATCATGCCACCCATCAGAACAAACTCGCAGCCCAAACACATTGGCACAGGGTAACAGTGTGACGCCAACTCACCAGCATCTCTATTATTATGCACATTTTCTGCCTTTTAAAGTTCAGGCCTAAATAAAGGTGACGTGATTCAGCGAGGAGGGGGCTGCATCCATCCCGGCCCTCTTCGCTTGAGACTTCACATCTGAAATTCAAACTGCCGTCATTCTACACGTTTACAATGGGTCTTAATTGACAAGTCAATGTTTACCTTTATCCTGTCAGAAACCCCCTTCAGTCTTGTTGTGTTTCAGCTCGATGCATCTGATCTTCAGGGTGCTTTTCAGACAGAGCTTCTGCAGCATATCTTCAAAAGATTACCTTTAAACTTCTGGCTTTCGAGCTTATACATTTATACATATTTCTGCGTGGCTATATTTTTTTACTTATCAGCCTTAAAACATTCCGCTCTGTTTGTATAGTTGCTTTATATCTTATATAAACAAGCATTTCTGGAAGCCTGTGTTTTCATACTTGCAGAGCTGAAGCAAAAAAAACAAAAAAACCAACGCACTTTCTACAGATTTTTGGAAACTGCGCGTTCAAATGAAATGTTTCTGTTTTGAATGCTTTTCTCTTTATTCCTTGATGGAAATATGTTATGGCTTGTGGATTTTGATACTGCATAGAAAATAGACAGCAGCACTGAGAACAGACTGAAATCTCTGCCTACGGTTCAAACTCCAAAGAAAATTGAAGATAGGAAATCTAGGTTTTTAATCACCATCATAATAAAACTAACATCCAGGCAGCCAAAGAGTTAGCTTTCCAAGTTGCTACATATTCCGCTCCTAGGAAGTACCAGAGCGCGAGAAAAGAGCAGCTGGAAATAAAACAGGCCGAACATGAAACATTCCTTGAATAATTGCATTTGTTTTAATTATCTTGTTAGACACAAAACAAGCGATGTGTTTCAACAGACCAAAGTGCAGCAGGAAATAATTGCAGAAACTTACAGAAAACAGGAATTTGGGCTCATCGAGAATGCAGCCCCTTCGTTTTGTACTCCTGCTGCCTCAGAAAAGTTGTGATCTTTTGCTTTACGAGGTCATTTATGATAATTGTCGCTGCCCTGAGAAGAAGCTCACTGTATCACTGTGATCCAGAGTTCACACAGGTGATCTGCTGCACGAACTGAGCATATTTAAAACAAGGACACACTAAGTTCTGAGTCTGTCATCCGTATTAGCCGCACTTAAACCGGCTTTTACAGTATTGGTCTAAAATAGTTTTTATTTTGCTGAGTGGATTCATGACTTGTGTCAATGACCACAGACTTTGTGAGGCCTGAAAATACATCCTTTCTACACAAAGATGGTTGGAGAGTCTCGCTCTTTGGTTAAACTCATCCAATATCAATCATCTCTTGCAAGAAAAAATAGCTGGAAATCAGCAGCGAATCCACTTTTGTGCTTCTCTGATTTGAACTGGCTTGTTCCTCATTTGGATCACTTTGATTTGATTTCAAGTCATTTTTTTGTTGTCTTGTCTTTGTCTAACTTAAAGACCACATATGTTGATCCTATTATCATCACCCATTGTAAGGTGGGCTGGATTTATCCAGACGTTCTTGTTTGCATGCAGCCATTCCAGTTATGATGGGGTTAACGCAGAGTTAAAAATTGGGACCATGCGGTGGGTTTTTTCGGTTC
Source organism: Malacoctenus gilli (assembly GCA_032164315.1). NCBI lineage: Eukaryota > Metazoa > Chordata > Actinopteri > Blenniiformes > Labrisomidae > Malacoctenus > Malacoctenus gilli. The sequence goes on along the minus strand of JASSRZ010000049.1, from coordinate 9,997,213 downwards.
TTTTTGGGGCCATGTAGGGCTTCTCAGGCTATGCCTCAATGGTTCAGGTTGTGGATTAAAGGACAATGATGATTTGCCCTACATCTCAGAACAAATAATGAAAATTTTTGCTTTATTTTTTCTCATGAGTAACGTCAGAGTTGGAGAAGTGGAAAAAAACAGGCAAGCTGGTGAGGCCTGAAAGCAGAGATGGGATCTTTATCAACGCAGCAATGTGCACGATAACAACTAACCATGTGTTTGCTGCTCTCTGAGCGGAGACACAAGCAGCTGAGTAACAGTGATTTAATCCTGCAGCGATCACGTTGTTGTAGGACGAAGCTATTTGAACAGAGGCCCAAACATGACCGGAGGAACCATTTTGCACTTTCCATGTCTGTCTCTTTCCACAAATGGTGGAAACTTCAAGATGTTTTACAAGCAGTTACTGTTGCACTCTCCCTCCTACTTGGTGCTCTTTGCACACAGCTTGTTCCAAAAGTGCATAAATGCATGCGATGTTGTGGTAACGGCTAATGTAATCATCTCTTGCAGGGGTATGGTGGCCTTGCCTTGGAAAAATGCTGTTTTATAAGGAATAAACGAGCTTGATTCTCTTCTGGCATCTTGTATTCGTTCACCTGACTTTGTTTTTGTTTCCAGTGGAACTGAACCTTTTAGCAGGTTTACTGTAACAGAAACACGCTTGAAGGCTGAAATATACATTCATTCATCGTGGAGGAAAAAAACAAATTTTTCAAGGTAGTGTTTCATTTACTGTTTAGCATCTGCCTGATTTTAAAAGAGATTCAAGTGTCAATGATTACAACATGTTTTTTCCAATTGACTTATGACAACATATTGATATTTTGTCAAACTATACAAATCTATGGGCTAACGTGTATGTTTAGTTTGCATTTAATAATGGAAGTGTCATGAGTGCTGACGATGGCCAGTGTAAGAGAATACAGATGAGGAACAATATAACAAAAATACACCACGTAATGTCTTATGTAGGTCATGCTATGATCTCATGTCGCTATGTCATCGGAGCTCTGCTCAATTTGAAATAACCAGAGCAAGTATATCATGTTAATAGTCATTTAAGTCCTGGAAAGGGTTCCGAGTGAAACCAGTTTTTCAGGTATGAATCTATTTGTGAATTAACACAACATTGGAAAATATGGGTCAACCCAATGTTGTCCAGCTCAACACTGGTGCAAACTTCAAGCTCAATGACAATATTGACATATAGAGTGAGAGAAGTCCTGATTATTTGGGCCATGCAGAGGTTTAGTGGTTGGTACTTGTGCCTCACAGGTCGGAGGTCCTTGGTTCAAGCCTAAATGGAGCTTTTTCCCTATGAATTAAGTGCTCTCATTCCAGGATTCCTCCGAGTGCTGTGGTTTGCTCCCACAGCCAAAAACATGGATTAAAGGTCAGTTGGATAAAATGAATGATCATGTCAAGAGGTCGAAGTTACATACAAAAGAGAATAGGTAGATTGAACTGCATTAGGATGCAGAATAATGAATACGTCCGCCATCATAAAATAAATCTTCGCGTTGTTTCTCAATTCAGTCAACTCAAGATGAAAAAGACACCAAGCAGTAGATCATGAAACCATGTTTTTATTTTGTTTTGAAATAGTTCTTTCCATCACCAGAATAAATATAGGTCAGTTTCGAGGCATGATGTTTACATCCATGTTATTATGTTCCACATGTCTCGCAGACAGAGCTGTAAACTGACATTGCACACTCATTTTATCCGCTGGTGTCAATGTGAGGATTCAGTCCCATGTGTCATTCCAGTCCCCGGTTTTCCACTGCTCTC
>JASSRZ010000049.1:9983498-9995298 GCA_032164315.1 Malacoctenus gilli | reverse complement strand
CTCTCTCTCTCTGTCCCTCTCTCGCTATGTCTCTCTCCCTCCCTTCCTCCATTGGCGTGCGTCTCTCTGCGTCGTCTACAAAAATCCGCTACAGCGAATTTCGTGTCCCTCGTTTCCTTATATGGTGATCGGCGTCGCGGCCCAGCCCTCTTTGCACAGAAAGCAAGGCGCGTTCACGCGCTCGCCGCCGCTCCCTGTTCACTTCCAAATATGGAAGTGAGCGCTTCAAAAGCCGCAAGATAGGGGAGGAGGAAAGAGGAAGGATGGCGGACAATTTCCTCCCACCCTGAAAACCACTTTGCGACCGGTTGACAACTGAATGTCGGTCACAGCAGCAGTAGCAAGGCCGCTTTACTTATTAATCACTCGTCACGCCATAGATGTCACGATTAAGGGTGTCTTTTCTTTCAAACGCACGCTGAGTATCGCCATGACAACCACACCGTTTAGTATTGACGTATTGTCCTGGTTTACATTTATAACGGCTTAAAATCTATTATTTTGCCCTACAGACTGTTATTGCAGAATTGACTGCAATGAACATAACAAGCAACAGTTAGACGTGATGTCATTAATATTGTATTCAATCGGACAATGTTGACTATCACTTGCTCTGAATGTACAAATTGGTGATGAGTTGTTTTTTGAAGGTTCTAATAAATAATGAATTGGAGGCAACGTGAAACTGGAGAGTATAGTGATCAGTCTGTCTGTGGTGCAGTCGAGCAGCATTTTATTGATAAACTTCAATCAATTCGACGCTAACTAAAGAGACTGTTTTTCAGTAAAAACAGGTGTCCGCCGATTTGGTCAAAAAGCTTACGAACACATACTCCCAGCAGGCTTTGCGCTTCCTATTTGGTGCGCTCGATTATTTTACACTTGCCAACCGCCATAGCCCAGAGTGGAAAAAAACCCGTTTAATTCCTGTCGGGGAGCGGAAAAACACTTGTTAAGCCAAATCGATATAAAATAAATACTCGTTAATGAGAAGAAATTTTGAAATTTTGATTTGGAATTCTTTGTCTCACAAGTCTTTTCGAAGATGTTTTGTGCACTGCTTTTACGTCTCTTGTCAGGCAGCCCTATTTAATCCCACAGACAAACGTGTTTTTGAAATTATACCCTGAGAGTGTAATACAATTAGTTTGATTTGCCTTCTGTACACTTTGCGTCATTTGGGGCGGTGAAAGAAAAACGGGACTGTCGTGCTCTATGGTCAAGCGCTCCCATCTCGTGCACGCCCCTCGATCCAGGCTCGCTCTTTTTCTCGGCGCGTCCACGCGGCGTATTCAGTGTGCGAGCAAGAGGTACGATTCATCAACAGAGTCTATTCAATTTCAACCAGACGCTGACTAGACCAGAGCAACAGACATGGTAGGTTTGACGTCGATTTTTTGACAATTTTCAATGATATAATAGAACTGACCCCCTGAGTTCACCATATTTTGAAACTATTTAATTGTTTTTGCTCGATTTGTGCCCATTTTTTCGTGATTATTTTATTACCAAACATAGGATGCGGAGTGCGTGCCACAGTAGCCGCTAGCATTGTGACTGGGGTCTGTTTGTCCAGGTAGACGGACAATCGTTAGTAATGTTTCAGTAAGGCGCATTGAAGCCGCATTTTACATTCGTGACACAGTGAAAAGTGTGTGTTTTTATTTCCGATCTTTTAAAGTAACGGACCGGACAATGTACTTTCCAGTTCCTAATCAGGTGGCGCCATTTCCCTCATTTGTGTTTCGGTGACCAAAAGTCGGTTACGGTTAGGCCTGAGCAGCGTTTGAACGTAACCATGGCGCTGCGCCGGTGTTTTCTCTGAATCATGTTTCCGTAATTTCACCGCGGTGGTTCTCGGAGCGGCGCAGGGCTGGCAGGTGCAGCAGCGCTGGTGGGCCGGCTATGTGTATTGTTAGCGCATGTCGCTCCGCTAGCGGAGGCTGAAAATGACTGCCATTATGGCCGCTTGCTGAGATTTCCTGGTTCTTTGTCTCCGGTGAGCTCGTTCTGACGGCGTCTTCCATGATGAAGGGCTGGGTCACTTTTGTCCTTCTGTGGTGCAAAATAAACACACGCATGGTAGAAGAGCCACAGAAAAACAACAAATCCGAGTTTTGAAAGACGCTCAGTGCGTTTGAGCCCAGTTTTGCCATATATAGCAAGCTAGCGTTCACATGTGCGTGTGCTGCATTCATGGCCCCACCCTGAATTTGGTGCAAAGACCATTTTGTTTGGTGCCTTATCATAATGGCTCTGCCATCAGACGAAACCTACCATCGTCTGACCCTTTCGTGACGACGATGATGTCGCGTCTTCGTGAGATTGTTCGAGGTATCTGACGAAATTGTCAACGTTATGTAACGGCCGTTTGGCGCTGTCGGATTCACGAGCTGGGGCTCCTTAGTCGTTTTCTGCGTATCTTAACGGTCCTTGCTACGTTTTTATGGGCAGCAAGCTTTTGTTTAATATTTAATCACGACATTAAATAAATATTCGTAGAAACTATTTGGGGAAAAAAAATAATTTAACAGCATTTGGAAATATGCAGCGTTACTTTCGTTACATTTTATTCTTTGGTAGCCATGTAATAGATTTCCTGTCAGACTAATGCTCAGCCTGAAACAAGACATCTCTTCACTTTAAGGGCGGTCCACAGCAAGTCACCAAATTTTGTTTTAAACAAGTAATTTCTAACTAGTATCCTTATTAAATTCACAGTATTTTTGTGTCTGTTCAGTAGATCTGAGGAGGATCCTACTTTTAACTTCCTGTTATTAAGTTTACTACACGTAGTCCTTTTCATTCCATACTTCTTTGCAAATGTTTTTTTTTAATTCCTTATAATGCGAACTACATCCTTAATGCTAGTTATCCAAATAGGAAATTTATGCGATGAGAGAACTGGGCAATAATCAGGTTTCAATAAGATTAGTTGTCTCACTGTTTGAATAATCAGTTCTGTGGCATTCAGGAATTTCTGGCAACTTTTTATGTATTTTTTTTAGATTGTCATGAGATGCAATCAAGGTGTCATTTTTGGTAAGCCTGCTTTATGTTTTAGGGCTGTCTCAGAATTTGACTGTGTTCATATCAGCCTGGTATGGAACCAACAGGGGCTGCATGATATTGGGAAAAACATGAAATGTGCATATTTGTTCACTAATACCACAAGAGGTGCGAGTTGTAACTCTAAGAGCCGTGCCATCATCCCTCCAAAACAACACAAACAATGACGGTGTGAAAGTACTGATGTTAAGAGTACAGTCCTTTTTTTTTTTTCTTTTTTTTTTAAGTGTGTCACTGCACCTAAATGAAAGCCTATGAAGATATGGTGTGACCCTCCCTTCCCCCCAAATTAAGATCTCCTCCTGATACATTTAGTTTTTTGAAAGTTTTTAATTCACATACATACACATGCTGTGCAGTCACTCTTTACGATATTATTTATTGTGCATGTTATCCCACTAACTTTTTTTATACATACATACAAGTTGTTTTTTGTAGGAGTTTACAGTCTCTTATTAATTTTTTTTCTCATGATGTCTAAGAGTAGCAGGACAAATGTGGTATGATTAGGATTAAGAAGGTACCCCCCCTTAATGATTATGCGGCTGTCTTGAGGAGGATTGTAACGCCCTGAGCAAACAGTGTCAGCTCGTGCTGTGATACTCTGGTGTCCCTTTTCCATCCCCTTTGACCCATTTCCTTCTCATTGTTTTTTTTTGTCTGCTTGTGTGTGTGCGTGTGCACATTGTAAAGCACAGTTTTCTTCCTGTGAGACTGCTTTTGCTGTGATGCAGCGCCTTAGATTAAGTCGGAGGACATGACATGAGTTTATGGAGCTGCTGGGGCTTGGCGATGTGACTTGTGTCCTATATTTCAACAGAAGTTCCATTGTGTGAGCCTGAACTCTAGACTGACATGCTTGATCTCCAGTCATTCACACCCTTTGCCCACATGTCCAGCTTTATGGTAGCGATACTTGGCTCGCCTCCGTACGCTGAAAAGACTTGCGTAACATTTATTGCTTGCTGATTCCTTCGGCACCACAGAGGGACACACCCATAGGTTCACCTTTTTCAGAGTACAACCAGTTCTTATGTATGAGACCTGACGCGAACGAATTGCACTGATGCATCAGTCTTTCAACATGTCTTTGCCAGTCCGTCACAGCCACCTTTTTTTGTGTCTAAAGGCTCCTTATCGGCCTTTCCTGTACAGAACATTCCTGCTGGGTGTGTGATAGTCACATGCTGCCCTCTCAGGCCCGTCTTCAGCCTCCATCATCTCTTGTGACCAGTACACAACTCCCTCAGTTCTCTTGTTCTGAGTAGAACTCGCCTAATTGTCAGTGTCAAGCCTCTTAATTTCTCCTCATCCTTTTTGATGATTCAAAGATTAACTAATCACGTTGAATGTTGTTTACATTTCAACAATCAAGTGGCTGTTAAATTCTGTATTTTTTACAAGTGAGTCAATACAGATGAATAAACTACAATGGAAAAAAGTCTTCACTTTAAAGTTTAGTTCATTTTTCACAGTGTTTTTTTCTGTTTGTTTTTTAATTTACTATCTCAAGGTTTCAAATGGTCAGCATCAGACTTTAGCACCTTTTTTCCCAGCATGACTCGACTTAAAACATTGAATTAAACAGAAGTCAAATATAATCTATTTCATTCATCAAAACAGTTTAGCAGTTGTGGTAGACGTTTAGCTCTGCCAAAATGATGTAGGAAGATGCTCTGCATGACTCAATGGTTTCCTTGTTCCACAGGCCTCCGGAGTGAAAGTCACAGATGAAGTCATTGCCGTCTTCAATGGCATGAAGGTGCGCAAGGCATGTCCAAATGAAGAAGAGAAAAGGATGAGGAAGAAGGCTATTTTGTTTTGCCTGAGCAAGGACCTCAAGAACATTGTCCTGGATGAAGGTAAAGAAATCCTGCAGGGTGACATCGGGACCAGCGTCCAAGACCCGTATGAAGCATTTGTCAAGATGCTGCCCCAAAGTGATTGCCGCTACGCCCTGTACGACGCCTCATACGAGACCAAAGAAACAAGGAAGGAGGACCTGGTCTTTATCTTCTGGTCAGAGCAGTGTTGACAATTTTTGTTGTTTGTTTTTTAAAGTAGGGCAACATTCGGCACTAATGTTTCCCTCCTCTTCACAGGGCTCCAGATTGTTCTCCCTTGAAGAGCAAGATGATCTACGCCAGTTCAAAAGATGCTATCAAGAGGAAATTTGAGGGTGAGTTGCAGAGTGTGTGCATGGTTTTGTTTTGAGAGTGATGATGATGGATCATTTTTTGACATGCTGATGTCAGTGGTGGTAAACCACTTGTGTAACCACAGTTTGTTTGGAGCAGGCGGACAGAGGCGTAGCTGCCGTTCTTGTATTCATAAGCAGACAAGGTGTATGAAGTGTGTTGGCCATAGTCACAAATTGCAGATTTAATCTGAGGGAGGAGGATTGTAATCGGCAACCTTTGGGCTCTTGGGCGACCTGCTCAGCTAACTCTGCTTCAGCCGCCTCATTTGTCAGACACATTTGTCACTTGGATTGACGTTCAATTTCCGCTCAGCGAAGCTTTTTAGGTTTTTTTTTCCCCCCAGTCCATATTGGTTCCCTCTCGCTGTTTTCATGACATCTTTTCCAGCACAGTTTTTCCTCACACGTTACTTCTGGCTGTAAACAAACTTTGTTTAAAATGTGCAACCAAAGAAATCCAAAAGAGTGAAGCTCTCAGTTGACTGACAATAGTCTTTTAAGCTCTTCTTGTTCTTAATGCAGAGAGGAAATGTCAGCAGCAATTTGAGCTGTACTGCCAATTTTGTAACTTCCCTGTTATATCTGCCGACTTTACAAATCTTCCATTAGTGACTAATCTGGTGATTGAACTTTTTCTGGAGTTTGGATTTCTCCTTTTTTTTTTTCTGAGACGCACTTTCCAAGCGGCATTGATCGTTCTGCTGTTAGCAGCAGGTGCTGCTGTGAGGATCAGCCCTCCTTCCTTCCACTCGCAGGCAGTCTGCCTTCACAGATCCCTGCTGCTGTCAGAGAGGAGATGCACAACACTCCGTCCGTGCATAAAAAAAAAAAACTAGTTTTTGTTAAAAGTTTTTTGATTGTGGCCTGAGAGGTAACCCACAGATGCCATTTTCTTGATTGTCTTTGTTCTTGTGGTGTCTTTCTGGATTTACATGAGGTGTAGTAATCGGATATGTAGTTTGTATGTGGTGGTAAGACAAACAACACAACTAAAACATCATTAGCCTGATTCAAATTATTAGCAGGCAAAAGGGAAAGTTCCTGGAATTTTGTTTTTGGAAAAAGATTATTGTAAGCTGATTGCATCCGAGGAAACATTCCTGTGCCTCAACAAATTCATACTGAGATGCTCAATAACATGAGACAAATGTGGGCGTTATCTGTCGGTGAGCTGTGATTGTCGACACAAAACTGAGATTGGTGTCTTTGGTTTTTCTTCCAGGCATCAAGCACGAATGGCAGGTGAACGGTTTTGAGGATCTCAAAGACCGGCACACTCTGGCAGAGAAGCTGGGCGGCTCGTCAGTAGTCACCTTGGAAGGAAGGCCTGTCCATTTTCATCAGTCCGCCTGTAACTGAGGCCTTTCAGACACATCCATTGGGTTTAGCTGTTCATTCGTGTGTGTGTGTGTGTGGTGTGTGGAGGAGGGCACAAGCAGACCCCAAACCATTGGTGGGACTCTTGGGGAGGGACTATTGGTTAATTATAAAAGGGGGGGGGCTTATGTGACAGTTAAAACACAAAACTAATGTGCAGACTGTCATTCCAGTACATGCAACATAAAAAAGATTATGAAGAAAACATGGCTGAAAAAGATACAATCGAGGAAGGATGATGACTAATATAAACATTCTGTTCATGTTGAAGTCAGGGTTTCGTTCTTGCCGGTTTCCATTGGGAGAATTGAAGAGAAAAGGGACGGCAGCAACCTTTTAGTTTTCCAACCATTGAATCCTGAAAAAATTGTTCCAGCTACTTTTTTTCTCTCCTTTTTTTTTTTGCCAAACTTCTAGTTAAATTTGTAAGTGTGTGTAGTTGAGACTAGCTGTAGTTTGGACTAATTCACTTTTGATTGCACAAATGTATCAACATTTTCTGGGGGAACATGGTTAGATATATATAAGTTTCTTCTTTGTTATTCCATTGTTTTATTTCTTTTTGAACATGCAAATTCCAAAACTTGACTGATTCCTTATTTCCACTTCCTGGTCCAAAAAAGTGCATTCAATGCAGTGAAACACATTCCTCATACCTGTTGAAGTAAAACAAATATCCTCAATTCATAAACGTTGGTGTTTGAGGGGTCTGATGGGGAGCGATGTGTATTTGAAAGATCAAGGCGAAAACTGAATATTGAATGAAGGATGTTTTGTATCGTCTCCTTATCTCTAATAAAAAAAAGCACTAAACTACTGACTTGATCTGCTCTTTTCAATTTTGTTAACCTGATGAACTTTGTGGTGTCTCGCATTGTCGTTGCATGTCGGATTTTTTTTTTTTTTTAAAAAAAAGCTGTGGCTTCAGTCTTTTATTTTTCAAGACATTACTCAGACCTTGCTGCATAAATCACCAATCAAAATATATAAATAAATTCATGCTACCTCTTCCGAATGAGAATGATTGCTTATTGTCGCACTTGGTTTGTTTGTTTGCTTGGGAAGAAATGTGCGTTTTTCTTGGACTTCCGTGTTCATTTGGACCCTTCAGGCTGCAGTTCTTATTGTGACCACTGGGAGGCGTATTTACTCCACTTAAGCAAAACGAGTGAAACAAGCGGTCATAAATCTCTTTATTAAAATATATCAGCATTTTTCCAAAAATAAAATTAACACTCTGTCACTTCCTGTCCACAATGAGAATAAGTTTACTGGCTCCTGAAACATCGACAAGCATCAGTGGCGTCGCAGGTCTTTATTCTGAGCAGCAGGGGGGGTTAAAAAAAAGACCGAGAGCGAGTGGTGACATGTCCCAATCACCAGTGTTGAAGTGGAGACCACTCTTTCCTACAGAGTGGTCTATGTTAGCAATGTGGAAACACTGACAGTGTTATTAATCTGACTGGAATCATTAAAGGATGCCATGAAGACCTCACAGGCACTGAGAGCAAATCAAAACGTGAGAAACGGATTCAAATCATTTCTCTCTTCTTTCCTCCGTGAGAAATCAAAAGCCTTCCACCCTGTTAAGTTTCATTTTGTGCTTTCACTCGTGGGTTTCCCACTCTCCAACCACCTGCGGCCTTTCTCAGTCCTGCACGCAGTCCAATCGGTTTCCGTGCACCCAGTAACAGATCTGAGCGAACTTCAGGGGCGTGATGCGCACCGCCACGTTGTAATCTCGGTTCTCCCCGTCGATCTCCAGCCACTGGTGCCCGGAGAAGATCCCGATGACCTTCCTCTCCCAGCGGTCCAGGCTGTTGTCCCACACTCGTCCGTAGACGCCGGAGCCGCTGGCTCCGGGCCGCGCGTCACAGTGCTGATAGATGAGATCGCTGGACTCTTCCTCCACGGGACAGAACCTGTAGACCAGCTCGCCGGGACGGTCGCTGTCAAAGCCGGAGAAGTGGATGCGCTTCCCCGCCAGATCATCGGAGGACGGCGCCACAGAGAGGCGCATGAAGGGGCGCCGGTGGGGCCAGCGCAGCTCCAGCAGCGCATAGTCGAAGTCCATGCTGACCTCTTGAGGGCCCTGGATCCAGCCCTTTGGCACACGGGTGCGTCTCACCCGCACCCAGCGGACCAGGGACTTCTTGTTAGAGCTGAGGGTGGCGTTGGTGGTGTTGAAGGAAGGGGGGATCAGAAAGCCCACTCTGAGCTTCCGCGCTCCGTTCACATAATCCTTCCCGTCGTGCACGCAGTGCGCCGCCGTGAGGACATGCTGCTGGGACACCAGGACGCCGGTGCACCCGGTGGAGATGCGCACCGCGGTGGAGAACGGGTAGTCCAGCAGGAAGTTGTCCCCCTGGATGTTGAAGCGGCCGTCAGCACCGTAGATCTGCCGCCTGACGCGCCGGCGCCCGGGCCTCCCCCTGGAGCCCCTCGCGGGTGGTGGTGCCGCCAGCTCCTCGTCCTCCTCCACGTCCACCGTGGTCAGCGTGCGCGAGCCGTCGGCGTAGAGCGTCTCGAACGCTAGTTTGTCGCTGAGCTGCTCCCGCGGCTCCTCCTGCTGCCCCCGGTGCAGGCAGCTGGAGTTGCAGCGGGTGATGAAGTCCAGCTGCGTCCGGGCGCTGAAGCGGGAGCGCGTGAGGGGCGTCGGCGCGTGGGGGACCAGCGTGGGCAGGTGGGGAGGGTGGGGGGTGGAGAGGGTGCCGGGGAGGCGCAGGAGCTGGAGGAGCAGCAGGAGCAGGTGAGTGAGGAGGGAGGTGTCACGTGGCGTCATCACGGTGATGGAAACACTGCAGGGACGCAGAGGACAACCGCGACCATGAGCAGGAGCGAAGAGAGGGGCGAGTCTGCGAGCTTGGCCAGGAAAGAAACTGTGGAAAAAAACATTTCACCAACAAGCGGCAAACACACTGAAACTCTGATCCCTGTAAATCTCGATCCTTCCACAGTTGATTGTTGATTGTTGAATCACAGCGCCTGAGCGAGCGAGGTCAGATTACACACTCCTAATGTTCGTCTGGTGCTGCGGGGCAACAATGAGCCTGTTGTTCCTGCGCCGTAGATTACCAGCAAAATAGGGTTTTTCAGCCCGGTGGAAGGAAACACGCATCTTGACGTCTGTTTGCCACGAAAAGGCCAAAGACATTTTCCATGAATGCAGAGTGACAAAAAGAAACAACGAGTGAGCGTTCAGATGGAAGGAAAGAATTAACACAGTAACACATCTCCAGTCCGTGGAGGCTCACACATAAAAGTGCCATTTTGTATCAAACATTAAACTGCTCCAGAGCCCTGGTGATTCTCTCGGGGCTGATTAACAAGGGCAGACGGATACTCGATCCCCCCCCCCGTGAGGATCTGTGGATCCGGAGGCACAGAGAGAGCAGGTGGGTGCGGAGCGAGGGAGGGAGAAAAAAAAGGGGGGCAACAAGTTGAGGCAGAGCGGCCAAGCGGAGCCTTCCTCGTGACAAAGGAGCGGGTGGGGCCTGGACACACCTGGGAGCCGCCCGGTCACGCTGCTCAGGGCTCAAGGGGGCGGGAGAGGTACAGATGTCCCTCCGTGCTGATGTGTCGCAGGTGTGACAGCTGAGACAGGCAGTCGCTACTTACTTTGCATCCGATAAAGAAAAAACAAACCTTCTCACTGTCATTAAGCTGCATTCAACTGCAAAAGCGCATTTTGTAAGCGTCCATTAGAGACATTTATCCAAAGCATGAAATCGTGGAAAGATCATGGATTCCAGTGAGACATCTTTGGACAACAGAGACCCACATCTGTTCTGTAATTCACAACCTGTTAGCGTTATTTATGGTTTAATACTGCAGCTTCGAACATGTTTTACTTTACGGCTCCACGAAACTCCGTCGATCGCTGGTTTAATCTCAAATGTGTCAGAACATCACAGTGAAGCCAAACACTGTTGGGAACACAAACATTTAAAAAGGTAAAAGCCTTCAAAATAAAAGCAGCGGGCATGTCTGCTCTAGATTATATGAAGTATGCTGTATTTTTCAATCTAGGCAATTCTACCTTTGACCCCCCTCAATGCCTTCTGATGCCCCCACAGGAGGTCCCAGACCCCGGGCTGGGAACCACCAGACTGAAAGAAGAAAACGAAGGGTTTCGCATCATTCTCGATTAATCGTCTTGCATTTGAGGTCTCTTTAATTATGAGAGGTGATCCGTTATTCATAATTAAATGAAAATCAAGAGTTTCAGCGCGTCTGTACAGACTGTAAATCCCGCCACAGATAAATTCAATCATTACCTCCCGCTTACAGATTGATGGTTGGTGTTTACATCCCAGTCAAGATTTGCAGCCCTGCAGGATCTTTCCCCCGGGTTTTCATGTCCATCCTCTCCGGTGACAGGTACTTTCTGTCCCCTCCCCCTCTTTGTGCCCGAGCTCCGGGGGGGCAGTAAATGCCGCTTCCTCTCCCTTTCTCTTCTCCAGTCGTCGGACAAACGAGGCGCCAGGTGTGGAGAGACTGTCCCCGCCGAACCCGCTCAGCTCGGTTTCACCGCCTCAAATAAAGTCTGGTGTGTGAATAGGAGAGTTTTCTCTCCATGCAGCGGGGGTCCCGCACAGCAGGCTGCCCGGTCCTAGTGCCCCTCACTGTCCGGCCCTGCATGCAGCTGCGGGGAGGCGATGCGGCTGCGCACCTTCTGCCGACACCTGCAACCTGCAGCTGCGAGAAGTCAGTCAGAATCAAACGTTCAGACCGAGTGCAGACAGGCTGAATGTAGCAGGACGACGGCATAAAGATAAGCTCCAATGTTTGCACTGGGTTTGAATCATCGTGTTGTTTCTCTCTCTAAAGATTGGTAAACACATTTCTTGTGAAAACAAACAAGTTGACAAATGACGTACAATGACTTGTACTTTCTAAAGAAATAGACAGTTATTATCAAGGTTTAAGGCGGTAATGCTGTGTTTACGGAGTCACAGTGGTGTTTCATTGTAATCAGGACTCGTCCTCATACAATATCTTGTGTTTGCTTCATTTGGGACATGAAGCTTTAGGAGATGAAGCAGCCTCCCTTATTGACTCAGAAACAAATTATAAGTGTTTATTTCCACATCACATTCGTGAGCCGCCCTCCAAGCAAGAGAAATCATGTTTCTGCTTTCTAATCATCACAGC
>JASSRZ010000049.1:9972543-9983398 GCA_032164315.1 Malacoctenus gilli | reverse complement strand
TCGGGGCTGTCGGGGCATGTCGGCCGCGGCCTCCCCGGCGTCCTTTGACCTTGATTCCCATAAAGGTCTCCTCAGATCTGTCAACCTGTGGAATTTGGGAAGCCGCGCCGACGCTCCCCGCCGGCCCGCCAGCGGGCCAGTCAGACCGCAGTCAGGGCGGCAGGAATGCGCAGGAATCTCCCAGCAAGGACACAAGGCGGCCTGTCAGCACAATGTGGCTGCCTGTTGTCCCTCCAGAGGAAACACCTTCCCAACCTGCTCCTCATCAGGGTAATAAAATCTTCAGCAGGAGCTCAGCAAATAGGCTGGTGATGACAGACTGAGTGTAAAGGATCATCCCAGCGAGACACGGAGGGAAACCACTGTGGTCAGCGAGGGAAGGCCGCGGAGGTGTGACTATGGGGGCTGTTAGCACGATGGTATCGCTGCCTGTCTGTGAGGCAGACAGACAACACGAGACATTTCCTCTGTGGACATTCGACTTTAACCCTTTAAGTATCTCATAGACTGGCTAGAGTCCACGGAACATCTGCAAACCTGATTGAAGCATCTAATCAACACATTGAGGATGTTAATGTGTCAGCTTCACTGATTAAAATGCCCCTTTAAAAGCTCCTTTTTGTTTTTCTTTCCACTAAAAACTGCAAATTGAACATTTAAGGTTTTTCTTTTCCTTTTGATGGATACAAGATCTAATTTACGGCATGATTTTGAGTATTCAGTATTCTCAATATTTCTGGTGGAAACACTGATATGGAAATACAACAAATCAGAAAATTGTGTCTGATACCAATAAATATGATAAGACGCGACAAAATCTGGACGACAAATGTTTTATTCTACAAATCCAACACTTTATCTCTAAAAATGCCATTTTTCATTCAAGTTTTGCCTGATGTCTGTGAAACCAGCTCTTTTTATGGAAAGTTGTTCCATTATGTTCCTAAAGATCTTAAGTATTCAAATAAATACCATCATCTCTCCTCTGAGACGTGGATTTTTCCCTATTGTTGGAATTAAAGGGTTAAGCGGCTTGTTTTTGGGCCTGGGTTTCCTTCTGGATTCCTCTCCTTCCGTCCTCGTCTTTTCAGAGTTCCTCACATAATGTTCCCAAATTTAGGAGGACAGATGATACACATGTGACAAGGAAACGCTTTGTGAAGTACAAATAGTTGCGTCTTTGCCAGGGGTGAGAGGCGACGACTGATTTTAATGCTGTCCACTTCACTGGCTGGCTGTTGTTGGTTTTAATCAGTCCCATAAATCATGAGGTGGTCAGACCACACGACTACTACTGAAGCCAGCGACTGAGAGTTATTTGAACCAAAGGAATAAATGAGGACGAAGGACAAGAAAAAGGACAAAAACGGTCTGGTTGGCTTCAGGACATGTTTTATGGTTTGGCGTTGAAGTCTCAGTGTGGAGGGTCCTGTCTGGGTTTTGGGGGATGCAACAACCATCACTGAACACTGAGCTGACGCCTGTAAAAGACGTGGTGGGAAAGGACACAGGACAAAACGGAACATGTGAGCGCTCAGGAAGAGGAAACAAAAGAAGGATGAATGGATCCGCGGAAAGTTGAGAGATGAATGGAGGAATTAGAGAAGCGGACAGGTTGACTGAGAATAAGCAAGCTGAAGATCAGAGGAGGTTTTACATTCCTGCTCCAGAACTGAAGGCGATGATGTAAATTCATCGATATGAATCCAAAGAACACTTTGGCTCTTTGGCTCAGCGTGATCGAAGAGCGGATTTTTTGCTTCTCCTGAACTCCTGAACTCCCAAACCTGTCATACGTCCTTCAGCCTGTTCAGTGGTTTTGTGTGGACGGAAACTTTTCAGACACTTTGAAATAAGAAGGTTGGTTTTAGTCGATCCACAAACTTGTCATTGGACAAACTGCGCTTTTCAGAGCATCTTCTGACGTGTTCTGTGAGCTGCTTTGCGTAAAAAGAGAAGAACAAACAGTGATCACTGTGTGGCCTGTCTGCTGTTTGTGGTGAAGCTGGTTTGCTGCTCCTTGTCAAACACAAGTTTCATGGTCCATTCATAGTTCAGTTTTTCAATGAGGCACCTGCAGCACATTTGACGGTCAAAGGGAAAAAGCGGCCTTGAAGCCGTTGAGCAGCAGCTGTTGGTGATCAATCTTTGGTTTCCGAAACCATTAGTTTTGCCTGTCAGACGTAATTCAATTGCTCAGGCTTCACCTGAGTGTTTTCTTCAAGCTCCTTTCTCATCGCGGCTGACAGGAAAGTGTAAATAAACCGATTTGTAATTACAGGACTTGAGGCCGTAAACCTGCCGTCTTTCCCGTCCTCGGCGTCAGCGAGGACCGACAGTTGGACCCAGTGTGAAAAAAAACAGGTCGGCCTGACATGAAAGTGGATTCCCGGACCGGGAATCAACCCCGTGACACCGACACACTGCTGCTTCTGTTTGATGACACATTTTTTTCCCGCCGCGGTACAGAGTGCGACCTCCAAGTCAGAAAGCCTGCTCCACTGGGAGCTGCTTGGGCTTAAAATCCCGGATTGGAAGAGGAGTTTCTTCACGCTGCTCTGTTCCTGCAGCCAGGACACAACCTGGTGGTCTCGCTTCAGTCCAAGGTGGCATCTTTGGGGCGTTTCGTTTCGGTCTCTTTCAGACGATGCAGCGAACCTCATCCAGCCTCAACTCGAGCAATAGCTGCTGAAAACTGTGTCGACGACTTGGAGGGGCCCCCTGAGTAAGACCCCCAAACCGCAGCTGCTGTTTCCTGCCGGTGTCAAAAATCCCTTTTGGACGGGTGGAAAGAAGCAAATTCAGGAAGGAAAAGAAAATGATACCTCTTCATGAATGAAGGAGGTGCAGATTTCGGAGTGTTCAGCAGAGTCAGACGTGTATTTGTTCTCACATGCATGTTTGCGTTTTCAAGACCGGGGTCTCGAGGGTCAGCGACCCCTCCTGATCGGCTCCCAGCTCCCCTGATGGTCCAAAACTCTCCGTCACTTTTTTTCTCTGACCCGTGCTCACACTTTCCACAATGACTCATTTACAAAAACACTCTTTGGCCCCTGGGCTGTCATGTTCATTAACATCCGACCACTTTCCAGTGATTAGTCTGTCGCCATGTGAGAAAAAAAGGAGCGAGAGGAGACGAAAATGAGCTTAAAATTAAAACGTCCATCTCACATGTTTAGCTTTCTTATTAATGGCTCCGAGGGATTTTGTTTTTGATAGGTTTCATTACTGGTAGCTGTCCGGGCCGGGCGCCCTTCATCCTGGAGGATTCCAGATGAGTGAGTTCACGCCGGGTGCATAAAAGCAGGCATAGCTTAAATTTTCACAGCGGCGGCGTCGAGGCACCGAGCGCAAGCCGAGGCCTGTTAAAGTGTCGTCGCAGGAGGGAGAAGAGTTCATCTTGTCAGTGTGCTTCCTCTTGTGTAAATAAACCAGTACATCTGTGGCGAAGGTCTGCCGGCCCGCCGTAACGCCAGCGTGCCCGTGTGACCGTTCAGCTGACACGCTGTGAGGGCCCCGCGACAGCTTTTCCTCCGCGCTATCGAGGGGATTTATTAACGGGATCACAGGAGTTTTCTCTGGACGCTTTAATCTGATAATTGGCTTCGAATTCAAACAGAGTCACCCGAGCCTGAAAACAGTCGAGCGAGCGTCTGGAAACAGAGCTGCAGCTGGACCCTGGTGTCACTTTGAAAGCACCGAAACTGGAGCCTGTTCAGAGAGCAGCTCTTTAAAGGACACAAAGAATGTCCCCTTTCTCCTCTCCAGCCGGTGGCTCAGTGTTTTATGTCCCTTTTTTTCCATCCAGATATATTTATTGCCTCTTCTCGCGGCCCCTTTTCATCCCAGTCCTCCCATCTGTCTGTCCTTTATCGCTCTCCATCTCCAGGTCAAAACAGAACAGACATTTTCCACATTTCGTCCCCGTGTTGTTGCGACAGCGAGCCGTCCGTCAGTGCCAGGAATGACCTTGTCAGACGCGAGATTTTCCCTCGCCGATAAATATCTCGTCCTCCTGTGAAGCGGACCCCCGGCCCCCCCCCCTCCTGCCGTGGGTCCCCGGTTCTCCTGCAGGGCCTTGCGGGTACGTATTCAGCCTGACTTTCTCTCCATATGATGTCATTTCAGTTTGGCTGCAAGAGCTGCAGGAGGAAAAGAAGAGAGGAGGGGGGGGGGGAAGGAAAAAGCGCAGTTAGTAAAAAACAGGAGGAAGGAATGCAAACGAAGTGAAATCCACCAGGAGAGGTGCAGAGCGTGTCTCCTCGTATCTCCCACCCGCCCGGCCAGGGAGAGGAGGAGGCAGCCTGGAAGTCGGCCCGAATGGTGAGCTGTCACTCCAACCTCTGCCCCCCTCTTAATAACCTGAAGACATCTCTTTGGCCCGCACGTATGGAAAGGAGAGGCTCATCTGGTGGTTTAATCAGCGATATAGCGGCTGCCGCAGGATTTGTGGTTTCAAAGGGCAAAATAAATCCACCTAATGCCTTAAAACAGGTTGACGCTACATCGGTCAAAATGTTGTTTCTTTCACGGGAGGCTGCAAACATGCGCAAGTGGCCGGAAAACAGCTTGGAGAGATGTGGCAAAAATTCACCTTCAACTAGCAAATGTGGTGGAGGTGCCAAACATGTGGCCCGGGGGCCAGGACAGGCCCACCATGGAGTCAGATCTGGTCCGCTGGATGACCTCAGAAAAGCTAGCCCTCGTTCTTTTCAGCTTAATTTGTAAAATAAGAAGAGGAGCAACTTGTTTTTCAGTCTTGGAATTTACCGGTCCAGTCCAGGTGGCTTCTTGTGAGAGGCCACATGTGACCCCCGAATTGAACTCTGGTAACTCTGTGTCCCCAAACTGTCCTTTTTGTCTGTTTCTTCAGGCTTTTTCTCACAAAAGTTGTTTTTCTGCCCTTAATCTTCTCCCCGAACAAACCTGGACAAAGAAAACAATAAACTCCAGAGGAAAATCCCCCCCCCCGCCAAAAAAAACCTTTCATCTCTTCAGTCTCTCATGGAAAAATGCTTTCAAATCAAACTCCCAGTCAGATCGGAAAAGAGCGGCATCCAAATCCCCAAAAAATGAGGGATCCTAAATGATACCAGAAGGAAGAAATTCTCCTCCTGGAAATCTTTGAGGACCTGTGTTTGTTTGGTGGAGGTAAAGCAGAGTCATCGCTGAAGATGTCGTTTACAGTGGACACATCCGGAGGCGAGACCGACGAGCAGCTGTTGGACGTTGTGGAAAATGCAAATGTGAGTCTGAAGAGAGCAGACAGGCGAAGCTTTTCCTCGGTATGGTTTGAATAGAAAGTCATTATCGAAAGAATCTGCGACGGAGACGCAGGCCACTGCAAACCAGCTCACCACAGCAGCACCTCCCGGAGGCCGTCACTGCGAGGGAGTCGCAGACAGAAAGGAGTTCGGTCATTTGAGTGGAGGAACAAATCTGGTGTAAAGGACTCGGTAAACAGACCCAAATATTTACAGGCGCCGACTGAACATTCCTGCGGACATTCTTGCGTTCGGACCGCTTCTCTCAGACTCCGAGACACTTGCGTTTCATTCATGACTTGACGACCAAATATCCTCTCTTATCTTCTGCGAATCCTCACTTGATCCCTCCAATCCGGTTTCCAACCCTGCTCGTTGCCAAGCTTCTATACAGCCTGATGAGGAGTCAGTGATCTGAACCAGAGATGGCTTTAAATCATACCACGCAACTGCTCTGAGGGACCGCAGTCAGAAAACACTGGAGGTACCTGAATACGACGGCCTGTCAGTTTTCGAACCGGTTCACTGAAACATGCCGATCACATCAGGAACTATTTTCGATTGTAAACATTTCCAAACCCAGGAGATTTTTAACGGTCTGATTCAACATATATAAACTATAAAAGCTCAGTTTTAATTTTACTTTTCTACATTGAAGTTACAAAGAAATAAGAATGATTCCAAAGGAGCGTAAGTGAGATTTTATGTGATGGGGGGAGGGGGGGCCCTCTTAAAGATGAACTTTTGATGTTTAAATTGCTTTTGAATTTAAATGAGGCGAAATGAGCGCAAGATAAATTAAGGTTTTATGGATCCCTTCAAAAGCCAACAGAACGTGAGCACCAATGCCAAAATGGCGCGTGGATCCAACAGTGATTCAGAACTACAAAAATGCACCATGAAAATCCACAGCCAGAAAATGATTAATTTATCGTCCAAACAGCTTCTCCATGTGAAGGTGGTGGTGGAGCAGGAAGTGCTTCCAGCTCCCACTGGGTGAAGCTAAAGTACACGTTGAACGACACAATCACACATGGTCACGTGGTCCCATTCGCACCTGTGGACACTTTGCGGTCACCAATCAAAGGACCTGACGTGGACTCTGGGAGGCAAACCCTGCATCCCCCAGTGCAGTAGGAACATGCAAACTGCACAGATCGACACCCGGGCTGGAATGTTCCCGGACGTCCAGGAATGTTATCGGCCCGTTCCCTGGCAACAGCGCTGTTGCTGGGCAGCAGAGAAGTCCTGATAACAGCCTGAATATGCGAGATTCGATTGTGTGTGTGTGTGTGTGTGTGTGTGTGCGTGTTTATACGGCTCCACAAACACAACAAACAGCAGCAGCTTTCAGGTGTAAAACCATTGGTGTTTGCGAGAACGGCAGCGACGTGTAAACGCGTTGCTAGGAGACGTCTGCAGCCCCCTCCAGTCACCAACAGTAACCAGTGTCAACAAGACGCTGCAACACATGCAGGTCAAGATGTTTGGATGGAGACCTTTGTTTCGATTGCATCCACTCGCAGGTTCAGTTTGATCAGGCTGGAATGATGTTGACCCTCCGAGCTCGTGTGTTCCCGTTTCACATTTGACTGTCAGTCTGTATCAGTTCTCTGATGGACTGACGAGTTGTCGGCACACTGAATGTTAGCTCGGGAAGGAATTTGCACCTGCGATCCTCATTTTTACGAAGCAGGTAAAGAAGACGGATGGAGATTTATCTCAATAAGCAACAATCGCACACAGACATTGATCTCCATCAACTTTGTGAGGAATTACAAAATCTTGCGTCCTGTTTTTGATCACAATTCTGCAGAGTCATAGCTTGCTTCTAAATAAGACTGTAAATCATGTTGTTATTTCTTCTCTTTAGCCAGCCTGAACTGCGCAGCAGCGCCGTCCTTCCTCCTCAGTACACGGAGGCGCCAGGTCTGGCTGTGACTCGCAGAGTTGCAGGGTTGCCAGATCCCTTCACAGTGTTTTGTCTTCTGTATCTGCAGCTGCTAATCCTCACACTTACACGCTATATTAATTTGGTGACATCGCTCCACTACAAAACGCAACAGCAGTGCACATAATCAGTGACAGGCTGGGTCGGCAGACAGGCCTGAGTCAATGAAGCGAAACACCTCGTGTCTGAATCCGGAGCAAAGCCTCGTCACACTGCAGAAATTAAAGCTCATCCCGGGGACTAATAAATGATCGGCGCAAGTGTTGAGTTGCTGCTGCATTCCTGTGGTGAAATTAAAGCATTTTTTCCACTGTGCACGTCTCTCCCCCAGATATCTACTACGGGGATCTTTATGAGTCAGACCCTGCCAGAACGGTGCGAGTGAATGAGGACCTGAGCAAGGCGCTGGAAAAAAAAAGGGCTGAAAAACACAGGAACGTGGCTCCTCTCGCTGCATTCTTTCCCTCATCAGGAATTCACTGAGGTTTTGGCCGCGTATCGTTGTTTTTCTTTTTTTTTACTGTTCGCCTGGGAGAAACAAGGCCGTCCTTCTCTCGTCCCCGTGAGTTCTGGGGGAGACGAGCCACAGACGGGGCTGGTCCGCCGTCCAAGAGCTCCAGGCAACTCCTGGCCCTCCGTTTAATCCCTTAAACTGTGCACATCACACAGAAACAAAGCAAAGCGCCGCTCACCCTGACCACCAAAACACACCCCTGAAAGCTCTGCGGCTCCGGGCTCCTCTGAGCTTTGCTTCTCATGCAGATCGGGCCACAAGCCGGAGTTCAGGGGGGTTTTTTTTCTCTGCTGGGCTGCTTTCAGATGCAGAGCAACCGATGAAGCAACAACGCTCATAATTGGATTCCAGCATGACACATCTCAGGCCTGAGCTCAGCTGGAGCCCTTTGTTTCATCACAGCATCGATGGTGCGGCTGATACGGGTCCATAAATTGTACAGACAGGAGATGCAGTGGAGATTTAGAGCTGCACAAAGACATCAGAGTGAAGACAAAACACTTTGGTGACAAGTGTTTAATTGTGAACTTATCCGAAGGTTGTCCTCCGTCTGATGAACAGGGAGCTGCAGGGACACCAGACAAGGAGCTGGGAATTCGCAAAAAAGCTTTGTCTGTTTATAATAAAGCGATGCAACTCAGAAAAAACGCCAAGAATAATGTGGGACGAAGCAGAAGGAAAAGTTCTGGAAAACAAACTTTGTGCCAGGACGAACAGGTAGACCTCAGAGGAGTCGGCTTGTTTTTCTATCACATTCCCTCCTCCATTGTTAGTTGTTTGGGCATGAATAGTTATGCAATACAGGGAACAAAAAAAAGAAATCTCACTGGATTCTCACCACTGAAACGCCCACTGATCCGACACATCTGACAACTCGCACCAATTGTTCCTGTTTTTCCCCGAAAAACTCACAACGCCACGCAGACGTCAGCTGGGACGAGCGACAACAGCCTGAGAGAGAGAGAGAGAGAGAGAGGGATGCAGACGAGGAGGACGATGAGGTGTCCAAGGCCTGATCTCAGCGCAGACAAGCCTGGGCTGCAGCTGCGTGTCCTCGCGTTCAACTTGCATCAAGATCCAGATTAGTAACACAATCACTCAGCCAAGACCTGCTCCCACTGACACTTGGACAGCAGGACACTCGTACGTGTGTTTACACGAGGCTCTGATCTTTATCTCCGCTATTGATGTGACCATCATATCGACTCGTGATTTATCGTTCCTCTCTGCACAGACGACAGGCCGAGTTTCTGTGAAGTTGGATGAAAACATCCTCCTGCTGTATTTTTCTTACTCCAGTTTTACTGCCACTTGCAGGATTCACAGTCAGCTCGGCTTTACGAAGAACATCCGCCAAATCCCGAGAGCAGTGACAAATATTTGCAAGTGATGATGCTGTAATGTGGCGTAACACGTGGCGCGGCTCCAGCAAGAGCGAGAAACACCGAGACAACGAGTCACAGCTGGATCTGAGGCCGACGTTTCTGGGTTTTCATCTGTATTATGAGTGACTGGAACCATTGTGTGTTTTTGTCCCTTAAAATCAGTTCAAAAAGATCGACGCCGAGACTGAGAAAATGGCGTCAGCGCAGAAGGAGCAACGTGACACACGCAGAATCACATGCAGAGGTTATTTAGCTAAGTGTGGGCCAAGCTCTTGTTTTGCATTTAAATGCTTTAATGTTATTAGTTCATGACAGTTTCTGTAGCTGCCAGTCAACGTGACTGTTTTGTTCAAAGTCACAATAACGTTTTATTTGTAAAATTTTTAAAGCTTCTAAAAATGTTTCAAAAATCGGAAACACAACCAGCCTTTTTATTTCTCGGCTGTCAAACGTCTCAGGTAGCGATGCAATCTTTAAAGTATCCAAAGATCACCTACATTTCATTAAATGAGTCCTTGTTATTTATTACAGGCCAGAAAATTATTGTGTCTATTTTTCTAATTGTCTTTCTGACTGGAAATATTCATAATTGCAGTCAGCTACCAAACGTACTTCCGAACCTGATTTCTGAACCCTCAGTTCTAAATAAAGTTCCTGTTTATTGTCATCGTTTATCGTTTATTGTCATTGTGCCTCTGGGCGAGCTCCCGGGCTGCGTCCAGTGTTTGTGAAGCCATCAGCCTCTCTTCTCATGCGGGGCCCCTGCAGGCCGGAGGTGTTGTTGAATTATGAGCCTGTGACTTGGCAGGGTGCTGAATGACCGCCACCTTGAAGAGCACCGGTTCACCAACTCTGCTGCACAACCAAAGCAACTCCATTCAGCCGCCAGCTCACCCACAACAAACACCCCGAGGACACAGGACGACCGCGGAGGCTTCCGCCCGCCGTCATTAGGTCCCCAATGCTGCTGGGGCTTTTTTTTCTTCCCTGCACATTAAGTTCTACAACTTTCATTTCAACAGAGGACCGAATGTGATGTGCTGAGCTTCAATTTCCGCACGTCTGCCAACAATTTTCTCAAAGTCTATAAATAAACCAGTAAACGTGCAAAATGTGTCAATTCTGCCTCTTGGAAGCCCAATAAAAAGTCGTAGTTTGGTGTTGGTCTGTATTAAAGTGGGAGTCGTCACTGGAAAATCAATCTGACACAAAACAGGAAAGAAGTCGGGATCGTGCAGGAATTTTTCAAACTTTTTTTGATCTATGGCTTCGCTGCTGCAGTGTTTATGGAAAGAAGCTTGTTTTTTACCAGCTGGTGAAATATTTGTCTGTTCTGTCGCACGAGACAAGTTGTGTTTCAACTTCAAATCATGTGTCTGCACAGTTTTTTGATGCTTTTGTGACGTTTTCTAACCCAGACGATTACATGAAAAGATGTAAATAAAGATGGCTTTTGCAGCCCCTCAGTGTCCTCAGGACACATTTGCACGAGGTCATAAATAAAAGTAATGGAGACAGCGCAGAGCTACGAATCTGCACGCCACTCCCCATCTCAATCAGATCCATCTCTTCCTGTGTACGAAACAAAAACATGGAAACAGTGAGCACCTTCAGGCACCACAAACAGAGAGCGAACCTGCCGCCCATAAGTCAGAGCGCTGACACCTCGGCAACAATGGACTCCACCTGACCTTTCCTCTGTTGCTGCTCAGCGCCAGAACTGCTGTTGCTGCTGCTGCTG
>JASSRZ010000049.1:9938932-9964737 GCA_032164315.1 Malacoctenus gilli | reverse complement strand
TTACCTAAGACAGTGTCTGTGCGGTGATAAATGACCATCCCAGATAGGCTGTGGTGGTCTTACTGGAAGATCAGTAATGGGGAGGAGAAACAAACACTAGTATTTGATCAGTCGTCTTATGTCGATACTTCTCACTGTTGCTCCTTTGGCGAAACGCTTTAATCATTCCACCGACTGAAAAACTTCAGTCGATTGAGCCTGTTGAACTCAAGGTTTGCTTTTTTTTAATCCTGCTGCCAGACAATCTACAGACGCGTTCGTCCACAAGACGAGAGCTGCAGTGTCGCGGTTGCATCTAATTTCACTTCCTGTAAGTTTCGAGATGAAACTGAAACTTCACTTCTGGTCGTGACTTGTGACTTCTGCACTCTGAGCGTTTCGTTCACTCTCAGACTTCTCCAGCAAACAAATCTGCTCGACGTGACTCTCCCTGACTGGAACGAAATTTGGCGAACCAGCGAAAAAAAGAGGAAGCTCACAGATTGCTCAGAGTAAAAAGTTTAAAAACTATCTAAAAAAACCCCAAACCTGCTGCTTTCTTTTAAACCAACACTCACATTATTTAATGTCAGGCCTAATATTCAGTCTGACTGCAGGAAAACGGTGTCAAGCGTTTCGTCCACTAACCCACTTAAACCTGGACCGTCTCAGGTGGGCGGGAGGTCGCCGAGTTTGCCGGGTCAAAAGTTTAATCAGATTAAACGAGTCGAATGAGATCTTCCACTTTTTGCTTCTTAAATTTGCTGCGTCCAGCTCAAGCACATTCGGAGCCGTTTCCGTGGCAACGTGTGCCAGTACAGTCTGAGCCGCAGTGCAGGCTGTTTGATAACTCAACAAAAAAAAAAAACACTGTTGCACAACGATCGAAAAACTTTGATGAGTAAAAGTTTTTGCCCACTGATATCGATCAGCTGGACAGCGTCGCTCACGTCCGTCTGCGCGCTCAGCTCGTCTTACCTCCCAGGGTGACGTTGCCATGAAGGAAGCGTCCCTGGAAGATGAGGCGCAGTATGCTGGGACTGCTCACCCGCTCCTCCTCCCATCCTGCCAAAACAAGCACAAGTCGAAGGATCATCTGATCCGACCGCAGCCAACGCAGCATCTCAGGCCGGTTGCACTCCTGTTGGATAAACTGAACTCTGGTGTCTCTCATGAGAGGGTAAAAATCAGATGACTTGAATAAAATGTGAACTCGGCACAGAGCAGAAGGCGCCCAAACAAAGCCAACAATCCAAGTGAGGAGGTGAGGCGACTCCGACTCTCTTCGAGTCACTGGAGATTTGTAAAACAAACCCTCAAGTCACAGCCTTAAATGAATGAAACCATCTAAACACATCAAATCTGTACATAAACTAAGTTCCTGTTAGAACTGTTGGGTAAATACATTTATTGTGAATAATATAGAAAAATTATTTCATGCGTATTTTACATTTTCCGACTTATTTCAGGTGAGCAAAAGGTTTGAAACAGAGAAATAGTGTTTATACACGAGTTTTGGAGGAATTTAGACACAACAGAGACTAATATCGGACTTTTTCAGTCTATAATGACTGCATTAGATCTACAGCAGACAATAAAATTATTTATCACCTTGATTGGCTCGTTCTCTAACAAACACTGCTGAGGACCACAACACTGGTATTGTCCATTTGATTGTTTTTCACTTGATGAATCTGTGCTCTTGGTCACATTGGGCCAGTTTGAGAAGCGACCTTCCAGTCACAACATCAGAGTGACGCTGGCTCACAACACCACTGCAGACCCCCGTGCTCAGTCTTTTCACCCCCCCGGCTGCTCCCTGGGCGTGTCCCGACGCGGCTCACCACAAAACAGGATGGCTTAAACGCACAAATGTAAAATCCCAAAGGGATCGTCGAGGGGCTTCTTCACTTCACTCGAATTATCAACTGGCTGGATGAAGCTGTTGATCATGACAGCAGAACTGCTGCGTTCAAATGAACCTTTCTGAAACGAGCGACGCGTTTGCGTCAGACGAGCCCGAGAGTTTCGAGTGGTCCAACATTTTGAACATAAGAAGCGTGGATAAAAAAAAAAGAGGAGGGGATTAATCCCAGTTTTCTGAAATGTACCTGCAGGCCAGTTCTCGAACACGTGCTTGGCGATGTCTGTGGCCGAGTCGTTCGGGGAGAAAGTGAAGTCTTGCGTTTTGCCACTGACCAGGATTAGGCGGAGGTGCACCTAGGAGGAAAAACAAAAACACATCAGCGCGTGGAAATGTCGCGTGAACCGAAACAAACGGCAAATCCTCGGCTGAAATTCGCCCAAATGAGCGGTGATGGAATCCCTCCACTTCCTCTAACCTCTTCAGAGACGAGGTGACCTACGGCCGGCTGCGATGAGACAGGCATTCCAGTCTAATTAGATTTATCCACACCAGATCTCCACTGGGCGACTTCATTCACGGAGGGCTTACACTGAAGTGAGGCCCTGTTGCCAGAGACAACAGCAGATCAGGGTGGGGCTGGAGGGGGGAGAACAGTGGCCCCTTTAGTTCCAGGGTGCTGCTGCTCCTCTCCGGGCTGTCGGCCTAATGCGATAACCCCAGGTGTCCCAGACAGCTCTGGGTCGTGTTATTAAATTTACATGGCCAGTGCGTAGCCCCGAGGGGGACGGTGCATATGTGTGTGGGAGGGTCTCTAACAGCAGGGGGTCCTCCAAATGGTATCCTCGGGGCAACTGCACACATTTATCTGTATTTTAGGTTTGTTTATATGTGGGAAGTAAATAAAGATAATACAAAACAAATAGAAAAACTCACACGTGCCTTCAATCACAGGTTCCCCCAACAAAATGGAACTGATTTCTTGTTCTACCCGACAAACCTACTTGTAACATTTAAACAGAGAAAGTTACACATGGATGAGACTTGAAATCTAACAACTTCACGATTTGTTTGTGCGGATTTTTCGGGATTGTACACATGAGATCAAGTGTTATGGTGATTTGATAGTTTTATGACTCATTTTATCTGTGATAATTCAGGAAGATTTAGATACGAAACAACAACCAAAAGCTGTTTGGCTCAGACAGACGAATGGTTCTGAAAAGCTCTTCATGTTGTCTGATAATTGCTCTAAAGAATGACGATGAAAGTCTCTCAAAACCGAAAAGCACATCGACTGTCTGAGGTTCATTCAACCTGGCTCATGTTCATGTGTTATAATGGCCTTATATTATATGTTAGTTTGTGTGATTTACAACATAAGTCAGAATGATCCGATGATCTTTAGCTTTAGCTGATGATTCAGCAGGTAACCGTCACCCAATTCTTTTAATGCTGTAAGTTTAATTTGAAAGCTTTCTTACCAACATGCGTTTATTCATCACTCAGAATAGTTTTAAATCTGTCCAACAATGTCTTACTGCATGTGTGGCACGCACACACGTCTGACCACGATCCTTGAGTTTCTTTTAATTAAATGTTTATTTGACAAGGTTGAGCCCCTTTGCGATTGAGATTTTATTTTGAAGGGTCGCCTGGCACATCAGCAGAACACATAGTGAAACAACCGTCGATATTCTGGAGCAGAAAGGACCAAGAGAAGAGAGCGCAGCTATTTTCATAAATGTGTTTGTTTCTGATGAACCATGGAGCCCTTGATAAAATGGGCCTCAGCTGGAAACGTTGCATCTAATGGATCTTTGTCCTGCAGCATCTCTGCTCAGGAGTGAGAACTGACAGATGGGACGACTTATCTCCAACATTTGCCCCGCTGGAAAAAGGTGGACCATGAACTTTCTTTGGTTCACAAATCATGGAGGGGAGAACAAAGAGACTTAACCAGGAGGTGTGACGTCAGGGAGGGACAACCCCACTCTCTGATCTGTTTACCAATACCGCCCCATCCCCTCCGCCCTGCCCTCCCCTCCCCCCTTTGAACCGAATAACCTCCATGTGGGGTTGCATACCCATGTCATCATTAACGAGCTTTGGCTCCATCCCGTTCATCCCCAACAAAATAAAAACAAAGTCAAGTCTGCCCAGTTACCCACGGCAACCTCCTGCATCGCACACGTCCTCAAGGTTGTCCAATCCAAAGGAGGATGTTGACTCTCCGGAACGCGACTGACGATTACTTTCAGGGTTCAAAAGGCCGTCAAACGGCTTAAACCTTCGTCCTGTTGGTCAAGGTTCCTAAAAACACTGACAGCTAAAAGCTAAACGCTAACGGGCCGAGCGAGCTGCCTGATGGGGCGGTCAACGAAAGGCCAACAAAAGGTCTTCACACAACCTCATTTTGCATTTTCATAAATGATGACTTTTTGGTTCTAAAAAACTACATTTACAAAACCTTAAAAAGAAAAAAACATTTTTTTGACGGAGCTTTTTCCTTCATGAACAATCGAGAGCCTCAAAAATGTTAAGATCAACGATGCAACTTGACACGCAGCAATCTGTCCGAAAGCAGAACCATTTTTTTAATATTGCTAAGGCTTTGCACACAAAACACAGCTGATTACAGCTCGATAAAATGCCCCGAAACAAATTAAGACTAACACGTGTTTATTGATAAATAATTGCTTTACAACTGAAATTAATGGTTGAAAATCAGCAACTAAAAGACAAAACATGCTGTTCACAGAGCCACAAAGGAAACTTTTGCCAACTTTTCTTTGTAAAAATGAAGAATTGAGGTTGTTGAAGGTTAGAAAGCCATCTGCTCTATTTGGCATCATTATGAACAGAAACTCTTTCACTCTGCTTTCTACAACAGCTTCTGTTGTGTGTCCAAATGACTATTGTCCATTCCTGTGGGTGGAGGGAGGGAAGGGTGGGGGCAGGACTGGGTAAGAGGGTACAATCAATTGGCATCTAAACCTTGAAAGGAAAGTAGGGCAACGTTTTAACCGAGATTAGACAGATGGCGTTCACAGGAGCAGCAGTCACTATCCCAGCTAAGTGTTCGTGGACGGCGGCTAATCCACCACCCCCTCATAATCACCCCCAAACCTACACCTAAATTATTTTAACTTAGAACAAATTAACCACTATGATTATTAAATACTATAATATTCATCCCATGGTCAGTTCAAACAGGGAAGTTGGAGTCTAAACGGCCGGCCGCAGATAATAATCAGTGGTCTGATACAGGGACGTTACAGAAAAGTGACATTTTGAAGTGGCCAAATGAAGACTTTCAGTGGGAATTGAAACCCTGCTGCACCCTGTTTTAACAACCAAACCAGCAAAAAATGGTTAAATGTCTTTTCTCAGAGCCTGAGAGGAAGTTTAAAGTTTACATCTCCTGACTAAGTATCAAAGTTGTAAAAGAAACCGAAAAATATTCACTTTCAAAAGACTGCTCTCAAATGTGTTTGCAACACATGTTCAGTTTTTAATCACATTTATGTCACACATTGATGATAAGAGTAAGAATTGGTGGCAATCTAGGCTTATATTTATGATTTAAAGGTTAAAATAGCTTGTGAAACATGGAGATGCAGACTGAACTGTTTCAATGAGCACGGGAAACATCAGCATCACTGTGGACATTCAGTTCACTGCCAAAGTAGGAAACATGAAATCGTTATGGGTTTTTTTCATTATTGATTTCATAACATTGCTTTATGTTTCCATTGATGGACTAAAGGTGAAGTGGACACAGCACAGACCACCAGCTCAACCCTGCTGTGACTTACAAAGTGACCAGGAGAAGGTGGCAGACCCTCACTCACCATATCTAGTTCCCTCTGGGTGGTCATGGCTCGGCGAGGAGGAGGAGGAGCGCCGCGGAGCAGAGAGGATTGGGCCGATGTGCTTCAGCTGCTGGAGACGGAGACGGGGCCAGAGCCCTGGAACAACACAGACACTGTGAGGCTGCTTCCCTCCACAGCCTGGCACCGCCACCGCACAGCACGCAGGCTGTTCTCCGCCGGGGCTTCGAGTCGCGAACGCCACATCCCATCAATCAAGCGTCAAAACTGCACATGATCGATTAGCTACCTGCAGCCGTGGACACGTCGATTCAGGCTCATTTCACACCATTTTAACCACATAAGACACCAAAACTGACCTGTCTGGTACCAGAAAGGACGAATGTGTGAGTTCCAAGCAGAATGCAGTGGTTCTAATAACGTTGAGCTAGTAGGCTAATGCATCAGGGCTACTGGGTGACGATGCTACGCTAATTTACCCGTTTTATAGTGGTTAACAGTCGATTATCTCAGTAGCTGGAGCATTTATCTGACGCCAGCAGGCGGACCTGATACTGGACGTCGCCCTGGTGGATGTCGAAGCAGAGTCTTGCGAGAGAGGCAGGCAGCTTCCCCATTAGCCTGCTGCGGTAGCAACTTAGCTCTTGCTTCCCTTGCTATCTGTGGCTAGCGACGGACTTTCGGGCTAACTAAATGTGCAGCGGCGATGTTTGCATCGTCGGCCTCACCTGCATCTGATGGATGAAATGGGATTTAGCATTCAGTTGAGCGGACGCATCAGCACGGAGCGCTTTTCATGGGGAAAGTGTCGAGTGCAGATGGATATCGTTATGGTTGACTCTGAGTATCGCTGGCTAATGGACGGGAAGACACCGGATGTCAGCTGGTTGTAAACACAGAGAACGGCCGCAAAGGCTTCTGGGAGTTAAAGTCCAGGAGAAGGAGGGGCACAAGTTTGTAGTAGGTTCATGTTCTTGTTTAGTCAATGGAGAATGTTTTTCTTTTTTTCATTTTGATGAACCAGGCATAAAAACAATGGTGTTCAAGCATCCTGCACAGCAACAGCAGTCTTTGGCTTGTGAATGGATGGACTTACACGGTGGTTTGGTAAAGTAAGTAAAAGTGCCTTCACTTTATACATAACCGTCCTCCTATCCAGTTGTACACACCTTCACTCATCACTCAACATAAGCAATGCTCCATCGGCTGCATCGTTTTTCCATTTTAAAAGCTGGGAGTTCAAAAAAGAAGGTGCAAAGAGTTCAGAGGATTTGAGCTCCGAAAATAAACAGTAAAACCTTCTGGTCTCTGCCCTCTTCTTGTGTGTGAACCTGCTTGTTAAAACAGGAAAATGACTGAGTCGGGGGTGAAAACACTTCAGTTTTCTTTGCTGCTGCTTTATGTGGTTACACCAATCAAAGCATTAAGCTGCTGTAAACAGCTAAGTTACAATTACTTTAACTGGATGTCAGCTGTGTGTGTCCGTTTAAAGTGTATGGAAACAGATCCAGTGTTTGTCTGAGCCCACAAAGCCTCGTTTTCTTTCAGGAGAAACATCCAAACAGCCAGCTGCGAAGCTGCTCTGAGCTCTCGCTGATCCAGCTGTCAGTGAAGGGAGTTTAAAACAGCTCATCAGCAGCAGAGGAAAGCTCAGCACTGTGGTGGGTCTGAACTGTTACCTGCAGACCCGCGCAGGCTTTCTGGTCCCTCGTGTCGATCCCACAGCAAGCTCAATTACGTTAGTCACCGCAGAGTTGAGACTCAAACGGGGGGGGGGGCTGCACCTGGCGATCAGACGTCTGGAGCCACAGACGCGTTTTATACAGGAAGCTCGCCGCGCCTCAGTCGTGACTCAGCTAACGAGGAATGGAGCAGTGTTTAAAGGCAAACATTAAAGACGCAGCTGAAGTGTGGGTGTGTTACTCCTCATCACAATAAGCAGGAAGCCGACCCGAATATTTCAAATGAAACCAGATTAGGGGACACAAAGAGCTATGCAGAGGAGAAAGCGCCAACTATTGTCAGACAGGTCACATGCATGACTTTAAGGCCATCACTGAATGAGGGTGGAGTTAACAAGGTGTTTTCCCATTTCGCCATTTAAACAGACTTCCCCTCTGGCTGTTCCGCTGTAATCCAGAAACCCACAGACAAAATATGATCCAACTCAAATACAAATTGTCTGTATTTTTCTTCGAGAGAGCTGTTCTTTACATGAATTCTGAACATTTTCTTTTTTGTTTAGTTCCTATCAATAGACATGATTTCGTTGTGAGGTGTCAGCCAGGACGAATTGAAAACAGTGTAAAGATCCAGCAGAGCTTTCTTTTCATTGACTTGATTGTCATCAAACCTAATGATCTCTGATCAAATCTTGTTTTTGCGTCCATAAGGGTAAGTAAAACTGGAGTGCGATGTCACCCAAGAAGTAGCTTGAATTATTTATTATCCCGTGGCTCTCTCATTATGTGTCAAAGGTTTACAAGAAGCTGTCACTTTAAAGCTTCATTTATCTTAGTTGTGCTCACAAAGGATACATGTTAGATGAAGTCATGCTCAGTTCTTAAGCTACATTAAAAATCATCACTGTCACTGTGCTGGAATGTGTGGTTTCTGAGTTTCCATGTAATTAAACTGTGAAATGTCTGCAAGTAAAGAAGGATTTGAGTCCCCTGTTAACATGTTGTTGTGGGATGAGAAAGGTTGTGAGCTTTTTGAGTTCAACTGTATCCAACTCAGAAAAACAAGCTGCTTCAAATAAGAATTCTGTCTGCCTCATGAAGCTTGCTGACGTGATTATTTACCTGGTTTTCTTGTGCTCTCACAACACCTTCCTGAGCATGTACGACAGGGAGGTATGGCCGACTTAGATCATAGTGAATGAGGGCCTAAGGAGCAAAGAATCAGCCAATGGAACAAGTGTAAATACATTTTAGACACATAAAGAATGTTTAAATAAGCTGTAAAACAATTTGGTTAACGTCTTGTCATATATTGGAATATGAAACTTTACTTCGAATGATATAAAAAAAAAGGAAAAAAAATAGTACACAATTTCGTTAAATTTTAATCTTTTAATGTAATCCTTTAGGTTTTGTGCTTTCATTGAATGTCAGGCTCAGCTGTGAGTAAAATGAAGAGAAGTTGTTTCCCAAATCAGTGAAACCAGTGAAATGTATAGACTTTAAAAGGATTAAGTATTTCTCCTTGTCTGATGTATGATTGGAATTTTTTATGTTGCTGCAAAATTAAGTTTGAAAAACACCCCCACAATTATTTTCATGTGTTTGATCTCCCTCAGCTGGATTTCAAATTATAACTTTAAATCTGAATCTACGTGTTCAAATTGCCAAAGTTTTACAACATTTCAACTCTGTGTACGATCAAATTATTCATAGTAGTTTCTTGTTAGTACTACTGTTCAGTAATGGGTAAAGTAGACTAATCGAACATGAAAATTCACCAGGAAAACACATTGACCGTGTTGTTGTGTCGTGTATTCCTAGTCTCACCTCTCTAATACCTTAAACGGCCTAAGCGCACTTGGCACAAATTCACCAACGGTTACATAACGTACTACTACAGGTACGTTTCGCCTCCATGATCGTCTGTTTACGCCTGTGCTGTCACCGCGAGGACTCCGTTTCCCAGAATCCCGCTGTACACATGCGCAAAGCGTGTTGCCTGACAGTGGTAAACAGACGTCAGAAGGGAGTCTTCGCCTCGAGTCAAAACAAAACAAAACAAAACAAGTCAAAAAGACTCTGAAGGAGTGAATATTCGGACCGCCACAACACCATCAAGTTTGGCAAAAGTCGTCGCTGATCGAAAACGGCCACTTGGAGGCAGTTATCGGGGCGTTTTCACGGACTTTTCCACGGATTGTAAACTCTGGAGTAGCAGGAGCTTAAGCAGCTAGCGTTACGGAGGCTATCGTGGTGTTTTCAAAGTGCGGCGAGTGAGAGCCGACAGACCTGCGGACGACTTCAGCCGCCAGCCGCGGACCCGCCGTGAGGTCCGCTCATCAGAACAGCCAGGTGAGGGTCGGCGGAGCCGCGGGCCTCGGTCCAGACGGACGAGTTGGTTTTTTTTTTATTATTTAAATAGGCGCTTCTTCGTGCATCGTGTGCCGCGGCAGGAGTATGGAGAAACATGGCAGATGGTGACATGCGCCTGGCCGCAATGTGGCGGATCGTGCAGACCTGAGGCACGGACTTTTCCCACCACGCTCCCATCATCTCAACGTGCGATACCCCCTCGAACAGGGGCCACCCCGTGAGCCGAACGCGGTCCTCCCGGTGCTATCCCCCCGGTGGAAGCGAGTTTGGATGCGGAGTTTGAGCGGCGGCGGCGGCGGCGCACAGGCCGGAGCGACGGCTGGACGAGCCGCATGACTGTGTCCACACTTTGGGGCAGGAGTTGAACAAACACGCTGTTCGGACAATTTCGGCGGTGGAAGTCCTTCGGTTCACCCCGATTTATCTGCGCCGCTTGGTGGGCGCCTGCGGCTCATCGGGAACTTTTTTTTCTCTTTTGGTTGAAGTTTCGGTGGTCCTGCAGAGGGCTCAGACGTCACGTTGTTTACAAGTACAGACGGACAGGGGCTCTCCTCAGAAGCTCCTTTGTAACAGTCAGCTAATCCCTGCACGTCAGATTTTACAGTCAAACGCGGTGCTAATCGACACTTGTGGTACGAAATATTTGATTATTATTCGTAAATTATTTTCTCGCTGAATTCAGACTTTTTAAAACAGTTACGCAAAATTGCATTGAGTGTTTATGACATTGAAACTAATCTTAATTTGGCACAGGAAGATCTGCAGGTGAGTCACAGCTCCTGTGGATCCAGATGTTTTGGCGCTCCCAGCCTCTCCGCCGCGTTTGTTTTTATTTCGTTCAAACAAAGGGGCTTCCGTCCTGGCCATCTTTATAAATCGGAAGGTTTATGATATTTACTATTAAGGAGATTATTTGGGTTCCCTAATCTCCAATCTGAGGATTAACCGAGGCTATTGGTGTGTCCAGATTATTACGTCTCTTTTTCTAGGGCCCCCCTTTGTTGACACCCCGCAGAGGCCGAAGCATATTGTTGTTTTTTTCTGCGTGTCGGGAAGTTTCCAAACCCTCAGGAACCTCAAAACTTTAAAAGTAAATGTTTTAAGCGAGTCTGCGTGGCTGAGTGCAGTTAAAAGAAGCGCCATGGAGGAGTCATCGGTGCCCCCGATTGACCCAGATTTCGAGCCGCAGAGCAGACCCCGCTCCTGCACGTGGCCGCTGCCCCGGCCTGACATCTCGGCTGTCAAAGCGGAGGGAGTGGACGGCACCGAGTCCGCAGCCGGGACCCCGCCCGCCGACGAGGACAAGCCCGAGCCCCAGCAAATCGCATCGGAGCCCGAGAAAGCGGCGGCGACTGCCGAGGGCGGGGTCGTCGCCGGCGTGGGCGGAGCCGGAGCGACGCCCCGCAAAGGATCGTCCCGGCGCAACGCGTGGGGGAACCAGAGCTACGCGGACCTGATCAGCCAGGCCATCGAGAACTCCCCCGAGAAGAGGCTGACCCTGGCTCAGATCTATGAGTGGATGGTGAAGACAGTGCCTTACTTCAGAGACAAGGGAGACAGCAACAGCTCGGCCGGCTGGAAGGTGAGCAACGCCACAGGTTTCAGACACACACCTGAGTATCAGGCGTGAACCACAATATGTGAAAAACAACATACGATTCTGACACTTACAACGTCTTCCTTCCATGCAATCCAATCTTATATTGGACAAACTTTAACATTTGATGAAGAATAAACTGTATCAAGAATCATTCATATTGTCCACCAGCACCACTCTGATCCATTTTTCCAGTTGTTTCTTGATTTGTTTAGCTCTCATGATGAGATCTGACCTGAACTGACCTGTGCTAAATGTGACCTAAAGCCCTCAACACGGTGTCTCAAAACTCCAAACTAAATTTATACTTACCCCAGACTGGTCTGTTTGTGATTTCCCTATTTTTGGATGTAGAAAAAGATGGAAAAGCTTAAGAAAGAAAGAATGGAGGGAAAAATGTGTGTCAACCATGCACAAGAATTCAGTGGCCCTATTTGGCCTCTAGAGGGCGGTGAAGCTCAAATCTGACGAATCCGTGTCAGGAAAATAAACAAATGTGGAACTATATCCTGCACCATGTAATACAGACCTTTTTGCAATTATTCTTAAATTTATGTAAATAATTGTTTTCTTGGATGGACCACAAAAAAAACTGAATTAGAATCAACCTTTGTTTCATGAGGTGTCTTCCGTTCTCCCCAATTTGAATCAGGTAAATAGGATTTCAAATTGGCACTAAAGAAACAGCAAAGTAGCTTCAGCTTGATGAAAATGTCTAAAATTTCAATAAGAAGATAAATCGGAGTGGTGCATAAAGAATATGGTTCAAATTCAGTCATGGGGCCTCTTTCATACCAGATATTTCACTTCCTGAGAGATAATGACAATGATCCCTATCTGATACATCATTTTCATTAGATCCCAGTATGTTTTAAATAAACTGTCTTGAATAATGAATCTTTTTTCACTTTGTTGCAGAATTCAATTCGACACAACTTATCACTCCACAACAAGTTTTTGAGAGTTCACAATGAGTCGACAGGAAAGAGCTCCTGGTGGATGCTCAATCCAGAGGGAGGCAAGACGGGGAAAGCCCCTCGCCGCCGCGCTGCCTCTATGGATAACAGCAGCAAGTTGCTAAAGAGCCGCATGAGGGCCAAGCAGACCAAGAAGCAGGCGGGAGCCGCCGGTCTGGGAGGTGCCGGCGTCCTGCAGGGTGACGGCAGCACCGGCTCAGGTGGCGCCGACAGCCCCAATTCGTCCCAGCAGTTTTCCAAATGGGGCGTAAACAGCAGCAGCCCTTCGTCCCGCGGCAGCCTGGATGACGCCGACATGTGGACCACCTTCCGCCCGCGTACAAGCTCCAACGCCAGCACCCTGAGCGGACGTCTGTCCCCCATCGCTCCCGGCCAGGAGGACGATGACAACCTGCCCGAGGACAGCCTGCTGGGAAGGTACGCGGCCAGCAGCCTGACCCCCACCCTCACCGAGACCCTCATGGAGGAGCTTGACCTCATCGACGGCCTCACTTTGATGACCGGGCAGCAGGGCGGGGCCAGCCCGAGCACGGCGCCGCCGGCACCTCCCACTCCACTGCCCTCGGCCTCCACCCTGCTGCCCCGGGGCTCCAGCTTTCCCTCCTTCCACCAGCTGCAGTCTTCTAGCCTGTCGAAGGCCCCCAACCACAGTGGGACCCCTGCTTCGGTCCCTCAGTGTGGACCCACCAACAAGGAGCCCTCCACCTTCAGCAACTCCCTCTTCAACCCCATGCCCCCTTCCAGCTCCCGTGGGAGCAGCCATTACAGCACCCACGTCCCCTCCAGCCTGGAGGCGCTGCTCACCTCTGACTCGCCCCCGCCCACTGATGTCATGATGACCCAGGTGGACGCTCTGGGGCCCAATGCTGGAGGCGTGGGCCTCATGGGTTTGGGCTCATCGGTGGTGGGTGTGAGGCAGAAACCCAACCAGCTGCTGTTGGGTAAGGGGCTGGAGCCCACCACCCTGCAGGCTCAGCTCCAGCCGCAGCAGCACCAGCTTCACCACCAGCAGCCGCCGCAGCAGCAGCAGCAGCAGCAGCAGCCGCCGCCGCAGCAGCACCAGCATCACTCTCAGATGGGGTTGGGGATGATCCTCTCAGGTATGTCTCAGGACCTGTCGCAGCTCTCCACTCTCAAGTCCCAGCTCAACCAGGTGTCTGCGGTGGGCTCCCACCCCGGGGGCCCCGTGGCTCCGACCAACCCCGGCACCACTCTGCAGGGGATGAGCCAGTTCGGAGCCCAGCCCTGCTTCCCCGCCAGCCAGGACCGACTGCCCACAGACTTGGACATTGACATGTTCACAGAGAACCTGGATTGTGATGTGGACTACATAATCAACAGTGACCTCATGGACGGAGACGGCCTTGATTTCAACTTTGACCCCATACTGCCAGGCGGCCAGGGCTACGTGGGTCCGGCCACCACACAGGGATCCGCCCACAACTGGGTGCCCAGCTAAGTCTTCTCATGATGTCAGCCAGGTAAACCCACTCGTCTTGCACACAACCAGACTTTTTGTTGATCTGTTTAAGACACCAAAAAACAGCTGCTTTAATCCCCCAAAATGACAGATTCTCCAAAGTGTCTTGTTGTGTGGCTGTCCTCAGAGCAGCACAGTCGCGCTCCATCCTGCCATATCTGGCGTCTCACTTTAGGTGGGACATTTTCGGTTGATGAGACGATCGACTGTAACTCGCGTGTGTTGATTTTATCTTGTCTCGCAGGAACTCATCTCCAATCACAATAACCTCATCAAGCATCAAACCCCGCAGTGCATCCCTCCTACACGACGGCTGAAGACAACTCTTTTCTATTCACACACTCAACATTTCTCTCTGACTTGGTAA
Source organism: Malacoctenus gilli (assembly GCA_032164315.1). Taxonomy (NCBI): domain Eukaryota; kingdom Metazoa; phylum Chordata; class Actinopteri; order Blenniiformes; family Labrisomidae; genus Malacoctenus; species Malacoctenus gilli. Next base: position 9,950,582 of record JASSRZ010000049.1, on the reverse strand, counting down.
AGAAAAAAAAAAAACCAAACCTCACACATGTCACGTGCCAAGACATGCGGAGGACAGGGAGGAGATCCAGGCAACTATGCACACTTCTCTCCGTTTATTTCGGGGTTGTTTTTTTTTTCCAACACGTCGCAACGATCCGGCTGCTCGCCATTTTTGTCTTTTCAATTGAAACTGATGATTTTGACAGAGGAGTGACGTAAACGTGTTCAGAGTGAAAAGACAAATCATCAGTTTGTTCCCCGAGTGTGGTGTTAGGCGTGGATACGGTACCCCGGACGGCGTTGGTAGTGAAGACTGCAGAGAGCGATTGGGGGGGGGTCTTTTTTTTTTTTTTTTTTGATAAATGGGCAGTTTCTCACTGACACTCGCTCAGCATTAATAACAGACCAAAAAAAAAAAGCTCTTGGGTTATGTGAATGATGCAAACGAGCTCTGCGGCACCGGACGAGAGGAGCTGGTGAACATGTGACGATGGTGCTGTGAACAAGTGGAGGATAAAGACCGGAGGAGCCGACCGCACGTCTTGCCTGGACTACAAACAAAATGTACGGTGACATCAACTTTTAAGGACGTAATCCTTTTTTTTTTTTCTCTACCCCCCCCCCTTTTTTTTCACTCAGCAGTGTAAGAGGGTCTGGACGTGCAGGTTGGCATTTTTTTGACTTCAGTTCAGCGTGTTGTGGTAGATGTCAGTTCGAGGGTGCTTTTCTTTTTCATCGCTGATGTGCAGTTTGACTAACAAAATGAAGAAAATGTGATGTGCGAGTTTATACCTGGGGCATTCAAAGGTGAATTTATTCGAGTGATTGGTTGGCCAAGTATTATTGTCCTTGACAGCAGTTTGCCTCCACTGTTGGATCGTCTACCTGATTTCCTTCTTTTCCTTTTTTTTGTGTTGTTTTCTAATCTAGAGCCTGTGCGTTTTTAAAGCACTTAGGTTCCCTGTGACACAGGGACCCCAAACTCTAAGAGTACATCCACACCATGTTTTACCATTTCAGTAAGAAAAAAAAGTTGGAGGGGAAAAAAAAGAGTTTATAATCCTGTAAAAGAGAGAGTGTGATGCACACTTGCACATGTACATGATAGCATGCTATGCAGACTTGTCAGGAGAGCTGAATGAAATCTTGAAGGAAATTTGAAAAAACAAAAAAAAAACATCTCTTCTCGGAGGGTTTTTGATATTTAATAGTTTCCTGATATAATGTTGGGGGGGATTCAAGTGCTATGAGTCAGAATATCCTCTCACACTTAAATATTCAGTACTAACTTGAAAAAAAATTATTCACTGTGTGAGAATTACATCAAAAAGAATATATTTGAATATAGTTTTAATATACAATTTAGTCGGAGGAAAAAAATCAGATATTAATACATATGAATATATTACTAATGTCAAGTGGTGGATTTTTCTACATTGGAGGAAGCATTCTCAGATCATTTTTAACGGTAATTTTATATACTTTTATTTTTGTAAAGAATGAGATGCATGTAGATTTTTTACATAACCAAAGGAACACTAATCTTTGCATTTGCATGGCATGTAGGAAGCGCTTGGGCCTGTCACAGTATCCTGATGTACATATGCTTTCGCACAAGAAGTCTGTAAAACGAGGCTAAAACACTCGACCCCCTTGAATCACTTCGAAACGCGAGTGAAATAACGATTAACGAAACGTCATCTCAGATCGACGCCTGTACAACTTTTACCTCTCAGGGTCACTCCAAGAAAGAAAAGCAGCAGTTAGAAGCGGCTCGTCACGCCTGCGCCACCGCCGGCTCTCAACCGAAACCCGACCCATTCTGCGCACGTGCGAAAACGCAGTTACGTTACGTCATGTAACCGGCAATTATTGAACACTCCGTGTTAAGGTGAACCGATGACGGGAATCAACTTTAGTGTCGATGCCTCCTCGAGGAAATGAACATATCTCTCTTTTCTTTACTGCAGTTAGTTTTGTTTTGGGTTTTTTTTTTTAACAAACTTTAACTGTGAAGTCCTGCAAACATCTTAACAGCCAGCGAAATTAGTCCTTTAATATTATACTCATCCGTTTAATAAAACAACGAATAAGCAGGAACTTTACTTAACCTGGATAAACGAACTCAAGAATAAAGAATACATTTTTAAAAAATTCATTTACTCCAACTGCCTTTTTAAGTGTCCATTGAATTGGAGAAGTTCGTACGTGTAATTTTAAATGGGTGAGCAAGGTGTTAACATTAAAAAGGCCATTCTTTAAATATATGCAATCATCAACTGCTTAAAACCTCACAGAGGAAGAGTGGTACAAAAATATTCGTCGGTAACATTATCCCCCAAAAAAAGTTAAATATATAAGAATTCTAGTGATGAATTGTAAAAAAAAAAAAAAAAAAAAAATTAAACAAAGTTTAAAAAATATGGGAGGGAAAATGACCTTAAATGTCAGTAATTCCTGTCACATAGGTCTTGTCATTGTCAGCTGGTACTTTGGTTTTAAAACATTTTTTAAAAGTTTTTTTTGCTAATAAAAGGTAGGGAAACACTGGCCGAGACTCTTTAGTTTACTCGCTGTGGTAAAGATCTTTGCAAAATGTCAGTAACACTTGAAGTGATGAAGAAACTGACAGGTTAACAGAAACCACAGTGTAACTTTTATTTTTATCTCCTAAACTGCACCTCAGAGTGTGTGGGGGGGAAAAAAACAACAACATATAGTGTAACAACTAACGCCGACCTCATGAGCCACAGACACAACTTGATGATTTCGTTGGAACTTTTTCTGTTTTGCAAAGAGAGGAGGAGATGGTGGTGTAGCCGCATTTTCGCACACGTGTCGCACAACCTTGGATTCCCAGCATGCATCGGGTCGTGACAATCAGGTAACAGCAGAAAATGACTGTTTTTCTGGCTGACTGGAAACCAACGTCTTTGTTTTGTCCTCCTGGAGGCCTGTGTGTCTCCTACAGAGTTGATCTCAGATTTGACCCCCCCCCCCTTCACCTCCCTTCCTGTCCATCTGGAGACAAGCATCGAGCTGTCCCCGCTGTGTATATATGGTCCCTGCCTTTTCTTGGGTTCTTGTTTTGTTTTTAACTGCCAATATTTAAAACACTATAGCATGACTTTACTCTGTAGCCAGACTTTATTTTGTCACCTTCCCTTCCTCCCTTCTCCAAACTTTTTGTGTATGTTGCTATTTAACTTTGTGATCAGACATTATTTCCCTGCAGTTCAAGACTCCCGATATTCATCATTTGACTGTATCTGTATGAACATGTCAGCCTGGTCTGTATAAAGCACTCTTTCTCTGCTTTCCTTTGAATGGTGCTCGATGTCAGTCGCCACGTTTCCCGCAAAGGGCTGCATATCAGGGCCTTTTGACTTCTCTGTACACGGCACAAAGTTCTCAGTCTGGTCTCGCAGTAGAAATCCTCCAACAGTCGTGTCCCTCCTTTGTTGTTATGGGTTTTTTTAATGTATGATATTAAAAATGATCTCCCCTGGCACCTGGTCAACCTCAAAACTAACGACCAGTTTGTTTGAACTGCATGATTTCCCTTTGATTTTCAATCATAACATGTATTGATTTCTTTTTTTTAGCAAAGTCCCCTGTTGTTTTTGTAACTGATGTCCCTGATGTTGGGATTGTTATTAACAGCTGATCGGCTGCAGCGTGCAGAGGAGCAGTGCCTCCGTCTGGCTGCTGCCGTTCCTCCAAACAGTCAGGAGTGGTGTTATTACTTCTTTTGTACTCCCATTTATGTAAAGGCAACTATTCACATATTTGAATTATCTTTTTTCTTTCAGTAGCATTTAGTCTCTGTATGTTTTTAAAAAAAATTGAAATCGCCCCATTTAAAACAGTATTTTAGATGTTGGCATGGATTGTTTTCTTCGCAGAGGGTGGAAACAATGAATTGTGCTTAAGCCAATTATGTTTGATCTTTTTTTTTTTTTTTAAATAATGTTGGTAGTTTTTCTCTCTTTCAGCCCTTCTTTGTCTTTTCTTCCTTTACGCTTTGTAAAGTCAGCCAGAGATGACAAACAGTTCTGAACAGCAGAAATCAATTCAATAAATTGTTTAACCCACTTTGTCTGGAGCTCTTGTGTCCGTGCGAGCGCTGTTCTCACTTCTGCCGGTAGAGGGCGCTGCTGGCAAGCTTTTTTGTCGCAGAGCCACAGTCGGTCAATATTTTACCTCCAGGATTCCTTTGTTTTCATCCCCCTAAGCTGCTATATTTTTGTATTTTTATTACTTTTTAAATGAGCTTTTCTCAGCTCAAAGACAGCGCTTGATACAGCATGTGGCGGTCTTGATAAATCACATCCAAATTATTTAGAGGGGTCTGAGGTGAATCCAAGCAGTTTGAGGAGAACTGATTGAACACAATTATAAGTGGATCAATATTCTAACGGCTTTCATACTGTTTGAGGTGAATGTTTGCTTTCGGTGTGAGGTTGTGAAGTTTCAGGAAAATGTTCAGAAGGAAACAGGAGGTGGGTGCGTTTTTTCATAGAGCATCTTTATAGAAAACATTTCTTCACATTTTCAAAAAACAGTTTTTTGTCTTTTCACTTGTTCTCTTTTTTTATTATTATTTTCAAAGAGTATTTATTGTCTTTCTTATCTGCTAAAGTTGAACATTTTTAACATCCATCTGTGTCAAAGGCTCTTGCCGAGTTGCTGGGGCTTGCAGAAGGTGTCCGATAGCGTTCACAGCCGCGACGTCCCGTTCAAAATGATGCCGACCGACACCAGCAGAAAGAAACTGTTTCCCATTCACTCAGAAGTCCTGGGTTTTTTGCACTTGTCAGGTGGGCGTGTTTCCTGGCTGAAAACCCCCCAAAAGCCCCTCGAGTCGTCGCGTCCCTCCACTTCAACAGCACTCCGGTTTTGGCCTGAAGGCACCTGTGTTAACAGCGCTTTGTCGATATGCACGTCTGTTTCTTTCCTACATCCTGCAGTAACTAATCTAACTACAGTTAGTTTGTCACACCTCTAACGTCAGCACGACAGGCAGGTCCTACAGTCACACCCAGAAACAAAAAGGAGTACTAAAAAGGTTTACAAAATCTGTAAAAATACCAAAAGACAGAGAAGAGTCTTCTACAACTAGCTTGCACATTGTTCTGCTCTGGATATTGTACCACGGATTTGGACTTAATCAGCTTTGATACAGCTCACAAAAATATAAACACAAAAGCAAAACTCTGAACTCAGGTCAGACCAGTGCAGACGTACACATGGACAATTTCACTCCGACTCGGAGCCTCTCTGAAATGCAAGGAGGAGCCTTTGTTAACCTCCTGGTCTGAAATTTGAAATTCAATCTGCCATTTGATCATTTCTGAAGCGAGTCGGCAAACAAACGGAACAGTCGTCTCGTGAGCGGCTCGACTCGTTCGGCTCCGTCGCAAACTGCCCGCTGACCTCTTCAGATTAGTCCTGACACCTAATTTTTTTGCTCTCATTAACGTCTCGATCCGTCTGCACCGACCTGAAACGACAAAAACAACCACAGAAAGGACTCGAGTACCTTCAGTCAGAAACCTGAAGAACAAAAGCAAACTCTGAAAGTTTCCGGACAGTCAGAAATCGAACACATCATACGGAGGAGAAGAGGAGAGGAAAGGCGGCAGACCCACAAACTCTTTGTCACCGTGTCCACTAACCAGCTACATTGCATTATAAATATATAAAGTTTAAAAAAGTGCTTATTAAAAGAAACTAATGATGTGATAGCGGCCAGCAGTGTCACTGTGGGGTTTGTTCTTGACCAGCATTAATACCAAAGGGAAACTGTCGTCCTCCGGAGTCCACTGAACGTGTCCTCCTCCAACACTGACTGGGATTGTCCAAAACAACAAGGAAACGATAGGCCCTGGTCTCCCGTCAACATTCATTCACCTTTTACAAAAAGATACTTTTTTGGAGGGGGGGACAGAGTTAATACAAAAAAAGGGGGGGGGTGTCTAACGGGGGAGGAGAGGATTGGCGTCTGGTAACGCACTGCTGCAAGCAGCTTCTCTCAGGCTGAACTGGATCACCAGAACAGGTCAAAATTAAAAGAACTAGTAAGAATTGCACGTAACCTATGAGAGGCGAGACAAGAGGACTTCACGACAAGATGATTTGCAGGTTGTGGGAGGAGGGCAGTATGGCACACTATGGCATAAATACATCGGTCTGAGTGGGAAAGAAAAGCACATTCATGGAGGCACAGCGACAAACGACGGAGCTCTGCGTCCTCAAACGCGTCGCTCCCGTGCCGCGTCCTCGTCGGCCATCGAGATGTCTTCGTCCTCGCGTCTCTGGTCTCGCTGTACCGGTGGAGAAGTTGAAGTTTGTGCGTGTCCGGCCACTCAGGCGATCATGTACTGCGTGATAGCTCTCAGCGCGTACAGCAGCTCCGCCTGCAGCCGCGCCTCCATGATCAGTAAGTTCACATGTATCTGAGGAGAACAAATGAGATCATGAGCATCACGTCAACTGAGTTCGTTTGCTACGACGAGCTGAAGGAGGCTTCGGTCCGCTTTGCGCTGCTCGTGGCTGGATTAGCGAAGGAGCTTTGTAGAAGGTTCAAAACACAAGAATGTGAAGCTTTCCTTCAACAGGTCATAAAAAAGCTGACACCGTCGTACCCGGTCTGAAGTTTTAAGCGGAGTCAAACTCAGCGGACACACGGGCGTTTTGGTGGCGTCTGGGAAACAGGCCACAGCCTTGATGTACAGCTTTAAATCTCGTTCCAGCAGTTGGTTCACTTCTCCATAGTCGTAGTCATCGTAGCTGTAACGCCAAAAACAAACGCATTGTCAACACAGTCAGACACAGAGTTCCCGCAGAAAAGGATGTTTTTGGCGTTGATGTGCAGGAAGTCTCACCGAATTCCTAAAACACAGTGAATATAGTTCCAGATGGCCCTCTTCAGGTCGGGGCTGTGCAACGAGGGGAGCGCGGTCACACTCCTGAATCTGTCGTCCAGGAGGAGGCCGATGTCCGAATACAATCTGTTCACTAAGGAGAAGCCGTGATCCTCCCACGAGTAGTCCTGCGGAGTCAGAACAGCGAGTCAGCACCTCAAGGCTCCAGCAGGAAGACAATGTACGGTAAGTATGTGTCTGTTCATGACCAGCAAGAGTGCAGAGTGGGTTTGTTGGTTTGCCGTTTGATTTTCAGAGAAAAACTAACTTGTCGGACGGCTCGAGAATAAACGAAAACACAAGAAATCAAATCAATGAGAAGGAAATATTTCAGCTTCCATTCGTTAAAATTTACAAAACCATTCTTGATAAACTTGCTCTGCAGACTCCCGTGAGGAGCTTCTGGTTGGAGATGGACGGTAAACAAGTCCGTGTTGATGAGCTGGAATGTGGTTTGTGGAATCCCCACCTGAACTCTAAACACCTGGAAGTGGTCCTCCTCCCGACGTGCAAACTCCTGATAGCAAAAGTCAGGATCCGTGATAAAACGCGACAGATCTGCGAAGCAAAGGATCTCCTCCTCTTCTTCCAAATCTATAAAAAGATACGATGAAAGCAAAGGAGACAGAGGAGAGGCAGAGAGTGCGTCACTGGGGGGGAGCTGAGGAGTGGTAATTGCTCCCGTTTCACACCATGTGACCTAAATTTGACTCGAGATCTTTCGCCAGCGCCAGTTTGGGCCTTTTGCGTTTGTTCCGTGTGGGCTACCTGTTTGCTGGAGTGTCTGCGCCTGCAGGAAACGCTCCTCTCGCTTCTCGCGCTCCTCCTGAGACTTCTGGATCCTCTCCTTCAGACACACCATGTCACAACTGGAGTCCAGAGACTGTCGACACAAATACCGAAGAGCCGACTCAGTAAATCAACTCCGACACATTTAACAGGAAGGAGGCAGCAGCTGTGGCGAGGAAAAACTGGAGACATGCGTGGAGCGTCAGATGATACGAGCTTCGGGTGTCACTTCACGCTGGATCAAATCATATGGAAGCAAAACAACAGAATACTGACGTGTTTGGACTCATCTCATGAACTCCATGAATCATGAGCTATTTTAGGCGAGATAGCATGAGGCCCCACAAGCACACTTGATGTTCTCATATCAATTCAATCATAGCCAAACACAGTAAGGTCCACTCACAGCATGATAAGATATGAATCACTTTATCTCTGGTTTGTCTGATGTCCTGGATTCGGTTTTTATATTATCATGAAAACACATAAACAGGAATTTAACTTTTTGAAGGTAACTTTTAAAAAATATACAACTTATGGTTTCAATTGCTAGTTAAACAAAAAAAAGGTCATCCTAATCCTCTTACGTTATAGTTATTTCTTAGGACTCGACTTATCATAACGGCAGGTTTTTCAGTTTTTATTAAGCGAATCAAAAAAACAAAGCAAATTTCCCCAAATGTTTCAAAAGCGACGAAACAAATCTCTGTGGGATGTTTTTTTTATGGCAGCATTGGAAAAAGTGACTGATTACCCGTCGTCTTGTGATGTGTTCGGTGGGAGCGGCGAGCGACTGAGGCACGGTGGTGTTGCCGTTGGCAGCATCGAAGGGGCAGAAGGTGGGGGTACCGTTAGGTGACTTGGAGAGGGGAGCAAAGTCTGAGTCTGTGTCGCATCCAAACACAAAGCTGCAGAGGGAGTGGCAGTGAGCCAGGATGACCACGGCCTGCACCAGCTCAGCCAGGGACCAGCACTGCTCGCCGGACTTCAACAGCGTCTGAAGGGGACGGGCGGGAATAGAAAACTTCAGTCCAAAAGAAATCATCAAGAAACGAGTGGAAAACACTCATCAAATCAGGCAATATGAGGTCATTTGACGACCTTGTGATGGCAGAAACACATTTACAGCTGCCTCTGTGCAGTTTGGGTCGGTTTTGCTGATATGTGCTTCATCCGGGGTTCTTCTTGTCATACCTGGATGTGCGGGCAGGCCGTCAGCCAGGGTTGGTGGGCCAGCACCTTGTTGATGTGGTCAAGGAGGCGAAGGCGGGGGGGTGCTGCCTCCAAACCTTGCAACCACAGAGGGTCACCGCCTACCCTCAGGAACTGAGCTGAGTGCAGATACACCAGGTAGTTGCAATGATGTCGGGCTGCAGCCTGGGAAGAAGAGGTGGAGCACGGAGGTTTCAATCTCTCAGGTGTGAAGGAAAACAACGCAACAAAGCATGTTATTATTCCAGTTTCATGGTTAAAGAGTTTGATCCCAAGTGATCCGAGCTGCCGCAAACCCCGCATGTGCGCCGGTGGGAAGAGCCAGGTCACTGACCATGATGGCGATATAATGGCGATATGGCAGCGGCAGGGGGCCGTCCATGTGCAGGATGTAGTGCTGTGTGCGCAGGAAGCTTTCCAGGTACTGAGGGTGAGACGCCATCTGCTGGGACACGGCGTCCACGCTGCCCCTGCTTATCAGAGCCTTCATGAAGAGCAGCGACACGCGCTCCTTCTCTCCGTTCACCATCACCTGCAGAAAGCAGAACCAGAAGAGGAGAGATGAGTTGAATGCAGAGCCACTCCCACCCATCATGTTCGAGTGTGTGACACAGAAAAAAAAGAAGTAAAAATGTCACTATTAAAATTGTCGGTTTTTTCAACAGAAAAATCCCCCTGAAATACCAGTGACAGCTGCCCAAATGAGGATCTGCAACCTTTTTCTGTAGATTCAGCTTCACTCAGGGATTTTTGGTTGGAAGAACTCATAAAATCAAAAGAGAAACTATCAAACAAATTTGGTACTCTATCGTTTCTTGATCACTGTCTTCGTTGTGAAATGTTCATGAATTCATACTCATACTGAAATGCTTCTCTTATTGGACAAAGAAAATATCAGTATAGATGTACTGACAGTCTGCTGAGGTAAAAATTGGGGACTTGATTCACAGCCAGAGGAGGCCGGTCAGCTTGGACTTCGGGGACGGCACCATGCGATGCCGGGCTCAGGCTGTGCTTTGGACCAGGGTCATGTTCCACACACTAAATCAGCTCGAGAGAAGCAGCCTTGGATGAATAGCGGCCGCAATGCTGTGATACCGGCGCCACTGGCAAGTGAGCGCATTCCTCAGATCATTTCTTCTCCAAATAAAACAAGCAAACAACAGAAGCTCAGCTGGGATCTGCCGCAGAGAAACATTCACCAAATCAGGTTTCTTGCTGCACAGGGAGACACTGTAAACCACCCACGACATTATCATTAAATGCAGAAGAACCACTGTGGATACACGGGCGTCTCTTTCTGTGCAAGTCAACATGGTAAACAAAACATGTTTTCTTTAAAAACTGCAGCTAAATCAAGCGAGAGCCTGAAATCTTTTTATTTCCCCGAAAAGGAGATTTACTCAGTGCAAAGACACACAAATGAAGAAACTAATGTGAAAGTTGGGCTTGGGAGGCCTCGAAGAGGGAAACTCTGCAGCAGCAAAGAAATAGATGGGACCAAACTCTCAGACGGGAGCGACTGGGCCGAGAAGCCCGAGGCCAAGAGAAACAGACCCATGTGGAGGAGGAAGCAGGCCTGCCCTCGTAGGCACAGCCATACATTAGTTCGCTCTCTGGCCATCGCACAATGGCCTCTAGGAAAAGGTGTCTGGGAGCTCGGCTTCGGGTGAGGAGTCACTTCCCCTGCATGTGAAACCCGAGCACTCGGGACTGATCAAAGCCAAATGCTTCGCTGCAGTTTGAAATGTTCGAATGTCGGCAAAGACTTCCACTTTTAATCGCACAATCAACTGTTGAGGACTGTGCGGGGAATGTCACATCACACACACCTAAACTTATATCACAGGAAGCCGGAGGAAACGACGGCCGACTGGCTTCGCCGCTTCGTTTCAACCACTGCACAGCTCTTTGCCATTCGGCACCATGTTTATTCTGCCTGTGGCTACAGGAGGTATTTTACTTTTCCCTGCAGTGGAAGAGGGTTTCCTTCACATCCAACAAGAGGCTCCACCTCTTGACCTATATAGAAGCCATGTTCAGGTCTTGGAAAAAGCGTGTTGACATGATACACATTAAACAAATCAATCCCACTCTGACGCTGGGGTCCTTCTAATCCGACACTTTAAACAAAACTAAACACTCAAATGACAGAGACGAGAAGAATACACAGACAAGAGGAAGGAGAGCAAATGAAAACACGGACCCTGACCCACTCTCATCCATCAATGTATGACCGAGTTGGAGAGGAGGGAAAGTGGAGCATACAGGTGCCTGTCGATCAAAAATCCCCCGACAAGAGCACGTTCACACGATTATCTCTCTGCAAACAAGAGCTGCTGAGAAGTATGCCGAGCTGCAGAATCTGGGTTACTGCCCCGTCAAACACCAAGCAGCTACATCGAAAGAAGCGGCCCCTCTGCGGTTTGAAATGATGAAAAAGAACAAGCTCTGAGTGATAAATAGACACGTCCTTTAAATTAATGTGCCGTTGTCCGACAATCTAGGTTTGCACCAATGATAAATCATTCTTTTATGTAATTCTAGATGATGAATGTGCAGCTGCAGTCTGGCCAACATTGAAAATTGCTTTTTTTTGCCACAGATACAAAAGCCCTCGATCAGGAAAATTTGTATACGCAGCGAGGAGAACAGGAGATTTGCTTCCTTTTCAGATCTGTTTTTGAATCGCAGCCCGGTTAACAACATAAATCCAAAGCAATTCATGTAAACAGCGGACGA